>CM071951.1:19290401-20007901 GCA_036784905.1 Acrossocheilus fasciatus | reverse complement strand
ATCGATGATGTACAGATTGGAAAAGGCATCACTCACCAAACCAAGACACTCACACTCCAGGTTGGAACTCTTCATACAGAATCCATCACTTTTTACGTCATTGACTCTCCAAGACACAAAGTTGTGTTAGGATATCCATGGCTCTCTACTCATGACCCCGAACTCTCATGGCATCAAGGCGAACTAGCACGCTGGTCATCCTTCTGTATGAATCATTGTATCACTGCAAAACTCCAATTACTTCTCACAACCAGTGTAGAAAGTCCTGAAACACACAAGAAAGTTCATATTCCCTATTGTTATCAAGATCTTTCTGACGTATTCAGCAAGGAAAAAGCCACTCAACTTCCTCCACATAGACCATGGGACTGTCCCATCGATCTCCTGCCCAACACACAACCCCCCAAGAGTAAAATATATCCACTCTCTAGAAATTAAAATCAAGCCATGGAGGAGTATGTGGATGAGGCTCTGAGCTCCGGTTTTATTCGACCAGCAGCTGCAGGATTCTTCTTCGTGGAGAAGAAAGATGGTGGTCTAAGAACTTGCATTGATTACAGAGGACTGAATAACATTACCGTTAAATTCTGTTATCCCCTCCCGTTAGTGCCATCTGCCAACTCAGAGAGGCCAAGATTTACACCAAGCTCGATCTCCGAAGTGCTTATAATCTCATCAGGATCAAAGATGGGGATGAATGGAAAACAGCCTTTCTCACCACCAGGGGGCACTATGAATACCAGGTCATGCCGTATGGGCTAGCCAACTCTCCTGCTATATTCCAGTCGTTCATCAATGAAATATTCAAGGACCTTCTCAATAAGTTTGTGGCCATCGATGATATTCTCATCTTTTCAAGAACTGAACGGGAACACATCTTCCATGTCAAAACAGTCCTTTCTCGACTTCTAGAGAACAAATTATGTCAAGGCTGAAAAATGTGAGTCCTTCCTGGGTTACCACATCAGCCCACAAGGCGTCAAGATGAACAATCTGAAGGTTCAAGCAGTCACGGAATGGCCACAATCACGAACCATCAAAGATCTGCAAATAATTCCTTGGCTTCGCCAATTTCTACATAAGGTTTATTCGAAATTATAGCATGGTGGCCTCTCCTCTCACCTCACTCCACAAAAATAAATGGTCAAAACTGACTTGGACATTTGAAGCTGACAACGCTTTCAACACGTTGAAGGAACGATTTACGACAGCCCCTATCCTGAAACATCCCGATCCAAATAAACCATTCATACTGGAAGTGGATGCCTCAGATTGTGGTATAGGTGCAGTAGTCTCACAGAGACATGGGCAACCAAGCAAATTGTATCCATGTGCTTTCTTCTCCAGGAAACTGACCCCTGCAAAGCGTAACTATGATGTTGGAAATAAGGAGCTACTCTCCATGAAAGCAGCTGTTGAAGAATGGCATCATTGGCTTGAGGGAGCTCTTCATCCCTTTCAAGTGATAACTGACCACAAGAATCTGGAATATATAAAGAGTGCCAAATGTCTAAACTACCCAGTTCGATCATCCTGACCCCAGTCTCCTGGGATATCATGGAGGAACTAAGAGAAGCACAACAACAAGACCCCTCACCCGCAAACACACCCCCAGGAAAACATTATGTACCTCAAGTTTTAAGACCACAAATCATGCAATGGGTTCATACTTCTCTCCGCTCTGGTCATCTAGGTATCTCTAGAACCCTCCAACTATTACAGAACTCTTTCTGGTGGAGTAATATGACTCAAGACGTCACCAATTATATCAAGTCCTGTCAGGTCTGTGCTCAGTAAAATCCCCGAAGGAATTGCCATCAGGTTTACTCAAACCCTTACCCATTCCTCAACGACCATGGTCTCATCTATCTATCGACTTTGTCACTGATCTCCCACTATCAAATCATAACACCACCATTCTGGTCATCATCGATCGTTTCTCAAAATCCTGCCATCTTATTCCACTATCCAAACTCCCCACGGAGACCGCCCAAAACCTCTTCCAACATGTCTTCAGAATCTATGGACTACCAGAAGACATAGTCAGTGATCGAGGTACCCAATTCACGTCTCAGGTCTGGAGGGCATTCTGCAGCCAATTGGACATCAATGTCAGTCTAACTTCAGGTTATCACCCACAATCCAACGGGCAGGTCGAACGGCTCAACCAAGAAATAGGAAGATATATTCGAAGTTACTGCAGCCGTGAACAACACAGATGGTCTGAGTTCCTGCCATGGGCGGAATACGC
This sequence comes from Acrossocheilus fasciatus, assembly GCA_036784905.1. NCBI lineage: Eukaryota > Metazoa > Chordata > Actinopteri > Cypriniformes > Cyprinidae > Acrossocheilus > Acrossocheilus fasciatus. The sequence continues at coordinate 20,005,650 of CM071951.1, read as the reverse complement.
TCAACTCTCTGACCCACTCCTCTACAGGTCTAACTCCCTTCCAGTGCGTCCTGGGGTTCCAACCGCCCATATTCCTATGGTCTGGTGAACCCTCCTCGGTTCCTGTAGTGGACGACTGGATTCGGCGTAGTGAGAGGGTGTGGAACAGTGCTCATGTTCGTCTGCAACGGGGCCATAAGGACACATGAATTCCAAGCCAACAGACGACGTCATCCACACCCTCCCTACCAACCAGGACAATGGGTCTGGCTCTCCACGAAAGACATCAAGCTGCAGCTACCAAGCAGGAATCTCAGTCCCAGGTATGTTGGCCCTTTCAAAATACTGAAACAGATCAATAATGTAACATACCAATTGGAGCTTCCTGCCAACTATTGTATCTCTCCCTCCTTCCATGTGTCCCTCATCAAACCTGTCCAACCGGGAGCTGATGGCCATGAAGCCCCAGAACCACCACCACCACTGGACTTTGATGGAGCCCCAGCTTATCAAGTGAATGAGTTACTGGACTCGAGATGAAGAGGGGGTCAGCTCCAGTATCTGGTGGACTGCGAGGGCTATGGATCTGAGGAGAGATCATGGGTAGCCGCCCGGGACATTCTGGATCCAACACTCATCGAGGAGTTTCATCGAGCCAGACCTGATCGACCAGCACCACGGCCACGGGGACGTCCACGTAGAGCTCCAGGAGTCGCTCCTAAAGGGAGGGGTTCTGTAACGCCTAACCAGCAGAGGGAGCCCTCACCCAAATATTGAACTTGGCCCACACCCTCTACTGTCATTTCCTGTTTGACCCATATATAAACTGAGACCTGGTCGCATGCTAGTTGCAAAGTATTGCCAGTTATTCTGCCTCACCAAGCGTTATTCTGACTACCATTCCTGATTGCCTTCCTGTTTATGATCCTGCCTGATATCCTGACTCACGGTATTTGTACTCTGTCCCTTTGGTCTGACACCTGATCTGACTGATGTTTGTGTTTGGATCCTTTGCCTGTCTTGTTACTACTTTCTCTGATTTTGCTCCTGTATATGAAGAAGGATCTGCTTGCTTCTCTGGTTTGACCCTTTGCCTGTGTTACCAACTTATGTTTAAAGCCTTGACCTCAAATAAACTTCCGCTCATGGATCCTAATCAAATTCCAGCGTCTCTGTTACAAGGGTACACTTACAGGAATATATTTTGTGATTATCTGTATTATGTATACACTGATTGTCTGTACAGAATTTAATGTCTAGAGTGCTTAGGATTTGTACTTGGAATATTTGAGGCATCCATAATCCTGTAAAATGAAGAAACATACATACTTTTTTTGAAAAAGGGAAATATCGAAATTGCTCTTTTAAAAGAGACTCATTTGAGTGACGTTGAACATTTAAAATTACAACAGGGTGTTTTTGGGCAGATATATTTTTCATCTTTTACATCTAGAAGTGGAGGTGTTGCTATTCTCATTAAACGTAATTTACCATTCAAAGTTTTAAACTGTATTAAAGATGGGGATGGTCGCTATGTTATTATTGAAGGTGTGTGGCAAGGTAAAACTATTCTCATACTAAACATGTATTATCCTCCAGCTCATCCATCTGACTTTGTTACTAAAGTGTTTTTGGACATGATTGCCAGACCAGCAGATTTAACTATTGTTGGGGGAGATTTTAATTGTGTAATGAATCCTCTTGTAGATAAGCACCCACATAGCTCTGCATCTCCAACTGCTCATATGAGATCTCTTCAGAATATTTGTCAAGATCTTGGTTTTGTAGATGTCTGGAGAACTCTTCACCCTGCTGATAAGGAATATACATTTTTTTTCTACTTCCTATCATTGTCAGTCAAGGTTAGATTACTTTTTTATGCCGAAAACAGATTTGCATTTAGTATTATCTTGTAATATAGAAAGTATTTTACTGTCAGATCATGCCAGTGTCACTATTGAGCTTCAATTTATGAATACTGTAGACTATTCTATACAGTGGAGACTTAATATTGCAACCCTTAGAGACATTTAGAGCATTTTCAGTTAACTTTTCTTCTGAATTTGAATATTCTCTATCTGTTAATTCTTTATCCACTGATAATCCATCTTTATTATGGGAAACCTGTAAAGTTTATGCAAGGGGCTAATTATTTCATATACTTCCTCCAAAAAACAACAAAAAGAATGGCGAATCAAAGGGCCTTGGAAGCTCAATTGTTGGTTAAAGAAAAACATGTATAATATATCTCCTTCAGCAGATTTATTGAAAGAATTACAAGCAGTTAGAGCAGCTCTAGGTTGTCTTCTCACTGTGGACGCAGAGAAGAAAAAGATTTTATGAGCATGGAGACAAGCCTGAAAAATTTCTAGTATATGTTGCCAAACAATGTGCAGCATGTGAGTATATTGCTACAATTGTTGATTCAGATGTTAATATTTTCCATGATAATAAGAACATTAATAATTAATTTAGAGATTTTTATATAAATCTAAATTCTTCTGAGAAAACAGGTGACCATCTCAAACAAATGGCTGACTTTTTCTGAGATTAATCTTCCAACAATTTTAGTTACACACACACACAAAAAAATTATCAATGGCCCTGTTACTAGACAGGAGGTTATTAATGCTATTAATGCTCTAAAGAATGGTAAATCACCAGGGCCAGATGGGTTTTGCGGAGAGTTCTTTAAGGAATTTCAAGAGTTGCTAGCAGATCCATTGCTTAATATGTTTAATTATTCGTTTGTGGTTAAAGAATTACCAAAGACCCTTGGAGAAGCTTATATCTCACTTATATTAAAGAAAGGTAAAAGTCCTGACATATGTTCTTCTTACAGGTCAATTGCATTACTGAATGTTGACCGGAAATTGCTTTCAAAAATTTTAGCAATGCGCCTTGAAAAAATTCTGCCTACAATAATTGGGACTGATCCAACAGGATTTATACAGGGTAGAAATTCATCTGATAATATTAGACGCCTTTTAAATGTTATTTACACCTTTAAAGTGAAATCCACAGAGGGGCTAGTACTGTCTTTGGATGCGGAGAAGGCGTTTGATCGGATTGAATGGTCCTATCTTTTCTTTGTTTTGGATAAATTTAGCCTAGGTGAAAATTTTGTGCAGTGGATCAGAGTGCTCTATACCAGAGGTCTTCAAACTTGGTTTTCAAAATATTAAGATGTACCAGTTAAGTTCCCACCTGAGATGCATTGCAGAGTAGGTTAGGAATGATTCCTCCTCTACTTGGTTAGATATTGAATCCTCCTTTTTGTTAAGAGCTTTCAAAACATAAGAGATATATGATAATCCAATTATAATTAATACTCCGAAAGCATGGAGATCAGTCTGTAGGCTTGAAGGTAGATCTAAATTGACCTCTTTCTTTACCCCAATATTAAACAATCCTGATTTCACACCAGGAATTTTGGATGATAGTTTTAAACATTGGTGTAATTTGGGACTTATCATTCTTGGGGATCTGTTAATAAATTAATGTCATTTGTGGAGTTAACTCAGAAGTACCAGTTGTTCAAATATGATTTTTTTTCGATTCCTCCAATTGAGACATTATATTACTAAAAACACAACACTTGTTAGTAATTGTGAGATATCTTCTATTGAGAGGTTATTATTTTTATCTTCGGTAAAAATGTCTTTGGGTAGATTTTATGGTGCTATGTGTTCAATTTCTTCTGCTGATACACAGAGAATTAAAACTAAATGGGAGGCAGAGCTAGCTACTGATATTGATGATGAAACATGGGATGACATTTGGTCTTAAGAAAATGCTAAGAAAATATATGTCTGTACACGTACGAGAGATATACAATTTAAAATCATACAAAGACTCCATATTTCTCCTAACCGCAGGCATTTTTTAACCCCTCTATATTGCCTATGTGTCTAAAATGTAAAACTGAAGTAGGTACTTTAACACATTGTCTGTGGTCATGTAACAGACTGCAAAGGTATTGGTTTTTGGTGCTGGGGGAAATGGAAAAGATCTTTAATATGCAGTTGGATTTTGACCCAGTCTCATTGGTATTGGGTATACCTAATAAATGCATTGTTTCATCTGCTAACAAGAAATTATATAATATTCTCTCCTTTGCTGCCAGAAAAAAAATAAAAAAATAAAAAAAATATTTATCTCCATCACTTAAAGGTTGGCATAAGATCATTTTTGAGCTGATTCCTGTGGAGTGACTTATCTATATATTACATCAAAAAACAGGTCAGTTTTATCAAGTCTGGACTCCATATCTGGACTATATGGAACCTCAACTTCGCCCTATTATACAACAAGGAATATTGTAATTGTGTAATTCTCTGGGCACTTAATTGAGAACTGCTGTTCATTTTTTTTTTCTTTTCTTTCCCTAATCTGTTATATGGGGTATATATGGGTATATATGGGGTAGTCCTGTTTTATGCAAAAATCTGAGCTTTTGTTGTTGTTGTTTGTTTGTTTTGGGTGATGTCTTGTCATTTTTGTATAACAGTGAAAATTCAATAAAAATAATTATTAAAAAAAAAAAAAAAAAAAAAAATATATATATATATATATATATATATATATATATATATATATATATATATATATATATATATATATATAATGCTTCAACTTATTGCAATCTCACAGTTCCTTTATAATCAGTGAAGCTCTATGAACTGCAAATAATATCTTATTTACATTGTGTCTACTTGTGGCGTTTAACATAAGATTGAGTGAATTCTGACTGTGTCACCTTGTATCTATTTATATATGTCTTTATTAATATCTTAATGTATTATTATATCTTATATTAACCATTTGCACACACGAGCATTATCCAACTCGCGGACGCAGGTTTACAAGCCACTTTTTCCTGTGTTTTTCAGTCAATTTCTTGACTTTCCTCCCCCTATGAACAACACATTTTTGTACACGATTAAACCTCCTTGTGTTTTCTCCGTTTGACTGATTTGAGCATCCATAAACAACCCAAAACGCAAGCATTTTGTGTTTCTGCTACTGATTCCTATGGAGAAAAATCACTTCCTGCCCTCCAGCTGCATTTTGCGCATCATCAAAATCACATGATTTTAATCAACCTATATTTCTAAACTCAAGTGTGATGTTGAAAACTGTTGCATTGCTCAATATTTTTGTGGAAACTGTCATGCATTTTTTCAGGACTCTTTGAGAAATAGAATGTAAAAAAGAGCAACATTTATTTGAAATTCTTTGTAACATTATACATATATTTACTGTCACTTTTGTTTCCTTGGTGAATAAAATAATTTCAATTATAGTTATGGAGCTAAGACTCTCTGTGAACATTCTCTTCTATCTTCTGACATTCTCAGAGTACCATTTTCTGGCTTGTTCTTTGTTCAAACCATTAAAGGTCAAAGGTCACTTTTAACAGTGCTTTTTCCCTCTGAGTTTAAACACAGGAAAATACCATTACTGGAGACTTTCCCGAACTTAGAGGTGAACTACTGCCGTTCAAAGAACAAATGAGCCTTTTTGAATGCCGAGGGCTCTGTCTTTTACACCAGCGTACCGAGATGACCTTGCTTTCGTTATTTACGAGCCAGAGTGCAGCTGTCATCATTAATTAGTTCTTTTCATTAGCGAGAGGATGGATACATACACTTTCCTCTCACCTTGTCTTTTATTTTCTATCCTCTAGTGGTCTAATGAGAGCTAGACATCAGAGAGACATCCAGTGGGCTGTATTTATATCCATAAGTAATGTCTGTACCGGTTTCAGATGCAGCTATAATGATTTCAGCACAAGAGGAGAGAAATTAAAAACCAGAATAGCACTCCAGAGACATAAAGCCTATTTGGAAGTCCTGGGAAATGATTTCATTTCTTTTATTGTCTTTTTGAGTGTGTATGTGTGTGTTCCAAAGATGGCTTTTCTCAGGCCTGTGTCGTTTATGGGTCGTTAGCTAAGACCCACTGCTCCATTAACTGAAGCACAGCATTATGGGTAAAGAACAACCGCCCATATATTCTCGTGAAGGAAATGTCTGCTGTTTTTATGGCATACATCTCCCAGTGGTGCACAATAACTCAAACACACACATACGATATCTCATATTATTTACACCTCTGTTTTATTGGGCCAATTTTGACACCGGTGCTTATGATGGATGGTTGTGTTTTCTTTCTAGCTTTCCTCCTTTTTGGGGCTCTAGTTAAGTGGGCCAGCCAAAAACACATGCACACATGGTCCTTAACATCCACCTGTTCCCATACACAGGAAAAGGAAGCGACCCTAAGAATGTACTGGTTTAGTGTGTGACTGATAAGATGAAAGTACGCAGATAAGCAAGAAACTGCTCTTAAGGAGAACATTTATCACTGAAACCCGGAAACCTCGCAGTACTTCATCATGACAGCAGAAAAAGGCTCCAAATAAGAGTCTGATTGTTCTAATTGGCTTGACCTGTGAGTCACAGTGAGTTCATTTATTTTAATTGCATGCAGTGTGAGTCTCGAGTTTGATTCAACCTTAAGAGGAATAATTACCATTAAAGTCTTTAGGGGAGGAAGGTGATATAATACAAAAACATATAAGATAAAATATATAAAAATTAAGATATGCACAATATAAAACATGTCCAGATCAAATTTTACCGAAAAAAGAAAGAAAGAAAGAAAGAAAGAAAGAAAGAAAGAAAGAAAGAAAGAAAGAAAGAAAGAAAGAAAGAAAGAAAGAAAGAAAGAAAGAAAGAAAGAAAGAAAGAAAGAGAAAAAATATTTGTAACAACATTTTTACACACACACACACACTACAATATATATTGTATTTGTATTGCATACAACACAGATGCATATTACTTTTGACTTTCGGACTTGGCTATATATATATGTGTGTGTGTGTGTGTGTGTGTGTATATATATATATATATATATATATATATATACTGTGTGTATGCACACACACACACACACACACATGCATGAGCCAAGTCAGAAAGTCAGCTTTATTTATAAAGCGTTTTGTACAATATAGATACAATGTAAACAAAAATGTGAGGAGGTGAAAACATGTCTTTCTTAAACAAAAAAAACAAAAAAAAAAAAAAGTTTTTGATTACTAAGTGAACAAATTATATATAGGTGTTTTCACACATAATCACTGTGTGTAGGTCATCAGTAAATGAGTTTGGCATTAAAATGGCAGTGTTTCCCAAATTACACAAATTCGAATTATGCATGTAATTTGTGTTTAGAGTTTTGCATAAAGTTTGTTTTACAATATCAAACTGAGTTTAAAGCATGTAATGTGCTTATAGTTTTGCAGATTTGATCTAAAGATCAGGTATTTGACTGAATGTTTCCACTAAGTGGGCCTCAAGTATCACTTTTAGTGTAAAATGTCACATTGCAAAGAAAAAAAGAAAACAAAAAAAAAAACACACTTAATGTTGCTAAAATGGCAACATAAATGATCATTTCATACATACACGGCATACACAAATAAACATTAATTATTAATTAAAAATTATTTGTGACATTACTTTCACAGCTAAATTATTTTCTGTTATTTTCAAAATGTTCATTCGTTCGTTCGTTTGTTCATTCATTCACTGAAATAGCCTACAATAATTTTAACATTTGAATCAGCATTAAAAAAATGAATTACAACAAATATAAATAACAACATTGCTTAAACATACATTACAGTAAGGACAATGCACATTTGTGTCAGATTAAAATATCACACTGCAAATGAAAAATAAATAAATACAATTCTTAGTTTTTTTTTTTTTCCAACTGCTTACACATACAATCTTTACTTATCACACGATTTCTGAAACCTGACACTCAAACACCAGAACCACACACCAAATCTGCAAAACCATAAGCTAATTATCATACGCTAGTTTTCAATGTCATAAAACACTTTTTGCAAAACACAACACACAATTCTCTATGTACTGTAACACACACAAATCTAACAGGAATTAATATTATGGCAAAGGTGTTTGCAAATATTTGCTTTTGAGATGTGTTTGTGATATTTTGAATGCAGTGCTTCATTTTGCAATAGATGTGCGGCATTTTACATTTTGTGTGTGCAATTCTTGGATTTGTGTGTAAAGTTCAGAAAAAAAAGAGGCAAAGTTTTGAAAATGTGTGTAAGCAGCTGAATAAAAAACTGTAATGGTGCTAAAATGACAACATAAAACAGATTTCATTCATTCATACGCACATACATACATACATACATACTAGCCTAGACATGATCTTGATACACACATAAAATATTCTGTGGAGTTGAATCCACAATTATAAATTCAAATGCTGACTCGCACTGAAACAAAATATTAACATAATCTATATTTGTTTTATGATACACATGGAAATTTCTCAGACATTATTACAATCAAATCTAATTAGTCTGTCCTCTCTAGAGCGTCTCATGTTCAATCTAATAAATCTAATCAGGCTTCACTGAATATGATTATAAAGTTAAAAAGCTCAAAGCTGCCGAGAGCAAGATTCATTCCGCCATGAGTGTTTTTATTCTCAATCACGCATATGGGGCCTGAAATGTGAAATACATCAATTACTGCAGTCTTTACTAAACTGTTTATATGCTGCTCAATTCCAAATCCATGTAAACACCATGCACAATCAAAGACCTCCAGCTATTTCAAATGTTCAAAGAGCTGAACATTTCAACTCTGTCTCATCCATACTGGATTGTAAGATCAGATACGGCCTCCCAGCAGCGAGAAAACAAAGACGTGTCAGGCAGGTCTGAACAAGATAAAGGAAAGCTGATTCTCTGCTCCTCGTTACAGGACACATTTAAATAATAGCGCAGAAAACCGCAGGCATCCCGGACCCAGTGACGGCCGTGGAAGGATGAATAATAAAAAAGTTAATTTACAGTTCCTCCAACAGATGTATTGAGACAAACAGCACAAACACATGGCTCTCAAAATACATTTTTCTCCAAGCTTGAAAGCCACGGGGACCCTCCTCTTGTTGAAATGTCATGGTCTTGCGTGCAGGAGGCAGCAGTTGGGGATTTGCAAATAGATTCTCTTTGAGGCGGATTCTAGTGAATATGTATGTGCTCTCTCTCTCTATCCCTCTTGCTTTCTTTCGCTTATCGACGCACTCTCCTCATTCAGCTCACTGTACCATGGAAACACTGAAATCAGAGGAGGAAGCCTTGTATTGTGGAGGATGGCTGAGGTCACACTACTCAACGGTGCTAATATCTCTAGTCATTTATGTGCAAAGCAGAAATAAATGGCAGGAAAAGTCATTATGTGTTCCTTATAACGCGATTCCCTTTAAATGTTATCCCCGGGCTTTTTCTAATCAAATTAGTAACTGATACATGTCATTTCTTTAACTGTAATGATTAAAATCAATGCAAAACTACTTCACATCAAAACTACTGAAGCTTGTTTCTGCCACAGGACAAAAATAAATAAATAAATAATAAAATAATAATAAACACAAATAAATACATAAATGATGACATTAATAAAAATATATAATATATACAGAAAAAAATAAAGGATGAAAAATAAAGAAAGGTAATTGACCGTTTGCAAAGAGCTTGATTGACAGGCGATCTGACCAATCAGAATGTGGATATTATGTGCTGCCACTGCTATCCACCATCTTGCCTGACAGCTACGGTCTGTCTCCTTAGAAATCCATGTTAAAACGGGGTAAAAAAAAAGATCGCCTGAATTGAAACTTTTTCAGTATAACTAAATATAAAATTGTGCGGAGGGTTAAGCTGTGCTGTTGTCACGGCAATAAGCTAAGGTATTCCTTTGAAGTACTTGTTTTGCATACAAGAAAATCTGTCATGTCCGGCGCTGACACTCTAAAGTGATGAAACTATGGCGCTATGTACTTTTAAAAAATAAAACATTTTTATAGGTTTCACGTTATATTGTTGGCTCGGAAAATATGTAAATACGCATGCCCAGTAGTTGCATCTGTATCCCTTCTAAAACACTTTCTGATGTTTATTCATGTTCGTTACATGCTTTAAGTAAATATGAAAATATGATTGGTTCACGTGTTTGAACTGAGGCAATACAGTGATCTGTCACGACACATTGAAGAGCCACAAACTTATTGTTTGAATTTCTTTAAAAATGACTCAGTTTAAAAGCAGAGGGTCCTGAGACCTTGTTTCATATCAGAAGTAACCTGCTCTGTCTTCTCTGTCTGTGTGTTGTCAGTTTCCTCTTTGCTCGATGTATTTTTCACTGCGTGAGAACATGATTTGTAGTGTGAGAGCAGCATTGTTTGTCGGTCATGGCAACAGTAACTAAGGGTGGGTGGGTTTTGCTAACGGTCAATTGCGACTTGTTTGTATTATTTTTCTCACAATTCTGAGTTTATATTTCACAATTCAGATTTTTTTCCCCCTCAACTCTGAGATAAATGCAAAATTGCAAATTATAAACTTGAAATTGAAAAAAATTCTGAATTGTGAAATAAAGTTGCAATTCCGGTTACATTTTTTCTTTTAATTTTATTATGTACCATGGTGGAAACAGAATAATGAGATATAAAGAACTGCAAAAAAGGAAAGTCCGAATTTTGAGTTTATATCTGGCAATTCTGACTTTTTTCCTGACATTTTAAGAAACAAAGTTAGAATTGTGAGATATAAACTCACTCTAAAATAATAATAATAATAATAATAATAGAAAAAAAATACTGCAATTACTTTTATTTATTGATTTAGTTATTTTATTCCATGGAATAAATGGGCTTCAAAACAGAGCCAGACCAAACAAAGAGTTTTCTACAACACTTAACATCTTTGTCAGTAACTGAATAATAGAGGAAGTGATATGAAATTTCCTATTCATATCATGCTTCTCTGATCAAAATCACTCTGCACACATGCCACATTGTGATTACAATTTCAGAACTCGTAAGTAGAAACTTCCCAGAGGACTTGCACAGGTAAAAATCATTGCTTCAAGGCCAAGAGGGTCAGACTTATGTTTATGCACTAAAGCTGTAACACAGCTGTGAGATCAAAGGTCAAATGTCATTTAAAGGAAGCATTAACCCTGCAGGATATTCATTTATTGAGCAGAATAGATCCATCCATCCATCCATCCATCCATCCATTTGAATTTCTTTCTTCCATGAAGAGTCAAATGGGCTAGTTTTATATGTCGTGCCATCTGTAATCTGACCAATTTTGTGGACTCAGTTACAATTGCATATTTGTTTCTTTCTTTCTTAATTTTGGGTTTAGAATTTTGTGCAGGAAATAAATTTGGGACAGAAAGTTCCTTCCATTTTTCGTGTATATTTTTTCCCCCCTTAACTCTGAGATAAATGCAAAATTGCAAATTATAAACTTGAAATTGAGAGGGGTAAAAAATTCCGAATTGTGAAATAAAGTTGCAATTCCGATTACATTATTTACCATGGTGGAAACAGAATAATGAGATATAAAGAACTGCAGAAAAGGAAAGTCCGAATTTTGAGTTTATATCTGGCAATTCTGAATTTTTTCCTGACATTTTATGAAACAATGTTTTTTCGTGCATACCAGTGTGAATATTTTTCATGTTGCGCATAACGGAAAACACCTTTCATAGACGAAATGCAATCAAAACGCATGTTTGACTGAGATTTGCATTGCATTAAAATTATTGTTTGGATCACAAACTGCAGTTTATCCACAAAATGTTTTTTTGTTTTTTTTTACATTCTACTTCATGATTCAGCATGTCACAAAATGCAAATAGTTCATTATGTGACTATTTCACGGTCCAGAGAACCTCTTTATGGATGTAATGCATAAGTCATTTACAGAATGAATCATGAAGAAATGCAGAAATTTCAGGATAACTTGAAAGCAAGCACCTTGGAGCGATATTATTAAGTAATGAATTTAAATTTTGGGTGACCTATTCCTTTAAGAAGAGGGTCCTGAGCTACATGATTGTGTCTCTAGGCATAAAGGACTTTATTCTATATTGCTTTTGCCCCTGAGCCCCTTTCATTTTGTTTATTAAGTTCCTCTTGACAGCTGATGGGTCTTCCTCTATTTCTGAATCCCTCGGGAGATTCTGTTCTTTCAAGCTTAAATGTGAACGTACAAAATCAAATGCTATTGGGGTCTGGAGCCAGCGCTCAAATGCTTTCGGCGAGAGCGTAGCAGGCATGGACTCGAGTCTGCTGACAGCCGTGATTCGGTTTTGCAATTGCAGGGGGGGGAACTTAAATTAATAAATGAAATCAAATCCGTCTGGAGTGGGTAAATCTGAATTATTCACCATGATCTCTGTCACCCCTGTATCCTTCCCCCCCCAGTTTTGATATATTTCACAAAACAAAATGTGCCAACAGGGACTCAAAAATTCAGGGGATGATGACAAGTGTTAAAATATTAATTGCCTTGCAGTTGTTGCAGTTAGCTGACATCCTCTTCTCCTCACTCACCGTCCCTGAGGCGAGGCGACCACCACTTTGGTAGATGGGTCATTCCAACAGTCAATGTTTGGGAGAGTTCCATTAAGAATTGGTGCATTACAATAGTGCATTAAAAATAACTAATTATGCTATTAATATTTTGGAAGATTACCATTTCCTCAAAGTGACTCTCTCTTCTAAAATGCAAGCATACTATACTTTTATTGCATGTAGTGTATCTTTTTTTTTTTGGATTGGATTTAATTGAAGTTAATTAGAAAAAAAATAGCAATTCCAATCTCATTGGAAAAACATGGCTGTTTTGATATTTTTGCAAAATGATATAACTGTAACGTAAGAGGATTGAACACAACAGGTTAGTGTTTATTGTAAGCACTGAGAGTTCAGGTGATGAATACAGGCAATAATACAGTGAGTAGCAATATTGTAGGGAAGTTCTTGGGCTTGGATGAGTGGTTGATCTTTGTATCTGATCGTTACAGGAACAGGAATGGACATGGGGGGAAACACACACCTCAGTCTTCCGGAGCCTGGGAAAGATGGGAGAACAGGAGACACAGGAGGGACGAGGAGTCACTAGGAAGAACACAGGAGGTAAGTAGAGCAGGTAAGTATACAATGACGGTATAGCAAGTCAGAGAGTCCTCAATGAATGAATGAGATCGGACAGTGAAGGTGTCTGAGGAGTGTGCTTATATGCTGCTGGTGATGAGGTGCTTGATTGATGACAGGTGTTCAGTATTCGGGTGACAGGGATCGTTGTGATTGGGTGGTGATGGAACCTGGCTGATCCGTGACAGTACCCCCCCCCCCCCCCCCCCCCTCCATGGCCCACTCCTGAGGGCCAAACACCCTGACGTCGTGGTCTGCCTCTGCCCCGAGGAGCTGGCTGATCCGGATGAGCTGCATGGAATTCAGTCAAAAGAGCAGGGTATAATATGTCAGTTCTTGCCCACCCCGACGCCGGGACTGCAGAATCTCCTTCACTTTATAGACCGATCCTTTGTCTACGATTAAAGGAGGAGGGGGCTCTTCCACCTGGCCAGGCTCTGTGGGGAGAGGGACAGGTTCATGGTGAGGTTTAAGCAGTGAAACATGGAATGTAGGGTGAAATCTATAGTGTGGGGGGAGTTGGAGCTTGTAGGTGACCGGGTTTACTTGTTCCAGGATGGTGAAGGGGCCAACGAATCTGGGACTTAGCTTTCTACAGGGCAGGAGCAGTCGGATGTCCCGGGTCAACAACCATACCTTCTGGCCTGGATGATTGGTAGGTGTCTCAGCTCTTCTGACATCCGTCGCTGTCTTCTGCTTGTGCATTGCCCGCTGGAAATGGTGGTGGCTGTCATCCCAGACACTCTCGCTCTCCCGGAACCAGTAGTTAACAGCGGGGACATCAGATGGTTCCCCGGATCAGGGGAACAGTGGAGGCTGGAAGCCGAGCACGCACTGGAAGGGAGTGAGACCAGTAGAGTGTTGTCATAGAGAGTTCTGGGCATACTCGGCCCATCCTAGGAACTGGTTCCAGGAGTTCTGGTGGCCATGACAGAAGGTTCGTAGGAATCGCCCCACCCCCTGGATCTTCCTCTCTGTTTGTCCATTTGAATCTGGGTGATAACCTGACGAGAGGCTGACGGTCACACCTAGGAGTTGGAAAAAAACCTTCCATACCCGAGATATAAACTGAGGTCCCCGGTCAGAGACGATGTCTTCGGGGATGCCATAATAATGGAAGACGTGGTTGAAGAGTAATTCCGCCGTCTCCAGTGCTGTGGGGAGACCTTTGAGAGGTAGAAGATGACAGGATTTAGATAAACGATCTACAATGACTAGGATGCATGTGTTACCTTCCGAGGGTGGCAGATCTGTGATAAAGTCTACTCCTAGGTGTGACCATGGGCGATTCGGGACTGATAGTGGAAGGAGTTTGCCAGCTGGTAAATGACGTGGGCTTTTAGACATGGCACAATCGGGGCATCCTTGCACGAATCTTCTCACGTCCTTTGCCATATTGGGCCACCAGAAGCGGTCTCGTAGCAGCGAGAGGGTGTTGTTGGCCCCTGGGTGGCCAGTACCTCGAGATGAGTGAGCTGAATGAGTCAAGGGAGTGCGTTGGGTTTGTGGAACATATTGACATCCTGGAGGACAGCCTGGCAGATTATTGGGAGCAGGATCAGTGGTGGCTGGAGGGGAGCTCCATTTGATTCTTCGGTGAGAGGATGTTCTCAGGTTCCTCTGTGCCTTCTACTGAACCATGGATCCGAGACAGCACATCTGCCTTGACATTTCTGGGCCCAGGACGGTAGGAGATGGTAAAGTTAAATCGGGTAAAGAATAAAGCCCATCTGGCTTGGCGTGGATTCAGACGTTTGGCCTCCCGGAGATATTGGAGGTTCTTGTGGTCGGTTAGTATGGTAAATGGTTGTGCTGCTCCCTCCAGCCAATGCCTCCACTCTTCTAAGGCAAGCTTGATGGCTAGCAATTCTCGGTTGCCGATGTCATAATTGATCACCACCGGGCTGAGCTTCCTAGAATAGAAGGTGCATGGATGGAGTCATGCTGGGTTCCCCTGCTGTTGAGACAATACTGCCCCCACTCCTGTAGTAGAGGCATTGACTTCGACGGCGAAAAGGAGTTCCGGATCAGGGTGTACAAGGAGGGGGGCGCTGGTGAAGGCTTGCTTGAGGGAGGTAAAAGCTTCTTCAGCTGCAGGTGTCCAGGACAGAGACTTGGGCTTTTGCCGGAGCAGACTAGTGAGGGGACTGGTGATACTACTGTAATTTCTGGATGAAACGGCGGTAAAAGTTGGCAAATCCTAGGAATCGTTGGAGCTCTTTTACCGTGGTGGGTATTGGCCAGGATGTGACTGCTTCGACCTTCCCCTTGTCCATTTGGATGCCTGTATGGTCTATGTTGTATCTGAGGAACTGCACAGAAGGCCGATGGAAGGTGCATTTTTCTGCTTTGAGAACTGATGTTCTCTCAGGCGTTGGAGGACCTCCGGAACATGTTGGCGATGTTCGGCCTGGCTCTGGAAGTAGATGAGGATATCGTCTATGTAGACAATCACAAACCGATGGAGGAACACCCGGAGCACCTCATGCATAAAGTCCTGGAATACGGAGGGGGCGTTGGTGAGTCCATAGGGCATGACAATATACTCGTAGTGGCCAGTAGGGGTCACGAAGGCAGTCTTCCATTCCCCCTCACGTATCCGGATGAGATTATATGCGCTGCGGAGGTCCAGATTAGTAAAGATGGTTGCACCACGGAGATGTTCGAGAGAGCTGGGGACGAGGGGAAGTGGATACCGGAATTTAGCAGTGATATTGTTAAGAGCTCGGTAGTTTATACAGGGCCACAAGCCTCCGTCCTTTTTAGCCACAAAGAAAAAGCTCGATGCAGCAGGGGAACTTGATGGAAGGATGTAGCCTTGACCCAGTGCCTCCTTGATGTATTCCTCCATGGCCTTCTGTTCTAGAAGCGAGAGTGGATAAATCTTTCCACGAGGCACTGGCTCACCCGGAATGAGATTTATGTCACAGTCCCATGGTCGATGTGGTGGCAGACGGGAAGCTTGTTTGGGGCAGAAGACGTCACTGAAGTAGGCATAGCAGGTTGGGATATCCACCGATTGCTTCTCAATGGGACTCTCGATGGAGGTGGAATTTTAGTATGACTTCTGTGGCAGTCTTCAGAGGTGAGAGTGTCACGGGGAATCAGCCTGGAAAGTAATCCTTGCCCCTCTTCAGGACTTCCCTGGTCTTCCATGACAGGATGGGATTGTTCTGTACCAACCACGGGCACCCTAAAATGATGTCAGCTGTCGAACCCTCCAGAACCAGAAGATGGATGTCCTCTGAATGGAATAGGCCAATTCAGAAAGTGATGGGGTCTACATGGTGTCTTACGTGTCGTCGGCTGAGAGGTTTACCAGTTATAGACTGGACTTGGTAGATCGTTTCAGTGGTAGTTGTTTGTAAGCTGAGCTGATGACAGAGGTCTCGGGAAATTAAGTTTCCTGCTGACCCGGAGTTGAGGAGAACGGATACTGAAATTTATATATTAGAAGCAGTAAGTGGTGAGTGGTTCCATTTTTACCATCTTGGGTAGAATAGCACTCACCACTGGTCGTGGAGGATGAAGAGGGCATGCCAGGATCATATGCCCTTGTTCTCCACAATACAGACACAGACCCCTGGTCAATCTTCTCTGCCGTTCATCGGAAGACAATCGCTGTCTGTCGACGATCATCATATGCAGTGAGTTGTAAATGAAGCTGAGGCTCCAGCTCCTGTCGGTAGGTTGTTAGCAGCGATCGCTCATTCCATCCACTTGCTGCCGCAAGAGTCCTGAACTTCAGCGAATACTCAGCGATCAACATACTGCCTTGCTGCAAATGATACAGTTGTTCACCCACTGAGGTGTCACCATCGACTCTTCCGAAGACTTTGCGGAAATTCATCATAAAGTTCTGCAGGCTCTGGACAACGGGTCCCAACTGTGCCCAGATTGTTTCCGCCCATTGAAGTGCAGGTCCTGCTAGCAAATAAATAATAAAAGCGATTTTAGAGGAATCGGTGGGGTATAACTGCGGTTGCATCTCAAATGTTAGGTTGCACTGCAGAAGAAATCCACTGCACTCCCCCAGAGTAGAACACCGGTCGAGCCATGGGACTGGCAACGATAGTAGGTGAAGAAGTGCTGGATGTTCGGAAGGAGGTGACAGGTAGTGATGGCGGCGGTGCCGATGACGGGGATGATGCTTGGTGCAGGAGAACTCGTTTAAGGGAGTCCACGAGCCCCTGAAAAGGATCGGGATCACTCATCTGTGCCATCTGTATCGGTCCGATCTTCTGTAACGTAAGAGGACTGGACACAACAGGTTAGTAATAGCAAAGGGGTTTATTGTAAGCACAGAGAGTTCGGGTGATGAATCCAGGCAATAATACGGTGAGTAGCCATATTGTAGGAAAGTTCTTGGGCTTGGATGAGTGGTTGATTTTTGTATCATTATACCAATATATCATTGTACTATAAAAAAAAAAAAGTTTCAGAACTTTCTTGTTAGTCTAAAAACAGTTTATATTAAAAGTAATCTGCCAAAATGGCAAGTTTTGGAATGTGCCACTTTATGACAATAGTGTGGCTAAACATTGCCTCCACAGAAGAAGATCAACACCTGCAACAAATCATGAAACTGTCTTGAGGTCATATAACATATGAACATACAAGCAACCACAAAAATAAATATTTTCACACAAAATATGATTACAGGACAGATTTACTGCTTTACTGCTTTTAGTATACATATATATACATACATACAGTATCTCACAGAAGTGAGTACATCCCTCACATTTTTGTAAATATTTTATTATATCTTTTCATGCGGCAACACTGAGGAAATTACACTTTGCTACAATGTAAAGTGGTGAGTGTACAGCTTGTATAACAGTGTAAATTTGCTGTCCCCTCAAAATAACTCGACACACAGCCATTAATGTCTAAATCACTGGCCACAAAAGTGAGTACACCCCTAAGTGAAAATGTCCAAATTGGGCCCAAAGTGTCAATATTTTGTGTGGCCACCATTATTTTCCCGCACTGCCTTAACCCTCTTGGGCATGGAGTTCACCAGAGCATCACAGGTTGCCACTGGAGTGCTCTTCCACTCCTCCATGATGACATCACGGAGCTGGTGGATGTTAGAGACGTTGCGCTCCTCCACCTTCCGTTTGAGGATGCCCCACAGATGCTCAATAGGGTTTAGGTCTGGAGACATGCTCGGCTAGTCCATCACCTTTACCCTCAGCTTCTTTAGCAAGTGTTTGGGGTCGTTATCATGTTGGAATACTGCCCTGCGGCCCAGTCTCCGAAGGGAGGGGATCATGCTCGGCTTCAGTATGTCACAGTACATGTTGGCATTCATGGTTCCCTCAATGAACTGTAGCTCCCCAGTGCTGGCAGCACTCATGCAGCCCCAGATCATGACACTCCCACCACCATGCTTGACTGTAGGCAAGACACACTTGCCTTTGTACTCCTCACCTGGTTGCCGCCACACATGCTTGACACCATCTGAACCAAATAAGTTTATCTCGGTCTCATCAGACCACAGGACATGGTTCCAGTAATCCATGTCCTTAGTCTGGTTGTCTTCAGCACACTGTTTGCGGGCTTTCTTGTGCATAATCTTTAGAAGAGGCTTCCTTCTGGGACGACAGCCATGCAGACCAATTTGATGCAGTGTGCGGCATATGATCTGAGCACTGGCAGGCTGACCCCCCACCCCTTCAACCTCTGCAGCAATGCTGGCAGCACTCATACGTCTATTTCCCAAACACAACCTCTAGATATGACGCTGAGCATGTGCACTCAACTTGTTTGGTCGACCATGGCAAGGCCTGTTCTGAGTGGAACCTGTCCTGTTAAACCACTGTATGGTCTTGGCCACCGTGCTGCAGCTCAGTTTCAGGGTATTGGCAATCTTCTTATAGCCTACACTATCTTTATGTAGAACAACAATTCTTTTTTTTTCAGATCTTCAGAGAGTTCTTTGCCATGAGGTGCCATGTTGAACTTCCAGTGACCAGTATGAGAGAGTGAGAGCGATAATACCAAATTTAGCACACTTGCTCCCCATTCACACCTGAGACCTTGTAACACTAACAAGTCACATGACACCGGGGAGAGAAAATGGCTAATTGGGCCCATTTTGGAAATTTTCACTTAGGGGTGTACTCACTTTTGTGGCCAGTGGTTTAGACATTAATGGCTGTGTGTTGAGTTATTTTGAGGGGATAGCAAATTTACACTGTTACACAAGCTGTACACTCACTACTTTACATTGTAGCAAAGTGTCATTTCTTCAGTGTTGTCACATGAAAAGATATAATAAAATATTTACAAAAATGTGAGGGGTGTACTCACTTCTGTGAGATACCATATATATATATATATACATATATTAGTTTGAGAGAAATTAAACTGCAGTATGAAGTTTATAAATTTGGTTTTTCACCTGCTATGATCAGTTTATATATATATATATATATATATATATATATATATATATATATATATATATATACATAAATAAACTGGTCAGAGCAGGTGAAAAACCAAACTTATAAACTTTGTACTGCAGCTTAATTTCTCTCAAACTCACACTTATTCAGCTGGACAGTTCAAAGGGCAGGCCGGTCTTTCTCTTCAATAACTCTGGCTGTTTGCCCTGGCTTTTTGTCCCTCATATAAACAATATGCCTGATGAAAGGCACTTTTAGCCTAAAACCATGCCTTTGGAGTGAGCGAGCAAGAGAGAGAAACTCAATAATGAATATGTTCTTGTGAGCAATACACTTGATATAATGAGTGTCTTTGCTGCTTTGTGAGACCTGAATACTTCAGTGAGTGGTTCTTGCAAGGGAACAAAAGAAGGCTTCTTCTGCACCGCAGTGTCGCATCACTTATGACATCCTCAACCGGAGACGAGAAAAATGCTGGAACTGGAATGTCATTTCCCAGAGGACCAGTGTCAAATGTAAACATATAATGTATCTGCAAGGTTCTGAAATGTTTTGACAATGCTAATCTAAACTTTACCTTCACATTGTGTTTAAACAAGGCTTGATGATAATTCCCACTCCTACTGTGCACACGTCACTGCAGATCCATGCCAAATCAGCTGTCAGGCTTTTAATAGACATCTGAAAAATAGAACAAATGTGTCTAGGATTACATGTGGCCTCAACAAGAGCTGAAGTTGATCTGAGCTGCTAAATAGGCTGCTGAACAGCATGACTATACCAGCATTTGCCAACATTAAACTATAAAACCGTAAAGCTTCAAAACCTTTACAAATCATTTGTTTCGACCAGTGATTGTGGAGTGTGTATCAAACTTCCAAAGCCACGTGATTTCAGTAAACAAGGTTCCGATACATCATAAAAACTTCTGTGAAATCATGAACCAACATCTGGTTTTTACTTGATCTCAAATCAGTTTTATATACTTGGATATATTTTAAATGTCACATTTAAATAATAAAAAGTGTTGCAGTTAATAGTCTCTTATTGGCCTGATTAATCAAGCTCTCCATAAAATAAACAAACATTTGCAATTGGTTTGTACAAGGTGTTTTTTATTCCTGTTTATTTTAATTTTTTTGGGATTGGATAAGAAAATAATATAAATTCCATTGGAAAAACATGCCTTTGGTGATATTTTTGCGAAATGATATAACATTGATTCTTGCACGTTTTGCGACACTTTCAAAGTACAATATCAAAGTGTAAAAAGCATGTTAAGTTTTATCTTTATCTAATGCGTTTCAAAACTAAAATAATTAAGGAGTTTTTGTAAAGCAGTTGGTTCAGTTAATTCAAAATTTGAAAAGCTGTTTTTTTTCTTCCATCACTATGAGAGATAACTGTGAAAATGGCCTTGAACGAGGAGCCCATCCTTTTAAAAAGAGAGAAATTTTCAGAGTGTTTTCTTTCAAGCCCAAATCATTTGAGTGGTGACCGGGATCTGAAAAATCCAGAATAATGTTTGAGAGGAGTGATTAAAAACACTTTAATACCATTGACTTGCTATAATACACAGTTCAGTTTAAGTGTTTATTATAGGCTTTCAGTCTGAGTTTTTTGACAGCACTCACAGAGGGACTTTGCATTGGTGTAAGAAAAAACAAACAGAATAAATTTGGCCCTAAACATAAATTATTCAGTATCTAAAGTATCTTCATTTAACCATTTAAGCTGAAACACCAAAAAAAATGTGGTATAGGATTTGCTTTGAAACTATTTTCATAAATAACTAGTAAATTTCACAAAACACATTGAATTAAAAGCAGAATGACTAATATATATATATATATATATATATATATATATATATATATATATATATATATATATATTTGCTTATCAAATGTACTTCAGTAATCTGCTTTATTTAAAACTTCAAAACATTATTTTACAGTGTCTTACTTCAATATTCATCCATCCTTACTTCAACAATCAATAAAATGTCATCATTTTTATTACTACTGTTGCCTGTGTTGTTACTGTAGTGTTTCAGCAAGTGTTAAAGTGATTTAATTTGCAACCTATTTTGGCTTAAATTTAAAGCTTCTAGCAGTATAGTAATTGTAAACAATAGTAAATAAATAAATAACCTAACCCTGCAGTTATTCCCTTTGACCAAGTTATAGGCTGTCAAAATGATCAAAACTGGGTTGTTTTGAGCCAGCATTTTTCAGAGTGTGGCCTTTTCAGCAAGGAAAGATAAGTAAAACCAGGCTTCCACTATCATCTGAGTGGTTTAGCTCTCATTAAACCTAATATTTTAACTTGTTAAAACTTTTTTATTGTCCTCTTTAAAAGTTAATTATCATCCCTCTGTTACACAAAATATTATTTTTATTGACCTATTTGCACTGCTAGTCTGCTGATTTCAGCTATAGTACATTTCCAGAGAGGCTGCGGCAGTTTAACTCTAAACACAATGGACACAGTACAGACGTCCTGATGAAAAGTCTGCTTATGACAGTTCTTTCCCAAGGGAGGACAAGGAGCAACTTTTGAAAACCTATTTAGCAAAGCGCCCTGTTTGCAGTAGCAACTCCCAGCGGAGCGGGCACAGCCTCACCAAACGCCTGGAGCACAATCACAGCTAAAAACCCAACAGACGCCAACACCTGCTGGAGATGCCCCCGGGGAACGAACAGAGAACGCCCTGTGCCAGTCCTTATAATCGAAGACAAACAGGAGCTGTGAGGATCAACCAAACCTAGAGGATGGGGGAACGTCTAACACTCTCCGTTCTACAAGCATCCAAATGATAACACTGGCATAAACATCTAAACCGCAAAAGAAGGATGTGAACATATACTATTAAAAATAAAGGTTACAAAAGTTTTTTTTTTTTTTTTTTTTTTTTTTTTTTTTAAGATGAAAGAATGACTTTTGGATCACCAAAGAACTGTTCATAAAACTGTTCATTTTTATTTTTATTTTTTGTTTATAGAGCATTATAATAATCTAAAGAACCTTTTTCCACTATAAATAACCTTTCTAAGGATAGATATAATATTTATGGTGATTTTCACCATATATTTCACTAAATATCATATAGCTGTAGTCTTTTTAGAGTCTCTACATGAAGACAAGCTGTAACTTTTTCTCTTTTTATGCTTTTTGCTTTTTATTATCTTTTTATCTTTTTGTATGTACAGTAGTTCAAAAGTTTGGGTCAGTGCAATATTTGTTTATTTATTTACTTATTTGCTTTCTTTATTTCTTCCTTTATTTCTTCATTTTAAGAAATTAATATTTTTAATTTAAAAATAATTAAATTCATCAAACGCAACACTAAAAACATTGATAATGTTATATACAATAGGTCATTATATACAAAATATTTCTGTTTCTGAAGGATCATGTGACACTGAACACTGGAGTAATGATGCTGAAAATCCAGCTTTGCATCACAGGAATAAATTGCATTTTAACATATATTCAAATAGAAAACTATTTTAAATAAAAATAAAATTTCACATTATTACATTATTATTTTACTGCATTTTTGATCAAACAAATGCAGCTTTGGTGAGCATAAAATACTTCTTTCAAAAACATTTTAAAGCTCTTACTGACTCTAAACCTTTGAATGGTAATGCATAAATATTTTATATTTACATACATAAATTTGGTTTCAATTACTTTGCTGGGTCACAAGTCTGCCAGGCCCCTGGGAAAAAAAAATCCCTGCCTCAGGGACGTTTTTCCATCAAATCTGTCCCCAGTGTATTGCAGAAACCAACTTAATTTGAAAGTGTTATAATATTCAAAACATTATTTTATCTTATGTAAACTTTATTATAGAGCAACCCACTAGCTGATTTGCATTTAAAACAAATTCGAAAATAAAACAACAGTCTGTCGAATGTGGTTTTGGACATCTTTGGAACTCCGGCACAGTTCCCAGTTCCCTGCAGGAGTTCTCAGCGGTCCTGTTGTGCCCTCAGTGGAATATGAACAGACTGCTCTACTGAGAAGATCCCTTCACTACAGGCCTCTGCAGTTGAAGAAAAGAGATACAATTCACTTGTGGGCTAAGATAAAATGATTTTCCTGTGTTTATAATTTTTTTTTGAGGGGGCATGAGTTGGGGGGGGGGTTGTCATGTGACACAGCAGCCACAACAGCACTTATGTTTTATTTATTTTTTGCTTTTTATTCGAAACATTCCCAAACGCATTAACTATATCATGAAATATATTGATTATCACCTTTATAGATTGTTAGTTCATCTAGTGAGTGATCGAAGTAACCTAATAATGTAATTAAATATGGGTGTCATGCCATAACATATATTAATACGACTGACTTTATATTTAATGTGAATTTAACATTGAAAGTTAATGTGAATAAAAACATTGTAAGTTAGGCTACTAATCATAACACTTTCATTGTACAGAAAGAGAGCAAAGAACATTTTTTTACTGACAGTCTAGAGTTCAAGCACTCTCAAAAACTCCCAATAAAAGCTGTTTACACTGGGAAATTATTATCTTACAGATACACACATTTGCACTTTGTTGTTTCTGATGAGAGAATTCGCCAGAAAGAGGTATTCAGTCAGCAAGCTAGTGAAGAAAGCACTAACATTTTAGCGATGACTCATCTAAATGCCTCTGATTGGCCATCGCATTCATAAACTCAACAGCATCGTGTGTGATTGGTTATAATGCGCAGCGCTGTAAAAATGCGTCTGTATCTGGCTCAGCGCCAGCCAGCGAACTCAGATTTTAATTTAGCAGCTGATGATATGATGCATTGAACGTTCTAATCACACCGGTGTTATTGTATTAAATATAGAAAATATGAATCGGCTAATTTTTGTCTTTTGAAAGCTGCATTCAAAATCCACTTGGCTCAAAAATCTGAGGGGGTATGTGCCCCCTCACTTTGAATGGGCATGAAGCCTCTGTATATATATATATATATATATATATATATATATATATACATATATATATAATTCCATGGATGGACAGTTGGATGGATGGACGGACGGATGGCTGGATGCATGGATTGATGGTTCTATGGATGGACAGATAGACGAACGAACAGACAGATAGATGGATGGATAGATGCATGGATGGACAGTCAGATGGATAGATTGGATGGAAGAACGAATGGCTGGATGGACAAATAGATGGATGGACAGACAGATGGATAACTAGATGGATGGATGGATGGATGGATTGTTTGATGGTCAGATAGACAGACAGATAGACAGACAGACAGACAGACAGACAGACAGACAGACAGACAGAAAAATAGATAGATAGATAGATAGATAGATAGATAGATAGATAGATAGATAGATAGATAGATAGATAGATAGATAGATAGATAGATAGATAGATAGATAGATAGATAGATAGATAGATAGATAGATAGATAGATAGATAGATAGATTTAAAATGTGGTATATAACAAATATTTAATTTAGCATAAAAGTATATGTATATAGGCTGTTAAAAACACACTCACAATGGTCATTCTGGGAACAGTGCACTGCTTTTAAATTTCTTTCTGCATGGCTCTGGGTGGCACAGAGGAAATGCTCTTGATTAACGCCGCAGAGTATGATTTCTGGTGGCACAGATGAGAATTGTTAGAGTCTGAAAAGTCACCGTAAACAGGCCTGGCAGTGCCACAGACGCAAGAGATCATTATCAAGATTCAGATAAAACTGAGAAGATGAGGAAAGAGAGGCATGGGAGCGAGAGGAACTGCTAAAGACAGTGATTTTGTGGAGATTATCTGAGTCGAGGCTGAACTGCAGGAGAAAGCTATTGCATATAATAAGCTCCACATGTGGAACGGGTGCAGGCAGCTTTACAGCTGAATTCACTTTTTTATCTTTTTTTTTTCATTTTTTTTTTTTTATTCTCTCTCTTTCTCTTTCTTCTCTTTGGTGCATCCGCAAATCATTCATGGCATGTACAGAGCTCCAGTGAACTTCAGATCTGAGCAGTGTAGAGTAATGAAGTTATGTGTGCTGGGAGCTGAATAAATGCTTCCAGGTGTCTGCGATTGCTCTGTCCTTCAGAGATTTATGAATGAAAAGGCAACAAGCACTGCTGAGATTTAGATCTGTTTGTGATCATGCACAGAACTGCAGCAGAAAAAAATAAAAATAAAATATTTCAATGCAAACATAATTACTTATATATTCAGTGGGAGTTTGTCAAGTTGATAACAATGTTCTTGTTTCTCATTCAATGTTCGAAGTTATAATCCTTTTTTTTTTAATACATTGAAAAGAAGGTAACCAAAAAATAAGTGCTATTACATCCTTGTCCTTAGAATATTAACTTCTGGACTTGTTCTGCATAATTTCTGCAATGGACATGGATGATACTTAAAATATATTTTTAGCAGAGGATTGCTATTGCTTTTCCAAGAGTTAAAGATGATTAAGTGGGCAAAAATGAAAGAGTCATATTACTTTACTTAAAAGAAAAAGAAAAAGAAAACCTGCTATCCTTTGAACCTTACATAATGTTGGCATAATCAAGTTTCATACAGCAGTTTCAACCTGTTGTTGCAAGCATAATCTTTAACTAATGAAAAATATGCATTGAATAAGCTAAAGTGTGTGTGTTCAACCTGCACAAACATTTCTTTAAATGCTGCAATGTAAAGACATGTAGAGGAAGTTGCCCTTGGCAATTCTTTTCGTGTTGACCTTCTAATGGATAGACAATAGAGAGACCACACACACACACACACACACACACACACACACACACACACACACACACACACACACACACATCTGAACATTGAGATAGATTATCATATAATACTAGATAATCATAATGCATCATCGAGAATGAAAGGGAAAAATATGCTTCTTTATATGTGATATGCATGACAACATATTTCTTGCTCTTTCTCTTTATTATAAATTCTGTTCATGGTCAACCTATAAATATTTACGTCTACAGAATTGGCATTATTCTGCAGATATGTTTGTTTTACAGCTAAGTACACAAACTAAACGATGAGTAGCCTATTTCTAACAGAAATGCTTTCAAGTCATATTTCATATTTCTAAAGGGAAAAACAAAAGCCTTTATAAATAAATTTGTAGTCTTTTGTAGACCTTTATATTTGTAGCATTGTGACGTTTGTTTTGTGTAGTATGTCTGGACATTACAGACACACAGACACACACACACATACAGTTGTGCTCAAAATTATTCATACCCTTGGTAAATATGATCATAGAAGGCTGTGAAAATAAGTCTACATTGTTTATCAATTTGATCTTTCATTTATTTTATTTTTTAAAAGTCTAACCTTTAATTGAAGTAAAAAAAAAAAAAAAGATGATTCTCCTGGCTCATCCAAAAACTCCAGCATATTCAGTTATCAGACGCGACTGGAACTTCAAATGGGACTGGCTTCTATGGTCAGATGAATCTAAAAAAAAAGAGCTTTTTAGCAGCAAACACTCAAGATGGGTTTGGTGAACACAGGGATAAAAATAAGTACCCCATGTGTACAATGAAATATACTGCTGTATTTTTAATGTTCTGGGCCTATTTTTTTGCAGGAGGTCCTGGAAATCTTGTTTAGACACATGGCATCATGGATTCAATTAAATACCAACATGTATTTGTTAAATACCAACTGACTGTCCATGCTAGAAATCTTATAATGGGCATTGGTTGGATCATCCAACAGGACAATGATCCACTAACAAACATCAAAACCAAAACAAAAATGGGTCACTAAGCACAAAATCAAGCTTCTGCTGGCCATTCCAGTCCTCTGACCTGAACCCTGTAGAAAATGAGTGGGTGAACTGAGAGAAGAAGCACCAACATGGAGCTGTGAATCTAAAGGGTCTGGAGTGATTTTATTATTATGCTGGCTCTAACATTTTACTATGACTATACAACTTTTTAATGGTTAGCTTTTTTTGACATGATAGTGATGAAAACTATCATGTTTATTTGTTGCAAAAAAAAATAAAAAATCTAGTAAAATTTTATTTTATTTATTTATTTTTAATTTCTTTCTTTCTTTCTTTCTTTCTTTCTTTCTTTCTTTCTTTCTTTCTTTCTTTCTTTCTTTCTTTCTTTCTTTCTTTCTTTATTTATTTATTTGGGGGGGGGGGGGGGGGGTTGGGCTGACATTCACCCACAAAGAAGATACATGAAAGAAATAAAATAAATGAATGAATAAGAATACAAAAATAAACCACACACTCACTCACAAAAATATCCCTTGAGGGTCGGGTTATCAAGCTAAAGGGTTGAGTTATCAAGAGAAAGTGAGAGAGAGACTATCCACCGTTTCTTGATTAACTGGATTGAGGTGAGATGGACAAAGAAATTGGAGGGCTGGGGGATGGGAGAGACAAATACATGAAATTATATAGAAGGAGGGAGAAAAAGAAGGTGAAGACAGAGGTGAAACAGTGACAGGAAAAATGATGAAGTGAGGGAGAAGGTGGGAGGAATAAAAGAATGAAATAAAGGAATAAATGGAGGGATAGAAAAAAAATACTCAGGGAGGCAGGAGAGAAAGAGAAAGCCGATATTTGAGTGTTGTAGGAGGGCTGAGGAAGCGATTAACCCCTCTTCGCTCTGGACGTTGCTCTAGGGGTGGGACTCAGTGGGGTGGCCCGTCATGAGGCATCTCCTCAACCAGGGGTCATGACCTCCTCCTCTGAAGATTCAATTCGCCTGTTTTCACTCGATTTTCTCTTCCCCCTCTGTCACCTGAACCTCCATGCCAGCCCTGCACTCCTAAACCGAATGCATACTCTGTAAAGTAAATACTGTACAGTATAAATATGCATTTTCAACAAAACATTAAACAGTGCATATATCAGTCTGTTCCAGCTACAAACTGCTGAAAGAATAAGTTTATTTATTTATTTATTTACTTATTTAACCAGGAAGGTCCCATTGAGATACAATATTTCTTCTACCAGGGAGTACTGGTCAAGATAGGCAGCAAAGGACAAAGTTTCAAAGAAATACACATCACCACACAATGAACAAACATAAAACACAACTTTCTAAAAAAATACAGTACAAATCCTAGTTAGTTATTAAAACATGTACACTGTTCTATTTAAACAGACTTTAAAATATATTTAAACATAGCAAGAGATGGTACAGATTCCATATGTAAAGTACCTTGAAGCTCTTTCCATACACACAGAGCATAATTAGAAAAAGCAGAATGACCTATCTCTGTATGAAAAATCGGCATCTTAAGTAATAAAAATCTGTCGATCTGGTATTATAAATATTTGTGCAGTATGTCAAAAAACTAGATATATACTGTGGTAATTTACGCACTAAAGCTTTTAAAATAAAATAAAAAATAACATATGTTGTTGTTGTTGTTGTTGTTTTTCTCCTTAAGCACAATGAAGTCCATTTTGTCATTTCATATAAATTACAGTGATGTGTGCGGACACTTGTACCAGTAACAAATCGTAAAGTAGCGCGATAAACTACATCCATTTTTTTTCAAAATGGTGCATGCATATAAATTATATGCATGCACCATTTTGAAAAAAAATTATATTACTTTCTACTAAACGTTTTCAAGCAAGAAAGGAGAAACATTTTTTAAACGAAAATAAAAACCTAATGTTGGTCTCAATTTTTAAAAAAAGACTATCGATATGAGAGCTGCAAATCAGCTTATCATCGATACAGATACCAAGATATTCGTGAAATGCAACCCTTTCAATCTGTGTACCATTTAAAGTTT
Organism: Acrossocheilus fasciatus; assembly: GCA_036784905.1. Taxonomy (NCBI): domain Eukaryota; kingdom Metazoa; phylum Chordata; class Actinopteri; order Cypriniformes; family Cyprinidae; genus Acrossocheilus; species Acrossocheilus fasciatus. The sequence goes on along the minus strand of CM071951.1, from coordinate 19,976,389 downwards.
GAATAATAAAATAATCTAATGATAATCTGGACCATTTAAAAATCATGTATTTCGTTTTTTAGCATTCAACAGCAATTTATCAAGAGAAGTCTGAAATGAATTAAAGCTGGCTTATGCTGGTTTTTATATTTCAATCTGAAACTTTCAATCATGGGAAAACTATTACTTTAAACAGCATTCAGGACCCAAAAAATAAGAAATAGAGAGCAGCGATGATGTATTTTTGTAGGCAAGCCCATACGATAGCATCACCCAGATTCCCTCAACAAAATCCCAATAGGATTTTTCAGACCTGACTTTTGGATTAATGCAGAAAATAAACTCTGTGACCAACAAACATTTTCTGATTCCTCCACGATGTTTTTTTTTATTTTATTTTTCATGGCGAACTTCACAAATGAACACAACTTTTATAGATTTTGAAGCCTAAATGCATTCACCATAAGTAAAAAGCTAAATGTAGGCTATAACTACTGTCATATGATTTCAAGGTCACCATTAAGGTTCAAATAACTATTTCAGTCTTCAACTAAACACTTTTCCCCTGAAAGTTTGAGTTAGAATAGTTAGCAAGAGCTAGACTATAAACACAATGAGGCTGTGAAAGTAGACTAGTGAGTGGATGAGTTTACCTGATTTGATTACGTTTAATGTTTCCAAAAACCTCTGTAGTCCCATTTAGATATTTATTAGCAACTGCCTTTAAAAAGAAAAGAAAAAAATGACAAGGGGCATTACTGACGTGTTTTATGTTGTCGAATAAAATGTGAACGTGTTCACCGCAGACCTCATTTCAGGCATTTAACCAAAAATGGTGTGTTTGTGTCAAGTCCACCAATAATGTCCCTGCAAAAAAATATCTAGTCACCAACTTGTGCTGCATTTTGGTTGCCAATATCTCCACCAGTATTCTTAACCAGCGAATCTTCAATGATAAACCAGCTTTACGAGCTAAGTTTTTCTGGCTGGTTTCTGCAGTCAGACCTGCACCAAACCAGTCTGGAGTTCACTGATAAAGCAATACTCCTTAAAGTAGCCAATACGTTGCTTTAGCCAATGAACTGAATATCTTGAATAGTGGTAGACATGAGCATTTGTGAGAGGAATGTCGTTCAAAGAGCCGGTTATTACTGATCTCATCTGGCTCATGTTCAGTCAAACACTCATCTTAAGCTTTTCCCACAGTTCTTTTGTGGCTTTACCACAGAAATTAGTCAGTCTTCTGGAAAGAAAGCAAGCGAGGAAGAAAGAACTTCCTTCACCTTTGATTGTACAGCAGTCTTACTTTCCTGAAATATCTGCCCTGTATTCCCTCAGAGAGGCGCTGCTGATTTCCCCCCCTCTCATTACCTCTCCTCCTCTTCTTTTTTAGCAGCTGTCACCATTCTCTTCTTGCTCTTACTCTCTCTCACTGCGATTCACTGCACCTGAAGTCAACTGGAAAACCGGTGGGCGAGCTTGTGTGACCACTCTCACCTCTGCGAATCCTGAAGTTGCATGAACAATCTCAATACCTCAGGCACCATATCCTCAGGCCAGTTTGTGCGCTTCAGCTTTTAATCCGACCTAGAAAAGTATTCACTCAGTCAGCACTTCTCCGAGCTCCTGGCATGATGTTTGTCTAGGCCGGACAACGGGCTGAAAGGCTCGGATAAATATCCACAGACCCCCGGAGGCTCCAACCATCAGGGCCTGTCACAACGTGTAAAAGAGCCAGCGGAGAGCTGGGCCCTCGTCCCGCTCACCCCAGAGTCCTCTCAGCTCACGGATCAACAGGCTCCGAATGGGTTCAGGCCCGGTTTTTGAGGTCCTGCTGGTGTGAGCGCTGAGCATAATCACACAAAGCCATGACATCTGCTCAGTGTCAAGACTCAGACAGTTGACCGCATTACAAGACCTGCTGATGAGTATCGTTTTGTACAAGATTATATTTACACTAGATAGAGGTTCCTCAAAAATATGCACAGGATTTTGCAGTTATGCTAAAAAGACTGTGTTTGATGCTGATTGAAAATATGCATCATGGTACTGTTGTGAACATGCGTCGAAGTCTGACAAGGAAGAGAAGAAATTGTTGAATAAAGTCATTATTTTTGTTTTCTTTGTGCACAAAAATATTCTTGTAGCTTCATAAAATTAAGTTTTAACCACTGATGTCACATGGACTATTATAATAATGTCCTTACTATCTTTCTGGGACTTGAACGTGGTAGTTGCATTGCCTGTCTATGTAGGGTCAGAAAGCTCTCGGATTTCATCAAAAATATCTTAATTTGTGTTTTGAAGATGAACGAAGGTCTTGCAGATTTGGAACAACATGAGGTTGAGAAATTAATGACAGAATCTTCATTTTTGGGTGAACTATTCCTTTAAAGATTCTTAATGGTTCTTCGGTGCCAATAAATGACATTGATTTTTAAGAGCATACTCCAAAATCTATAAGCAATAATATTAACAGACAATGCTGTCGAGATTGCAAACAAGCAGCATTTTTAACTGGTCCACAGCAAGTGAGCAAGCTTAAAATGTATTCTGATTTACCTGGATTCAGCCTGCTTCAGAGTCTGTTGGTTTGGTTCAAGGACCAAGGTTTAAAGTTTTTAAATGTCTATGGAGAAAATTAATTGAAAATGCATTTCCGAACAAAAGGGCCTTGAAAAGTTGAGTCACTGTTGCAACTAAAGCAATATGAATAAAAGAGACAAACATCATTGTAAAGTGCAGTCCCAGCTGTCATATCTTCATTATGTTCTTGCTGCTTTGAGCCATGTTTCGCCTCGTATAGCAAGCTTTGTTTTTCAAATTCATGTAATCTGTTAGAGCTCACTTCTTAAACAAACAGCTGAAATGAGACCCATCTGCTCTAGATTCAAATTAAATTCCTCTTTTAAACACACACATTCAGTCATGTTTACAGTGAAGGACACAGAAGTGTTTTTTTCCTCCCTCCATAAGTGGCATAAAATAGTTATTTTTGTCAGTGGTGTCTCTCTAAAGATTGTGTCCTTCAAGAAATTCCTAGAGAAAATGACAAAGTAAAGGCCTTTTCTGAATGACAGCAAGGTCAGTGAAACACTGCAGATGTCAATAAACAAGTTCCTCTACACTGAAAAATAGTACCTCCTCAAACACATAAATTTGTGCATGCTTCTACAACAGAACTTGTTTTCTTCTACTACACAGCTGTTTTTTTTTTTTTTTTTTTTTTTTTAAATTCTGATTCTTAACATGCCAACAATATACATACATTTTTTTTTTTTTTTTTTGTGCAAATTACTGCAAAATCAGTAGTAAGCTTTTCCTCCATGTTGATTGTTGGCATGTTAAGAATCAGAATAAAAAAAAAACAACCAATAAAATTGTTTTAACAGGTCATATAATGTTTACTACTGTTCAAAATGTCTGGGGTTGGATTTTATTTTATTTTATTTATTAAAGAAATTAATACTTTTAATTGGCAAGGATGCATTAAATTGATAAAAAATAATAATAATAAAATAAAAAAAATGCAATTAAAGACATTTATAATGCTATAAAATATTTCCATTTCAATGAAATGCTATTCTTTTGAACACTTCAAAGAATCGTGAAAAAAAAAAAGTATCATGGTTTCCACAAAAATATTAAGCAGCACAACTGTTGTTAAACATTGATAATAATAAGAAATGTTATTTGAGCACCAATTAGAATCAGCATATTAGAGCGATTTCTAAAGGTGACGCTGAAGACTGGAGTAATAATGCTGAAAATTCAGCTTTGCTTCACCGGAATAAATGACATTTTAAAATAAATATTCAAATAGAAAACAGTTATTTTAAATGTTATTTTACATTTACAACATTACTGTTTGCTTGTTCAAACAAATGCAACTTGGCGAGCATAAAAGCGTTTGCTTGATGTTATGTGTAAAATGCATGTACATCCTCTGTATGTGTAAATCAAATATTTGATGTATGTAACATGATGATTAATTAAAACTGAAGGTGTTCAGACTCATAATGAGTGTTTAAGTCCTCCTCCTTCTGTCTGTCACTCAGTGTGATATGGGATTTGACTTGAGTGCTGAAATTCCAGTGCGGTTTCATCTGGCGATAATCCCCACAGATCTGCATCAGTGTCCACTGGCACCTTTGATCTTCCTAAGACTCACTGCGTATGTGAATGCGAGAGCTCTTTCCCAGGATGCACTGCTCTAGCCGGGGAGGTAATGGGTAGTTTTGTAGGGACTTCCCAGCCACTGAAGTCATCCAGTTCAGACGTCAAAGCAATCAAGCGTTTCTCTCAGGTGACTGAGCTTCCTCGGATCGCCTCACGACTCCCCTGTACGCCTCCGCTCTTGTTTTGAGTCAGATTCCACTTTATGCAATAGTACATGACATCAGCGAGCCGAGTTCAGCGGGTTCTCCGCAGGTGTCGCTTTACGGAGCTAAAAAGCTTTTTTGGCATTAGAGAAAGGCCTTACAGTAAGAGAATTAGTTATATTTACAGCTGCTGCATGTTGATGAAAAGAAGATGTTTAATTTTTCTTTTTAAAACAGACAGTTCAGAAATCTGTCTGGATGAACCACAGTTTAAGCTGTTGCAAAATAGCTTGTAAAAATGGCATACATGCAACTGTAGGTGAATTCTGTATAAATGTGCCAAGTTTCTACAAACCATGAAATCAGTTACATTAGCCAGCAGCCAATGAACTGCTAGTTAAACTTTCATTATGACTATTTTGCACATTTTTGGATTACAGAAAACTCCTAAAATGAAATAACATAAATAGAGGTATGTTACACATACATGAATGCATAAATAAATGTTTGATAAATAAATTATTTATAATGAAAATTCACTTATTTTCAGCTCATTCAAATTTAAGCTGAAATTAAATTAAATATAAAATAAATAAATAAATAAACTTAAAGGAGACATAACACAAAAAGTTTTGCTCAATCTCATGTTAACCTTGATAACCTGCATCCTTCATATCTCCAAAGAGTCTTTAGTTTTATAGCATTTAAAAATGAAGTGAAGCATTATATTGAGTCCGTATTGCCCTCAAAGAAACAAAAAGTTATTTGAGTTTTACACTCTTTAATCTATTCCTAGAATATTGTTTATATCTCCCCCTAGCATTTGAAATATGTTGCATTCATTGTTGTTGTAACTGTATTGAATGTGTTGACATAATGTTCAATTAAAAAAATAAAAATAAATAAAAATCTGAAACTTATATGAACCCGGAAGGAGTGTATTTAGCATGAGAATCCAACTTTAACAGTGTAAATAACTCAGAATGCCTGAAATGGCATTAGACTCCCCCTTTAAAAGAAGATTTTAAAAATAGCTTTGACAACAAACTGAAATTAAATGAAAGTACTAAAATGACTAAAAATAAAACAAATATGAATTAGTTCTCCAGATTCAGTATTAGATATTTATGATTTTTTCTACAAACAGAAAGAGATGAGAAATGAGGGTGGAATATGTAGATGGCAGTGTAGTGGGTTATAAAAGAGCTTGTGTATGTGTGAGCTGTAATTGTGTTGGTGGTTTTGAGGGCAGCAGCTGTTGAGTGAGTTGGCCGAGCCGTACTGTCCATTGAGAACATCAGAGCCAAACACACACACATACACACACAGAGCTCTCAGTCCCAGAGCAGCACTCCTCATTTTTTCCCAGCAGACTAGACAGACAGACATACACACACATCCACACATCCACACTCTTCTCCAGCAGATGGGCCGGTTGGGGGGATCAGAGTCCAGCTGCCCATGAAATCAGACTGATGAGTCAGCAAACGCAAGGCGACGTTTCTGCTTCTGGGGACAAAAAAAGCAAAGAGAATCATCTTGCAGGCGCTTTCATCAGCGGGTCATTAGAGCGCCGCAGCTGAAGGTGTTTGGCCGGTGCATTCTTTATGCATGCTGTTGCTGTCCCTCCTGGGACAGTCGGGGAATCTGAGATTGTAAATCGTACTTGTTCCCATCATGCAACGCGAAGCTGTGAATTTACAGCGGTTCAGAGGGTGTTCCTAGGCACTTGCGAGGCTTAATCATGGTGAAATCACTGTAATGCAAGCCTTCAGTGACATATTGCTATAAAACTGCAGCAATGCATAGCAAATTAAAAAAAGGGTGACTCTAATTTTGGAAGTAGAATTTTCTTGGATCGACATTTTCTTGGTCCTAATATGATACAATTTTATTTCTATAGGACATTTAAAGAAACAGAGTTGGACGAAGTGATTTCCAGTTAAAATACAATTTGAAAAGTAAAATATAAAGTAATTATATATAAAATATTAACCTATTGTCATAATTTTAGGTGTGGTTGAGTGTTAAGTTTGGGCTTAACAATAACAGATATGGTTTCTTTTAGCCAATAAGACGTCTGATCAAATTTGTTTTCCATAGTTGTAAAAACATTGTGATTTAAAGACTTATTTTTAATAGTTTATTTTACAGGGAAAGATAAAAATCTGCTTACATAAGAATTTCATTTTTAATGTTTAAATTTATTAATTTTATTTTAAATTCCTTTTATTTATGTTATTTAAAAAAAACGTTGTTTAAGAGGCCATTATTGTAATATTATTTATATAATATTTATTAATGTTTTGTATTAGCTTTTATTTTTATATAGTTATATAAAATGTTATATAGTTTTACTTTTTAAGCATTACAAAAAATTTATGTGCATTTATCATTTTATGTGTATTGTTAGAAAATATATTTACATAAACCTTTTTTTTTTTAAAACATACTTTAGCCATTTTTGTATATTTTATCAAATTTTGCAATTTTTTTTTTAATTTAATTTTATTTATGTATTTATTTATTTTTGCTGTATGGGAGTCAAGTGACTGTGGTGTATTTCGTTAACAGCCTTTAGCTCTTTACTTTATTCAGTTGTATTTAGGCTTCAACATTCATTAAGTTGTGTTCTTTTGTGAAAGTTATTTTGATAAACAAAATGTGAATAATCATTCATAAGCTTTTATTGGTGACAGACCTTATTTTCTGCAATTATCCCAAAACAATGGAAAATTACTATTAGACTTTATTTAAGGGAACCAGGGTGATGCTAACTTACAGGATGGCCTACAAAAAATACAGATAACTATTTTGGTCAGACAAACAGGTCTTAAGAAAATGTTGCTTTGTTTGGGTTAGTCATGAAAAGGATTAATGTTCTGATACCACAACAGAGACACTAGGATTTGCAAGTGGCTTAGTAGTTATATCTGTATATTAATCTGAGACAGGAGAAAGTATTTTAACACTGAAAAGCACATTACCCATAGATAAAGTTCTTCTGAGGAGATCAGGCCCAGCAAAGATCCAGGTCGTATTTTTTATTTTTTTTTGGCTGAGCTATTATATGGTTCTTTGAACATTAAAAATGTCCTTTATGTTATATTGCATGTTCTTCAGATCAGAACAGAGTACTGGTTCAAGGTTTCATCCATTAACAGAGCAAAAGCCTCCCGGATTCTTTGGAGCACTAGTCATGAATGTTTTTAAGAACATTTTAGCTTAACAAGGTTCTCTTATCACAGCAGGCTGTAATAAAGAAGAAAAAATGGGAACAAAACCAGAAAATGACTTTTATAAAGTCAAATGAGACATTTTATTTTCTTTTTTATTTTGTGTAGCGAACCAAGTGTCAGTCTATAAACTTTCCTCTAAGGTACTGTTACAAAGTGTATTTTTGTAGTGCTAGCGTTTATGGACCTCCACTTGGGTTTCTTTTGTAAAAAAAAAAAAAAAAAAAAACCTCCTGTTATCTTTCTGTACCAGACAGCTTAACTTCAAAATCTTTCACATTCTTTGTATTCATCCACCATAATGGAGGGGAAAAAAAAAAAAAAATATATATATATATATATATATATATATATATATACATGTGTGTGTGTGTGTGTGTATTGCACCGTATAACAAACACAGTCTATCAAGTGTTTCCTGGGTTTATTGTGTCTTGAGCATCTTGAGTTCCGGGCATGAATTACTGTGAACGTGTTACAAACAGCCAGTAAATCTTTTGCTTCTCTAATATGAGTCACATTAATACATGCGCTGAATCTCACAGTTCACTCCTACAGCTGCTTTTGATTATCTTACAAATTACTGTTCGTGGAAGAAAGCCAGTGGCTCTTTTTTGAGCATAAAAGAGTTATTCACGGTTCAAAATAAAGGCCATGATTAGAAATCAGAAGGGTTTTCCAGTCTGATGTCATTGGAGAAACATTATTTTTAAGAGTGTTGTGAAGAAAACATCTATGTTTTGGTGCTTTAAAGAAGCCACAAACCAAACCACAGATCTGAAGAACCTATTATGTCACACAAAAATGATCATTTGTTGAACCCTAAAAGTTGGAAGGAATAATAAAGAACTGTTCATAATCATTTAAAAGTCTGCTTGTAGTCTTCAAAGAAAAAAAAAAAAATCACAAATGAGGTCTTATAAGAGATTAGACTGAGAGCAAATTATCTCTCCTGCAGATGTTTCACCTGCAAAGAAATAATAATAATAATAATAATAATTTCACACGAGTTTGAAAGGAAATGTCATAAGTATCTCAAACATTGCTTGATTTTACAACATAAAGGACTACAGCCTGTGATCAAAAGTCAGAGATTTCAGTGAAACTATATCTCATCAGATTCAATGTCTTAATAATCAGAGCTGCAATACACATTTTATATCTCTATACTAGGCATGTCACAATACCAAAAAAATAAAAAATAATAAATAAATAAATAAATAAATAAAATAAATAAAAATAAATCATAAGTCCTTTATTTAAACCTTTTAACATTACAAAAACACAACATTAGTGGCATTTGACCTTCAAATGACAAATAAAGGGGTCCCACTTTATATTAGGTGGCCTTAACTACTGTGTACTTACATTTAAATTAATAATTTGGTACAATGCACTTATTGTGTACATACATGTTTTTACATTGTACTTATATATTTAAAAATACCTATACGTAGTTACATCTGTAATTAATTTCTGTAGTTACATTTATAATTACCCTGCTGATCCACCCCTTACACCTTAACCCACCCTTAAACCTACCCACACCACCAAACCTGGCCCTAACCTTACCCATATCCCACCTCAATAGCAGCAAATGTGTTTTGCAATACAATATGACCACAATAAGTACAATGTACTTATTTTTTGATGCAAGTACATAGTAGTTAAGGCCACCTAATATAAAGTGTGACCAATAAAGGCTAAAATAAACGTATTGATTTTGTACTGAAATAACGGTACTTTTGACAACACTATACTGTACTACTATTGTCTCATTTGTATCTATTTTTAGATTTTCTTGGGAATTTTAAGAGAAACATCCAAGTTGAAGTTGAAGCACTCCATTAAACCTCCTATAAGCTAAGAAAATGCTACTACAAAGACATACACGTTTCCACAAGTTTGTGGTATATAAAAATGAATGCAGAATGAGAACAACTAAATCCACTTCATGCTAAAGCAATTAGTTGTTTTCATTCTTCTGTGCTTGTAAAGATGAGTACTGCCAACATATTTCCCTGTAGAAAAGCAGATTGCTCCATGACCTGTTCGATTCTGTCAACTGTGAAGATCAACATATCTTTACTCTGCTCATTCTCTGCCTCTCTCTCGCTGCAGTTGAAATCTTACACCATCTAACACCTGTTCAGTTGTTCTTACAAGCGTTTCACTGCCGTCTCCATGTCAGTCTTTCTTCTTTTACTATCTTTCTCCCTCTTTTTTCCTCCTTACTCCTACATGTTGCACTCTTTAGCTGAAATCATGCTGTAAAAAACGAGACGTTACAACCTGATTTCATGAGAAAACATAACTATTTTATGAGGTGGTGATTTCGTATGAATTTGTACAATGTGATTTGTATAGAAAGCTATGATTAAAGAAGACATATTATGCCCCTTTTTACAATATGTAATATAAGTATCTGGTGTGAATGTGTCTGTAAAGTTTCAGCTCAAAATACCCCATTTAACAGATCATTTGAAAATGCCTATTTTGAGTGGTAGCAGAAACATGCTGTTTTTCGTGCCTGTCTCTTTAAATGCAAATGAGCTGCTGCTCCCCACCCGCTTTTCCAGAATAGAGCTGCACCATTACAGCTCGTACCTGCTAAAAACATCTGTTTTAGTTCTGATTATCATGTTTATTGCGCTGAAATCATGCGTTTTAAACCATATTAGTTTAAACTTCTGATATACAGTTATCCGAGTGCACACATCTGAAGCACATGGACATAAAGCGGCTGTCACAACATGTGAGTACTAAACTAAGTTCTCATTCACACACAAGTTTACCTTAAAAACACACATGAGTTACAAAAACAGTCGGTTATGTCTGTGAAGGTGAACACCTGGGAAATAAATCAAATGTTTATTTTAGATCTGTGTGGCAGCAGCAATATACAGTAAATAAATCAATAATTCCACTGCTCTCTTGTCTCCTCTGAGGCTAGGATTCTAAATAGTTTTATATGCTCGTCAGTGCAGCCAAATGCAGAACAGTTAGCATGTTTTGCAAACAGTTAGCAAACTTTCACCATGACATTAGAACTGGTCATCGTTGTCACTTGCAAAATCAAAATGACGGCACCATGGGTGGAAACTTACAGATTAAGGGGCGGTAATATTATAATGAGATCCCTTTGCAACGTCACTAGGGGAGCGAAATCAGACGCACTGCTCTTTTCAGACTTTTGCAGAAAAAGGCATACCAAAACAAAGTTACTGTGGGTTAATCTTTTTGACGTTTCCTTGGTTGGTAGATGCACCGGGGACCTGATTATAGCACTTAAAACCTGGAAAAGTCAGATTTTCATGATATGTCACGTTTAAGAGAAATGTAAGCATGAAGGTCCATCAGTGAGACTAAAGCAGATCATACAAAATTGAATGAAATTGTATGAATTCGCCGAAATGTAAAATTAATATGAATTGGATAAACTGTAAAATAGAAGTGTGTTGGATGTTTGTGGTACTTTTATAAACTGAAGTAGACAGCTTGCATGGCTTTTTGAGTTCAATCCATCTATGTAATGATTTTAAGTAACTGTGTTGACTGAACTTAAATGTCAAGTTGCCATGACTTATAAATAAACATCCCTCGCACACCTGGGTGGTTATGACCAGGTGCACACAATAGAAAAAAGTTAAAAAAAGTAAAAAGTATTGCGCTTTCTTGAAAAACTTAACGATTACCAGTTACCAGTTTAGAATTAGTAAATCTAAAGTTTAAAGTTTTTCATCTAAACTTTTATAAGACAAAAAAAAACAACAACAACACTGAAATACCTTTAAAATGGCACACAGAGACCTCAAGAAATCACAAGACAAGAAGTTACGGAACATAACAACCAAATTAACAACAACAAATAAAACTAGTAAATGATCAAAAAATGCAACCATATTAGTGATTCATGGGAATGCAACTGAACCTGAAAAATTAAAAAAAAAGTGGGAAAAAAAATCAAAGTTGTAAATAAAACAAAGACTGTTGGAGCACATTTTACTAAGAAAATACTATTTCAGTTAAACCCAGTTTCTTTGTAATTATTTGCAAAATTTACTAGCACTTGCTGAGAGAAAATTGTTCCCTAAAGAAAATGCACTATTTTTCCCCCAGCGTATTTGCCTTAAAAATGCATTTTTGCTCATACACTTCCTGGTTTGACTAAATTAGACTATGTGTATAAGTGTGTAGGCCCCGTCCACACGGAGACGCGTTTTAGCTGTATACGTAAAGATTTTGTATCGTATAGGCGTTCCTTTCAGACGGGTGTGTGTAACCGCTATTTTTTGAATCCGGGTCCCAGAGTGGATAAATCTGAAAACTCCAGCCTTGTGTTTTCGTGTGTACAGCCAATCCATGTATAAGTGTGGACTAGACTTGTCCACACTTATAAATTTTCATTTAAAAACGCTTTTTTTTCTCAGTTTTGCCCTTTTGTCCACACTGAGATAGCATTTTTGTCAATGAAAACAAAGCTTTCCAAAGCTCTCCAGAGTGGAAAATTTGAAAACGCAGTTTTCACGTTATAGTGTGAAGTGTGAAAACGGAGGTATTTGAAAATGATGATGCATTTAGTCATGTGATGCATAATAGTACCGATAGACATCTATGTTTATGCCAGTATTGTGCCTGTTACCTGCTGTTCACTTTAACACAATTACTAAAGGTACTGTACATTACTTTGTTCAGTTTTAATATCACAGTCCTGCAAAGATGACAGAAAATTTTCTCACAATTGCTGTCCTGCAACAAAATATGCGTTTTAGCTGCAACAGTTGCGTTTTAGTCCAAACATATAATGGTGATTGAGTACAACCTGAATTGTTCAGCGTTTTTCGACATTTCAGTGTGGATGTAAAACATTTGGAAAACTCTAGTGTGGATGGAGAGCATTTTCAAAATGAAAATGACCTTTTCAAATACCTTTTCAAGCCCACATCTTAATTTAAAAAGAAATAAATAATTAAAAACTATATCAAGAAGCTTGTGTTTCTAAGATTATGAATTAAAAAAAAAACTGCAATAAATAGTACAACATTGCTTATTTATACAGCATTATTATTGATCTAAGAATCATTTTACATTCTCTCAGCCTGTGGCTTCCTTTATTTTTCCTTCTCTCTCTCTCTCTCTCTCTCTCTCTTCATGAAAGCATGTCTTTGTGGTTGTGTCTTTGGGTTCAGCTCTCGCCCTTTTCATCAGCAGATATTTGAAATCTAACTAACCCTATTCATGGTCTGCCAGCTCAGCCTGCGTCCGGCCTGCGCTCAGCCGGCGTTCATGCCACACAACACAGACGGCCCGGTGCGGGGGAATCTCAGGAATGCGGTCCAGGAGACACAGGCGGCTGACAGCTGGTTCCAGCACTTTTTTCTCCGTCCCACTGTACGGCAACAGCTCACCGACCACCAACCACCGCAGCTCGGCACCATCTGTACACCTATCGTGTTCTGCTCAGATCTGACGATAGTCAGACTTTCCCAGGTTTAGCGTTACAGTCTGCACTTTTATGTAGCTTCTTACAGAGCGTCCTGATACTGTGCGGCTGACGGTTTCAGACATTAAATGCTCAACTGAGCTAATTAGGATATGGTTCTGGTATCAGTACATCATATTTTGTCTGCAGATTTCTGATCAAGGTCCAGAACAGTACCAGTTAGTTTGGTGAACAGATGGGGAACCGGAGACGAACGCAGATGCTAGCTGACGCTAACACGCTAACGTTTATGCACTTGGCAGACTCTTTTCCGGTGCTGGACTTTGAAACTTTAGCTTGCCAAGCTAAAAGCTACTCATAATTTAAAGTAAACTATTCTTACAGCTACACTAACAAAATTAGCTGATTGGTACACTCTCAGGAAAAAAAAAGGACAAATAACTAAAGCTCAAATAAAAAATAAGAAAGAAATGTATACACACACACACACACACACTCATATATATATATATATATATATATATATATATATGTGAAGAGTTCAGATGCAAAAGCCTCTAAGTGCCATCTGAAATTTTATTCTAAAATGAGCTCCTATATTTATGTTTGTTTTTTTCACTTTAACTGCACAGAAAAGGACCTATACATTGCCATTATATTAAAATTACTGAACCTACACATAGGAGCCTGATAACAATGCTCATTTTAGATGAAAATGTTGGATAACACTTAAAGGATTTTGCATCTGAACTCTTCATATATATATACTGTGTATAACTAATGGAACTGTTTTCCACTCTTTGTCTTTTTTCACAATTATTGAATGAATTAGTAACATAACTGTTACAGAACAAATTGCCATGCACAATGCAGTGTGACAAAAAAACTATTTTCAGTTTCAGACTCAACTGTTTGCAATTTTCAATCTAGACTGTTTTGGAAGCCACTGAACTACTATCATAACTTTTTTTTAAAAAAGTTTAAATTGTTGCTATCACTATACTTTTGACTCCCTGGAACTAACTTACACTTACAGTTCAAGCTCAGTGCATTTCTCATGTTTTATGGAGCAGCAGGGTTTATAAGTGAACATCTGTGTGGAATTTACTAGTGGGTTGTAGAAGCCAAATGGCCACATTTTGGCACAAGCTTAAGAGCATCAGCAGTGAAGTGCAAACAACCAGCGCTGCCATCCGCATTCGGCTGTCTGTTTGCCAGCTGCAGACAGAGCAGCCCTTAGAGAAATGCTAAAGGAAAAATTTGTCTTGCATTTAAGACCAAAGAAAGTCGTTTTTATGAATGGAGAGGCCTTGAGACTTCTGGGAGATCGGAAGTCATGTTTACCCACAGGATACAGATGAAATTACACAGGAGATCCTAACTGACAGCATTTGGAGATCCAGTGCTCGGGAATTTTCTAACACCTTCCTGTTCCAATTTGTCTTTATTATATACAGAAAATATTATCCTGAACTTTAAGGTCTTTACGGGTTACTAATGTAATGGTCTCTTCAAACAGACAGATTATTGTCTGCTGTGCTGGGAGGGAATGAGTCTGTGTTTGTCGCTCACATGTGTGATTCATTTGCCATGCAAGAATATGGCAAACGTCCCAATGCAACAACACAGTCATATTGTACGGGTGTGTTTGTATAATACATCAAAAGCAAAGGAGAAACGCCTTCAGACAAATAATAAAACTGCTGTGAACACAAAGTTACGCTTACTTAAGCAGTACAAAAGTACTGTGCTGGCAGCGTGTCACAATGATGGTATCAGGCGGTAATACCATGGTATTTTGATATTATACACTTGTAGTGAATGATTGTCAGATTTACTGTAAAAGGTAGTTACCTGAAATAGACTTTTTTTTATTATTTAACCTATAAAAATTAGTTTTGTTGGTATAAATTAATACATTTAAGTTGATTCAGTGATGCTAAATAACATTTTCTGATTTGAATGAAACCAGATAATTTAAATGCTACTATTTTCTATCTATCTATCTATCATCTATCTATCTATCTATCTATCTATCTATCTATCTATCTATCTATCTATCTATCTATCTATCTATCTATCTATCTATCTATCTATCTATCTATCTATCTATCTCTTTCAATGCATACATATACATAAAAAAGTCCACATTATGGTAATTAAAAAGTTAACATTTTTGACTCTGACCTATGAATGATGACAGAGCATCTAACAAAAAAACAACAACCAAGCAACCACATATAAACACGCCAAAAACCATCAGAACATTTTTGTAACCATAAAGCAATGCACTGGCAACCACCAACAACGTGCATTTTTTAATAAAATATATAAATGTATATATTTACTGTTAGTGTATAAATATAGAAATGAATCCTTGCTGTAATATTGCTCTGTCTTCCATTCTAAAATTCTTTTCTAAAATGTGCCTGTGGTAAAAAATAAATAAATAAATAAAGTAAAAAATAATACAAATAAATAAAACTTCTGACATTTAATTTAAAGTCTGAGTTGTTGTTGTTGCTAATAACTTAAGGTGTGTAATAAAAAAAAAACAAATGAATATACAAATGAAAAACCTTTCAGCTCTTTCTCTTAACTCTGTGGCCATATCTAAAGCTCTTAATCATATTTACAGCACTGGAAGAGAACAAGCTCGCTGCTGTCTGACCTGTTGTCATATTTCTAATATGTCATAAACAGTCGTGAAGATGCACGAGCACTTCCTTTGCATAAATTAGTTTGGATAAACCTCCTAAGAGTTCATTTCCGTTCAGAAATAGAGGTTGAGGAGAGATTATGTTGATAAACACACCCCCGCACATTCAGTTGCACTGTAATGAAAGGCTCATGGGTAATAATAACCGATGGTAATGTGCACAGAGAGAGATATGAGGTACATGTCCTCTGGAACTCTATGTTTGACAGTTTTATTGCTGTTAATGAAACGTGTGGCATGGGAGTATTAAGCCGTCATCAAATTGACATCTTTAATTAAAGTGGCAGCTTAATTAAAAATCCAATTAACTGTGAAACTCTAATGAATAGAAAAATGCAAAATGCAAGACTTGACCTTCAAATCGGACTGCTCCAGATTTCAACACGCCGACAAAATGCTTCTTAAATGAAGTCGGAATCTGTACCTGCAATGTTGCCCTGAGACACAATAAGAGAGTTTGTGTGAGGTGGCTGATTTAATGAAAACCTGATATTTAATTGTAAAGATGCATGAAACGACTGACATTTTAAGACATGACTGAGGCAGACTTTTAAAAAGAGCAAAAGTTATCCAAATGTCAGTGCAGTTCTCAAAGGAACAGGTCAGCAAAAATAAATGAATAAATGCATAAATAAATAAATAAAAAATGAAACTAACTAACTAAATAAATAAATAAATAACAGTTCCGTCATCACAGACACTACCTACCCCCATACCTCAATAAATACATAAATATTGTGCTTCTTAGCTATTATGGAGATTGATAGCACCATTCCTCATTCACTGTCATTATATTACTTGGATCTTGTTAAATCACTTGTGTTTATTATATGACATGACATGACATGACAAAAATATTGTTTTTCACAGAACAAAGCCATACAGGTTTGGAAGAATGTGAGTCAGTAAAATGACAGTATTTTATTTTTTCCATGTTTTGTTCCTTTAATAATTATTATATAAATGATGCTATTTCAAGTTTTACTTTCTCTTTGGAGTGTTACAATCTGTTCATGCATAGATGTCACAGCCCAAGACTGGTTGCCCACTGAAGCTAGGCAGGGTTGAGCCTGGTCAGTACCTGGATGGGAGACCTCCTGGGAAAACTAGGTAGCTGTTGGAAGAGGTGTTAGTGAGGCCAGCAGGGGGCGCTCACCCTGTGGTCCGTGTGGGTCCTAACACCCCAGTATAGTGACGGGGACACTATACTGTAAAAAGCACCGTCTTTCGGATGAGACGTTAAACCGAGGTCCTGACTCTCTGTGGTCATTAAAAATCCCATGGCACTTCTCGTAAAAGAGTAGGGGTGTAACCCCGGTGTCCTGGCCAAATTCCCTCCACTGGGCCCTGTCTATCGTGGCCTCCTAATAATCCTCATCCACTTGATTGGCTCTATGACTCTCTCTCTTTTCCACCTGTAGCTGGTGTGTGGTGAGTGTACTGGCGCCGTTGTCCTGTGGCTGCCGTTGCATCATCCAAGTGGATGCTGCACACTGGTGGTGGTTGAGGAGAGACCCCCCTACATGATTGTAAAGCGCTTTGGGTGTATAGCAATACACAATAAAAGCGCTATATAAATGCATCATTCATTCAAAATGCATCATTCAGATAAGATCCATAAAGTTGCAAAGACTAAAGTCTCAAACCCAAAGAGACATTCTTTATAAAAGTTAAGACTTGTCCACATCCTCCTAAAACAGCTCATTTGAACACTCCCCCACATGTCTACCCCACGGTGTGGGACGATTTGCATAACACCGCCCAAATGTATACACAAAGAAAGAGGGCATGATTTTTATTCTCGCTGTAGTATTGTTTCTGCCGCTGGCGCCATGTCCTGGAGATGCTGTGTTTCGTTGTGAATGAGAAACTACTTTGTTTGGGCTTCCAAAAGAGGACACAACTAGAAATCAGTGGTTAAGTTGTATTTACAACACTGTTCCAGAACAGTTCAACCCCAATATTAGAGTGTGTGCAGCACATTTTACGGAGGACTATTTCCTGAACCTGGGAGAGTAGCCTACAATGACAGCTCTGCACAAAGGCTGTTTCTATAAAGTGGGGCAATTCCAACTTTGCAAGGACAGTCTTGCACTTCTGCCACTGACTACCGCGAGTTTTGAGCTGTGTAGAGTAGTGCTTGTTGTTTGTCATTTCTCTTATCACAAATGCAGACATGGTAATGTTTGTGTGACACGATGCAACGCGACACCTAAAAATACAGTATAAGTCATTATAATCAGTAATTATGTCCCCACTGGATGCAACAGATGCCTTGTTTATAACGGGTTTCATTGTTTTTGTCTCGTCACGCGGCATCACAATACGGTAAGGAGCGTAACATTTCCGTTACACGCTTGAGGTATTTGGCCAATCACAACGCACTGGATAGCTGGCCAATCAGAGCACACCTCACTTCAGAACGATGAGCTTTGTAAAACCGATGCGTTTCAGAAAGGTGGAGCATAGAGGATCAACAATAATGTATAGTATGTGGAAAATAATGTGTTTTTTGAAACTTAAACCACATAAACACATTGCATTACACCAAATACACAAAATAATGTTCTTTTTAGCAATGTCATATGACCCCTTTAAATATCTACTTTGGACATTATATCATGCATTTTATGATGACGAATAGCTGTAAAGATTGCCAGAAAGCACTGCTCATTTAGCTAATTTATGAGGTGACAGGCTTATTTGTCAAAACTTGATTTCCCATCATTCATAGTGGCAGCACAAGACTATTAAATACACAGATAAAGCATAATTTACCCGATTACCTGAGTTTTTCTGCTTCATCTCATTGTACTAGCATTAAAAACACTTTTTGTCTTTGTTGGGAATTGAAAACAAAAGAAAGAAATATGAAATTGCCCAGTGTATCAAGCGGATTTGAGTATAGTCAAGTGACTAAAATCACTTGAACGCACACCACATCATAATGTTTAATGAATTCTGGACTCATAAATAGGAACTTTCCAGGATGACAATGGAATCATTCCTTACATAACGGGATGTTAATAACTAGCATATTTTAAAATAAAAATACATTCATTTGAATTAGAAGCTACCAAGTAGGCCTACTTGTTCAAGATGATATGACTTTTTTAAAAATAGGTTCCTTTACTGTAAAACCCTTTTATTTTTTCTGTAATCCTTTCAAATGGTGCATTTATTCTTAATCTTATCTGCCTTCAATAAGAGCTGATCCACTTACAGGAAGGAAATCTTTCTGGGGGATATAAAAGCTGGAAAAAATTACAGAATCTCTCTCTCTCTCTCTCTCTCTCTCTCTCTCTCTCTCGTCATGCTCTGATTATCTCTCTTTTGTCGGGGCTGTTGAACACAGAGGGCTTTGGGAAACCAGTGACTAGAAAATACCGGCGAGGACTGTGAGTCCTCCACAGACAGTCACACTGTCCACTGCTCTAATAATCGAACTAATGACCATGCTAATTATGAGCAAGCTGCTCTAGTGGATACTTCGCGAGCTGCTATCAGTTCTCACGCATCAGTGACCAGAAAGTAACACCTGCTATATTCATTCTCAAGCCAAGAGAACAGAGAGCTGATGCTTTCTAAAAAATATTTTTCTTTATATTAGGTGAAGATCTAGCTGAATGATTATACCAAGAAATACTACCACATCAACATTGTGTCATGATAATATACCTTCTTTCCTTTGTCACATTATGTAAACATTGGCCTCCAGTTATAATTCATTGCAGTTTATTGTGTTTGTTTACGATTTCAGACACAGTAATTCCAATCATGCATACTATATAGGGTATGATAGAATCATATATAGGGTGTTTTTATGTGGTATTTGTCAAATAAGAGAAGTCAACACTTTCACAAACTTCTAAGTTTACAACCTTTAATTACAAGTTCAAAACTATTTTGAACCATTTGTCTAATGGAAAACACAGGTAATTCTTCCACAAAACACCTTCAGATTCAGTCTTTGGTTTTCTTTGTTGGAATCCCGCTAGCTAAAATAGCATTAGCGTTCAATTAGCCAAATTAAAGTTAGACTGACCAAATTACATTGTTTCCCTGTATTCAGCTTCTCAGATGTGTAACCTGATCCTCTTCAGCTTCAGCAAGCAGAAACAGTCAGTTATTCCCGTCCTGCAGAAGCATTTATTCATTTAGCATCAGGTGCTTGTGCTTCGGGCTTCAACAAACCCTGCTGGAAGGCGACTTTTATGTCTGAACGCCTGCCGTCGCCCACAATTAATAACCCAGAGAACAGGGTCTGGGCTAAATATAGTGACTCAAAATCAGTGTGGAAAAATGAAAATAAAGGCCTGGCTGCATGTTTGGCGAATATCTATAATTTCGAATATGAGCGGTGAGAACGGATGGGGAGGTGTATAGTTGGGTCTTCTGTCATATTGCGTTTATGCTGGCAAAGTGCCATTTTCCTTTCACTCTGCCCTTTAATCATAGCCATAATGAACAGCCCCTGGGCTTCGGCGAGTTCGGCGATTGTAATGTGATGATACGATGGAGGATGGAAGACAGAGAATTGGCTGTATAAAAGGTGACAGACTGCGGTCACCCACTGTTTGGACTCTTATTATATTAGCTTTCTGCCTTTCTGTAATGCTAAAAGGTGAAGACATTTCAGTATTCGTGATTCAGATGGGACAAATTGGTGTATTAAAGGAATTTTATTTTTTTTGCAAACTAATAAATGTCATGTCATTACATGCCAGTAAGCTGTGAATACAAAAATCAGCTCTTTTGCATGCAGTTCAGTCACTGGTGATCTGTCAAAAAGGACGAAAAAGCATTTAAAAAGCATTCAATATGAATTGTGTACTACATTGCAAGTCATACGTTGCTGTTCCCTGAAACTTGCTCTCTACTTCAGTTATGGTGCATTTTTATCTGATCAAGTCAATAACATTTGGTTACAAAAATGATGTTTGCAACACTAGCCAAACTTAGCACAAGTGAATCAACACATCATTTTTATATCCCACACTCTCAGAAGAAAAAAAAAAAAGTACAAAAGCTGTCTCTGGGGCATTACAGCTAAAACCGGAAGCTAACAATAAATTACATTTTCTACCTATAAGATTGTGATTTATTAATGTCTGCACCTACCCCTTACAATAATGCGAAAACGGTCATTATTGTTGTACAGTGTGACAAAAATTATGCTATAGTGCCCACACACATTATGCTATAGTGCCCAATAGACGATAGCACATGCCCAATAGACGATTCTTTATACCATCTAGCCTTAACCCCTTAAAGGTATGTATTATTACCTAAAGTGTGCATATTAGTATCTAAAGTAAGTACCTTTTGAAATAATAGCTCCCCTGGGACAGCTTTTGTACCATTTTTCTGAGAGTGCAGCTAACAGAAAACGTTCTCAGAAGGTTCTGGCAAAATTATGAAAAAATGTTCTTCCAGCAGTATTCATAGGACGTTTGTTTAAAGTTATCTGGTCTTTAATAATGTCTTCAAAATGCCAGCACAAAATAAATAAATAAATAAATAAATAAAATAAATAAATAAATATTTATTTATTTATTTACACATTATTCTAGTTTTTTTATTTATTTATTTTTTTGAGTTGGAACATTCAAAGGTAACATTCCCATAATGTTTGCTAAATTATTAAATGAAATGTTTCCTTAACGTTTGAATGACCAAGAAAAAAGTTGTATTTATTTATTTATTTACTTGCTTACTTTTTAAAACCTGGACTTTTTGAACATTAAGAGAACATTCTCAAATAACCTTTTCAGAACTTAATAGGAACGTTAGCGAAACGTATTATGGGTACATATTTTTGGTAGCTGCAATATGACTTTGTATAGCCTAATTTGAGAACTTTGACAGAGGAGGATCAACCCAATCTCACGGGAAAATGTACAAACATATAAAAACATACAAATTCATAAAAAAGGTCGCCCCCAATACATAAAACTCGTTTTAGATTATCAGTGAATGACTTTCAGATTGTTTGTCCCACAATGACATGACTGCTTATGTGGTACTTGGAAAAGAGCTGCACAGAATGTTTCCTTTCATAAAAGAAAGGAAGCCTTAGCATGACATGAGGGTGAGTAAATGATGGTAGAATTTTCAGTTTTGGGTGAACAATCCTGTCACGATTTAGAAATGTGTCCCCTTCTTCCCATCTGCTAATGTTTTTAAATGTTGCCTTACAGGTTCATTTAACACTTTCAGCTTCGTAAAATATGATTCGTCCATTAGCTGCATGCTAAATTATGAACAGCATTGAACGAGCTCACAAAGAGCCTTTGGCCCATTGAGCAAACCACAGCTCTGCCTGGAGCCGCTTGCTACGGTAATTTGATTCACCTAGACAGAGTGTGATGGAATTTAATAACCTGAACAGCGATGATGTGTGTCCGGAAAGAGGAAGGCAGCGAGTTTCTCCAGGAATCTGCAGGCGAGACTGAACCCACAGGAATGTTGAGCCCTGTGAGAAAAAACAAGGCTTCTCTCTCGCTACCAAAATTACATAAAGTTTAAACTATTACATACTGTGCTGAGCTCCATATGTATCTAATGTTTTGGAACTGAAAATCAAGAACAGGTAGCTATAGAAGCCCGTTTCCACCCCAATTTTTTTTTAAAAAAGGAACATTGCAACATTTTATTTCTATTTTATTTTATTTTTATTTTTTATATCTCAGAATTCTGACTTGTTTCTCGCAATTCTGACAGTTATAAACACAATTCTGAGAATAAAAAGTCAGGATTTCAAGATCTGAACTCAGATTTCTGACTTTCTTTCTTGCATTTCCAAGTTTATATCTCAGAATTTTGAGTTTACATATTGCCTTTTCCATGTCAAGCTACTATAGAAAAAAAAAGAAAAAAAAAGAATCAGAGTATCATAAATGTGTTTCATACTGTATGATTCTACATTAAAAAAGAAAAGAAAACAACATATGGTTTTCAAACGACATACGGGTGAGTGACAAAATGTTCATTTTAGGATGAACTATTCCTGCAACTGACCACGTTTAGTCACGTTTTTGAGTTAGAACACAAGTTGTTTGTAATATATGCAATCTGTTGGATTTCACACCAACTGTGTGTCATGGAGAGAGATCCTGTTTTAAGGTTCTTTGAGGGGGAAGTGCGATAGATCTTCCTCAAATCCTCAAGAGACGTCGATAATATTTCCGGCTCAGCACCAAGAGATGCCAAACACAAGTCTAAAGCAGCTCTGGGCAGAGATGCATACACTGATCTATTGTTTCCTAGTTGAAATAATGGATTTTCCACCAAGCTGGGAACTCGGTTATAGCTGAGCAATTCTGTACAATAAATATGTCCATTTATTTTTCAGCTTCAGGCAAAATAGCCAACAGGCAGGGTCCAAAATTAACTTTATGGCTCACCTGCCAATGCTGAGTGAATTCAGAAAATTTACCATCAATGAAACTAGAATGATTTAGTATGGATTTCTGCTTAGAACAGCAATATTGCGACAAACAGAGCAGCGTCATATACAAAACATGGCAAATCTCTCTGTGAAATTGCACTCATTGTTACTCATTGCAGATTCCTTTCCAAGGCCAGTGTGGATGTTTTTACTTTTCTCTGGGAAGTTTTGCTAATTGTATTCCTCCTCAAGCATCCATGTATCTCTGTGATAAGGCTTAAAGATTGGACAGGTGGAACATTGTGAAATCATTGGGTGCTAGTGAATGAAAACTTAAAGATTCCCATAAAAATTACTGTTTTTTAAATAAAGTTTTTTTTTTTTTTTTCTCTCTCAATGTTTTATTTATTTATTTTTCAAAGGTAAGGAGGGAAGTTATATTTTAATTTACAATAATTGTTTACCGGCAAAAATAACAGTTGGAAGTTCTGAGATTAAGTGCTGATATATATATATATATATATATATATATATATATATATATATATATATATATATGTTGGGAAAAGTTACTTTTAAAAGTAATGCATTACAAAAAGTAACTAATTAATGAACCACAATTGTTAGTTTATCTAAAGTCATTTTTGCTTATTAGTATGGTTGAACTGGATCATCAAAGGTCAGCATTAAAGACATTGGTTAATAAAATGGGATTAGATACATTTGTGTTATTTAACATATTTAATTATTGCAGGTTTTAATTCATTTTGATGAATACTAAATCTTTTTTTTTTGTTCTTTTTTTTTTTTGTTTTTTTTGCGAGTGGGATGAATTAATGCACATTCACATTTAGTCTAGAACTACAGTAACATCATGTTCACACAGCGTACACAACACCTCTGTACTTCCGATTTCTCCCAACACGGAGACAGGATACTTGTCAGTCAATAAATGGGAAAACAAAGTAACTAGCGATACTTTTTTGAAAAAGTAACTCAGATATTTTCTTGTAAATTAATGCAAATAAAAGTAATGCGTTATTTTACTAGTTACTTGAAAAAAAGTAATCTGATTACGTAACTCTCGTTACTTGTAATGCGTTACCCCAACACTGTATATATATGTTTATGCCATGGTCTGCCTGAATACTCGATTCTGATTGGCTGGCAGGTGTTGATTAAATTTGTTTAACCGCACAGGTAGTTCCAGGTCAGTTTAATCACATTCTATATTAATTCGCTTCCTATAAACATTGATAACCATAGTAGCATACAGTTACGGTTGAATAGTACAACAGATGAAAATAACCGTCATTAATATAGAACGTGATTAAACTGACCTGGAACTACCTGTGCAGTTCAGCGAATTTAATCAACACCTGCCAGCCAATCAGAATCGAGTATTCAGACAGACCATGGCATAAATATATATAATTCATGAAAAATAATATTTTGCATTATGTTATCCTTTAAACCATCTACAGCAGAGTTAAGAATGCCACTGATAATTTTCCTAGTAGACACGAATGTGGGGTTTTCAGAAGAGTGTGGGCGAATGAAAGCGGGGAAAAAAGAGGAGTTGCAGATTCAGCTGCAGTCTGTTTCTTTGCAACGCACCAATGGCTTTTTTTTTTTTTTTTTTTTTTGCTGCTGTATGAACAAAGGAATCAGCTGCATCGTGCTGAAGAGCTGCTTGTTCTGTAGGTCTGAGGATGTGTACAGTCACAGCTGATTATGCTTTCTAAGTGTCCTGGCCAATCAGATTCATCCATTTAGCAAGACATGTTTCTGAGCTGTCGATATCTGTGAATAGTTTATCTGTGCGTGAAACATTAACTTCCCTCAACAGGTATGCTAAAGTCGATCATATCCAAAAACCTCCCACAGCTCTTCCAAATATGTAAATAGGTAAGTGCTATTGCTGACATTCAATCATGTAATTTCTTGCCTCCCAAAATGCCCAGAAATCTCCCTCCGGTGCTTGTGCTTCTGAATCGAGTCGAGATATACTGTTGACACACGCACGGCATACAAATATGACAGTAGATGGAATTATACAGATGACCTGTCACATATAACGGGGTTCAATGTAAGTGTGATTGAAATTATATTTCCTATATGCATGTTTATGTTTCGCAAGAGTGACAGAGCAAGAGAAGGAGACAGAACACACAACTAGAAGCGTCAGAGGGTATGTTCAGAATGACATAATGCATGCTATTTTTGAAAGACGACAGAGTATGTGTGCGCAGAGTTTTCTGTATGCATGGAATAACTGGATGACAAAATATATTGGCAGAAGACACACCATATAATACTATATCTCGATGCAATTTGCTCAGTTTGACCTTTCATTCCCAGTGTTACCGTATCTATTACATTTTGCAGTGTCATTCTTGACTCATAATTTGCTCAGACGGTGACATTTCAACACAAAATTTGCTGTAAATATATCCATACTTATTTCTGAGAAGATAAGTGGACACGCTTCCTGGATTAACCATAAAATGTAATGAGATCTCAGTATGACACACTACTATTTGAAAGGTCTTATACTGCATACCTTTTCACAAATTTAAAAGGTTCTGTTAGAATATATGATATAAATCATGCGGAATAACATAGCTTTATAGTTTATAGTGTTCAAATAGCATGTATTTCAAACACTAAGTAATGAAATATTATGATGATATACACTACCATTCAAAAGTTTGGGTTTGGTTTTCAAATAACTGTTTTCTTTTTGAATATATTTTAAAATGCAATTTATTCCTGTGATGCAAAGCTGAATTTTCAGCATCATTACTCCAGTCTTCAGTCACATGATCCTTCAGAAATTATTTTAATGTGATGATTTGGACAATTTCCAGAATCATTTCTTCTTAATATTATTAAGGTTGAAAACAGTTGTTCTGCTTAATAGTTTGGTGATTTTCTTTTTAGAATTCTTTGAAAAGAAAGTTCAAATGAACAACATTTATTGGAAATCTTTTGTACGATTATAAATGTCTTTGAGGTCACTTTTGAAAAAAACCTTACTGACCCCAAACTTTTGAACAATGGTGTAATTTTTAATGGATATCCTTCTATTAAATTGGTAATCCATTCCAAATACATCCAAATGAACCTGGTGACACGAACCCAAACCAGATTACATGTACCAGAAATGTCTAAGTGAGTATAAAGTCATTTTGTCCATGTACAGTGAGGGTGCAAATGAGAAATGCCGGGCTCATACTGTGTGACATGATCTGAGAGCAGGCCGCAGCCTCCAGGCCACATTTAGTAATACAGCTCTGCCCTGCACTGAGCCTGCAGTTGGGTAGGCCATGAATCATCACATTAGCCATCCTCTCTATGGGAGGAAAAAAGATCTTACACTCCATGCTCTCAGACCACACTGAAAAAAAGAAAAGAAAAAAAAAACACTGTTGAAACAGCTGCAGGGCAAGATTGGGAGGATTTTGAAGGTCAAAACCTGAGGATAACACATTAAACTATCCTGAAACTCCACAACCACAGAGAAAGAGAGAGATCCCTCTTTGTTCCTTTCGTTCATGAGAGACATTTGCTGGAGTTCTTATCAGATTCCTCAGATGTTTGTTTCAGGTTGTTTGAGACCAATGAGCCTTGCTCTGGCAGTGATGGGAACCTGATGCCTTTTAATTTTAGCTACTGGCCCCCAAAACTACGTTTTGGCCATTGTAAACCTGACAGCGCACGTTAAGGTATTATACTGCAATATGCAGCTCCCTGTCAGGATAGAAACATAATCTTGTCCTTCTTTTCTGGAATGCAAAGTAACAAGAATCACCGAGAACAAAACATCAAAGCTAATCAGGGTATGAAGACATGCCCACATAAAGGAATGCATTCTCTGCATGACTAAAACTGTTAACTTTACTTTGGTTGCTGTAAAAATTAGCTTTTTTCCAAAACTTTTTTTTTGTTTTTGTTGTTGTTGTCGTTGTTTTTCTGAAGAAACTTTTATCTGGCTGCATTAAATTGAACGAATGTGCCTGTAAAGACATTAATAATGCTACAAACATATTTCTAAAAATAAGTCTTGAAATTAGTGCTGGGTATTAATTAGTGTTAGTATGACAAAATTAGTATTTTTATGATGCACAAAAAAAGTGTTTTGTCATGAGTGTTTTTGTCTTGTTTTCTTGTTAAGATATCAGAATTTGTTTTAACAAAATGAACATACTTTATTTTATTATATATATATATATATATATATATATATATATATATATATATATATATATATATATATATATATATATATATATATATATATATATTTATTTATTTATTTTTAAAGTGAAGAAAAATACCAGTGCTTTAAGACAAAACTCACTTGCATTAAAGTCTTAAAATCTTCTGCAGTGTAAATTTAAATAATTTATTGAGGGTTTTAGATATTGTTAATGCAACAGTGCAAACAATGAAATTAACTAAATGAAATGAATTCATGTCAGTCATATATTACTGAGAGTTCATTGCATTTGATGATATTAAGCTGAACTTTAAATGAGTTGCATCAGATTCCTAGTTCCCAGCATGCTTTGTGTCCATCTAGGAGAATAAACATCGAAATTAAGTGTGATTTGTGTGTGTTTGCACAAGATTAATTTAGGGAGAGAGAGATGTGTTAGTGTTTGATATTAGGTTATGCTGGGATTTATAGGGGGCTCTGTTGCCGTTTTGTTTGAGGATGGGATACAGAGCCAAAAGCCTATTTGTGATACATGTTGCATAAGTGTATGGTGAGATGTATGCAAGTGTATGAGACTACATGTAAGTGTGCTATTACTACCTAGCAGTTAATTGTAGAAGATCAAATAGATTTAACTAGAGATAATATGACATTTATGCAAACCAACTGACTTAGTAAGTTTAAAGTTCTACTAAATTAACCTGTAAGTTTAATTTGTAACTGATTACCTCATTTTTTTTTTTTTTTTTTGTCAGTTAGGATGCAGTCAAAGAAGTCTGCTGTATATGAAGTGGACAGCATGGCAGAACAGAGGCATGATTTACTAGTCCGGACAAGACTGATATAGGATAGTTTTGTTTGACATTTAACTAACATGGTTTCCAGCATTTGTTCCTTTAATGGTCAACATACTTGGGGGCTGACTTTAACAAATGTTTATACATCCTTCCTTTATCGAAATCTCCAGCAGCTGTGTGTGTTTCCTGAGCTCTGTCTGTGGATACCTTCAGCCAACTTTAATGGAGAGGAATCTGCTGCCATTCAAAGCCCCTATAAAGTAAACGTTTGTCATTTTGACTTCATTGAGAAACTGGAGAAATAGATTGGAACATCTTTTTTCAGTCCCTTCTCTCTCTGAGAGATCTCATGTCTCTGGTAAACCTCCATGCAATTTCTATCAGGGTAACAAAGAGAGGCAACCCTTCCTGCCCCCACCCTTCCTTATAAAAATCCTGGGGTTATTTTTATTCGTATTTCTCCTCTGTCACAAAAGGGTCAGAGCTCCGCTCGTGTACCCGCGATTCTTCTCCGATTTAATGCATTGGCATATTAGCATTTAGATAACCCTTCTGAATATGGGAGGACAGGGAATTGAAGGCAGGAACAGAATAAATACAGTGAATAATATATCATACATTTAAAATGAATGGCACTGGAGGTTTTTCCAGCCAGGAATTTGGCAAGACAGAGAACCGGAAATGAACAGATGCCCCAAATTTGCAGCACTGAAGTGAGAATTGCCCAACACGATTCAATATATTCCTAGACCATTGTTTGGATTTTGTGAAATTAGCTGTTAGGAGCTTGCAAAGTACTGTAGATTTGCCTGTTTTTATCACCGGATTGATTTCTGTTTATCCACATTAGATCCTTCCACAGCAATTTTCCCAGTCATCAGCCCTGTATTGTTAAGTGTGTTGATACTTAAGCACTTTGTAACCCTCAAATATGTATTTTCCTCTCAAAAAACGGGACATAAAATCAAAGACGCCCAACCAAACACCCACCGGCCTAATTAATGATTATATGCCTGTCAGTCCAGTAGCTTGCTGTCTTTTGTTGGAGCTCTGCTGGCCTCGTGGTTTATTAAACCAAGGTTCTGACTGGATGGAAATGACTCAGGTCCCGCAGGGCCCAATCACATAGTCATCACGCTGGGAATGAACTGAGAGCCCGTCTATGCAGATCAGTGTGTGTTAAGAGGCTACTCTGCAAATCTAATGGCCATTTAACCATCTGGGCTGAAGAGCAAAAAAAAAAAAAAAAAAGAGAGATAGAGAGAAAATGAGAGAGAGATCCCGCAGAGACAACTCCGGACCTATCAGTATTCTTGTCAGCATCTCCACATGTGGAACCAGAAGCGAAATATCGCCCAATCCGCCCCTCCCCACCAGGCTTTATTGAAACAAATTGTGGGTCCTTTTACCAGCTGCACTTTAAGCAGTGTCTGGGTGCGTGCAGATGGGGTGGATGAAGAGGAAAGCACATGATTAAAACTCAGGGAAAAGGGTGGAGGTGTGTCCTGAGTCCTAGGTCAATCAACACGGAGTGATTTAGAGATGGTGAGAAGATGCCGTATGGTGCTGAGTTGGGGGGAGGAGGTGTCACTGGGTGTCTAACAACACAACCTTTCAAATGGTGAAAAAGGGCAGAAAATTACATGTCGTGAAAGGCTTTCTTAAGCACAAATAGCAGACTGTACCATCGGAGGGTATTTTGAGTCATTTAATACAAATTGGGAAATGGTTAATGTGTAAAATCCCAGCTAACAAAGTATATGTTGTAGAAATGTTCTTTAAACGTTCTATTTTGGTTGTGGGAATTACCAAATGTTCTTAATGTGGTTACAGCATTATTTAAAGGTTAGCGGAACATTGCTAAAATAGTGACTGTTGTTGTCTTCTAGGCTGTATCATCCACATGAATGATTTTAACATATTGTTGCTATGCAGTGGCTAATGTATTTTGACTGCTGGGCTTTTTTCACTAGAACCACTAACCACTCAGGGGTGGTTCTGGTCACAAGTTCTGTCATTAGCCCCTTTCGCACCGCTTTAGTTCCAGAACTAAAAGTACAGTACTAAAGTACTGGGACGATTTTGTGCGAACTATTTCCCAGTACCATTTAAAGGGTTGTATTCGCACCGACAGTAGGACACTAGGAAGTGACGTAAGCGGGTCGACAGCAATGTCATTTGTTTGTGGCGTTCAACAACGAAAACAAAGAAGAACAACGTTAACAACAGGAGGATGGAGGACGCTGTGATCGGAGCTGTGTTTTTGTTGTGTCTTGCGGGTGAGGGCGTTTTCGTACGCGTTTAGCCAATCAGTGTACACTTACATCACGACAGTTCCTATGGAACTGTTTTAGACTCTACTCTGAAGTAGGAGCTAATTAGTTCCTCCAAACGGAGTTCCGGGAACTAAAACAGTTCCTAGTTCCCGCGGTGTGAACACGCCAAAAAGTGGGTAGTTCCACAATTAGTTCGGGTACTATGAAAAGGTTCCTGCGGTGCGAAAGGGCCTATTAAGAGTAGAGTTCAGTGGAACTTGTGACCATAGTTAGCTAACAATGCTTTTGGGAAATGCACCTCAGAACATCCTAGTAACTGCACAGTAACACTTAGTAACGTCACAGCAACAAATGTTGAGAACATCCTAGCAACTGCATAGCAACACAATGGAAATACCCTAGCAACTGCTTAGCAACACACTGGATGCATAACTACATTAAAAACACCCTAGCAACTTCATAGCAATAACCTGGGAACCACCAAGAACACATTAGTAACAGTATAAAAGCAACCTGGTAAAACCCTAGCAAATTCACAAATAGAAAAAAGTCCAGAACATGTAGCTACTGTATAGAAACACTCAAGAAACACCCTAGCAACTGCATAACAACACACTGGACACATAATTGCATACATACACCCTGGTAACACCCTAGCAACTCCATAGCAACAGCCTGGGAACCGCCAAGAACACCCTACGGTATAAAAACACCCCTGAAAAACCATAGAAACACCCTAGCAAATTCATAATTAGAACACCCTAGCTACTGCATAGCAACACCCTGGAAACCTCCTAGCAACTGGTTACCAACACACTGAAAATAACCCAGAACATCACAACATCCTAGCAACATTATGGAAACTCCCTAGGAACCACAGAGCAACAACCTGGGCACCACCCATAACATCCTAGTAACTGCATAAAAACACCCTGGAAACAACCTAACAACTGCTTAACAACACACTGGATGCATAACTACAAAAATACACCTTGGAAACACACTAGCAACTTTATAGCAACACCCTAGAAACATCCTAGCAACTGCATAGCAACACACTGGATATGTAACTGCATAAAGACACCCTGGAATCACCCTAGCAACTTCATAGCAACACACCGGCTATGTAACTGCATAAAGACACCCTGGAAACACCCTAGCAACTTCATAGCAACAACCTGGGAACCACCAAGATAAAATAGTATAAAAAAGCCTCAGAAAATCCTGGAAATACCCTAAGAACATTTATCAAAAGTCCAGAACACCCTAGCAACTGTATAGCAACACACTGGATCGATGCATAACTACATAAAAAAACACCCTGGAAACACCCTACAACTTCATAGCAACAACCTAGGAACCATCAAGAACACCCTGTTTAAAAAAAAAAAAAAAAAAAAAACAGCCTGGTAAAACCTAGCAACTTCATACTTAGAAAAAACTCCAGAACATATAACTACTGAATAGCAACACCCTGGAAACATCCTAGCTGCTACTTAGCAACAATCTGGGAACTGCTAAGAACACTCTATAGTATAAAAATAGCCTGGAAAAACCATAGAAACACCCTAGCAACTTTATACTTAGAAAAAAGTCCAGAACATCCTCGCTACTGCATAACAACACCCTGGAAACAGCCTAGCAACTGCTTACCAACACACTGAAAATCACCCAGAACATCAGAACATCCCAGCAACATCATGAAAACTCCCTATTAACCACACAGCAACAACCTGGGCATCCTAGTAACTGCATAAAAAAAAAAAAAAAAAAAAAAAAAAAAACACTTGGAAACAACCTAGAAACACATAAGCAACTTCATAGCAACACACTGGAAACCACCCATAACACCCTAGTAACTGCATAGCAACACCCTGGAAACACCCTAGCAACTGCATAGAAATATACTGAAAACCACCCAGAATGTCCTAGTAACTGCATAGCAACACCCTGGAAACACCCTAGCAACTTCATGGCAACACATGGAAACCACCCAGAACAGTCTAGAAACTGCATAGTTTAAATTTGTTTGTAAAAAAATGTAGATTTAAAAATAAATAATAAAATGTAAATATAAATATTTGTACTTTTTTAGAAAAAGTAAAAAAAAAAATGATTTGAAATTATGAATGGAAAACATACAGCTATGAGAAAAGAGAAACTATAAGCGAAGAGAAAAACAAGGAGGCAGAGTGGCAGGTAAAGAAGGAGGCTTGGGTTCACACCTGCATGCTTCACACCTGTGATCAGACCTACAGCATCACAGGATCCTGCGCTCTGCTGTAGCATGACAACCCCGCTGCATATCAGCAGAAAGCCATTTTGTTTCTGACACATTTCCCTGCTCATAGATTTATAACCCTGGACACACGGGCACATTATTGGCCCAGACTGTATGCTCACCTCTCCACCCCCACCCATAATGCAATGTCCCATCAACGGGGGCCCTCAGCCAGGTCTCCATGGCAACAGCGCCAAAGCAAACAATGAGACTGAATGAAAGGAGCGTGTGATAAGGTGCTTACCTAACCGAGAGAGCTGATTGGACGAGACCTCGAGTTAAAACTGTTACAGCACACCTCAGTAAACACACAGAATGAGGGCGTACTGTGGTCCTTCGATCTTACAGAAAAAAAGAGAGTGCTAACAGGATGAACAAAGAACATGAACAATAAAGAACATCTCCAAGGAAAAATAATGCTGCCAGTGTGGTTGAAGTGACTACCTATATTTAACAGATTATATATACATATATATTTATAGAAAAACACCCTACTGTAATGTTGTAAACATCTGAGAGCCAGAAGACTTTAATATTAATGTTAATTTGTTCTCTTTTTAAGCTCATTGTTGTCTTGGACAAACAAAAACAAGTGAAATTTTAAAGATGTTGCTCAGGTTCCAAAAAATATGAAGCAGCACAACTGTTTTCAACACTGATAATAATAAGAAATGTTCTTGAGCAGCAAATCAGCATATTAGAATGATTTCTGAAGAATCATGTGACACTGAAGACTGCAGTAATGATGCTGAAAACTCAGCTTTACATCACATAAATAAATTACATTTTAAAATATATTAAAATAGAAACAGTTATTTTAAATTGCAGTAATATTTCACAACATTAACAAATACATATTTCATATTTATTTTTTCAGATATTAACACACATTTTTGATTTGTTTTGTTTTTATGTGTACCACTTTTTTCTTTCACGTCTAATACTCATTTCAACCATTTTGTACCAAATATCCAAACACACGTGATTTAAATGAGACAGAATCCCACAGCGGTTAACAAACGCGTCTAATTCATTTCCATCTACACAGGCTTCTAAATTATAATAATTCCCCATCTTGTGTGTTCACGTTATTCAGATTAGGCTTTGTTTGACGCTGAATTGGCCTACCCTCCTACTTTATATTCTGTAATTAACATATGCAAATAGTCACCTTGGAGACATGATTAGGTAAATGTGTGCAGATGTGACATTGAATGTGCACTGCATGAGCAAGTCGACCGTATTAATAAACAAATTCACTCTCTCTCGGTTACTCTACATACATGTCAATCAACGTAGCATAGCCAATTTATCATAATAAATGTGACACACTTTCATTAATGCCAACAAGGATGAAAATTAACAGTGTTTTTATTGTTAACATTTAAAAGCAATTTTGAGCCACTTACTAGTAAAGACAGAAAACGATTCTCTTTCTGATGACTGTGCCGTAGTCTGTTTATCACATGGGTGTCTGTTTTGGACAAAGACCCTTTGGTAACCATGGCAACCTGCCAAATTATTATGGATCACTGCAAATACTTGAAATAATATTCCATAAGCCCTGCCTGAATTCATTGCAAACATATGGGCGACCAGGCAGGTTTGTGCAAAGACGAGCTCTCACTGGAGACGAGTTGAGCTTTATACCTCAAGGCGAGCCTGCATATATTTTCAGACGTCCTGGAAATAAACAGATTTTCCTTTCTGTTTTAACTCGGAGGATTTTCAAATTGCTGTCTAATTTGTGTCTAATTCTAATTACCTTCCAACGAGGGCATGATGGGACCCCGACGGCCTTTGAAACCCTTTTGCTCAACCACCCCCGAATCAGTTCCATTTCCTCCTTCAAACAAAGAATAAAACAACTTAAACTGGCTTTAAGAGGCTCAATCTCTTCACAGACTACACGCCTCAAACCGGGGGATAATTCGGGCTTAGGGGTCCCAGGATGCTCTTGCTGTCAGTTGGGCCCAGCGGTCCTGACATGCCCCAGCTCCCTCGTCAGCCCTCCTGGTCAGAGATCAAACGGCACCCCCCGGGCCGAAAGGGCCGGCTGGCTTAGGTCTGTTCATTCATCACGCTCAACAACAGACAGACGAAATCAGACTAAAGAGGCTGGCGTTCCTCCTCTCTTTCCTGTCAGGAGAGGCAAACGCTTGAAAGCTTTACGTGCAGGAAGCGACAGAGTGACGTTGGAATGATTAAGGGGCTGAAATGGAATAAAGTGCCCTAATCCTCAGTTAATGGACTCAAGATGAGGCCACACACCTGCAGAGCTTGTCCATCTTCTGTGGACGACCTTTGTTCACTGGACCAGGAGAAAGCAAAACTATTTAAATACACTTTAACAGCCCTAAAGACGCCCTAATCACGACTTATCCTATCTATCTATCTATCTATCTATCTATCTATCTATCTATCTATCTATCTATCTATTAGAGGTGAGCGATACGGCCAAAATCTTATATCATTATATAAGTAATTTTATTTAATGCTAGAAATGTATATATATACCATATAGATACCATAGAAATGGCATAATTATTGTTACCAGTGTCAATATCCCAAAATAAATAAATAAATAAATGATGCTAGCCTAAATAAAAAATAAAAAAGTCCATCGAAGACAAGTAAACCATCAACGATTAAATAAGAATAGGAAACTAAAAACAAAACAATACAAACTAAATGCAACTTACATTGCATAAAGTAATCAAATGTATAAAAACACTGAATATTCTTCACTGTGTAAATAAAAAATAAAATTATTCTTATTAAAGTTACAAAAGTGATTTAGTCAAGAGCAGTGAGAGATTTTCTCTTTTTTGTTGTTTAATTAACATGAATGACAGACTGCATGAACATTAGACTGCTATCACTTTAAGAGCTGCCTGGATCCAATGTGTTTTTTCTTTTTTTTTTTTTTTCTTTTTTTTTCCTGATGTTTGCTTTCACTTGCAAAGACGGACATTTTGACACATACAAGTGTGTGTATTTAACCATTCAAGGCCTATAAAGCAGCAAAAATAACTCAATAACTCCTGCGCTCTATGAGCTCTTCCTGTTCAGCGTTAAGAAACGATCTCTCAGACACTGTGTGCATATAGCAAAATGACTTCTCGATCTATCTCTCTGTCTGTCTGTCTGTCTGTCTATCTATCTATCTATCTATCTATCTATCTATCTATCTATCTATCTATCTATCTATCTATCTATCTATCTATCTATCTATCTATCTATCTATCTATCTATCATTCTATCTATCTATCTATCTATCTATCTATCTATCTATCTATCTATCTATCTATCTATCTATCTATCTATCTATCTATCGTTCTATTGTTCTATTGTTCTATCTATCTAAATTATGCCAAGCTGGACCATTATCTTCAAAACTGGCATTTCAGATTCATGATTTAGTCCGTTATCGTGACATTTAATCTTACTTTACTGTGTTCTGCGTCTTTCTTCACCGGTAAATTAAATCAAACAGTGACTGCAGTGAGAGCAGAAGTCAGTATCAGTGAAATCAATGTGAGCACACAATGAGGTCTCTTGTTCCCTGACCTTTATGCAGAGGTCCAAATAACCAGTTCGACCCGTTTCACCTTGTGAAAATGAAGAGGAATTGCCACAGATTGGGTCATTTAAAACTAGGTAACCAGATGATCATTGGCATTTAGTGTTCTTCAACTTGGTGTGTGACTCAAGTCAAACCAGCCTGGTGTCATTGAAGTTAATGTTTTTTTAAGCAGAAATGACATTATACATAACCTGCATCAAACTTTAACTCTTAAGTTGATACTGAAGTCCAAAAAAAAGCCCATGTCATCTTAAGATTTCTAAGAAGATTTTCCAAAGTGAGTAGTTTCATTACATTGATGAAATTACTTGGCAGATGTTAGAAAATAAAATGTACTTTTCTTTTAAAAATCTCATTATTTGGCCAAATACACATGTGCACGCTGATCTCCTTAAAAAGCTAGATCACAGCGGAATCAGCTTAAAATGTGTATTTACAACACTCAAAATAAAGCTAAGACTAATTACCAAGACAAATTGTGTTCTGACTGTAACTCCATCGGGATGCAGGACATGGCTTATTAAATCAGGACTGTCCCAATTTTATCGGGATGTCTGGACACCCTGTTTAAAAACAGCCAAAATATGCAGGATAGAGATTGCTAGATTGCTATGAGTGTTGCATAAGTCTTTGTGGGCAATTCTCTTGTTCTCTTTTGCTCTACTTGTCACAGCTTGTGTGCTGTTCTAGCTTATACTTGAAACTTGGCATTGTGAACTGCAAATATTGTTGCCTCCTTTGACAAATTGCTTGCAGTGTTCCTCATTTGTAAGTACTTTTGGATAAAAAAACATCTGCTAAATGACTAAATAAAAGGATAAATTGCATCCGCTGATATCAGCATTTGTTTGCACACACTATTTGCACTATTTTAGCACCTTATTCACTGAACAAATTATGCAAAACGGTTAACAATGCAAAACACTTGATATTTGTTTACTAAAATTCTCCGTTACAGGCTGACTTTCAGAAGTAGCTTGTGAAGGATGCAACAGACTACTAGGATCTGCTATAGCTTACTACTGTGATTGTACATCATTGCTCCAAAACTGCCAACTAGGCACTTAAAACTGCTCTTTAAAAACAGTATTCTCCATCGCTTGATCATCATCTGATGAATTAAAGCCGCCATGATCACTGGAAAATGCACAAACATCTCTTGTAAATAATATTCAGTGTACCGCTTGCTTTCCGCAGGAATAACGCAACGTTAATTGCACCAAGCTAACAGCACTGGGTTATGTGAATATGGCAAAATGTATAATGACACTAATTTACATACAAAGGTGGCACGATTGTGTTGGGGGGGAGGGGGAGGGGGGACAGTGTCTTCATTTAAATATTCACAGCACTATTTCAGTGCATTTAGCATCTGGTTAAAATACACTCAAAAAAATGTTAATTTTTCATTTACTAGAAATTGCTGGTAAATTTCAATTAACACATGGAATAGATTTTAGTAAGGGTAGCCCTTATAAGATGTACTCCAGTAATCGTCATTTTCAACTTCAAAAAAATATTCTTTAGATTGTGGGTATTTAGTGAATAAGATGCATATTTTTATGCTAAAAAGCAACATATGTTATAAACATATTTAGGTTATAAAAATGCTGTCATTTTGAAATGTTTCTAAAAATCTGACATGCCCAGTTTTCTTGTCATGATTCCAATGTTATTTAAAGGTTATAAAAAGTTTATTACAACTTTCTAACGTTATTTTCACCAAAGATAAATTATATTTGAACGTTTATTTTTTTAATTTTCTAAGAACATAAAAATGTCCAGTTTTCTTGTTGTGCTTAGAATGTTATTTAAAGATTTCTAAAAGGTTCTTAAAACATTCCTAACAAAGTTATTTGAAAGTTTATTTTTTCATATTCTAAGAATGTTTTCTCTCAACATTATGAATACATTAAAGTACGGACATTCTGAGAATGCTGATCTCAGAATGCTATTCTCTCAACATCAGAACATTCACTGAATCAGAATAACATCATGAGGAATGTTGTTCTAAGAACTGTTTAGTTTTTTGTTTTTTTTTCAGCATAAATATTACAGTTTTTCTCAGTCGCTTTGGGGCATTTCGCAGATCAGAAATTAAACTTTCAAAACTTCTTGTTCAACCTCCACATCATCTAGTCACTTGTGCACATCATAAAAGCAGTTTCTCATTCTTTTGTACAAATTGTGATTGCTTTGGTACATTCATGCAACTGATTATGTACATTTGCCTGTGGTTTCCTACATTTTCAGT
This sequence comes from Acrossocheilus fasciatus, assembly GCA_036784905.1. Taxonomy (NCBI): domain Eukaryota; kingdom Metazoa; phylum Chordata; class Actinopteri; order Cypriniformes; family Cyprinidae; genus Acrossocheilus; species Acrossocheilus fasciatus. Next base: position 19,937,884 of record CM071951.1, on the reverse strand, counting down.
TGCTAATATCATGTTGCTCAAAATGTATTATATACTTCTCTGTACTATAGTCCTTCCCCTCAAAACATATTACTTCATCGTATAAGTCATTAGATGCAAAATGATTGATCTAGTTGTCATAAACTATCAAACATATTTTCTACAAATTTCTCTTAGACTTTTTGTAAGTTTTCCATGAATTGTGCAAGTGAATCTTGACTTTCACTAATGAAGAGAATATAGATCAACCAATTATATGCCAGTTGTCTGAAATAGCTCAAAGGTGCATCTCATGAACCTTCAATTGGAAAGCATATATAGACAGAGGACAACACAAGAGTTACAAATTCTGACGATGGATGAACACCCAGAAAACGATCAGGGTCAACAGCCGAGAGGAAGAAGTGGAGTAAAGATGCATGGTGGTAGGATACAGAGGCAAAACAGAGAAAGAGGCAGAAGAGGCCAAGGACATAGGTGCATATCAGGTGAATACAATTTTTCTCAGTCGCTTTGGTGCATTTCTCTAATCATCCTTTATATTTGCAAAACAGTAAGTGCATTTCTCAGAAAAAACTCCATGGATTACCTGCAAAAGCCAGTCTCTTGCTCAAAATACTTAGTTCATCTCTAAAAAATAAATATCTGTGTCAATGAACATGTCAGTGCCATCAGAATGACAAGTCCTTGTGCCATTGTGTACGGATAAGACCGTCAAATTGCTTAGTCATGTTGTCAATATTACAGTGTACTCTGGAGAGATGTTCTGATGTAAACTATGGCAACAGTTTGGATGACAGTTACTGTATTGAAATGCAGAAGGCAGCACTTTTTATGTATGCCATATATCCATTTCAAACGTACAAATTTACACATTACTGTAAGTGGGATATTGAATGAAAGAATGGATTGGATACAGTTTACTAGTGATCTGACAAAAAAAAAAAAAAAAACCTTACAACTTCATCATTGTGATATAGAAAAGAAAAAGAAATGTGGGTGCAAAGGTGAATTTCATTTATTTATTTTTTTAAAGTCCATTGTCAGAATTTGTAACTCTTGTGTTGTCCTCTGTCTATATATGCTTTCCAATTGAAGGTTCATGAGATGCACCTTTGAGCTATTTCAGAGAACTGGTTTGTCATCGGTTGATCTATATTCTCTTCATTAGTGAAAGTCAAGATTCACTTGCACAATCCATGGCAAATTTACAAAAAGTCTAATAGAAATGTGACAGTTTATTTATGACAGTTTATGACAACTAGATCAACCATTTAGCATTGATTGACTTATACGATGAACTAATGACTTGAGGTTTTGAGGGGTAAGACTACAGAACAGAGAACTATATAATACATTTCAAGCAACATGACAATAGCAACTGAAAATGTAGGAAACCGCAGAAAAATGTACATAATCAATTGCATAAATGTACCAAAGCAATCGCAACTTGTTCAAAATAATGATAAACTGATTTTATGATGTGCACAAGTGACTATGATGTGGAGGTTGAACAAGTAGTTTTGAGAATTTCATTTCTGATCTGAGAAATGCACCAAAGCGATTGAGAAAAACTGTAAGGGCCACTGTTGTGGACTATGTTGTCAGTCATAGTCTTACAATGGCTGAAGGGTACAGCTAAATATTGGGAGATCAGCCATATCCTCAATTATTCAAACATTTTGAAACAGCCTCTTTCAATCAATATCCCACTACAGTAATGTGTAAATTTGTACATTTGAAAGGATATATGGCATACATAAGAAGCGCAGCCTTCTGCATTTCAATACAGAAACTGTCATCCAAACTGTTTCCATATAGTTTACATCAGATAATACTAACAGAGTGCACTGTTATATTAACAACATGACTAAGCATTTTGACTATCTTGTTTGTGAACAATGACACAAGGACTTGTCATTCTGATTGCACTGTTCATAGACATAAATACTTACTTTTGAGAGATGAACTAAAGATTTTGAGTAAGTTACAGGCTTTTGCAGCTTTTTTACAGGAAATGCACCAAAGCGACTGAGAAAAACCATAATAAATTAAAGTTACAAGAACATGTCATTAACATTACTTCAATAACATTTATTATAACTTAACATTGCAAGTTGTGAGAATGTTCCCTGTTAGCTGGGTAGTATATTTTCTCTCTCTCTCTCTCTCTCTCTCTCTCTCTCTCTCTCTCTCTCTCTCTCTCTCTCTCTCTCTCTCTCTCTCTCTCTCTCTCTATAACTGTCTTTCTTTTCCCCTGTTTTCTTCATGTTATACAGACAAAAGTGATTGATAAAAGCCTGCCAGTCTGTAGCATGTTGCTAATTTTAGCACAGCCAGCCCTCCTTCCTTCACTCTGATTTTATTTCTTTATCTCTCTCTCTCTCTCTTATCCTCTGTCTCTTTGTCACCTGGGGAGAAGAGTGGTAGCAGCAGATAAATTGGGTTCCTGCCCCAGAATCCATCTCTTAACGGCACTCAGTAAACTTGGTCATCTGTCAGACATGCGTTCGCTCTGAGAGTGATGTAGTGTGTTGTATTCCAGAGGGCTGTCGATAAAAATAGAGCGTCGACATCGGTAAACACTGGAACGGATACAGAGGAAGAGACAGCAGCCTAGCTGTGCTTTCCTTGTACAATGCTAATTCTGCCCCCTCTTTCTGCTGTACGGGCTATAAATACAGATTATGTGGGTTTGGTAAAGAACAGATATGATCAAACTGCAAATATGGCCAGCTGGACTGATTTGAGATGATGTAATATCATGCATATATAAAAAGGAGGCTAGATATTTTTGGTCTCTGGAACTATATAGGTCACAGACCACTTTGCCTCATTCAGTCTTTCACCTTATTGCCGCCATCGCTGTCAAGAGTGATTAATATTCCAATGTCCTCATGCAAATTTACCCAAATAGGGTTGGTGTGATTGGTGCAACTGCGGTAACCGGTGTCAGAGGAGACCATTTAGCGAGATCATGCATATGCATGAGCTAATTCATTTATCAGCTTGGCTGCAGTTAATCTTTGAACATAAATATGCAAGGGTTTTTAATTTTCACAAAAAAAAATAAAGAAAGAAACTGCAGTCTTTGGCCATAAAGGGCGATATGAATTGACCATCTGTCTCTAATCAGGAAGAGATCATCAGATAAAGCATGAGTAAATGGAAAGAGACAGTATTGCTCTCTTCCAAAACCTAGTGAACTGCCTAAGGATGCCCATAATAATAATAATAATAATAATAAGTTTTATGTATGTATTTTGTCTATTCATTTGTTTGTTTATATAGTTGATTATATTTCTATATAAACTTTTGTGGAATGCAAAATTGCTGTCTGTAAAACCATTAAAACATTTTTATTGAAATTATATATATATATATAACTTTTTATTTCAGCTTCTCATTTTGAATTAGTTTAACCTGTGTTCAACTTAATGTACTAAAGAATTAAAAACAACAGCAACATGAAGACTCAGTATTGAAAATACATTTCAAACATACGTTTTCAGCTGGGTCATGAGAGTGGACAGAGATGAAATGCTATGGATAGTGTGGGGTAGTGAAGTCCATAGTTCATGGTACTAAAATAACACTGGTTCCATAGCAATTGGGGTGTTGCCTTATAAGGCATCTGCCTATAAAGGCAGCTAAGAAGCTCACTAGGTTTTGTAACAGAGCTTATATGTGTGAGAGAGACAGAGATGTAGGGAGAGAGAAGAAAAGACCCTGAGGGGAAAGAACAGAATTGAATCAAGGACAGTGGGAAGGAATATCTGTGCAAATCAGATCCAAGTCACTGCAGTGAAGGTCTGAAATGAGAGCCAGTGCTGTACACGCTGAACTACCGATGATGGATCACACCTGTCTCACTTTGCAGCTTTCATGTCATTTTTTGGAGCACCTGACTGATGCATTGTGGCTATCCAACATGGTAAACTCATCTAGTAGAATCTAGAGAGCTCATTCACTGTAGATTTGGTGGAACTAATGCATGTTGTGGAATCTGGTACCCCTTCAGGAAATTAAACCTGCCTTAATGAGCACATGTTCAACACATTTCCATGCGAAAAAAAAAATCAAGGCCAGACAGGTGGTTTGTCAATGACAGTAACAGGTCTACAGGTATTACGTTACAGCAGGTGATTGCAAGCACATTGCAGCATCACAGACACCCAAAGGAAAAAAAAATCACAAATGAGGTATCTTATAATGATACTTTATTAATATTATATGTAGTTCAACATTAATAATATTATGGTGTATTTATAATATTTCATTATATCCTGTATAAATGGTTTGGAGAATAGATGGACGGTTATATTAATATTAATTATATAAATAATTCATATTTCAGCAAGGATGCATTAAATTAAGCAGCAGAAACATTTTTAATGTTACAAAAAATCTATTTCAAATAAATGCATGCAAAAATCTTACTGAGATATACAAAATATGTGTGTGTGTGTGTGTGTGTGTGTGTGTGTGTGTGTGTGTGTGTGTGTGTGTGTGTGTGTGTGTGTGTGTGTGTGTGTGTGTGTGTGTGTGTGTGTGTATTTTTTTCTTATAACACCCTAATAATTTCAAAATTTCATAAATAAACAAGTTCAAGAATTTGAGATACAGTGAAAACAAAACAAAAACATCTTAATAAAAATGAGTCCAGTGATGTACAACGCTGATGTGATGTTTTCCCAGCATGCTCTAATCTAACATGGCACTTACAGAATATTCTTTGCAGCTCTGAGACGTCATCGGGCAACATCTCTTAGACCCACAATGCATACATCATGCAGAACAAATAACTTTACTTCTGAGTCTCAGACCAAATATCTTTGTGCTGGTATCTGTCATTACATTGGACGTATCCAGCACTGCCTGATAGTCCAAGAGTTAACGCCAGGGTTACATTTAATTACAGGCCACGGTTCCCCACGCGTGGAATTTTCCTCCCCTTGTGAAAAGAAAATTAATTGCATGAAGCTTAAAGCTCATTATGAGGTTTATCCTGCCCAAAGCCATGCTTATCACCATCAATGATAATGAAGTATCCCATAATCCCTAGAATGATGGATATGGAGAATTCATTATGTTTTGCACAATGTTGGCATGGGAGAGCCTCGTGTGAGGTGGGAGCACATCTATTTGTGTGCCTAGACAATATTCTGCACGTGGAAACAAAGATCCGCACTGCTGATTTGATGTTTTGTCTGCATCCAAGTTGAGTTGTTTTTTTGTTTTTTTTTCATTTCCTTGTAATTTCCTTCATACACAGTGAATATAGTCACATTTTGATTTTTATTTTGAAATCTTTATTAATGTTCTTTGTGTATGCCTTCTTTTTACACTGGCACATTGGGATATAAACAAATACTAATAAACCTTGACTAAGATCTGCCACTGCATCTGCCACAGAATACCACTCAATCATCTCGGAACTAATCTGAGATGCCCTAAGAAGAGGGATCTGGATTTAGCTGCACCAGATCAGGACATCTTAAACCAGCCTAAGGTGGTAAGCTGGAATCTAAGCCTAAAACAGCTAATCTTGACTCTTGAGCTGTGATTTGTAATATAGGGTCAATCTGACAGCTATCCTGGATCTTCTGTGGTAATAGTGAGGATTAAACCAGGGTTAAACCAGCTAAGACCACCAAACCACCTGGTTTAAGCTGTTTGTTTTCAGCAGGGTAAAGCGCTGCCACTCTTTACAAAACAGCTGCCACTCTTTACAAAAAAGGAAACCATGAGTATCTCACAGCATCAAAGTCAAAATTATTTCAAAATTATTTACTAATTAATTATTTTAAATGATTCATTAGTGCTTGTAATAAAAAAAATAAAAAAAAATAAAAAAAAAGTAAATAAAAATAGCAAATACTAACATTAGGTAATGTGCTATGAATGAATAATACTGAGAAATTAATATAAATGATTTTTAAAATAGTGTTCATATATCTATTAATAGTAACATAGAATAATAAATGCTGTAAAAATGTTGTTTCTGATATCTGATGCAACAACTTATGCTAACAATTTAAAATGTTTGGAAAGCATTGTCAGAAAATGATGCATTCATAAAAACACTTTTCCTTTTATTCCTTTTATTGGGATTTTCATGGGGGGTTCAGATATCACATATTAAAATGCTGCATGGAAACAACAAGATGCCCATAAATTCTAAAAATTCTAAATACACATTTGCCAGATAAATTCTTTAATTTCCATCAAATTTAATGTGACTTTGCCTCAATAGATCATGTGACTGGAAACCGAACTAACCAGTGCAATGGTCTCATCGCACACTATCTCAAATGTGTTATTTAAATAATTTTGAAATGTCTGAGCCAAAGTTTGTCATTAAAATGATTTGATATGATCACCTCCCATAACTTTCTCACAAGATTGTATTCCCAGCCATCCAAACGCAAGATAACGTGACAGCATTTGTTATTGTGTTTCGCCTGTGTGCTCTGAGACACAAGTTATTTATTATGTAGGGGGAAAAAGCCACAGGCTTCCCCGGGTGCAGCAACTTGAATGTTTTTATTAAGATTTTGCACTAGAAGTGACGACTTTATTCTCTTGAACACATGGGACGGAAACAGTGCTTTAGTTGTGAAGGTTATTGTACATAAGTTAAATTTGCAACTTTAGCTGGTACAGCTAATGCCAATAAAGCAACCTTTATTTTTAAAGGGCACCTATTATGCCCCATTTTTTTTTTTTTTTTTTTTTTTTTTTTTTACAAAATGTAATATAAATCTCAGATGTCCCCAGAATGTGTCTGTGAAGTTTCAGCTCAAAATACCCCACAGATCATTTTATATAGCATTTTGAAGATGCCTATTTTGAGTGGAAGCAGAAATGTGCTATTTTTGTGCATGCCTCTTTAAATGCAAATGAGCTGCTGCACCCTGCCCCCTTTTACAAAATAGGTTGTGCTTCTACAGCTCATACCTCGAATACTCTGAATAATTTGATTATGATATCTATCGCACTGAAATCATCTGTTTTATAGCCATATCAGTTTAAACTTCTGATATATGGTTTTCTGAGAGTTCTCTGTTAATATAGCAGTGTCCATCAACAGCTTTAGGCGGGGCTTGCAAAATGTGACGTCACATTTTACAAATTATGTGAACGGCTTGTTCTGATACACTGCTTATACTTTATGGGGATAAAAAAAAGGAGCGGGTGTATTTTTATCATTATACATTATAGGGTGGTTGTGCACACACACTGCCAACAAATGTTTATGTTAAAACAACATGTACAGTAAAAGTGAATTTTGCATAATAGGTGCCCCTTAATAGTGTAGCTGTTTAAAATCTCCTATTACCGGGCCATTACTATGGCATTGATCAAAATTTTCTTAACAAGTCTGTCTACATCATTTCCCTCAGTGTGGCTTACGGTGAGTTGATTGGACGTGACACACACACTGCAGTGGACTTTCAAGTTGACATCTTCAGGTGCGGAGTGGACAGGTGGCTCCAGTCTCCCAGCGGTAGCAGAACGCTATGAAAAACCTTAATCTGGAAACAGCTGCTGTTTCCCACGACAACAACAAGCTGTCCTTGAGAATCTCCGGTGGCTGAGCGGATCGAGTTCTCCTCACAACAGCTCTGGTCCAAACCCGATACCCCAGCGCTTTGTGCGCAAGCTTTTAGCACACGAGGTCGAAGGGTAAATTAGCTTTAGTCAAATGCTAAACGGAGGGGAGTTTTCTTTCACTCCTTGGGAACAACAACTTGTACAAAGGTGCGCAAGGAGTCAAATGTTACCTTGCCACTTAGGTGGTTACGCCGTCAGCCAACTGTGGCAAAAAACAGCAGCAAATAAAGCTATTCAGCCCAGCTGGAGCGAGGAGAAAGGGAGGATGTTTATGGAAATGTCAGCCGTTTGAAATGGAGCGGAACAGGTGATGGACAGCAGCGGGATTCAGGTGTGTGTGGGGGGGGGGGGGAGAGAGAGAGAGAGAGAGAGAGAGAGAGAGAGAGAGAGAGAGAGAGAGAGAAAGAGACCAGACAGAAAGACGCATCCTGCAGAAATTTCTACCACACTCAATAATAAGACTATAATCAATTACCATACAACAAAAGAAGTCTTGGACTAAATCATTTCACCAAGAAGAATTCTCATATTGGAAGATGTTTATATTCACAAAGGCTGAAACAAATATCTTCACTGTGAAATCTTAATGCAGCTCAAACAAGGTCATGGGTTTGATTCACAGAGAAGGCATGAACTTGAATGCAATGTTGCTTTGTATAAAAGTATCTACAGAATGCATAAATGTAAAATGTAAATATTTGAGATAAAACTGCATTCTGTTGGACTGATACCTTTATACCAAGAGTAAAATACCAAGAGTACTCTGAGACAAAGCTATTTTTTTTCTACCCCACATGGTTCAATAATTCACAGAACAGTGGGAAAGTACTATAAAGAAAGCCAAGAAAGGAACAGACAAAATGGGAATGAAGCTGATGAAATTGGTCCTACGTTTTGCGTGAATAATTTTGGTACACAATGCAACAACAAGATGACAGGCTGGAGTATGAAAAAAAGCCCCAGAAAGATTAGAAAAGTCACTTTTTTATGCATCAAAATAACAAAAAGACAAAGCTATCAAATTGTAGATACAAGGTGCATCTTCAAGCTTACTTTACGTAAGCTATTTGATAATTGGCAAAATTACTGAGACCACAGTCTGATGCATATCTACCACAAAATTAGAAATCACTTAAGAAATCACAGCAGAAAAGATCAAATCATATTTGATTTTTTTTTTTTTTTTTAATTAGAAATGAAGAACTGTCTGCTTTTCATTTCATGAGAGTGAATTTGTATTGAATCCATCCATCTTCAAACTTCTCAAGTCATTAACATGTTTTAACCATCTTAACAAGCTGCTTTTTTTTAGTTAAAGAAACACTACTTCCTAACATCAAATTCGAATTTCAATTATGTGTCCAATATCAATGCAAATTCAGGAACTGAACTGGAATTTAAAAGTCATTGTCATTTGGGTTCTGAATCTTATGAGTATGTTGAAATTTGAAGGTATGACCATACATGTGCATATAGTCATGTTTTGGGAAGCGGGTCTTTCTGTAGGGCCTTGAAGAGGGAGATTGAAGGAACCGGGCAGTTGTGTGATTAAACTGGCAGAGCCCTGGAGAGGTTTCAGTCGGCCTCGATTGGCAGGGAGAGAGGTAGAATGGGTTATGACAGGAACAGCAGCGGTAACAGGGCTTTCATCTGGAAAAGGTCCTCATTAGAGAGGGAGACGAGTATGAGAGCGCAGCTGCGGTCTACCTCCACACACACACACACACACACACACACACTCGCTCGCTAACTACACTCAACTATACTGCACACCAACCCACTCAAACTCAATAAAACACTTTCCAAAAGATGCAGATTCCAAAAGAAACTGGCATATAGGACTTCATCACTCCTGAAGAAACACCCACAAACTCTCTCTCTCTCTCTCTCTCTCTCTCTCTCTCTCTCTCTCTCTCTCTCTCTCGCTATCTCTCTCTATACACACACACACAGGTAAATAGATTTCCTCATGGGGTGGTCAGAACACTAATGATGGTGAGATGGTGAAAGGTGAGCGGTCAGGTTTCTCTCCGCTAGATTACACAAGTCATTAGGAAAACGTTCAGTCACACAACCACAACTGTGTATACTGTGTACTAATGCAGACGTGAATGTCAAACTATAACAAACTGAATTCTTACCTTTGTTTTGGTGCATTACCACTCAAAACCTATAGTAAACTATCTTCATAGTCAGCATTTTTAGGCATCAGTACATGCTAGGAAAAGTAAAGAACAGCATAGTGGGAACAAACAAGAAGATAACATGCAAATGAGGCTGTCAAAACATGAAGGCAAAATAAAAATGTAGACAGCATAATTACGATGCCTTCTAAGACACATTATTTTGACAAATCAGACAGCATTGTATGTATAAAGTGAGAAAAAAAAAGGTGTAGGATTTGTGGTCCCACTTTATATTAGGTGGCTTTAATTACTCATATAAATAAATAAATAAATAAGTACAATGTACTTATTGTGTTCATACTGTATGGCAAAACACTTGTGCTGCTATTGAGGTGGGATACGGGTAAGGTTTGTTGGTATGGGTAGGTTTAAAGGTGGGTTAAGGTGTAAAGGATGGGTCAATAGTGTAATTATAAATGTAATTACCTAAATTAATTACAGATGTAATTACATGCAAGTATTTTAAAATATAAGTACAATGTACCAAATGATTAATTTAAATGTAAGTACATAGTAGTTACATAGAAGTGGAATCCGATTTGCTTTTTCACCATTATTTTACAAAATTTCACAAAGAAACGGAAAGTAACACATTGAATTAAACATGACCTTTGGAAAAACAACTGAGTTTTTGTTTGGTTGGTTTGTTTTATTATTATTATTATTATTATTATTATTATTATTATTATTATTATTATTATTATTATTATTATTATTATTATTATTATTATTATTTTAAAATGTACTCCAGTAATCTTTGTTTTATTTACTTATTTACAGATTTGAACTTTTACAGTGTATTTTGTGGAGAAAGCAATCCCAAAATGCATTTTGTGGGAAAGTAAGTAAATATGAGAAGCTCAGTGAAAAAAAAAAAAGAAAAGAAAAGAAAAAGATGGACAAAGCGAGAGAGAAAAATGAAATATTTTTTTTATAAAGAAAAATTCAATTACATAAGATTAAATTAAATATAATTTTTACCTTATTATTCCACAGTTTGTGGTCGTAAGATATTTCTTTAATTTTTAAAGACGTTTCTTATGCTGCATAATGATAATGACATTATTATAATTGTATTATTTTCATGAATAATTTTTTTGATGAACAGTAAGTTCAAAAGAACAGCATTTATTTGAAATAGAAATCTTTGATAACAATGTCTTTAATGTCGCTTGTAATCAATGTAATGATATGTATTTGTATGCTTATTCAAGTATCATATCGTTAGCGTTTTTAACATGCAATGATAATCGATTGTGAGTAAAGTCTCCTGTGCGTTTTATATGAATAGCGTTAGTTGTACAACACACAGATTGGTCACTTTTGAGATTCAGTTTCTATTAGGATGCTGTAGACAACTGTATATAGAGCAGCTCATTAGGTTTTTAAACAAAGCTTACGTCATTGTCTCATAGAATGGCTCCATGTTAACATTTTATAATTCACTTCATGACATTTTAGAATGATAAAATTTTAACAAGCAGGCATTCCCTGAGACATTCACTCCTAAAACTGTTACGGTCTGTAATCCAGTTGCATGCAGCCTTCTCTGAGTTATCTTTGCCCATCTCTGAAGAAAGACTCATTGGATCGTCGGGCTCTGAGCTCAGGTGGTTCTGGGAGGAAGATGAAAGGATTGAGGGGGAAAGGTTAGCTGCCTTCCCTGTCTAAGCCAAGGTAACAAAAGCACCATTGTGAGGGTGTCAGGTGCATTGTGGCAGCCCTGCGAGGCTTTAAGTGAAGCAAATTCAAACAATGCATTAAAGGACAGGAGAGCGAGAGAAAGGCAAGAGGGAAAAAAAAAAAACAGCAGGGGCCATTTTAAACAGCCTCGACAACAGAGCGTTAGATGGGGAAAATGCAGAGTGATTTGAAGGATGTTAAATTACCTGGAGGAATGCCATCACTTGAATTAAATGACTTCCAGGATTTACATGCATATGAATTTCTACATCGAACCTTACTGTGTATCTGCAATTTCATGAACTGACAGCAAGGCACATGCACATATATATGAATTCATCTGCACATATTATTAGATTTTTCTGAAGAAATATGAGTAGTGCTTGCCTATGCAAAAGTGGTGGACACTGCTGCACAGTTGCTAAAGAATGCACAGTGGTTTCTTGAGTGTTTTGGAGTTGCTGCTTAACTATAAGGATGCTTAGCAGTCAAAACAATACAATACAATACAATATTTATTTGTAAAGCACATTTAAAAACAACGAAGGTTGACCAAAGTGCTGTACAGAATAGAATTTAAAAACAAAAACACAGAAATAAGACAGATACAACATGACTATCAAATTTAAAACACAACACTAACAAAACAACAGTTCAACCAATGATCAAGGGGTATTGAAAGCTAGAGAGAACAAATATGTCTTTAGAGCAGACTTAAAAGCAGAGATAGAGCGGGCTAATCTGATATAAAGAGGTAGACTATTCCAGAGTTTCGGAGCTGCAGTCTGTCAGGTACTGAGGGGTCAAGTTGTTGAGGGCTTTATACACAAATAGAAGAATTTTAAAATCAATTCTATATTTGATGGGTAACCAGTGCAATGCTGATAAAATAGGGGTTACTGGCTCATACTTGAGGGTACCAGAAAGAAGTCTAGCAGCTGAATTTTGCACTAGCTGAAGACGGGAGAGAGAAGACTGAGAAACACCATAATAAAGTGAATTACAATAATCTAAGCGAGTTGTTACAAAAGCATGGATCGCCGTTTGGAAATTACTCTGTGATAAGAAGTGTTTTACTTTAGAAAATTGACGGAGATGATAAAAATATGATTTTACAACAACATTAACCTGTTTGTCAAATTTTAAGTTATGATCAAATAGAACGCCCAGATTTCTAGCGCACTGAGTTTCATATGGGGCCAGAGGGCCACAGTCAACATCTAACACACAATTTTCCTTATGCCCAAATATAATTATTTCAGTTTTATTTTAATTTAAATGTAAAAAATTACTTGAGAGCCAAAGCTTAAATTCTTCTAGACAGGCCAACAGCGGCTGTAGGCCGTTTTTATCATTGTGCTTTAAAGGAAAGTAGATCTGAGTATCATCAGCATATAGATGGAATGATACTTTATATTTGTTAAAAATGAAAGCCAGAGGTAGCATATACAGGGTAAACAATACCGGCCCAAGGATTGATCCCTGTGGCACTCCACAATTAAGAGGTATACTAGAGGAGGACTGATGACCAATACAAACATTAAAACTTCTGTTGGTCAGATAGGAACGAAAACCACTGTAAGATTGTGCCACGCAGGCCCACAGATGTCTCCAAATGTGTCAACAGGGCCTCATGATCAACCAAATCATAAGCAGCACTCAGATCTAATAAAACTAAAGCCATGGAGTTCCCAGAATCAGTTTCTGTAAAGATATCACTTGAGACTCTTAAAAGGGCAGATTCAGTACTGTGTAAAGCTTTGAAGCCAGACTGAAACATCTCCTGAACAAAATTAACAGTCAAATAAGATTGTAATTGAGTCAATACAATTTTCTCAAGGATCTTTGAAATAAAGGGTAGATTAGAAACAGGATGAAAATTGGGAAAAAAGAAGAAGGATCCAGGTTTGTTTTTTTAAGATAAGGCGTCACCACAGCACATTTAAGACTGTTAGGGAAGGAACCAGTAGACAAACATTTGTTAATAACCAATAACAGACCAGAACCAACTGTGTCCATGATTTGTCTAAGAAAAAGAGGTGGAATTATATCTTGAGGGCAGATTTAGGTGAGTTTTAGGTGAGCAACAATTTCATTACATGAAATCAAATCAGTAGGCTCAGACTCTGGTAGAAGAACATAATGGAACATCATGCAACATATATATTGAATTAGACAGCTGGGATCTTAATGTTGTGATCTACTCAGCAAAAAGTTGAAGACTCAAGAATAGAATGTACAGAGGGATTTAAGACAGAGTTAATAGTAGAAAACAGAACTTGAGGTTTGTGACAATTATTTGTAAGAGTTCAGACAAATATTTGCATTTTGCAGCTTTTTCAGCTTTCTGAAACATGTTATAAGAATTTCTCAAAATTTCATAGGAAACCTGCAATCTGTCCTTCTTCCATTTGAGTTCAGCCTGTCTGCAAGTCTGTCTCAGAGTACGTGTAGTTTCAGTGTGCCAAGGCACAGGTAAAGACTTATGATTTTTATACTTCAAGGGGGCAATAGAATTCATGATGTCAGCAAAGGTAGAGTTAAAAAGATTAAGATGTGCATCAGCATCCAGATTAAACAGAGAAAAACAGCCTCCATGTTTCTATTCACACTGCAACAAAATATGGTTGTCACTTCTCTTTTGAGAGATGAATCTTGTGTGCTAAACACCACATTTGGGTTGTTTTAGTGATTAAAAAAATAAATAAATGGTAATAAAAAAAATCCTTGAACCGAATTCACCCCGATAAATTCAGATTTTTGCATTTAATTTTTTTCAGTGTGTTTATTTTGATACTTTGATGCCATCTTTCTCCACCCAGCAACCATGTAGTTTTACAGCAACCTATATAACAGTCGAGAGAATGAACCCTTTAAAAATAGCATCTTAAAGAATAGAAACACAATACAATATCTCTGCCGGTAGTGGTTTACTAATAAATGTTAGTAAATAATAACAGACAAGAAACTAAAATGTTGTTATAGATACTATCACCAACTATCTCAAATTTGTAAATGATACCTGTTTTTTTTTTTTTTTTTTTAATCCATTTGTATACACATGGACTAGTGTTGTTGTTAACTAAAAAAAAATCACAGGGCCTCTAAATGGACATGGTGATGTAAACAAAAAGAAATGGGAGAAAAAAATTACTTGTCAATATTTTTGCATTCTCTCGCAAAATGTTTGCATTCTCCGAGAAACTTTTTATTTGCAAAACTTATGTGATGGAAATAATATGGGAGGGAAAATCTTAAAATATTTTAGTGCTTTTGTGAGTGAATGCAAAGTTTCTCTGGGGAACATAATGCTTCTGTGATTAAATGCTCCTTTTTTTTTTTTTTTTTTTACATGAAAACACATCACATATTTTTGTGAAAGAACACAAAAGCATTGAAATATAATTTTTCATCTCAGCTCATTTTATTTTTCTTTACCATATCCCTTTAGAGTCTCCATATGAAACAAACAAACAAACAAACAAACAAATAAATAAATAAATAAATATTATATGGAAAAAAAATATGAAAATGAGAAATGTTGCTTTGGCAGATAAATGAAATAAAATAAATTGAAGTATACTACATATAATATTTTGTATATATCCATATATAGTATACTAAAATTTACCAAAACTAAAACTGAATGTAAATAATTAAAAAAACAAAAACTAATAAAAATGCCAAAAACACTACTTAAACTAAGATTAAAATAAAAACATATGCTCTAAAAAAACATAATAGGTATAAATAATACTAAAATAATATTGACATGGCACGGTAATTTGTAATGATTAAATACATAATTAATACTTGCACATTTCATAAAATCTCATTAATAAATCTAGTTGTCTCTCAACACACAGCAGTGTCTACATGCACTATGATATAACTGAGCTTCCTCCTTCTACGTAAGTCAATGGCATGGACAAAAATCATAATTCTCTTCACTATTCTTCAACATGCTTCATGATTTGATGCATCATTCATATCTGTAGCACAAATGTTCCAAGATGTGTGTTCCACACTGTAGTTTAATATTTTAGGTTAAAGGTTTGTTCATATTCTGTAGCATTAGTAAGAGCAATAATAGTGGTCCTTGCCTTATCAAGCACCACATAAAGCCAGCTCACGTCGCCGAGACACAATTGGGCCAATTAGGAGTTATCTTCAGGTGAAGTGTGCAAACAGGTCTGAGCACAGCAGGAAGGATTACGCTTCATTTTTCCTCAGCGCTCAGAGAGCAACTTAAGTGACTTGTGCTTTCTGACATGTTAGGAATTCTTGTGCTGGCTTTGAGGTGTTAAATAAATTCATCACGCTCGCTTGTGTAATTGCATATATGTGCCAGTCAACACACACACACGCACGCACACACACACAAGCACTCACAGGCGTAACAGAGCAAAAATGAGGATGAATGAACGTGTCGCTGTTATTCTGCAGTTTTCTTCCCTCCACTGATCCCGGGTCTATGATTCCAACCCTGCCATATTGGAATATTAATAGCTTTCATTACACGAAATCTGATTTCATTGTGGTGCTGCAAAAGCTCGTAACATTTTAATTAACTTATTGAACATATGGCCCAGCTCGCTGAGATGCAGCGTTGCAGGTATTACAGACTCTCTGCTGCTCCTTTAAGAGACAAATAAACCGATTCAAAGGGTGAATATCAGCAGTGCGCCGTGTTGAAGATGTGAGTTTTATATAGTACATCTGCAGCATAAACACGTATCTGCAACAGCAGGCATGAGATGTGTGTTAGGAATTAATGCATGAGTGGAGAATTCAACCCCAAATGCCCTGTGCATCTCTAAAACCCTCTGCATTTAAAACAATCACACACATTATCAACATCAGAAACAAACACAGCTGAATAAATCAACTCACTCATGCGAGAACAGCAGCTCATTTTCATCGTTTTGTGAAATAATGCAGCCAATCTGTGCAGCTTCAGTGCAGCTTGAGATAATGAAAGGTTATATGTGTGTGTGTGTGTGTGTGTGTGTGTGTGTGTGTGTGTGTGTGTGTGTGTGTGTGTGTGTGTGTGTGTGTGTGTGTGTGTGAGAGAGAGTTATCGACCCACTTGCTTTATTGGCTCCATTCAACACACACCCGGACAGTTATGATCATTCAGTCAGGACCTTGGATATGCACCACACAAATGAATGCTATTACAAAGGGTTATCTGAGAGATAATATGCTATTTTATGTGGCAAATTATTCTGGATATGAGCATAAGGAACAACAGTGTTCTTCCATTACATATGCTTTGTTTATTTGCATTCTATTCAGAACAAACACTATGGGAATAGATTTTCTGCTTACTGGAACTGTAAAGGAAAAGTTCAAATGTAAAATAATAATAATAATAATAATAATAATAATAATAATAATAATAATAATAATAATAATAATAATAATAATAATAATAATAATAATAATAATTCTGCCTTTATTTACTATTACCCTCATGTTGTACCTGAACCGTATGTTGTTATTTTGTTCCATAAGAAAGGAAAATCTGAAGAATCTTCATGCAGCTCTTTTACAGCAATAGCAACCATGTCTGTCAAACTTAAAAATAGACATAAAAGTACCACAAAATTGTGTAGTCCATACAATTTGTGTGTGCTATATTCCAATGTTTTAGAATAAAAAGCTTTGTATCGACGGAATTTTAAGTCGTTACAGTGAAAATCAATGTTTGTTTTTGTGTGTGTGTGTGTGTCTCATGATCAAATATGTTTAAAGTCAAACCTGGCGCCATATTTGATTGGAGAACTGAGGTGTAGAGGAAGCTTTTCATTGAATAATAAATCATAATGCTTTTTAAACAGGAAAAAAGAGTTTGGAATGATATTAGACTAAGTAAATGACTGAATTTTCATTTTCCATTAAACTGCTGCCTTAGGAAAAATGCACTTAGAGAATGATGGATTTGCAAACACGTAGCCCATTGTTTTCTTTTGTGTACCGTAAGAGCCACCTTTTATATGCTCTAAGTCTTTTCTTCTGGTGTGGTTTGGGTTATTGTTTACTGTTTACTTTGAGATGATAGCGAGACTCAGCAGGAACGCAGTGAGGCAAACAAAAGAGACGCTGAGAAGTGCCTGCTGAAACCGTTCTTTGGTTTCCAGGAACCAGACTGGAGATTGTCCGTGAGATGCATGCAAAATAACACACTAACATGTAGTTTGATAAATTAACCATAAACATCACACTGCTGAAAACGTTTGAAACGAGGTGGTCTTAACTGATGGTCTATTACTGAAGTAGCCCAGCTAAAGCTGTAGATTTTTACCAGACACGGCAACGGTTGTAATATGACAACCTCCAGTGTTTTTTTTATTTTTTTTTTAAACATAATTGTTCATATAATACATTAAAATATAATAAGAACATGTAATCTATTTCAAATTACTACAATGCTGCAATCCTGCAAATCTGAAGTTTACTTTAGATTCAGCTAATAGGCCATACCAATGCTATCTCGCGACCAGTTTGTATGTATTTTTCGAGGTGGGTAATTCGTACAAATTCGTATTACCTCACTCGAATGATTTTGTACATTTTCTGTGAGGAGTAGGTTTAGGGTTTTAGGTTTAGGGTTAGGGGTAATCAATCTTCCTATGAATTTGCCATCTCGTAAAATACGTAAGAATTTTCACAAAACATACGAATACATACATGTGAGGTCATACAAATTAACCATACCGATCTTCTGTTGGTCACACGCCTTCACTTGATACGAATTGAACTTTAACTTGAACTTTGGAACACAATGAAATTTGTATAAGCTTGGGTTTCCTGTCTCCGCATCCACATGTGTATGACTGGAAATCAATGGAACAAAAAGTGTCATCTGACTAGTTCTTCACAGAGAATGCTCTCAGAACTTTCACTAATGCTCTGGCAAGGTTCTCTCAAAGTTATGAACAAACATTAATAGAATGTTCGTTCAAAATGATCTGGTCTAAATAATGGTCTAAAAGCATTAGCACAAAAACTTATGCGTCATTCATGGAAAGTTTTGCTATAAAGTTTTAGTTAGACATTCGTCTAATGTTTTTGTTGTTGTTGTTGTTGTTGTTGTTGTTTTTTAATGTTGCTACTTGTTTTAGAAGTAACATTCCCATAATTTTTGCAGTTATAAAATGGAATGTTCCCTTTACGTTAGTATATAACCAAGAACAAAACGTTATTAAAACAAAAACAAAAAAAAAAATCTAACTCACTGGGAATGTGTTTACTAAATGCATACCATTTTTTTTTTTAATGGATTGAAAAAATCCATAAATCTGTCAAATGATGCAAATAAGGCAAAAATGCCAATGTGAAAATGCTATAATTTAGCCACTCCCATAAATGGCACAGTATAGACTTTAACATCTTGTATGTGCTGATTTTCACGAACACTCATTCCTGCATGTCTGGAAAAAAAAAAATGAAGCTGGCAGAGCCTGAACGGTTTGTCCTGAGCGCAATATGTTACCAAGAACCCACAGGACGACATCATGTAGAACGAGTCTAGCTTCCTGATTAGATTAGCACATATGCCACAATGTTGGAAGTGAAGGCTATTTGTGTCGACAACACAGTGGTGAACTGAACAGATAGTGGAGGAGACCGGCCCAAAGACAGAGTAAGTGGTGAAAAATGACTTTTTCCCCTTCAAATTGAGCCCATAATCATCCTCATGTTGGCAATCGATAATGTAACCAGCAGGGATTAGACTTAATCTGTACCGTCACACAGATCAATACAAGAACAAGAAGCATGTCTTGAGAGCAATGGGAGGAAGAAAGCGATGGAGAGAGGAAGAAATGAGGGATGGAAATGCTACAGCTACTTAACATTTTTGAGGTTGACAATGCACTACTACATTAACATCATCAAGACATCTTATTAATGGACCTAATTATCAGTGAATGCTCACCTGCAGTGGCCATTTTGTTTGACCCTGTTAACACAGGTTTTGGCATCTGTTTTGTGCAATCTGATTTCAAATGGTCAGTTCTACAGTGAAAATAATAATAATACTAATAATCAGTGTTTTTATTTATTTTATTATTCACATATAAATATCTAAACATGCTTATAAAAGTATCAAAACTGTCTTTAATAATGTTGGCAGAAAAATGACTTAAAAATTTTGCAAATAGGGTAAGAAAAAAACTTAATTTAAAATATGAATTCTGAAAACAAGTCTAATAAAACAATTCTTACTCAGTTTTACATCTAAAACTGTTTTACAAAGTAAATTTGTCTTGTTTTAAGAATGTTTACATACTTTTACTGGTTAACCTATTTAACCTAAATTTTATTTTATTTTATTTTATTTTATTTTATTTTATTTTATTTTATTTTATTTTATTTTATTTTATTTATTTTATTTTATTTTATTTTATTTTATTTTATTTTATTTTAAATTGATGCAGTGTAAATACAGGTGTAAATGGGGTACAAAATGTTTTGTGATCAAACCACATATACAGGTAGTCAAAAACACATGCGACCAAACTGCATTTACAATATAAATGCTATTATAAATACAATATGAATACTAGATGGGAAAAAAGAGAAATAGGAAATGTAACTGAAATAAAATAATTTTAAGTTGAAGTATTAAAAATGATAAAATTACCACTGAAATAAAAAATAAAGTAAAGCTATGCAGAATTTATAAATTACATACAATTTCAAAACTTAAATAAAAATATTTAGGAAAAAAAGCCCATTTAAATAAATAAATATTATAAGAATATATAAATAATACTAAAATAACACTGGAAGGTCCATGTATGTAAACATGTACCTAAACAGATAACTTAAAAACTAAAACAGCGATAACTTAAAATCCTTTTAAGATGCATGTCATCGCCAGCAATCTGTCTCAGCTGACCGCTTGTGATAACACATGAGAGATGTTAATGCCATGTGTAAACAGGGCCTATGGTACCCTTAGACACAGCGCTGTAGCATTACCTCAGCAAACACTGTTCGATATACAAGCTAAATGTGACGATTAAAATCCAAGAAAGATAGTGGCGATTGCAAATGCAGAAAACTAGCATTTATAAAGTGCTTTAAATCCAATTCATCAGCTTCTGTTGACTGGCCTGCAATTAGAACCAGACCCGCATACAGAAGTCAGGTTATGCATCAAGCTAATGCAAGCATTACACTCCGAGTGATGGGTGCAACAATATATCTCATTAAAAGTAAATGTTTCCCTAGGTCAGCAACTGTTTGTGCACTCATCAGTTTGTCAGCTCGAACCACTAAATCAGTTTGCAGCAACAGACGCCATACCGGTGCCATAGATCATTCATGGACTAATGTGATTCCCTGTTCGGCGCAGGCAGGCTTTCTCCAGACAGGGGCTGAACTAGCGCCGTTTAATGGATGGATATTAATTCCTTTGAGTCACAACAAAATTAAGTAATAATGTGACCATTAATATTTCAGTCAGAAAAGAAGAAGCCCCCCCAAGATCTTCAATCATTTGTAATATTGGATATAAAGTAGCTGAAGGGGAGGAGGAACATATCACCCAACTCTGCAACTCTTTAAACGATTCTGTCAACTCAAGGGGAACAGAGTAAAGGCAGAAACTCTGACGGAGCAGAAACCGTCCCGATAAGAGTCCTCCCGCTCCGTCCTGCTATGTACTGCATCATTTGGTGCTATAGAGAGCAGCACCCCGTGGAGACTCCCGGTTGGATATGCCGCTGCATAATTGATGATGCCGATAAATCAGACAGTCATACCAAGGGAGAAACGGAGCCTGTTCTAATTTCTCATCCTGTCTTATGATGTAATGTTGCAGCATTATGAATGTAGCGCGGTAATGACGATGAATAAGCCCCAAAGAGTCACGCCACAGAAGACATTTCGGTAACACTTTATTTTGATGGTCCCTTTTGAACATTCTTTTGACAATAAGTAACTTTGCACTTATGTGTCAACAAACTCTCAGTAGAGTATTAGTAGGCTGTCAGATTAATATCTGCTAACTCTTTGTAGTAATAGTCTCCCAACAGATAATCTACTGACTATAAGTAAATTTGCAAGTACATGTCAACATTCTAACCCTAACCCTACCAGCCTACTAACACACTACTAACACTCTAATGAGAGTTAGTTTATATGCAGGTGCAACGTTACTTATAGGCAACAGAATGTGTTAAAGGGACCATCAAAATAAAGTGAAACCAACATTTCTGACTCCATATCTACTGCTAATTTGTAAACTAACCTTCTGATACACTTGCAGTATTGAGATATTTATTAAAAGAATAGTGACTGTGAAGAAGACGTCAAGAAGCGTCAATAAATCGTTTAAAGTCAAGGCAAACATAACTATAACTAGAGCCACTTTTCCACCTCCGGGCCTAACAGTTTTCGTTGCTGTCTGTTTCATGAAAAAATATTGTAATTTGTGTTCCGAAGATGAATAAAGAAAGGTCTTACAGGTTTGAAACAACATGAGGGTAATTGATAACAGAATTTTCATTTTTGGGTGTACTATCGCTTTAAAATGAATATGTAATTGTTTAATCATTATTTATCATGTAATATTTACTTTGTTTGCCACGGGACACAAAAAGCATTTTCTCCAACATGCTGTGACTGACAATAGAACCATAAAATACACCAAAAACACACTCGTTACAAATTCAAAAGTTGCCGCTTCAAGAAACTTTACGACAGCAAAATCAAACGCTCACTGGCTCTCGCCTGCTTTGTCACAGATTGTGACATGCCGTGTTTCTGGTGAGGTGTATTTGAATTATAAATGACTCTTTCACAGAGTGGATCAGGGATTAGCGACTATAAATATATTTGTAATGCTATATTGTTACTAAAATGGTCATTTCCCCATAATTCGGTCAATATCTTTTTATATTTGCTATAAAATGGGTAGGTTTAGGTTTGGGGGTAGGTTAAGGGATCTAAAAATTTAAATCACGTATCGATGAAATGAAGAAAAATAATGCATTGATACAAATATTTTAATGATATAAAAGATTCGTAAATATTTAACGGTTTGTTTTAGCTAATAATACGTAGCCATTTTTATGTTTCAAAAGTTGAAATACGTCCAAATTGTATTTTTCAGCATCAATAAAAATGTACAAAAATGTACGTTTTGTGCTTGTAAACGTTTCGTACTAATACCTACGTATAAACAATGAGACCAGGCTGAAATAGTGATAGCGTTATGGAGGATGAGATATTTCTGTTTACTTAGCTCAAATAGCACGCTTGGCCACATTTGGCCAGACAACTGACCGATCCTGAGTGGCAACGTCACTTCATGCATTCTACTGGCACGGTTCAGTACGGTTATTCATCAAATATCATAATCAGACAACAAAAAAGTGAAAAAAATAAAAACTCTAGCAATGGCTTAGCATCCACCCAAAACACCCTAAAAATCTCTCAGAGTGTTTATTTGAACTTTGAGATCTCCTCACAAACAGCATGCAACTCTGAAGTCAGCAAGTCATTGTGTGCAGTGTGCAAACATCTAAAAGGTCATCTTGAAACACTGCTCTGCACCTGTTGCCCTCTACATACGACACAACCCACAATCTCAACCAGTACCAAATGGGTCAAAAGTCCAGACAATATAGTGCTCAATAAGAAAGAAAAGCCACTAAGCCGAGTGCAAATTTACACAAAGCACATCTTCTTCACCACTTTCCGCTCGGATAAGCAGCAAGGTACGGCATTCTATTGAATTCCCTCTTTAAATAGACTTAATCCTCTGCGCTGGCAGAGCTTCACAGAGCTCTCCTCCACTTTTAATTAGACGTACAGTGGCTGGTGATGGTAGCTGTGCTGGAGGAACCCAGTGTCCACATTCCTGAAGGAATATAATTAATCAGAATAGAGGAAGGCCTTTTGTACTACAGCGTGGTTGAGTGTGGCCTCTGCCCACGCTGTGGTAGGAAACACTGCTATCGATAGAAATCTTACTCTTGCTTTCCTCCCTGCAGGGAATACTAATGGTCTTTGTCATTACAGATTCTTACTTTATTACTTAGAGGGTTGCTATAATGTTTTCCCCCCCTCTCTCTCTCTAAAAGCCTCAGTTAGATGACCCTGAGTCAAACAATTCAAACAGGAATACTA
The DNA here is from genome assembly GCA_036784905.1 of Acrossocheilus fasciatus. NCBI lineage: Eukaryota > Metazoa > Chordata > Actinopteri > Cypriniformes > Cyprinidae > Acrossocheilus > Acrossocheilus fasciatus. The sequence goes on along the minus strand of CM071951.1, from coordinate 19,914,272 downwards.
CAGCAATCTGAAATGCAGTTAGCTGTGTGATAAGTCACCACCGAGAAATGAGAGTGTTCTCACCTAACAATCATGACTCATAATTCCTGTATGCTTTGAAATTATAAATGAGTCATTCCTGTTCTGCAGTACAACTTAAACCAATTTTTATACCCAAAACATTAAACCATTAATAACACAGATATCACAGAATATCATCAAATCTATTGCTGAAAACTGGAATTTCAATAAGAATGATGTCATGAACTGGCTTTACTTTTAAAGGAATACAAAATAGGGGTTCGTCACGGTGCACACAGCAGGGAGGAATGAGGATAACTCAAAATACAGTCTTTAATAAATCAAAAACAGACCAGGCGAGGCTGGGACACACAGGAACACCAGGGAGTAACAAGTAGACCAGACGAAAACTAACTGAACAGGCAGGAAATAAATACACATGACAATCACAGATAATAACACACACCTGAACTGAATAACAGACAATCACACTCAGCAACGACAGGAAGCAAACCAAATAAGGAAACAAGAGGCGGGACCACATGACACACACGACAGAGGACTGACAGTGCTCTTCATGACACAGGAAAATAAAATAATTAGCATAATAATATATGTTAATTAAATGTGTGTGTGTGTGTGTGTGTGTGTGTGTGTTATTGATGAGAGAAAGGGAAAAACAAAGAAATACCTGGAATATTTCTTAATAAATTGACTTTAGGTTAAAGTAAATAATTAAATAAATGTTGTAATATATAACCCTCCAATTGAGACCAGGTTGCAAATTTGGGGGGGGGGGGGGGACAAAGTGCCATGGACAAAATGGCATGGCATCATAGTAAAATAAAATAGAATTTAAATAAATAAACAAACATTAACCCCTCTGTGCACTTAATTTTAAGGTGTCCTCGTTACACGTTACATGTACTTACTATTATAATAACAATAAATTATGCATAATTACATGCAAGTAACCCTAATCCTAACCATATAGGACGTACATGTAGTTAATTAATATCACTCAGTACTTAAATGTATAATTACACTGTAACAGGGACACCTTAAAATAAAGTGTAACCAAGAAGATTAAGTCATATAATTGCCATTCAAAATAAATACAAATAAACAGCTTGCGTCTTAATCTAGTTGTCTAATAAACTGGCATTGCATATTACAAAGATTGTTGGCTCTTTGTCAAATTGCTTTAATTCCTCTTGGATAAAATCATCTCCTAAATGCATAAATGTAATACAAATGTACAGTAAAATGAACAGGTACCTCAGTAACAAAGAAATACATGAAACATTCCGCATTGTAGGAATGACCTGGATGCTTTCATTAATGAATACTGCAATACACAGCTGTGCCCTGCGCTCTATTTCTGGCAGGGCCACAGTGTAAGTGTGTTTACTGTATTGTTCTTAGGTCTTGTTATACAAGCTGCAGCACTCCAGAATACCCGATGACGTCATGCCAATTAGCTGCTCCTCTGAGCTCACACAGACCCCCGGTGGTCGGACTGAGCTACTGTATGTATCAGGTGTCTTGCCTTAAACGAAGTTTCTGCCTAATTGCAGGAGTACGTGAGCTGTGAACATAATTTCCCATCACTTGTAGGCAAGCTCTGAATCAATCATTTAATATAACCACACTTAATTTATTGCAGAGATGTTGTGTGACAGACACACTAGGCTATTATTAATGTGCGCGGGATGCAGAAATCAGCTGCTGTGCACCTGTGTCCCCAAATCATGGGGTCTTGAACAAAACACAAAAAAATGCAAATTAGCCTTTTGTTTACCCAAAGATGAGTTAATTTGGCGAGACGTTCATTACATGTCTTTCTGGCCAGTGTGGGTTTTGGAGCGAGTCGGATCCAGGACAGCTCGTTGAGCCAAGAGCCTGTCGAATAATGACCCTCCACCATTGCAGCTTTTCACATAGAGGCAAGGCCACAGCAGGAGGAGCATAAAAGACCTGCAGGATCCAAGCAAATTTACTGACATCTGAGCTGGCGCCTTTTACTTCTAAAAGACACACAATCCTGAATCTCATTCTAATTGCATTGGATGTACTGCAGGTCCTTATATCTAAATCACCGGTGCAGTTATTGTCTCCAAATCAGCATATATTGTTTTACATCATAATGTTCACAATAGAGTACAATCAAAGTGGAATGGACCATGTTTTCTGCTTATAATAACCATCATGAGCTCTTTAAACATCTCAAAGAACCATATACATAACATTAGGTGTCAGCTTAATCATTTATGATGACTACTAATCTTATGAAAACTGATTATAAAGAATTGATAATTGAAATTCTGTCATCATTTACTCACCTGTATGCTTTTTATTCTTCTGCTGAACTAAAAGAAGATATTTTGAAAACTGCTGATAATCAAACAATCTGGGTTCCCAATGACTTCCATTGTATTTGTTTGATCATATAATAGAAATCAATGGAAACCAAACTGTTTAGCTACCAACATTCTTTTGTCTTCCACAGAAGAAAGAAAATCATACAGGTTTGAAACGCCATGAGGTTGGGTCATTTTTGGGTGGACTATCTCTTTAACTACAAAGTTTTAATAATGTCTTGAATGGGTTAAAGAAACATATTAACATTTTAGGCCAAATAATCAATTATGGTAACACTTTACCGTAAGGTTTCTTTTAGCAACTACATTAGTTAACATGAACCAACAATAAGAAACCTGAGCTAACATGAATTAACAATGAACAGTTGTTTATTTACTTTAACAAAGATGAATAAATACTGCACCAGATGTATTGCCCATTGTTAGCTAATGCATTAACTGCTTATTAACTACTGTTAGTTAATGAATCTGCTCACATTAACTAATGGGACCTTACTGTAAAGTGTTACCTCTATTACTAGTATTCCTTAAAGTCATATTTCAAGTCGAGTTTCTTTGTTTAGTGCTTTTCACAATACATGTACTTACTATTATAATAACAATAAATTATGCATAATTACATGCAAGTAACCCTAATCCTAACCCTAACCATATAGGACGTACATGTAGTTAATTAATATCACTCAGTACTTAAATGTATAATTACACTGTAACAGTTTCAAAGCAGCTTTACAGAAAATAGAACATGATAATATCATTCAATAACTTAATATCACTCAAATTGAAAAAGTGAAATGTCAGAGAAAAACATGCTAATCAACAGTAAAATCGACTCCATGTCTCTGGCCTGCAGGTGTGCGCATGGCATGTTTTCAAAGAACAAAGAGCCCATGTGCGCCCACGACCCTCTGTTTCTAATGACACACGTGTAATCTGATCGTGTCACGTAATCCTGAACACATACAAACTGCTGCCCCCCTCTCTGCACTGTAAAGCCTCACCAGTGCACACAAAGCCCAGTATCTCACACCAAAGAAAGAAGCTACTGTGACTGTGAGATGACACTGAGGCGAGAGAGGAAATCCGATGTAATAACGTATCATCGGTGAATAGACTGCAATGCATTTCCCTTCATATTTTGCCAGAGGAGCATTTGATATAGCTGAACGAGAGCTGAATCTTATCACATTATGCAGCCATGATTTGAAACACTTTTACTTTTAAGATTAAAGTAGCTTTGTTGTCATGTTAAAAAATGTAAAATAATGTATATGTGCAGTTTTGAAATCATTTTTAATAGTGTCTGAAACCTTTTTCCCCAACTGTAGAAAGATTTTCATATTATTGTATTATTTAAAAAAAATCTAATTACATTTTTTTTTTTTTAAGATTTTGTCAAAGACGGTGTAGTATAACAAGTATGCATGACGCCATTTTGTTGTCATGTGACAAGAAAAACATACAACAGAGAAGACCCCTTAAGGCCCCCACCAATATTACCAAGGCTTTTTTTTTTTTTTTTTTTGCAATGAAAATATTTTAACATTTTTAGAGTCGCTAAATCAAATATTTTGTTGAAAAAGCATGCAACCAACATGCATACAAAGATTACTTTTCTAAGTATCAAGAACTTGTAAGTTGTTGAAATTCGAACACAACTGTTTCGAGTTAAATAATAATAATAATAATAATAATAATAATAATAATAATAATAATAATAATAATAATAATAATAAATAAATAAAACACACATCTTGGACACGATTGTGCGTCATTGACCCTAAGAATTAAGAGAGAAAGGGAAAATGTGTGATATGAATAAAGCGTAATCTCTCACTAACGAGCACTTCTTGGCGTGTTGTGCCATCACAAAGCAGTGCCTGGTGTCATTCCACTGCAGTGAACAGTCGCTGGTCGTGCAGGAAGAAAACACGCTGTGGATCTGCTGCTCAGAAACTTGGTTTGAAAAAGAGCCCCGCCCTCCTCCTGCCTCTCCTGGAGCCTTATAACCAGATGCCTGTTCTTCAGACGCACATACCCAAGAAACGCTCCGGACTTGAGCACAGTTACGACCCCGGAGAGCAGACAGAAAGCAACCTGACGGAATATACGCGGTTCGCATTCGTTTGTTTTCCTCCGAGAGAAGCGTCTTGGCTGAGCGAAGAAGACATGGATTTTCTGAACCACAACTACTTGAGCGCGCGCACCCCCTACGATTACACCTTCAATTTTTGGAATGACTATCTCGGCCTCTCCACGCTGGTCACCAAGAACAACAAGCACAGCGTCCCCCAGAGTCCCAACTCCATCACGGAGTCTCTGAAAGCCACTCTGGGCTTGGACGACAGCCCCCCGTGCCCGTGCGTAATCGCGGCCGGCGGCGACGGCGACAGCGGAGGACACCTGGACTCCTGCTGCTGCCCCCCGCCCGCCTCCATCTCCATCCTGGACCTGAAGGAGCGCTTCTCCATCCTGAGCCCCTTCCAGAACCAGGGCACGGGAGGGCTGCTGTCCTCCTCCCAGGAGCGGGAGATGGGCATCGGAGGGAGCTTCGCAGGATTTGATCTGTTCGGCGTGGAGAGGAAGATGAGGAAACCGACGGCGCGCAATAAGCAGGAGCCCAAGATCTGCGTCTTCTGTCGGAATAACGGCGCGCCGGAGGAGGTGTACGGATCGCACGTCCTGAAAACCCCGGACGGGAGGGTGGTGTGCCCGATCCTGCGGGCGTACACGTGCCCCCTATGCAGTGCCAACGGGGACAACGCGCACACAATAAAATACTGCCCTCTCTCCAAAGACCAGCCTGCCCAGAGAGTGCTGAAGGGAGGCAGAGCTGTGGGTGGTAAGCGAGTGAAAATCTTCTAAAAAAAAGACTCCTATAGACTTACATGTATTGCACTGAACATTTTCTTTCGGATGACTGTTCTGATTGACTGGCTTTCCGAGTCTTAACTACTAGGCAAACAAATAAGATGATATCAATGTTTTGTTAAACGGAGGAAAAAAAAAAGGAAAAAAAGAAAAAAAAATCTCTTATATTTTTATAGATACTTTATTTCCATAGTTTATTGCATACTTTATTCATAAAAAAGCTATTTTTTCCTTTTCACGCATAGGTTTTAGATGTTTATTCACGATTCATAGTCACGTTTTGTGTGAAATAAGATGTTATTTTTCTTTAAAATGGGAAAACGTGAATGTTGGCACCAGAGGAGTTGCTAATTCTGTTCAACTCAAGTATTTTCTTTACTGTAAGCTAAGCTTGCACCTCGTTTTTGTCTTTAAACCAAAGTTTATTTTGCCATTAAGCGATTTTAAAGAATGTTCCACATGTCTTCATTTATGAACTTTAGTCCCATTCCGCTCTCTCCTGAAAGTCCACTCCGCAATTTCCTGACATTTGCCAGCACGGACGCGCAGAGCAACACAATAGAGGCTCTGTTGCGCGTTCATGTTGTCAGCATAACTTCATAATCGGCCAAATTATTTCCAACCCCACTGACAGAGCTGGGCATTTTACATTGCAGGGTCCATGTTACAGATGTTACATTACTAATATTAACTGAATTTCCAGCAGCTCCAGAAAGCAGTGTTGCTCATTAGTGCGTAGCATGAACGCTGTAATGTAAAGTGTGACCGCAGGCTATTCTTCTGTATGAGGTGCCCTTTCAATGTTTACACCCCTAGTAAGGGGAACACACACTGGAGGAAAAAATAAAAATAAAAATATCCTATGGGTGCCTCTCTTCAGCTCCATACAAAGTTCACCTTCTCCAAAACATCCTGGGTGAGCAAAGGGGAAAGGGAGAGGTTTATGACAAACAAACAAAGGGCCCACGGTGGAATATAGCACGTATGAATGTTCTTAATAAAAAAGCTTTTTTGTAAAAACAATGTATTTGCCCCTTTTTGCATTATGTACAAGAATAAACCCCAAAAAAACAAGAACAAAAAATGATGCAAACATATTGTGAATGTACAATTTGACACATGCAGGACTGCACATTTCTGACAGTTATGTTTACCAAAGGAATTCAATTTTAATGAAGTAAGGAACATAGATTTGCTGTATTGTAAATAATTACCGAAAAATGGAAAAGAATTAAGTGATGTCTATTCAGTATTTTACCATTTAAAAGTGACTTCAGAGGGAACTACCTCACCAAGATTTTGTACTTACATGTAAAATGTCAACAGCAGTTTATTAATATAGTGTACCATTTATAACAAGGGTTTATAATAGTATTTTTGATCTTTGTATAACATAATTGTATTTTTTTTTTCAGTGCATTCTACGAACGAAAGTGAAATCCCAATAAGCTCTAAGCATTGTTTGCTAATAGGTGACAGCTGTACATAATATTAATGATAATGATGATGATATCATGCATTTTATGTTGTTGTTCAATGTGACGTTCTTGGTTCGTGAGAGAGAGACTGAGAATCAAATGTTGAAGACATCAGCCAATTTGCCACTTTTAACTGAGGTTTGTAATTAAATTAAAAGAGTAAAAAAAAAAAAGAAACACTGTTGAATTTTCTTATTAATATTTTGTCACAATTTCCCTGTATGCTGCTGTGCAGAAATTAAAGAGATGAATTCACTAGATAAATAAACAGCTTATGAAATGGTTTAACTGGTGCTTTCATGTTGTCATCCCTACAATTGTGTTTACCAGGCCTACATGAGCCTGTGCCATTGTCACAATCAGGGTCTTTGTGAATCCCACCTCATTCCCATCACCACTCAAGGCCTCTCTTCACCTACACAGGCCTTTCCTCTCTAAATGTTACAAAAACGAAAACAAAGAAAAGGAGAACAAAGGACAAGTTTCTCTGATCATTTTAAAAACCCATGAAATGAGAACTGGAGTTTCGAAGCATCTATAGTGCTAGTGTACTCCTACAGGCTGGAATATACTAGAAGACGTTTAAAATCTGAACAGATTTTCGAGCACTAGTCATCAAACACTTGCCAACTTTTGTAAATGGTTACCGGGAAATTGAGCATTGTTCACTAAACAACTGAGGATCACACACTAATTCAGAACACAACAATCTCACAAAGTCGTATTCTAGTCTTAAAGGGATAGTTCACCCAAAAGTGAAAATTCTGTCATTGCTCACCCGCATGTCATTCCAAACCCGTGAGACCTTCGGAACTCAAATTAAGATATTTTTTGGTGAAATCTGAGCGCTTTCTGACCCTGCATAGACAGCAAAGCAACTACCACGTTCAAGTCCCAGAAAGGTACTGTAGTAAGGGCATCTTTAAAATAGTCCATGTGACATCAGGGGTTCAACTGTAATGTTTTGAGAATACTTTTTGTGCATAAGGGAAAGGTCTTCTCTTCCGTTTTTATAAAACTGCCAAAGTTTCTAATTTTAAAATCACAAAAGCACCTGACTCACGTCACCCATGAGAGTGACGTCAATCAAGCAACCTCTGATCCTCTCAGAAAGGGTGTCCGTGAGAGGAAGGAGGGCCTGTCCACATCTTTCCTTCCATCCCTCTCCCTTTTCCCCCTTTCTCGTCTCATTCAGACACACACACAGCTGAGACACTTCATTAAAAATGGATAAATACAAAGTGCAATAGGGATTTATATTACAGCAGACAGTTGCAGAGAAGCCCGGTGGGTATGGCATCTCACACAAACACACATACACACACACGAACGTCTGGATAACAGCTTTTATTCCCCTGTTACTGCAGCCCATTTTCAATGCAGCAGGAGGATTTTCATAATTAAGTTAGTTCCACCATTTATACCGAGAGTCTCATATGATTTTAGCCAGAACAATGGAGAAGAAAAGATGGTTTTTATTACAACAGAGCCTTGAACTTGCTCCCCTTTGATTTCTCTTCTAGACATTTATGGATTAATTTAAGGTTTTGCAGTCATGTAATGTTTTTAATCTACTCTGTGTCTGTTATTCGAAACTTGAGACCACATACCGATCATCTTAGCAAAGTAGCATTTGAACAACATTAAAATTATTACACTCTATTAAACTTTCTGGCGGCATGTTTGATTCTTTCAATATATTTCTTTATTATTATTATTCAACCATCAAAACAAGGCCTGATTCATTTTTACTCTCTTAGCTTCTGAAAACTTTTAGCTCCAAACATTATTTGGACACTTAGCTTAAAAAGTATGCTTGTCATTTAATTACATTAAAAATAAAACTATTTATCAATTTGCAATTTATTTTAAAGAAAAAAATGTACAAGCTTTACAAAACATTTCATGGAAAAAAATGGAAGTAGTGACAATATTGTCTTTATTTTGATGTGCATTCGAGTGAAATGGATAATTAAAAAAATAGGAATTTGGTTTTATCCACTGGTCATTGATTGGATGGAGGCAGACCTGCATATCGAGGGGTGAGATCCAGAAGGGCGTAAGTGACATTTCACCAACTTTACAGGAGAGCCCAAACAAAGATTTTACCATAGTTTGATCTGACTTTGTGTACTGATTTCAATTGTTTATAATACAAATTTGTACACTCATTAATGGCAGTACTTTTGCCAGCAGAAAGAGCTCATTAAGAGCTTTCATTTGATGTATATATATCTCCATTTCACCAAAAATGTGACTTACGCCATTCTAGTGCTCACCCCTCGATATGAGCTTGCAGTCAACTGTAAGAAAAGGAGCAGGGTTTACTGTAAGTGTAATAAATGATTGAAAATGTTGATGATATTTTGATTGAAAATTACGAGGTCAAGACAAACGAAACACATGCATGAATAAATCGTGCACAATGAAATGAATAACATGCATTTAGAAAATATATGTCATATCAAATTGAATAAAAATGGTTTGTTGGATTAAAAAAAACAGTAGACATAATGGTCAAAAACTGTCTTTGATTTCTCTCATGATTAAAAAAATAAATAAAATCACATTGACACCAGTTGGTTAACCGTAATTGCAAAAATGGCTAAAGTTACATTTATTTTGAGAAAAGCTCTAGAAGCATTTGTTTTGTTATCTAATGCAAAGACATTCATGCATTTTTAATTGCGGCTCCACATAAAAAGCCTCCAAATGCCCTTTGGAGCCATTGAAACTCTCACATTCGGTATTTCAGAATGCAAAGTAGTCTAACAGATGGGATGATATCTATCACAGCAGTGTGAAGACAGGACCCTCAACCCATAGTACAGTAAAAGGGAAGTGATGTGACCCCATTCACAAGGAACAACTTAGAAAAAGTCAGGTGTATTTCATAAAAAAACAGCTTTGACAGGACCTCCTAACCTGGTGGAAGTGCAAGCGGTTGTACATGGTAATCAGGGGTGTGACCTCCGTGCTAACCGGGTCTGTCTGCATGGTATCCGGCCCTGCTTGAGCGTCCCAGGCTCTCTTAGACTTGGCTGCGGGCCAGCCAGATGCACTCTGCCCTCATACTGCACTGCTGTCTCCCGTCAAACGGAAACTTCCAGGGCTTTTGAACAGAATGGAAACATATGTCGGGATCACATGACCTACAGCGGCTGCATATATGTGGCCGATGTTTTGGATCAGGTTCGAGATCTCGCTCCAAGAATTTTTTGGGTGGATGATCTTGGTTTTAAAGCTCGGTTCGAGCCAGTTTCTAGGGCACAGAGGTTAACTAGACTTCCTCTGCTTTTCTCTGAGATTAAAGCACATAGCTGTCATAACCTATTTCAGCAGCCACTGAGCTGATATGTTTTGCTATACAGAATAACACAATAACAGGAATTCTTCTTCAGGAGGAAAGGTCTATGCGGTCTTTAAGTCAGAATGCTTTAACTTGAACTCGTAAGTAACTAAAATGAGTTTTCCTCTCAGTGGCCACCAAATGATTTCCCATGAGTCTTCGTTTCACTCTGCGGTCGCAAATACACAACAAATGAGGTGACCCGTGATGCACAGAGCCAAAGCCTCTGCAAGCTTCTACAACTTTCAAAATTATTCTGTGTTTCATTGTAGTTTTTCCAGAAAGTTGTCAACACACACGCACTTCTGAAAGGTAATGTAACTAACTAGTCAAGCAGATTTAGCATGTACCTGTGATTTGCATGAAATGTTTTGTGAGTTATGTGGATGTAGAGTAAAATGGATAATGTGACCCTGGCAAAAGTCAGTCTTGTGGTCACTTCCCTCTAATTTTGGAGAGCCTGCTGGCTGATGGGCCGAAGACATCGAAGGAAAGAAGAAAAATTTGTAAAATTAAGAAATGGGAGTACAATTATTTTAAAAGATGCTTCTGAAAGAAGTTTTTTTTTTAATTAATTAATTTATTTTTTATTATTTAATCAAAAATACACTAAAACATGAAATATTGTGAAATATTATAAGAATTTAAGTTTTAATATACTTAAAATGTAATTTATTCCTATGATAGCAAAGCTAAATTTTTCAGCCTGATTAATAAAGATAAAAAAGTCACTTGTAACTATGTAAACTGTAGTACTGCACTGCCCTGCAGAATTAGCACACTGGCAAGTAAAAATCCTTTAGAAACAGGTTGTTTTTTATTCTCTCTCTCTCACACTCACATATATATATATATATATGTATGTATGTATATATATATAATTATTATTATTATTAATTTATTTTTTTTACTACTTCAGTTTTAGGCAGTCAGTAAAGAGGAATCAAATGAATAGATGGGATGGATTACGAGATCAGAAGCCCATGCATGTGTGTGTATATACCATAGTAAACTCTTTCCTTCATGTAGCTCTGCTTTTGATTCCAATCAGCTGTGGCCTGCCGTGAGATCAGACGAATCAGAGGTAAATACATATTTCTGCTTTGATGTTTGGCTACAAAGAGGCCCGACTCGTACTCGTTGTTCCAGAGCAATCAGATGCTTTCCAGGTTCATTATCAAACAGAAAGCCTAAATATCACACTACTGCCCGTCAGACACTAATGACTTTTGGCAGAGCAAGAATGACTGTGTCTCTGGTTTCTGTTTGTGTCCCTCCTTCAAATGCTAGATTTATCATCCAGCCAGCAAAAAACATAAATCTGAACACTAGAAAGAAACAATAATACACTTCTCATTCAAGTTCATATCACAAACAGACAAGTAACAGCCTGTAACACAGTTAGGGGTTTGTTCAAATCACTAACCATTATGCACATAGTTATAGTGCTTAGAAATTGTTTAATATTTATTTACAATACAACTAATTACTGTTTCTTTCCCTTTCCAGGTTTATGCAAATTGTGCTAATGAAGAGCTCAACTCAATGTTTTGATTCTCTCTCACTGTGCAGATGCTTAAAGCAATATTTGGGTTCAGTAAAAGTTAAACCAATTTTCTTTCAGTTAATTTATTCTTGTCCCTCCTTTTCTGTAAAATAATAATAATAATAATAATAATAATAATAAAAAACTTTTAAAAAAGTTACTGTAAGACACTTACAATGGAAGTCATAATGGTGTTAATTCTATTTTAAATAAATAAATAAATAAATAAAAACTTTAAAATACTCACTGTTTCAACAGAATATATTTATTTATTTATTTATTTGTATTGAATCCAGAATTTTCCTTTAAATAGAAGTTGAGGTTCTTTTGCTGGACTATATAACTTTTGGTCACTGGGTTCTGGAATGTTCTCACTGAGCGAACGAAAACTGCGATCCCATGTGGTTGTGGTTTGGGCTCTGGGTTGCTCGCTGAGGATGGAGGAAATTACTGCAGCTTCCTGCAATATGGTGCCACCAGGTACACTGAACACACACACACACACACACACGCATGGTAATAAATATAGTTTATGTGTAAGTTAAATGAAGTCTTCAAGTAGAACACACAAACCACACACACGCATTCAGCATAACTGAACAGAACAGCCTTGAAAACACACACAAACAGAAGCACACAGTGCGGAAACACACACTTCCCACATAATTGTACCCTTTGCCTTCTGCAAGAGCACAACACATTCTACTGATATACTCGCAAAAATGTCTTTCTTACTGTGCCTTCAGTGAAACTAACACGCACACATATACTTTTTTTGGATTTGTAATGGGATGGTAATTGGTTTTATATTGTTCTACGTTGGTACTGTTCTTTGTGAGCCTGGGTAAAATAATTTGCATGAATACATTTGTATTAATGTTCTTAGCGGACGCTTTTTTACCAAAGCCACTTACAGTAAAACACACAAATCATGTTAACTACCTAGTTGCACAACAGAAAGCTGAAAATACAGCAAGCTTAATAAGACAGGCCTTAAATGGCAATGAGAAGGCTATTACAACCTCAAATTTCCTAACATCAAACTGACGATCATCCAGTTTTTCCCTAAATAAATATGCAGCCAGGATGCTGTTGTCTATAAAGTGCATGAATTGAATCACATCTATAAATTCACCAGTAGATTCAAACTGTTGTGCACGCTAGCAGTCTTTCAGTTGACTTGGATTTTTAGAAAATCCTTCACATTGGATTCAAGGATGGAGCTCTCTCGCCCTCTAGTGTTACTACTGGGGTAAGAAAAAAATACATAGGGCTAGTAAAGACCACATTGAAAATCTACTGTATATAAATAATATTCAGTATATAATATACATACAATAATATACCTATATAAAAATGAAAGTAAACAGTTTTGAGATTTTGAAATATAAAGCAAAATATATATAATTAAAATATGATTCAGCTACCTCTATGTCACCATACACATTTATGACATAAACAGGTGTTCTTGCTTTCCTTCAAATGTTTCCTGAAACTTTCATAAATTATTCTAGGCAACATGAATCATCAGGTTTTGCACACAAACTTGGAGTCCATGCTAGCTCCAGCCTTGCTAAAGCTAAATAAATACTAATGCATTCTGAAAATAAATTCTAATTTAAACTCAGTTAATTAAACTGCCAATTATTACACTGGCAATAAAAATTAAATATAGGCCTAACTATAGTCAGAAAATGTATATGCCTAACTATTTCACTGTATTTCAGTGCATATCAATAAAAGCTTGACTGTACATCAACTCATGTAACAGCAGATGTCACTGTTGCGCAAGTCTTACAAAAGACTGAAACACCTTTTCGGATTAATAATATGTCATTCATAATAGTTCTTCTGTCAAGGACATTTTTTATTGCCAAATCAGGATTCATTTTAAGGAATTCAAGTCCATCGAAATCCTGCAACTAGAAACATCTTGGAATTTAAAGCATCCTCAGGGTCATGCGCCTGTCAAGAGCAGCAGGTAAAGCGCAGTAGCCAACCTCACCTGACATATTCACTTTAGAGGTGTGGTCAAATTAATTTAGAGGTGTGGTCAATTGGCGCGAATTGGAGAATATTTGAAAAGTGGGAGATAGTTACATGTTGAGCTAATTTGCCTACAGATGAAACTAGAAATCGAGCCAACCGTAAAAAAAATAAATAAATAAATAATTAAAAAATGACTACAATCTACTGTAATTTTAGGCCCACCATCCACCACACTAACAGAAGGTAAAGACATGATCACTTACAGTACGCCTACAGTATTTGTGTCTGAAATATGTCTAATGTAATAATAAATAATAGTAGGTGATTCTGTTGGTTAGTCGTGGCATGTTCAAGATATATTTCTGGATAACAGCCATTGCCCACTGTATAACTGTCCATTTAGCTAGGAAATATGTTTCTCTCATCATCTTTATAAGGAAGATGGTAAAACAGTTTCAGTTCAAATCAACATTAAATGTTTCTGTTTATTTTTATGTTGCTGTGTAGTAGGCCTAAGCCAGATAGTGTACATACAGTCAGTTGATCAGTACATCCAATAGTAGAAAATAACCTCTTCACTCAGGGTCCAGAAGCTTTTCAAGCAATTTTTTTGTTTTTTTTTCCGCAATATTGACCGGCAAACTGTACTCTAATTCTTGATTTAGTGTGTATTTGCAAACACCATGACCTAGCTGCTAGATATTTGAATTCACTCTCAGGAGAATGTTGTTGAATGTGTAACTTTGTTTCTTTCTTTCTCTGAAACAGACTTCTTGTTGTTTACAGTTAGTTGAAGTATTTGGCATAAATGGACCTCGACATAAACTGTTAAATATTATGCTTTCTTAATTTACTTCATTAAAATTAGTTCATGCTGCATAATTGTTGAACATTTTGTCATAATTTAATTTGTGTGTGCCATCGATTTAAATGTGTAAATTAGATGCTTAATTGATTTTAGGTATTTTTTTTTAGCATTAACTGAATTTTGGTAGTAGAATTTTAGTTCCCAGCATGCTTTCTTTCAGACTATATATGAAGACTAAATATTGTAAAAATTGTTGTCTTATGTGTTTTTGTCCAAGATGAAAGTAGAGGGAGATGTGTTTGTGTTTAATGGTTTGTTATTTCAGGATTTAAAGATGTTTCTGTCATGTTGGAGTTTTGTGAGTTACCATTCTGGTTAGGTCTAGATTAGGCAAGATACAGTAAATAAATCGATAAAGACCATTAATTATGTTTTATGTGATTTTATTTGAAAACTACAAATCGTTCACAAATGAGTGCAAGTGTTTTAAAAACACCTGACTTTTTGATAGAGTTTGCAAAGATTTATTGTTACCTGTGCAAATATTCACTTGATTGTTTTAAGTGCTTACAGATTTGTTCTGTTGTGCAGAAATGACAAAATATTGGATATTTCAGGGATCTTGTTGATGTGATTGTGGTGAGGGAATCTTCCAGTTGCTCTAGGAAAAATGTCCTTTTGATTGCATATTTTTTTTTTTTTTTTTTTATCAGTGTGTTGTTTATGAAGCGCATTATATGATAAAACTAAGCCAATTTTTTGGCACACACACACATTTTTTTTCACTAACAGTATTAATATACAAGTGACATGTACTTGGAAGCCCAAAGTCAGGTTTCTCTTAGAATTCTCTCGTCACATTTTCACTGAGGAAGAGCAGTCACGCTTTTGTAGTGGGACCCCTATGAATGTAAACGCAATATGGTCACAGCCTGGTGCAGGGTGGGGTGGGTTTGTTTTCACATGCTTAATTCAGTTTGTCACCTTCATTCAGGGGGCTTTGAGTGCCCTAATTTGTGTTAATGAGGGGTAATAAAGTCATAGTCCCCTATATTAGTGCCAGGGGGGCAGGAGAAAGAGAAAAAGGCCGACTCACTGCTCTCCTTTCTCTTTTTCTCCCCACCTATCCATCGCTCCTTCCTTCCGTCAAAGCCAGAAAGCCTTGATCCGCTGTTCCGTCGTCCCGTGCGGCTTGCCTCCATTGTTCCTCTAATTAGATCTCTTTTGTTGGGTTAGTGCCGACGCCATCTGCTCTGCTGTCACGAGCACGGTGGGTCTGGGGCAGGGGCATTGTGATGGTGCAGCCCATCTCCCCGCTCCCCACAACGGGCTACAAAAGAGCTGGCGTGTCCCCGGCGCACTCGCATAAGGGCCCTTTCACACTTGATGGAATTAGGAAGAGATTGATGTCCCTGTGTTCAGGGAAGACCATAAGAGATTTGTAGAGCTGCAAGCAGGACAAGCAATGCCAGTCGCCCATTTATACTAAAGGACTATGCTGAGATCTCCACTGGTTTGAGGAGAGAGTGTGTGTGAGGGGTTAAGGAAAGTTATTGTAAGCTGTTAGCTGGTCATGTTAAAGAAAACAACAGTTACATAGCACGTGTCAGCTGTTGCACTAGATAAACTCACATCAGGAAACCTTTTGAGCTGCCTAAACATTGTTGTCAGAGCTGTCAACACTCGCCTGTGTAAACGTGAGGCCTGAAATCTTGTTTGAACGTGTGGAAGGTGTAGATGAAAAATATCAATTATGTTTGATATCTCCCAACTGGATTTATAATCTAAAGCTGAGAGGCTAAAAAAATGGAGTCTGTGCCCATCATACACTACATGATTTTTTTTATGAAATCTGTCATCTAAAATCTGTTCTGACATTTGGACATGAGGATCAACATGTCCAGACTGTAAATCAAGGCAAAAAATAAAAACTAAAATTAAAAGTTAAAATTAAAGTGGAAATCTTTCATTTAAACTAAACAATTTCCTACCTGGTCTCGTGGCATATATGTACCTGGGGGCACGTTTTAGCGAGACGCGAAATACGTACCAATAAGTAGCCTACATATCACTGCAGTTTCCAAAAGAAATGAACACTAGAGGCAGTAAAACTCTACAGAGTTTCGATTAATAAAGCGTAATTTTCACATAATTACTTGAAGAATATCATGTTGTGACTTCAAAATAATATTAATATGCTGGGAGTTTTGAAAACTGATGCTTTTGAACATTAGCATCACACATATCCAGCTTCATATCTATGGGTTTTCATAGACAGTAGGTTTGTTCGATAGCTCATGGAGTATAGAGACATACTGTAGAGTTGAGGAGCTCCGGTTCGAATCCCGTATAACGGTTCAACAAAACAGTTCAAATCTGCATATAAGGAAGGTCAAATAGCATGGTCTCAACAAATGCGTTTTTATATCAGTTTTGCATTTGTTAACACTATCGGGTAGGTTTAGGGTTGGGTTTGGTGTAGGGCATAGCACGATAGAGCATTAATTTTTAGCGACGGTCCCCGGATATTTGAATTCTGAACCGCCGCAATACGTACCTGAAGCAACGTAATAAAAACACAGCAATATGTACCTATATCATCGTAATAAAAACGTGCCTGGGTTTATGTATTGAACCCGTGTTTTAGTGCCACTCAGTGTACATTTCTCTATGAAACTGCGGCGAAAGCTTCAGTAAGATAAGTAAAAACAGTCTGTGCCCCCAGGTACGTTTATGCCATGAGACCAGGTTGACAATTTATTTTCAGACTTAAAGGGTTAGTTCACCCAAAAATGAAAATTATGTCATTAATTACTCACCCTCATGTCGTTCCAAACCCGTAAGACCTTCGTTCATCTTCCGCCATTTTGGAGAGTACCCCAGAACGTAATCAACATAATCAGCGTTGTTTACACTCAGCATGCGCGCGCTTTCTACTAAACGTAAACAACGCTGATTACGTTGATTACGTTCTGGGGTATTCTCCAAAATGGTTATTCCTGGAGAAAAATTGTTGAATACATTATACTATTGTCTTCTTTGCGCACAAAAAGTATTCTCGTAGCTTCATAAAGTTGCGGTTGAACCTCTGATGTCACATGGACTATTTTTCCGATGTCCTTGCTAGGTTTCTGGACCTGGGAACACTGAATTGCATTGCTGTCTACGGAGTGTCAGAGAGCTCTCAGATTTTATCAAAATTATCATAATTTGTGTTCCGAATATGAATGAAGGTATTATGGGTTTGGAACGACATGAGGGTGAGTAATTAATTTTTTGGGTGAACTATACCTTTAAGGGCATCCTTTAGGTCACACAATTTGAGCAAGATCAGTCTGGTTTTGTAGGTCTGAGAATGTCTTGAGGATGTTGTTCTGCGGTCTGTAGGTGGCAGTGTGGTCTCATCCACATATGTTATTGGCTTACAGCTCATGCAACAGGAATTGACCACAGGTACTGAAGGACAGTTCAATCCAAACATCTATGCATGAGAGGCATGCCTGAGAACGCAGGAGAGACAGAAAACGAAAACCAGAGAAATGGAATAAACCGCTGTGAACCTGCAGGGTAGAGATGATATAGCAGCGTCAGGTTTGATGTGTTAGCTAATGCATAAGAGTGTTGTAGCTTCTCTGTATTTCCGGTATGGAATACATGAAATCATATTGAGAATAGGAGTCATCAAAAATGCTTTGTGAACTGTGTGAAGCAGTTTCATTTTAAAAGAGAGTGTTTTCTGTTTTAGAGTGGACAGCAAGGGGCGATCCAACAATTCTGTACACAAAAATTGTCTTAAAATTGACATTTACAATCCAACAGTGTGCACAATTATATAAGTTATATAGACTAAATATAAGATATGTAAATTATTTTGTCAGTTATTCTCTCCTCTGTGAACCTGTGTATAATATACAGTGGTCTGTTTTTATTTATTTTCCAGGCTGAAAAAGGGTATATCATGCAACCTTTCTATGTTGGCATCTGTTCAATGTGTCAAACTTCTACTAAGGGACTGATAAATTTGCACAAAAATACCATTGAAGCTGACTGCATGCATGGCTTTGGACATCAAAAGATTTGTAAAGGGTATTTCCCCATCTTTGTTTCCCCCTCCAGCTGTGATTAACTGCATTTTATTATGTGCATTTGTACATTATTTAGACCATTTAGCCATTTTTGGTCAGAGAACCACTGATCTACCTCTACATTTTATAAGCATTGTGAGGTGATGCATTTAATGTGTTCTCTTTCTGCATCGGTCTGTTTTGTAAACCATATGCTGGCCATCTGAAGATAAATGACCAAGAGATGAATTATTACGATGCACTTTAGAGATTTTATTACAGTACTTGCAGGGCAACATTCAATTTTCCTCTCTACAAATATGTGTACTAGATACATGACAAAAATGTACAGAACTTTATGTAAATCATTCCTGCATTTCGATGAGCAATGGTTTTTGATATGCTATTATATTTCTTAAATTAATGTAAACTTTGAAAATACATTTACTTACATTGATAGAATGTTCTCCATTTCTCCATTTGATGTCATTGTAATGTTTGCATACTAAATTCTCATTGGTCTTGCTAAAATGGATTTGCTTTCTTGCATCTATTTAACCATTTAGCTGCCTTTACACTGTAAAACAGTGTTGTGTCGTGTTGATTCTCACGTTGCCGACAGAAAACAAGACGTGCTCTAGACCACGTCAAAGCTTCTCAGATACAGTGTTTGACTTACACAGAACTACAGCTAAAATCTGAACTTGCTTAAAACTTTATAGCATTATTTTTTCTTTCTTTTTTTTTTTGCCTTGCATACAGTAGTATTTCCTTCAGTTTATTTTGTCATGTCAAAAGTTATCAGACCTTTAAGAGACCGGTTGCTTGACAAAATTCATAATAACAGAGTGATGTGTTGTAAAAAAGTCTCTCTTTTCAATTTCTCACATTTTCTGTTGTCAATCAGTGCAAGTTATTTTACTCACATTCTTATTCCTCTCTGCACAGGCGTTCAACACTCTCCACGCCTGCTTTCATTCCAGCCATTTTCCCTCCTCCATTTTTCTCACCCCAAAAAAATCCGCAGAATGCTGCTCTGACCCTGTCTACCAACAAACACACGTGAAATGTGTTACTTTAGCTGCAAACATTTGGCCTGGCATTAGTGATGGTGCTCCAGGCTCATGTGGAAGTTCTTATAGTCGGAGAGTCAAACCTGATTAGGTTGAGGGGCTGATCCGAGACCTCGGACACTGCTCAGCATGTTTGCATGTTCACATTTTATTATCACTGAGCCCATTCTGAAACAAATTAGAATATCAGCACCACTCCAAAAAAAAAAAAAAAAAGGGGGAAAAAGTCTGATTATTTTAGAATAAAATAAACTAGATTATACTTAGGTTTTGTTATTATGTGGTGTATTATTTTTTAAAATAATTATACTTTTATTTTTCATATAATTAAATTGTGACTTATTTTCATTTCCATTTATTTTTCAATAGCTAAGACAAAACACTATATATATATATATATATATATATATATATATATATATATATATATATATATATATATATATATATATATATATATATATTAGTTTTAGAAGAAGTCTAGATTGACCCAATGAATAAATGTGGGTAATTTTTTTAAGTAACATATTTACTTTTCATTTTAATTTTTTGGAAGGGAATATAAAATATATAATTAAGTTATGATTGAAATATCAGTTCATCATTTATTTTCAATTGTTATTTCCAAGGTTTTATTTTTAGACAAAACACTAAATATTTTTTGGGTTCAGAAGACTTCCAGATTGATCCAATGAATACATTTTATATTTTAAAAGGCAGACTCTGAAATTTTTGAAAAATCTTGAAAAGGTTTTCAAGCATCCATTGTTTGAAGATTGGAAGTTATAACTGCATTCACACACACACACACACACACACACACACACACACACACACCTACATAAACAGACACTTTATAACAGATATAAACAGACACAAAAGGTAGACACACTTAACTCTATCCATTCTGTATCATGTTCAGAAAGGAAAAGGAGAGAGAGAAAAAAGCTCTCATCCTTGCAAACACAAGGAATCTTTTAGAGATTTCACCCTTGGTTGACCATCACTTTCTTTTTCTCTTTTTCTCTAACCCCTCCTCCTCCTTTCAGGCCTTGGCGGTCCACTGCTCACAGGGTTAAAATAAACGCTAGCAGTGAACCATATTGCGTTCCCTCCTCTAATCTCTCCTTATTCACAGGCGCGTAATTGGTAGTCAATTTGCACTCCCCCTTCACCCATTGTGCTGTATTTCCCTCTGACAGAGTGCGGAAGATAAATGACCGAACCGTGCCAGAGGGACCGCAGCTCGCCGAACATAGGCACCCTAAATTCATTACACCAATTTCCTCTTGTCCTGCTCTCCAAAAGAGAATGAGAGGGAGAATAAAGGAATGAAGATGAAGAGAAACAGTCAGATGGTCTTTGTAAATGAGGGGGGAAAGGAAAAAAGAAAGAACAGACGCAAGAAGGAGCATTTGGACTTGCATTAAAAAAAAGCTGATTTAACCATTTAGTTGGAATGAATATATATATATATATATATATATATATATATATATATATATATATATATATACACATTTTTACATGAATGGATGTAAACTAATGTATTGGGAAAGAAAAGTTGTATGTATCATAATTTGTGCTGCAATAAGAACAAAATATTTTGGCATTTACCCTTTTTTGGTTAATGTCTGTAAAATTAAATTCCATGAATCATAAACTAAAAGTTGACAACATGAAATCATAACTGATAATATGTACATGGACTTATTGTGCATGATTGATCAATGCACGTTAATCTAAAGAACAAAAAAGTTTTTTGTAATTTTAATCAAAATGTAATCATTTTCTCTGCCTCTGGAGGGAAACATACAAAAAAAAAAAACAATAATAATATTAATATTAATATATCATCCAATCAAATCCCGCTCTAAAGTATTTCCCACTGAATATGTTGGAAATGCATCAAATCAAAAAATGTGGTGTATGTGTGTCTTTAGCATCAGCTGTGAAATCATATACAGGCAGGATTATTAGGTTAGTTCTGTTCGTCCTCTGACTCTGGTCCCAGCCGCTCAGCAGTGGGGTCTGCTTCCAGTGACCTGCCCTTGTTCCTGAGGCTCCTCTATGTGTCAAATGATTTATCTTTTACTCTCACTGGTTCCTTTGCCTTAGATCTCAGAGCTTCCTGTCTTCCTCGTCTCTTGCTCTCTGTATTGTTTGTTCTACCTATCCGTCATTCATTCTGTGTATCATTCTGTCTGTGCTAACTATCGTTTGATCAATTAAATCTAATGTTCTGTTTAACTTCAATTATTTAGCAGATGCTTTTATCCAAATTGATTGTCTTTGATCACTGTGTTTTTTTTTTTGTTTTTTTTCCGATTGTTTTATAACCATAGTTCATTGGCTCATTCTGTCTGCCTTTCAATTGTTCTGCTGTTTGTTCTCTTATTTGCTATTGTTTAGTTTGTTCATTCTATTTGTTGATTGTTTTTTCTATTGTTCATTCAATCTGTTGTGCAGTATGAATTGTTAGTTTTATTGTTCTGTCAGAATTGTATTGCCTGTCAATATTTAACATTCGTGTTGTAGCTTTATTCGTTATTGTATCGCATAATTTATTTGCTGTATCTTAGTTTAATTGTTTGTTCTATATATATTGGTTGTTTGTTTATTCAGTATGTTCTAATCAATTGTTAGTTTTATTTTTCTGACATGGAGTTTTTTTTTTTTTTTTTTTTTTTTTTTTTTTTCTGTTGTTTGTTTTATATACTGTAGCTCTGTCTATAGCTTAGTTTATTTTTGTCACCACTATGCTCCTCAGAGTCCAGTATCTCTTAAACCTATTTTATTAAATTGTGCTGGTTTAGGAAAATGTATTACTCAGCGAACACTTTCGAAGAAATTGTTAACCCTATTAACCCGGAATCCATTTATTAACCTTATTTATATAACCCTATTAACCTTTTTTTTTTTTTAATTACTATTTTATAGTATTTTAACTTGTTAGGCATAAAAAATCCAAGGAAGCTAGCATGGCATTAAACACCAGTCTATTTAATTTGTATTTGTTCTATTGTTCTGTCTACAGTATCTTTCATTATTTCATTTATTAAATTATTCTAAAGTGCTCTGCAAAATGGAAACAAATTGTTTTTTGGCCTAAATGCGTTAAAGTTTATGATTTCTGGATTAAATGTGGCACATTTTCTTTTTATGAATATTATTAGATCCAAACACCTTTAAAGAATTACTGAATGATTGAAAGTAAAAACAAACCAATTAGAACACAGCTTAGAGAAGCTTTATTAATATTTTTCTGTTCTTTATTTATTTATTCACGTACTTACTTATTTTGGTTCGTGTTTTCATAGTTTGTGTGTCCCTTAACAATTTAGAGTCATCACAAAATCGAAGGATTTATGCTATTTTTCCAAAGGTGTGTCTAGACTTTTGGAGAGCACTGTGTCCATTGTATCTGTTGTTCATTTTATCTATTGTTGTATCTGTCCATCTTTCTTTCTCTCGTTTAAATAGTTTTTCAATAGTTGAGTACATAGTGATACCATTGAAGCTCTATGTGTTCTTGTAAATCATAGATATATAATATAAGTTTGTTTTCTTTTAACCGTGAAGCCCCAAAGGCCCAAAGAGCTTGAGATTATGTCTTTATCTGTGTTGTGTATGCATCCCCCCCCCCCCCACCCCTCCGTCTTCACAGACTGTGCTGTTCATAACTCTTGTTTCAGCCTTCAAAGCCTTTGGCAGATTAACAGAGCCACAGAAGAGTGTGATTGAGCCGCTGTGGTAATTTATGTATCTTCCCTGGCTCTGCGATTCAGCTTCGCACCTGTTGAGCTCCCCAATCAGCTCTGTCTCCCTGCCAGGGCTGCCACGGGTCAAACGGCCTCTGTATAAACGGCAACGGCCGCTGATGCTCTTTTTACCTTATCCGTAGAGGGACAGAGGAGCGGGATGAACGGCATTCTTGAATGAAACAATAAAACTTGCAGATCAGTGCGAGAGATTTTCATTGCTCTTGCTAATGCAGACAAGCTGACTTGCACCTTAAAGCTACTTAGCAACATGGCTGCAGATGCCATGATTCGGAAAAGACGCCACAAATGTTTCGCATTAAAGCCTCACGATGAGAGCGAGACAACAGAAATATGATGGAGGTGTAGGGATGGCCGCTTCGAGCGTTAATAAAGATGTCATGTGAAAACATCAAGAGACACAAAGTCTCATTTTCAGCCAAGGTGCTGCCCTCCAGATGTGCGCGAAGAGGCAAAGAGGTGATTGGGCCGTAACCGGGCCTGTCTGCCACGCCACTTCCAGCTAACAGGCACAACCTTGGCGTACGTTTGAAGTGAGGGCCAAGAAGTGTCCGGGCCCTTAACGACCAGCGATTTATTACAACACCGTCCTGCTGAGAGCAAAAGGTCAAAGGTCACTTGGTGAACCCCATAAAACCCCACTCTCCTGTTCTTTTTATTTTGCTCTCTTTCCCCATCCAGTTTTCCCTTCAAACCAGTCTCTGCTGTGCATTTAGCACCTGTTTAGCACCTTGGTTCCTTTATGAGGTTTGTCAGGTTGCTCTTAAGTGTTCCATGGTTGTGATTCAGGGGGCAAATAAGGGTTGGATGCGGTGCCAAGGGTAAAGCATGTCATTTGGTACACACCAATCCATCTGAACTGTCAGGAAAATTGGCATCCCATTGGATCAAATCCATATCCAATGCAAATGAAACCAACATTCCACCTTTCAGCTACCCAAGATGCTTGTTGGAAGGCTGTGTGAAGTTTTCATTTTGGAATATGACCAGGTAAGCATTTTCCCCTCTATGTGAATGGACCTCTCGTTCTCTAAAGCATTAATTTGCACTGTTCAGTGATTACAATGTGGCAAGTTTACAGAAATGTGAGATTGTAAAAATGTTTTTCAGGGGCTGAGATGATTTTCCTGAATCCTCTGACACAGCTGGCTCTGGCTTCAAGATGTGGTAATGTGAGAGATTCTGGTTAGAGGCCAGCGAATAATTTCAGCACAGCATGGACGGTAAAATTTGGCCCACACAGACTCCAAAATGAAGAACGCTGGGGGGTTCCCTTCCGACTAGCACTACTAATGTTACTGGCTTCGTTCACGACTGGTGTGAAGCGGTGCCCAAAATCCGCAGCTTTGTCGTGAAAACGTTCATGTGCTGTACAGGTTCATTCAGCGTGGAAACGGGAGAGGGGAGGGCAAAGAAATCAAAGAACGTGTCCGCCAGCGAGATTTACTACAAGGCTGAAAAACAATGTTTTCGCTTGTCTTATAACCAGAAGCTGAGAGAGCGAGAGAGAGGGAAACGAGAGAGGAAGAAAAGCTTGAGTAGAAGGAAAGAGAGAGCAAGAGAGTTCAAAGACTAAAATTCCAACTTCATATTTCTCAAGATTTCCTGGTTGGACCTGTGAGTTTGGAGAGTCCAGCTGCATGTTTGGCCTTGTTATGCTTCCATTTATCAAATCCCGCTCCTTGTTAATTTTTGCCAGGTAGAAATTGCCTTCTACATGTCAGAATCAAGAGGTGAAGGATTGATAGGTTAGCACGACCTTATTAGTCCTTGCTGGTAGATGTTCACTCTCAGTACACCATGGTTATCATGTTTTTATCCACACTGTTTTCTCTAATCCACTAATATTAAAATTATTGTTTTATTATTATTAAGTTGGCTTGAAAAAGCCAACTTACTGATATTCTACTTAAGCTTTCTGAATGCTACTCCTCCTAGAGCTTTCAAACTGGAACCACCAAACTCAGCCCAGCTGTTCAGACTGTTCTGACTCGAGTTGCTATATCTCTTTAGACTGATCTGACTTACAAAAAGGCAATGCTCAATATGGCTGCTCAAACGCAGGAAGCCCTGCCTTTGGAATGAAAGAGCCAATCGGTAAAGTCAGCGCGTCACTGCAGAGGCCGTTAGAAGTCCCGGTTGCTATAGAAACAGTCAGCGCTCTGAGACGTGCGCTGAGGACTGCACATGCGCACTGACTGGTCTAGCCTGAAAAATAAGCTTTTTATAATGCTATTTGAGCAAAAGAAATACTTTTTCTAATCTATCTAAATCATACTAGCAACATGCTAGTAACATGCTAATCATACTAGAATCATGCTAGCAATATGCTAGTAACTTGTTAATCATGCTAACAACATGCTAGTAACTTGCTAATTATGCTTGAAACATGCAAACATCATGCTAGCAATATGCTAGTAACTTGCTAATCATGCTAGCAATATGCTAGTAACATAATAATCATGCTAGAGACCTGCTGGTAACTTGTTAATCATGCTAGTAACATGCTACTCATGTTAAAACATGCTAGTAACACCATAGCAACCACCTAGCAATACACTAATATTACCTTAGCAACAGCATAGCAATCACCCCGAGCAACCTAGCAACTGCATAGCATCACCCTAGCAACCACCCAGAGTACTCTAGGAACACCCTAGCAACTGCCTAGCAACACCCTTGCAACCACCCCGGTACCCTAGCAACCGCATAGCAACACCTTAGCAACCAACCCAAGTGCCATAGCAACAGCCTAGCAACCACCCCTGCTACCCTAGCAACCGCATGGCAACACCTTAGCAACTAGCCCAAGTGCCATAGCAACACCCTAGCAGCAACCCGGGAACCCTAGCAACCACATAACAACACCCTAGCAACTACCCCAGGTAACCTAGAAATACCCTAGTAACCACCCTAGAAGCCACCCCAGGTACCCTAGTGTCTGCTCTTCTGATAGACCAGGGACAGGCAATGTCGGTCCTGGAGTGCCGATGTCCTGCAGAGTTTAGTTCCAACCCTGAAAAAAACCCTCACCTGCCTGTAGCCCTAGTGATCCTGAAAACATTCAAACTTTAATAATCTTTAAAACTTTTTTTTTTTTTTTACATAATTCAAACTACTTCAAACTGAAAAACTTTTAAACTTCAAGCTTTTGAAAGTTTTACAAACTTCCTGGCTAGGCTTTTTTTAAGCCAACTTAAAGTTTGTCTTCAAACTTTTCTATCTAGTTATTATTTACTGTAGGATTATAAAAGCATGGACTTCATTGATGGTATTTATTGGTATGGAATTTATTGCTCAGGTGAAAATATTAAAATAAAAAGAGTTAGCTTAAAACAAATAATTGACACCAACAGAAGATGAATTATAGAAGTATATGGGATTCAGATCAAAGAGAGAGTCATTATTAGAACTCAAACTATTCAAATGCCACATAGAGTCTGTCAGAGGTCTATATTTGTCTAGAGAAGCTTGCTCTTCCTCTCAGGAAATGCCTGTGAAATTCACCTGTTGCCTGTTACAAACTAGCTTCATAACAAATCCAAGCAATTAGACACAATATGTGTGTGATTGTGTTTGTAGGCTGTTGTTTGTAAGTGATTATACCTTAGTGGAAGACAGTGGTGACAATGTTAAGCAAAATGTAACAGCTTCTCCTAATAGGTGTTTGGCAGACTGGCCCTTAGTTATTCAAAGTTAAACAAGCAGTTGGGCTGCACTGACTGTTGACTAAAGCTGATACAGACTATAATATACATCACAGCCTGTCAACACATACACAAACACACAGCATTGCAGTCCACCTGCTGCATCCACGTCACAGAGATGCTTGCAATACTGGCGAGCGGCTGGGTGTGTAATGAGAGTGGGGTGGACGTCAACCTCTAGTGTTTCTGAGTGGTAATGACCATCATTTTCTCAGAAGGAGAGTGAATCTCACCGTGACCTCTGACCCTTAGAGAGTGATTACACTCATATGTTACCATTTATCACAGGATGTTGAATGGGTGATAGCTTTATCAATTATGGATGTGATTTAAAATATAAGTATTTTTCATGATCTGCAAAAAAAAAAAAAAATAGTATTTACTTTAGCTTGAATTCAAAATATGATAAACAATAATTGTAAAACAAAAAGTTCAAGCTGTTGACTTGTGACACCAGTGATCAATTTCCTTAATGTCCTATTCAATTTCCTTAATTTTAAATGAATAAAAAAGTACTTGTTATTATTAAATTAAAAATTGTTAGTATTTTTGCATTTATTAACAATACAGTATATAAATAATTTATTTTCTTTTTAAATTAGCTTATAAATTTCATATTCCAGTACTTTGAGATTTTTATTTTATTTTATTTATTTATTTTATTAAAAAAAAAATTGGCAGGGGGGGGTCTTTTATCATACTGTAGTTCTGTGGCTACTATTTAATGTATAATTATGTTCAAATTGAGCCAAACAACAACACTTAACCCTGGTGCAATCATCATAACACAGATTACTGTGTCCTTACTGTTTCAGAATAGTATTCATTTTTACTCTACACTCTTGTAGGCAGTATTTTTAGAGTTGATGTGGCTTTACAAAGAGTTTCTGTAGCAGGCAGCGGAGACAGAAGCAGGAACCTCCGTCACACTGCATCAGAACTCTAACCCAGACAACGCTGTCAGCGTCTTACTCTGTGTCTCCTCCGCTGGGCCGCCATGAATCATAGAAATTGATTACGCTGTCACGTCCCAAATCCCACTGCCCAGAGCTTGACCGCACTTGTGTGTGACTATCCACGGTCAAGCCTGCTTAGGAGCTGCGCAGCCAGCGACCGTGGCGAAGGGCCAGCCCTTGAGGACCAACCTCCAGGGTCAGCAGGCCCGAGAGCGTGGAGAATGGAAGAAGATCGTTCACGTCGTCTGCAGGGAATGAAGACGCACTGCTTCACATACCAGAGCCAAATGCTTCTCTTGTTTCCTCTCTCTCTCTATCTCCACTTGGCCTCTCCGTTTCCTTGTCGCTCGGTGACATCCATCTTAATCAGGTGCTGACGACATCATCTTTGAGAACAGATTCCGAGACTCCATGGAGACCAGACAATCTTTTAGTTTTTTTTTCTGAACAACATTCTTGCGGTCAGTTGATGAACACACATTTCATTTATTCTAAAATATATCTGCAGAAGATAGAAAGAGAACATGAGGAAATGAGGTAATGTTTGTCTTACTTTATTTATAAGTGATTACTTTCTGTCCAATTTACAAGAGATTTAACGAACGCTGGTTATTAGTTATGTAAAAAGAAGAATACAGACGCTTACATTTAGCCATCCTGTCTGCTAGCTTAGCACTTTACCCCTGCTCCCTCGCTAATGGCTTCTGCAGATTGTTGTTCTTTTTTATTGTAAATATAAATCTCCTGTAACAAGCTGAAAACACCCGTAAATCTTGTGTCGGCTTCACATCGCAGGAGATTTTAAGGGTCAGCGTTTCCATGGAGAGCCTTCCCTCAACCCAAGCGGGCCGCTTTAAAGACAACGGTGTTTGTGGTGCTAGAACAAACGCAACTTTGGTTTTTCCTTAAAGACACCAGTGATAATCAATTGGACCTTATGTAAGATTCTACATCGTGCAAAGCATCTGCTTTTGATACTAAGATTGAGTTTCCACAGTGTTTCAATGTTAACCCAATAAAGAGCCGCGAGAGCGTAAAGGGTCTTGTTAAAAGCACCTGGCCCTCTCTGTCTTCCGTGTCCAGCGCTAGCGACAAACTGTGAAGGAACCAGATGCAACCGACTCACACACACAAGGGGAAACGAGATCTGTGGCCTACATTGAAAAATGGTTAACAGAAATGGAAGAATAGCTTGAAGTCTAATTAGTCTCAAAAATGAGCGCGGCACATCTGTCAAAGCATTCCTCGTCGAATGTCTTGGCAAACATCACGCCATTTGTTTTTCGTGTTCATTTCAGAATTTTATTCAGGACTCCAGAGCTGACAAAATCTTATCTCTAGATTTTTTTTTTTTTCTGTGCTCGTGAGAAATGATAAATTCATATTATGCACGTCAAGAACTTCTGGGAGTTCTGGTGTTGTTGGCTGCGGCGGAAACATTTTTGTCATTTTTTTCTCTTTCGTAATTTCTCTTTCCTGAAATAAAACCGGTATTCTCAGTTGTAGCAATGGGTCCTATAGATGTCAGGTCGTCGAGCACAGACTCGTACTTTACTCTGGACTGTGGTGGTCACTCGCCATAAGACTGCCATTAAAACGTCTATGGTGATTAAAGGGACACTTCGGTCCAGGCTTTTTTGTCGTTAAGTCGTCTTACTTGGGTTACTGCAGCACAAAGAAAGCAAGATAATGTCCACAAAGAAAGCTCGCCATGTGTCTGTAATTTGACCCGTGAACTTTTCAGGTTGTGATATCGAGTGTTGTCTGAAGAACACTATGGTCCTTTTCTATAATGAGACGAAAGTACATACTTGTTTTTATATTTATTTATTCTTAGTATTTAAAGTGACAGTGTTTTTTTTTTTCCTTAAAGAGATAGTCCACCTAAAAATAAATTGTATTTTTATTTTATTTTTTTTTCTGTTATTTATTATTAATTACACTCTTTCCATTTCTATATTTTGTTATGCATTATATGTATATTATTAATTTGATTTTCATCTTCAGTCTTTTTACTTCATCTGTTTTTGATTTTCACTGTAAAGCATTTTAAGCTGCAGTTCTTGTATAAAAGGTGCTATACATACAAAATGTATTATCATATTTCATTTACTCACCCTCATGTTGCTTTAAACCTGTATGACTTTCTTCTGTCTTCCTAATTCTTTCTTCAAACAACATTGGACCCCATTGATTTCCTTCACTTCAGACCCTTGAAAACACTCAAGATCTTCTTTTTGTTTCCGCAGAAGAAAGCAAGTCATACATGTTTAGAATGACATGAGGGTGAGTAAATGATGGCAAAGTTTTATTTTTTTGGCTGAGCCATCCCTTTAAGATCATACATGAAAGCATGATGCCTAAAAAAAATGTTTTATTACAGGAAATGAACCTGCGTCGAATTAGTTTGACCCCAACGTGAGGACATTACATATTCTTCATAAAATCACAGGCTTTCAAAATGTTATTCATACCTCAGCATGCAAGTGTTTCTTTAGTACGATTTTACAGCATTATAAATTTTGGCCCAGTCTCAAATTTATCAGTCGTCAAAATATTTCCTGAACACACAGTCCATTCGCCACTTTTCTTTTTCTCATGCACGGAGAGGGCAATGTTATGTAAAAGAAGGGAAGAAATAAAGAGTGGGTAAAGGGTGAAAGAAATCAACACTTGTATAAATTTGTCAGTCAAAGTTTTTGGGGCGGATCCAGCTGACAGTTTGGACCGGAGTGTGTTCTTGATAAAGGCAGCGGTGCTTGATGGGAACCATATGCCGGCCCTCTGAATCAATGAACCATAAAGTTTAATGGAGAACCTCCAGGGTAACCCTGGCCATATCCAGGTGAAGTTCTCTGTATAGTGATATATAGGGAGGGTCCGGGAGTGTGTCTCCTTTTCTAAGTGATCCATCTCTCCCACTGCCATTAGCGATAGGAGCTTAAAGTGGCCCATTGGAAAGGAAAATAGGTGCTGTCCGTTGTTTGATGTGTGGAAGTGTCACTTAAAAATGTTGGTCTGTTATCTATGAAGTCATTTTGTAATGTCAATTCAGAGGTCATGCCATGTTCAAGTGCTCTGATGAGCTGATGCTTATTTTAAAGGAGGTGGTTTTGGACGTTTATCGTTGAAATGGATCTGGAGTTGTTCATGAAAGAGTGTTTTACTGTGTAAGAGAGGATTCACTGCTCTCTTCCTCCCATCTACTGGCTTGGTTAGCCTTCTTGGAGTCCCGAATACATGCTCTTCGTGCCATCGTGGAAGACTTCCTCACAAGTACTGAAATGTGAACTTGTATGCTACAGATGAAAGTTGCTTCACAACACTCTGAGGAGCAATCAGAACAATTGAGAGCAATGATTCTGCTCTCGGAGATGGCCAACTTTCGGCCTATTTGTGATACGATTGATCCGAAGCCAAAAGTGAAGTGCGTGATTGTGTAGCTCTGGATGTACAGAGGAACAACTGGCAGCGATTAGCGTGTGTTTGAGAGGATCTCCTTGTAGGACAACCATTCGGTCAGCGAGAGCGTTGGACTTGCAGTGCCCAGAGCTGGAGACGCCCCTCTTTCAGCACCTGATCTGTTTCACTGCAGGGGCGCCTTGTTGGGAGTGCAGGATATGGATGCTGTTTTCTAGCCCTCTCCAGGCTCGAGAAACACTAAACAGAATCAGAACCGAGGTTGAACTAGTTCTTTGATCTCCTCGTCTTTCTTCACCAAGAGGGATGCTGGTGTTTGGTTATTATAAAGGGAAATTTGACACCTTTCATGGAGTCGTTGTTGTCCACCCACGTGATGCAAGTGAACAAATGGTCTTGTGGTTTGAAGGACTGTGGGATACAGACATTCCAATGCATTTAGTTTTCAAAGGCCAATGTTTTCCTACACTATTTTTGTTGTTTTTGAATAGAGATTTATCCATACAGTGGCATCAGTGCTGATACTGACATTTTTAATTAGTTAGGGTATCAGCATGGGAACGATGTAAACAAAAAAGCACCACAGAAGTCTTTGTGCTCGCTTTTGATTATTTTCTTTTCTTTCTTTTTGACTTTTTTTTTTTTTTTTGGTTAGCACCTCAATGTGTCAATTTCACAAGATTATTGACTGAACATTTCAGCTGGAATTACTGGAAATGTAGCTAATGCATTGTCCTGTAGATTTATTTTATTTTATTTTATTTTTTTACTTAGTGTGTGTGTGTGTGTGTGTGTGTGTGTGTGTGTGTGTGTGTGTGTGTGTGTGTGTGTGTGTGTTCCACAGAAGAAAGTCTTTTTTTTTTCTTTTTTGATATTGCAAAAAAGTATTGCATTGAAGTATTTTTATTTTATTTTATTTTATTAATTTTTCAAAGAATTCTTGTGCATTAAAACAGTCAGTGAAGAACATATTTCAAGAAAATGGGACAACGGTAGAAGATGATCCTCTGCCTCCTACAGACAACAAGAAATGAAGCCCTAATTAAAAAGCTCTTCATTAACTTGTCTGAGCCGTCACAATGGCATTACAGTTTGTTTTCCTTGTGTATTCATTCTTTATCCTGAGGGCCAGTGTGGCTCCAATTCTGTCCTGCCTGAGACCCACTAAATATCAGTCTTAAGTGCTCTACAAATCCTGTTTCAGCATCTCAAGGCCGCTGACAGCCATGCCAAATGTACATTTCTTTGGAGGAGGAGGGAAGGAAAAAGAGCTGTGGTTTTCAGGCTTTTGACCAAGAGCATCTGCTGCTGATCTGCTTTTATTTTCCTCATTAAACTTGCTGCTCGTGCACAGAAATGGCTGCCGCTGTGTATTAGCTATTCCTGCCCAAGAGGCAGTGCCCACAAATCAGTCCGTGAGAGGATTCCGAGCCAGAACTGGTTATCACCTCCATTAAACTTTCAGCAGCCATTTAAAAGCTTTTGGAAAAACTGTAGATCAAAAAAATGACACATGCTGGTGATGATCGTCGTGCCCTCCGGCTTTGGTGTGACTGTTTTTCACACGCTCTGATTTTCCATGCAGACTAGCAAATTGTGGATGAAGTGCATAGCCATTGTGTATGAAGAGCATTCTGGGAAAATGCAGCAGATACTCAATAACGCTCTTCCTTCACGCACAGGGCCTTCCAAGCACCCAGCTGAGCCGAAGTCTTTAAGATTCTGCCCGAGTCTCACACATCTTAATACATCTGTCAGGTCTTGTCAGGCTGTCTATGACAAGGTGGATCTTCCAGGCAGTAAAGTGCAATAATGTTCTGTAATTTCCCACATCCTCCTCTAATCTTAGCTAATGAAATTGTCATCCGACACCGTGTTTGAAGAGGACTCGGGAAAGCGGCGCTCAGTAATTGACTGGATGCAGCAGTCATCCCCAGACTCACATCTATCATCTAATCTAGTTATTGCACTCTGAGAAAAAAGACAATGTTTCGCTGTTTCATTGCTTTTTTCTATGAAAGCGTCTCAGTAAATAAATTAGCCAAGCCAATATTGCAGCATTTATCTGTTCTGTGTGACGGATTTATGTGCATTACGGAATAATGTTTTGACTGCCGATAAGAGTGATGCGGAATTCTGCTGAAAGCTACAATGTTGTGCTTTCTGTGATACTGTGAAACTTTCTTAATATCGTGTACTGAGATAATAGTATTTTCCAAATCTTAAATAAACGATACCGAGCAGAAGCCTGTCTTGCATCAAGCCGTAATGTGATTTATAAATATTAAAGAAGTAATCGTTTAAGAGTCAATATTTCACTTTTCAACTCATAAGGTAAAATAAAAAGCGAATGCATGTAATTTTCCTCTACACTTCTAATGCAGGTGATTTCATATTGTTTTATTTGTCCTATATCATTTCTAGAAACCCACTGGATCTGTAGTGAAAGTGCCACCTGTTTATCGGTACATGATGGAGAAAGACCCTCTCTGTGAGTAATTTATTTTTAAACCAAAGTCAGATTGGGCTGCGTTTCCCAAAAACATCGTGAGCTTAAGTACAATGAAACCAATGGAGCTATGATCAGTTTAGGCTTATGATACTTTTTGGAAATGCAGCCCTGAATATTTATCTATCTATTTATGCATGTTGTTGTTATTATTATTATTTATTTATTTTTATTATTGCCAAACCTAATTTGACCCTTCGCAAGGAGCTTAATTGACAGGTGATCTGACCAATCATAATGCCAAATCTGCCATTATGTTCGACAAACAAATCAGACTGGAGAGTAGATTTCCGCAGTTGAAATAAGATACCTTCTGATGTTCATTCATGTTTATTTCTCACTATTAAAGAGGAAGAGATGATCGGTTCACGTGCAATACAGCGATCTGTCACGACACCACAAAACGGTATTCATTGTTGGAATTTCTTTTAAAAAATGACAAATTTTGAAAGCTAAGACTTTGTTTCATACCAGAAGTAACCTGCTGTCTCGTCTGTCATTGCTTTGTGAGTTTCCTCTTTGCTCCATGATGTATTTTCACTGCGTGAGAATATGATGTGTTGCGCAATGGCTTGTCAGACGAAGGGGGCGGGTCTTTTCAAAGATTATTTAGGTTAATAATTTGTTTGTTTAAAAAAAAATGGTATAAAAACAATTTTCACTCAAAAATTGCTAGTAAATGTTACAATTATTCACAAAAAAACAGCAATAACACAATTAAATGTGAAATTTTGAAGCAGAAAGACAAAAATAATAATTTATTGTGAAACGTTCAAAACAAAAACAAATAGAATGTGTTAATTTTATGTAAAAGTAGCAATCAAATGCAGTAAAATATTCTAATCAATAGACCGCCCTAGAAAAAAATAAATGACAGACTCAGAATAGTATTATCAGTCCGACTTGAGGCTTGTTTTGAGTGACTGCGGGTTAAAAGGTCAGTCAATGTAAGGTTATTACACAACCTTTTTGGGGAGTGGTTGAGGATCGCTCTTTATTGAGAAAGTATGTTCTCGGCGGACAGGCTCTAAGATAGACAGTGATTTATGCTATAAAGAGAGAGAAAGCGCAGGCGTGCAGCCGCTCTACACATGTGCTCTGCTCATAGCTGTTGTTAAGGCATTTTTTTAACTGATTTTTGGGGATATCGTAAAGCAAAAGATAAATTTGTAGTCCTGTCAAGAGGAGCTCTGCTCTGAGTGCCGCCTTGTGGGATCGAGCAGGAATGCTATATATCCCGAACCGTTCGCAGCAAGAGCGCTGTACGCCACAAGCCCCATGACATCATTAGGGTGCCACAGGAAATCAGTCTTCTGTACGCTCACCTGTTCCCCTGACATACCATTTAGAGTCAGAAAGATCTATGTGGAGTGAAGGAAATTGAGCATGCGTCTTTTCAATGTACAACACGCTTTTAAATTTGTTAGTATTCATGCAGCTCACTTATCTTTGTGCTTAGGGTTTGAACAGGCTCCAGAAAGATCTTGGCATGCGCATATAGCAAAACTGCCATGCCGTATTGCTCGCCTACGATGGATTCCTCTAACACATGGGTCTCATGCATATCTCCGCACGTCATGTTCGA
The DNA here is from genome assembly GCA_036784905.1 of Acrossocheilus fasciatus. Classification (NCBI taxonomy): domain Eukaryota; kingdom Metazoa; phylum Chordata; class Actinopteri; order Cypriniformes; family Cyprinidae; genus Acrossocheilus; species Acrossocheilus fasciatus. The sequence continues at coordinate 19,878,754 of CM071951.1, read as the reverse complement.
TTCAGATACGTATTTATTATTTAACTCTTTTAATGTTGGAACGGGCTGAAAATAACGGCAATCTGTATCTGTGTGCGCCGCAGAAGTCTGAAGCATGTGTTCTCACTGTAAATAGATCAATAAACTGTTTGCATTCCTCCGGGGTTGCAAATGTTGAAACGGGCCGGCTTCTATTGTGCTTTGAGAGATTAGCCAAAGTGAGCCTAGCCGTGAAATTTCATGGCGTGAGAACAGGCTCTTTTGAGGGTTAAAGGTGGTTCTGTGTGGCATGGGGTCCTCTTGTTTGTGATGTGGCCGCAGGCAATAAAACTGAGATTTCTACTGTACCTGCCAGCTGAGCTTCTTATGATATCCGAGGCGCACATGGAGCGTAACATTCCAGAGGAAGCGCTATCAAAGGCTTGGGCCCTCTGTAATGACATCAGAGCCCTCTGATGTAAACAGGCGTGACGGCTCTCTGGAGGCAAGTGCGGTTTCACAGAGCGTGAGTAAATCGTGCACAATTACAGTAACAACAGCTATTCGGATGGCCTGTGAGTGATCGCTCACAATGCCTGCTACTGCGGCCTTCCCCTTGAAATATAATGGTTCATACTCGCTCACACACGCTCTCCGTCCTTCTCGCGGTGATACTGGCTGCTGTAACTCTGACAGCAGAGATGGCTGTAAATGTTGTGTGGCATGCGGTATCAAATATTTATGGCTGAAAATGAGAGTGGGCTGTAAATGGTATGGAATTAGGTGGCTGATGTTATAGGAGATGGAAATATCTGATTAAAGTGTTTCTTAGTTTGTTAAATGATCTGAAATGTGATGCCACTGAACTGCTGGAGGTCTGTGTAAGGTTTTGTGGTTCTAAATTGTTTCCAGCTACATTATGAATTGTTTGTTTGCTTTTAAGACATGCATGGATGGTGCAACATAAGTGAACAGTGATAATCTGTCATTTTAAAAGATGTCGGCAAGCTATGTACAAGTTAAAAGCAATTGATTGCATCTGTTGCCTGCTTTTGATTGCAAAAAAAAAGAGAAAAGAAACAGATTTATTGGAGGTTTTATAAGTAGACAGGTCAAGCTTGTTCAAAATGTTTTAATTACTTTTTAAATTACAATTTTTATAAAAAGCTATTGAGTTATTTATATAAAGTATGTCTTGCTATATCATGCTATCAACAAACATCCAATTATTTAATTTATTTTTTCTTTGTTTTGCACTCTATTTATTAAAACCACACTGAATTCTCATCAAGTTTGTTCGTTTTTAAACATTTCTCCAGTTCTTACAAAGGTCTTTAAAAGTCTTAATTTGTCCTTCCACAAATTAAGGCCTTTTTAAAAAAAAATAAAATAAATAAAACATAAAAATAACAATAGGTAGTCCGTTTATGCTTAACTGACAAAATATTGATGTTTATGGGGTATAAAAAAGTGTTTTCCCTTTAAAGTGATTTTTCTTTCCTTTTTTTTCTTCTTTTTGTTTTGGAGCCCATTGGCAGATATTTGTTCTTGTTTTAATCATAAACTTTAATTTGCTAAGTTTTATTTAAGAAACTTTAAATAACTGCACTGCAAATATTAGAAGATCACTTTTTTGCAGTGTATTCAGATGGAACAGTAAAAGTTATTTCCATACTTAACTAAGCTTCTTCTGTACAAAGAATTAAAAAGTAATAGAGATCTGTGAAAGTTGTCTTTTCAAACTGCAACTTATGTTGCTCATTATATATATTTTTTATCACTTTATATGAAAATCTTCAGTAAAATAATGTATCAAAGGATCTTGGTGCAGAAAACACTTGTGAATATATTGGTGCAGGGCTGTTTATATTTTTTGTAAGTGTATTTCACCGTTCATTGTTGTCAGTTCGATGCAGTAGGTCATTATTATCTTAGTTGCAAAGTAATTAGTCGATCACAGTGCTATGGAGGCATTGCTTATTGTTACGTGACTTTTCACTTCATCTTTCTCCCTCACATTGTTACGTTGCTTTTAGACAGTATAACACAAAAAATTCCCCAACACAATTTGATCTCATATTTCACAATATCTGTCTTTATTTTTGTATGTTCCACTGTTTTCATATTCAGTTGTTTTTGCACCTGTAACTTGCAGAGGTCATAAATTCATCAAAATCGAAATGTTTGTAATAATCTTCCTCTACAGAGACGGATAGCACCTGAAGATGTTTCCAGAGGACACAGGGTTTTCAGTATGAAACCGAACCCTGGGAGCGTTTCGACCTGAGCTTCAGAGAGCATGAGACTGATGTGCGTTTGAAGATGATGACAGATACAGGGCCTTGATTTCACTTGATTAACTGGAGCAAGAAGCTCTGTGATGCATCATAGAAAGACCATCTTTCTCTCCTGAACTCTCTCAGGCTTTGAGGTCATTTCGTTAATCAAACTTAAACCTTCTGAGTCACAGGTTGAAACATGTCACTGCACATACAAGTTCAGTGCTTGAAAAATCAGCTTTCTTTAAAAAAATTCATGAACATAATTCATTTTCAGTGATATCAAAGGAATTCAATTCTTCTAATGAATGCAATCTGTTGTCTTCTTGGTGCCTTTTTTCCTTGTCAGAGCAAGGGAGAAACATTTACTGTCCTGGCTTTTGTTTTCTATATGACTCATTTTAACCTGCACAATTAATATTGATGTTTATTATTCAACTTTTCATTTTACATTTAAAACTTTTACAGACTTTTTTTTTTTTTAATTCATTATTTACATTTTTAATTCATTGTTATTGTTGTTGTTCGTATTCCTTTTTCATATTCGTAAAATTATGATATATGATATATTATGAATATCCTCTAATTTAGTTTAAATCTACATGTGCAAAGATATTACACAGAAACTGTACTTTGTACTACAGAAACAAGAGGTCGGAAAAATAAAAGGTGAGCATTCATATTGAGATGTTGCTGTGTTAGTTTCATGCATGTGTATTTTCCATTTAGAAGTCCATTCTGAGTTAGATCAGACCAAGCCAGGCCTGTTTTATAGTCTGTTCCTTGCATGCAAAACCTTTTATTAATTCTGAAAGAAAACATCTTGAAATATGTCTTTTCAGAATATAAATTCTTATTAAATATTCCCAGATCAATGGAAATAAACGTCACTGCTGGGGAACATTTCAGGGGAGAGGAACTGAAATGGAACACCACCTTTTTTTCGGTATGTGTTTCTTGACAAATGGAGTTGTGTATTAGTCTGTTCTATCAAAGCTAATTGAAAACTGCATTTCTGCATTTTGTTCCCATTAATTGTAGTCATATGTTAATGATCTGCTTTCTTCGCTTCTTTTGAAGGAAGTATTGATCAGGGTTATGAAAAGGCCTCTGTATCCACAGAAAAATTCTGTATGATTACTGTCATTGGCAAACGAACATTCTGTATGTGTTTAATCTGACCAAAAGAATGGGCTGTTCTGGAACGTCTTTCCTTTCCAGAGTCACTCTTTACTTCCCCAGGGGATTGACATTGTGATTCAAGGTGAACCTTATCATTTTGATTCTTTAGACAAGGGATTCATAAAAACTTTGGTCACCTGAACCCCTTTGACATGTATTACTTTTATTTATTTAGTTGTTTATTTAATAGTTCATTTAATGCAAGTTAACAAACATCAGTTAAAAAAAAAAAAAAACTACACATGTCAAATAACAGCAACATTGCAGGAAACACATAAAAAGAAAGTAAAAACAAATAAATATATATGTATATATATATATATATATATATATATATAGTAAGTGTTTTATTTATTTTATGTTAAATGTTTTTATTTTAAAATGATTTAATTAAGCTTAATTAATGTAATAATATTTAACTTGTATTACTATTATTATTATTATTGTTATGATCATCAATTCACAAATCTTGACATTTTTTTACATGTTTTGCATCTGTATGATTTAATTAATTATTAAATCATATTGAATTATTATTATTAATACACAAACGCCTTGCAGTTCTACTTGTTGTCTATTTTCCATATTTTTAAAATAACACAACATCAAAACTAACACTGAAATCACACAAATGATAATTATGGTATGATAATTATTTAAATGTTAAACAAATAAAAATAAAAAAAAAAATCTAAAAATATATATAAAAAATATTTTGGCTTCTTCAGAGTATGCTTTTGCTCACTCTGGACATTTAGTCAAAAGTGTCCAAACACTCATCTGATGATCCAATAATGTAACATCAAGAACTGTTGTGATCTCGAGAGAACCATGAATACAGTGTGAACTACCCTAAATATTGGAGATGATTCTAGAACATCTTGCCTTCTTGCTGTCTAACTCAGAAGAAGCTGTACTTTTGGCTGATAAGCACACTGGCAGAGGTATTCCAATACAGAGCCGATGTATTCGGGCTGCACATCCTGAATGGGTCCAAGTGAGTGGGAGTTGAAATCCCTGCTGATGGATGGCTGGTATGGGGCCAGCGTTCCGGATGGGAATGGCTGCCCAGCGCTGGGATGCTCTCCCAAATCCCCCCTGTGAAACGGTCGCAGCTGCCACGTCAGTCACCTGAGCATTCCCGCTTTTTCATCGAACAAACTGCAATCAGGCCCTCAGCGGCTGACCTGACAAATTGATTTGGAATCCCTTCTGACGATCCGTCCCTGCTTCGCATTCCCTCTGCGGTCAGCATCGAGCCGAGTGGGGCGGATAAAAAAAATAAAATAATGGCCTTCGCTATCGTTCCTGCCATTGGGTAAAATTATCAAAGGATGAGTTGGAAAATGAATGACTGGACCTAGAAGGAGGACATAAAATGCTTTCTGAGTAATTTTTCTTTTTCTTTTCTTTTTTTTTTTTTTTTTTTTTTTAAATGCATGCTCTTAAAATGCTGGTGACATGGGAACTAATCATAGCTGGTGGGAAAAATGATATACGTAGATTAAAATAATTGTGTAATGTTGCACTTTATTAGGCATGTCATGATCCTGTCACGAATTTTGGCAGACAAGTATTTGTTATTCTGTCATACAGTTTTAGCTTGTTACACACACAAGTTTTTTTTGTTGTTTTTTTTTGAACATGGAATTATAGAAATACATAGAAATAACAACACTTTGAAATTCCAAACTTTATTTATAGAAATAACTATACTTTGAACAGAAGTAGAATGACATGAATAATAATTTAAACATTACATTTTCATTTAGATTATCTCTTCTGGGTTCACTAAAATTCCATTAGAGTTAAGAGATAAATTCCAGTCCCTTTATCAAAAAAATCACAATATAATTAAGTGTGTGTGTGTGTGTGTGTGTGTGTGTGTGTGTGTGTGTGTGTGTGTCTGTTTATTTATTTAATGAGTATATTGTGTTGTTTATAATATAAAAATACTACTGCATTTTTTCTAATATTTATTACAACAACAACATAATAACAATATTAATAATGAAAATATAAACGAAAATTATTATATTAATATAATTATATATGTATTTTTTACATATTTTACAACATTAATAATAATATATTTTTAATATCCATTTGTTATTTTTAATTTTATTAAATTCAATTTAAAGTTTATCTTGAATATTATATCTATAATATGTGCTATTGCTCACATTTCTAATGTTTATTGCGTCTTTATATTAAAGTATTTTTCTATTTGTTTGTATTATTGTAACATTAATATGTCAGTTTATTTATAGTTGCCTCTATTATGGCTATATGCGACATGAAGTGCAGATTAATTCGATTACGATAAATAATCCTGACAAGCCTAATCTGAATGTTGTCTGATTGTTTCGGTTTGTGCATTGAATGAAAAACACCCAAAATAAGATTTTCCTTTAAATTTCTCCCTTTTAATGCTTGCCTTGCAAAGCCATTCTCAACAGAAAGACCGGAAAGGAAAGATGGACAGAAGGAGAGGGCGTAACAGAAACAGCTCAGTAACGTTATTCAGTGAGAATACAGCGTTCCTTGGCACTCATTTGGGAGACATTGTGCTGTCAGGGAGATCCACAATCTCTGAGCAACTGCAGCTGATGAGCATGTATCAAATTCAGCTTCTGTGTCTTCCCTTCTCTCTCTGCCTCCTTCCTCTTCTCTCTTGAGGAATCGTTTCGATGTCTTCTCTGACTTGCTAAATGATGATGGCTAAATCTCCACACAGCTGCCATGCCAGATCTACTGCAGGACCTGGTAACGATTGAAAAAAGCGAGAGAAACTCTGTCAGTCATCCAGATACACTACCGCTTGCCACGAGACACCGGTTCAGAAGAGATTGAGATTTAGAAAGAGAATTTTGAAGTGTTGAATTTTAATACTTGTCTTTCTCTATGCCAATAAATAGCTAAGATACATACTTCAGCATTTACTTACACACACACACTTGCGCTAAAGCTTAATTTGGTTTATTGGCTTGGTAAGTGGCTCATCTCCAAGCATAACATGTTTCTGCTCAGGTTGGGGAGGTGGGAAATCGGAGATGCAGTTCCAGCATAAAAAGTGAGAAGTGGTCTGGCCTCCACACCCGGCCGTACCACAAAGAGCCTGTGTCCTTTACACATTACAGTGGAAAGAAGGTGGGGGCTCGTGGCCATGATATTTCATTTCTTCTGACCCTTAACTTGCCGTTTTGGTAGCTCTGTGCTTGAAAGTTGAGCCAGGAATAAAATGACAAGCTTCTGTTCATGCCTACACCATTGCCAACCTGTGCTCGTATTAATAAGTATGTTTTCTGAAAGAACATATATGCTCCAATCCCATAGGATCTATATGGAGTACATCTGCCGGGTTGAAATGGGTGGAAAAGGCACAACTCCACACAAGGAGTGCACAATTGTTATTTGTGTTGGTATACAATTGTAATCGTATTGGTTATCAGGCTGATAATACATACTTATTTACTTTGAGCATATTTGATATAAAAAAAATAATAATGTTCTTCTGTATTGTTCCTGCTCATTGGGTAAAATGAATAAAGGTAACATGGGAACTAATCAGTTGGTGAGAATAAAGTTTGATAAATCAGTTAAAGTAATAGCATAATTGCACTAAATTAGGCCTGTCGTGATCATGAAAATTTGGATCATGAGTGTTTAGAAGTTTATTTGCTTTCAACCTGGAATCACACAATAGTTCAGCTACCTATTGGACTATAATTTATATTATAAATAAATAGATTTAATATATAAAAATAACACATTTTTTTCTGAAATATATACATGCATGCGTGTGTGTGTGTGTGTGTGTGTGTGTGTGTGTGTGTGTGTATATATATATATATATATATATATGTGTGTGTGTGTGTGTGTGTGTGTATATATACATAATAAATATAAAGCACACATACATATATCATGTAAACAAAAACTTTTATTTTGGATGCGATTAATCATGAAAGTATAAATGAACTGGAATGTTATATTAATATAATCGTAATATTTACTATTGCATATTCTAAAATATATTACAACTTCAATATTACTACTACTACTAATAATAATAATAATACATTTTTTGTATTTATTTATTTTTCCTGCACTTGCTTCCTTCCATTATATGACAATATGTTCAGTTTAAAGTTACATTTACAGTAACACTTTAGTATAGGGACCGATTCTCACTATTAACTAGCTGCCTATTAGCATGCCTATTATTAATATATTGGCTGTTTTGTAACTTGTTTTGTATTTTTATTGGTTTTATGTAATTATTATTATTGTTATTTTTTATTTATTTATTTATTTGTGCAGCACTTTGGTCAACTCTGTCGTTATTCAATGTGCTGTATAAATCAATAAATCTAAACTAAACATATTCTGTATGGCCATGTTCTACATCCCTAATCCTACTCAATACCTAAACTTAACAATTACCTTAACTATTAATAAGCAATGAATTAGGAGTTTGAGGCAATTTGTAGTTAATGGTTTGTTAATAGTGAGATAAAGTGTGACCCAGTTTTACAGTATATGGGCTGATATTTAATTGTGCATTGTCATTTCAACTTATTTATTTGTATTATTATTTATAAGAAATAATGTGTATAAGCATTTTTTTTTTTTTTTTTTTTAAAAAACACTAGAATGTTAACATTTTTTCTGCAGATCTCAATATTCATTATATGAGATTATATCATATTTGGCAATATCAAAACCAAAGTGTTATATTTTTTTTATAATATATATATATATATATATATATATATATATATATATATATATATATATATATATATATATATATATATATATATTTGTGTTTAGTAGTAGTAGTAGTGGTAGTAGTAGTAGTAGTAGTAGTAGTAGTAGTAGTAGTAGTGGAGGTGTTATTTTCAACTGGCTGTCACTTTGCGGTTTTATTTCTCTCTCTCTCTCTCTCTCTCTCTCTCTCTCTTTCTCTCTCTCTCTCTCAACACGTTGATGCTCTCACTGCTTGCTTATCTGCCTCTTCCAGCACCTTTCACGTGAGCCTGTTGAGAATGAATTGCAAATGTGCACTCATCTCTGCTCACTCAGCGCCAGTGGTCTCATGCATACGGTGGCTTGTCACAAGCTGTTTGAATGTTAGAGTTATAAGCTCTTTGTCCTTGTGTCTTTTCTTGGCACCTTATTAACGCTGTAGCATCTCTCAAAAGTACATTCAGTCACGACTGCCACGTGTGGTTCTGCTGGCCCGCACCCATGCACTTTACCAAAACCTATGTATAACCCAACCAGGTCCATTTCGATCTTGGTGTTAAAAACCTGAGCCCTGCCGTGGGTGGAGGTCACAGCAGATGGACATAGCGCGCTCTCTCAGCTTTCTTCTCCTCATCCACACCAACATCAGCTGCTCCTATAAAGCAGAGTGGAGACGTCTTGTTCTGTATTTTTCCATCTCCTCTGATGATATGGCTCTTTATGTGACCTCTGCAGTTTATGAGGTGCATCGTTAGATTGCTGGCATAGTGGATACTGTTTTAGATGTAAATGTGTTAATAGAGAGGAGTGTTCTTTAACCCATTAATGCCCAGATTATTCCAGTTACTTTGAATTATTTATTTGTTTTTCATATAAAAATATTTTTGTTTAGCACAAATGATTGGTAACTTTAATAGCTGGTGTGTCTTATAAATCCAAGAGAAGGTGGACACCCAAACATGACAGGTGTGTTGCTTGTTGAATATTTTATTTCTAAACCACTGGCATTAATATGGAGTTGGTTTTCCCTCACCTCAACTCTTCTGGAAACATTGCTCATCATCAAAACGTTTTTGATCATCAGGCTTGGTGAGGTGGACTTGCTGGTGTGTTTGGGATCATTGTCCTGCTGCATAACCCAAGTGCGCTTGAGGTCACAAACTGATGGCCAGACATTCTCCTTCAGGATTTTCTGACAGAGTGTAGAATTCATGATTCTATCGATTATGGCAAGTCGTCCAGGTCCAGACCACCACACTACCACCACCATGTTTGACTGTTGGTATGATGTTCTTTTTATGAAATGCTGTGTTAGTTTTACGCCAGATGTAACAGGACACACACCTTCCAAAAACTTCAACTTTTGTCTCTTCAGTCCACAGAATATTTGCCCAAAAGTCTTGGGGATAATCAAGATATTTTGGGGCAAATGTGAGATGAGCCTTTGTGTTATTTTTGGTCAGCAATGGTTTTTGCCTTGGAACTCTCCCATGGATGCTGTTTTTGCCCAGTCTCTTTCTTATTGTTGAATCATGAACACTGACCTTAATTGAGGCAAGTGAGGCCTCTTTAGATCGCGGCATGATGTGTTGCTCTTTAAGCATGCTTTACTTTGTCAGACAGGTTCTATTTAAGTGATTTCTTGATTCAGCAGGTCTGGCAGTAATCAGGCTTGTGAAATTTAACTCAGCTTTCTAAAATAATGTGGTTAATTACAGTTATCAGAAATTATCATTTAAAAAATGCATTTTGTATTTACTTGCATTATCTTTGTGTAATATAAAAATTAGTTTGATGATCTGAATCTTTTAAGTGTCACAAATATGCAAAAAAAAAAAAACAGGTAGGGGGCAAAAACCTTTTCACGGTACTGTAAATGATTAATGCAGATGTAATTGTATAGAGCAGTGCACAAATGTTAGTGGTATTTATTCTGTGTGTAATTTCCGTGGCACTAGACTAGTGGAACTAGGGGTGCCAAAATATAGCGGTATTAGTGATATTTAAAAATGAATAGTACACATAGGACAATATGACACATAATAATCCAGCGCCATTGCCATTATGGAGTTCTAAACTCTCACTGGTAATTTGTTTCATTCATACTCAATGCCAGAGGGTGCCCTCACATAGAAAGTCCACAATCAATACTCATAGGAGTAATAGAACTTATGACATTCCAAGAAATCCCTGTAGGCATCCGCTGTAGATGAATTCAGAATATGAACGTTTGAATGTAGAATATAAAATGCAGAAAGAATTTTTTATTTTTTTCTGATGAAACATGAAGACAGTGAACACACGATTGCAACAGCATATGTGACCCATGCTGGCAAAATGAGTAGTAATGTCTTGATTTTTGAGCTACGGGCAAAAAAAAAAGCAAAAAAGGAAGATTTTGGTCGAATTTGAGATTTTCACAAAAATTAGTTCATTAAGCCCTCGTCTAGCGATCCCAGTAATCCAAATAGTAATTAAGCATCTAAAAGTATCTTTATTTGTACGTTTCTGCTCACTTCTTGTGCTGCGTCTCATCCGAAGCGTATACATAAAGACGACAGATGACAACGACGGCGCTCTATCCCGATACACATATACACAGATTTACAGTAGGCTAAATATGTTTAAGTATTCACGCAAACATTATCAGTTATGTCTTAAGTGAATGTTTGGGGAAAAACATCGGATATGTAACATTATATTAGATCCGTGCAGTACAGTAAGTCTCAGTAGTTAATCAAACAATAAAAGAAAAGAGGGAATCACTCTCTGCTTGAACTGCTTTTGTAGTTTTAATAATCCATTTATTTTTAATACACACCCTTAAGTGATTTTCTCAGTTCTTATTTATAACAACAAAGAAAAAAATAGCTATATTGTGATTATTAATCTAGTAATGATTATTAAGAAAAGATGTGAGGGAAAAGATGTGATGTTGCTGGGTGATTTTATTTTGGAACCTTTAAATCAGTTTTTCTCTAAATTTACATTGCTGACTCCACCGACTTCAAACAGGTGTAGCTCAGTAATTTTTCGTCCGATTCCAACAAATCATACATCATTTTGAAGGACTTTTAATAGAGAGTGAATAAAAATAAAAATAGCTCATTTTTGAAAATTTGCTCATTGTGACTCATTTTGCCAGCACCTGTCACATTATGTTTTATCTGTGTTCTTCAGGCCATCTCAGTTATTTTGATAAGTATATGCATTTATAAAATAATGCTAATCGACACTGCATTCATCACACAATGCTATAAAATAATACAATTTCTACTTCATTCTGTGATAAGAATCAGTTCACAGAAGGAAGTTATTTAAAACATTCTTTTGGAGTAAAAATATGTTGCTATTCTCATAAATTGTTGTAAATGCTTTGTATGCAGTGGTGTGATTCATTGGTCAAAAAAGGGGGGAAAATAGAAATGAACTTGACTGATAGCATTGTTTATTTACTTTTTTTTTTTTTTAAAGATTTGTAAATATATCACAATATATCGTTATCATGAATTTTTTATGGCTACGATAATCGTATAGTGAAAAATCTGATATTGTGACAGTTCGAAGTGGAACCAAACAGAATTATAAATATAGTAACACTTCAGCCATCTGCCATTGTTTTCTTTCGGGTCAAGAGTGACTGTACTGATTAAGCTTGATATTCTAAACATATTTTTAGCTAACTGCTTCAACACATCCGGTTTACTGACCAAGGCATCTGAAGGAAACTCTATCGTCCCCTGGAGAACTGAGGTTTGTTACCACCACAGCAACACAAGAACTTTATCTATGATAATTAGGTATATGTATGTATGTCTACGACCATGTATTTGCACAATGATCTGGGAGAGGAGGAAATCCTCCAGCAAGGAAAACGTGACTTACATTACCCTTAAAGAATGGATGCATCCCTCTCATGCTCAACCAAGACCAAGTGAGCAAACATACACCAATACACCCAGGACCAAATCTAGCAACTAAATGCACACATCCTATACCAGATTAAACCCTAGCAACTAAACACATGCATGCACACACACACGGCACTGCTGTGTTCAAGCCTCTCCTATTACTGTTTTAATAGGGAATTTGAGAGTGTGTGGAGGCCCAGGGGCGAAGGCTGTCTCTGCACATGATCGCCCGCAACTAATACATCCCACAACTGCACATGAGTGTGATGGAGCCCCTGCCCATATTACTGTGGAAACAGGTGCTCTTTGCAGGCCAGCAGATGTCCCACAATGCCGCTGTGGAAACGGCCTCTCAATAGCTGTGTACAGAAACAATGCATGATGCCCTGCCAAGATGGTCTGACTTCTGTTTATTGTTGATGGTATGTGTCTTTGTGTGTATGTATTGACTAGTGCTGTCAAACAATTAATTGCGATTAATCGCATCCAAAATATTTTTTTTGTTTATATAATATGTGTGTGTGTGTGTGTGTGTGTGTGTGTGTGTGCGTGCGTGTGTGTGTGTGTGTGCGTGTGTGCTGTGTATATTTATTATGTATACATAAATACAAACAAAAACATGTATATATTTAAGAAAAATATGTTATGTTATGTTTATATATTAAACATATTGATATATAATATAAAATATAAATGTATATACAGTACATGTAAATATTTTCAAAATAATGTATGTGTGTGTGTGTTTATAATACATAATAAACAAACACAGTACACATGCATTTAAATATTATGTAAATAAAACTTTTATTTTGGATGTGATTAATCGCAATTAATAATTTGACAGCACTGGTATTGACATAATCTGACTATGTTTGTGGATGGGCAGTCCTGAGTAATGTAATAAATACAACATGATCTGTGGCTTGCTGACAATTTGTCATTCGGCTTTCAACAAAAAGTTGTTTAATACACTTACAATGGATGCCTTGCAGGCAAACAAGCAAACAAACAAAACAAAACCAAGCAAAATAGATTTTAAATGTGGGGGATTTTTTTTTTTTCTTTAGTCATCAGAGCAAGTGACTATAATTTAATTAAAGGATTATAAAGACATTTTAATTTGCAATATATAGAATGATTTTTAAAGAATCATTTGACTCTGAGGACTGGTGTAATGGCTGAAAATTCAGCTTTGCAGTTTAAAGTATACTACACACACACACACACACACACACACATATATATATATATTAATTATATATATATATATATATATATATATATATATATATATATATATATACTGTATATATATATATATATATATATATATATATATATATATATATATATTAACACTATTATCAAGGGGGGGGGGGGGGGGGGGTATTTCAGTATTTCTACTTCAAAATTCCATGTTTAATTCAATGTTACTAGCTACTATTAATTATTTGTGAAATTTACTAGCAATTTCTGAGAGAAAATTGCTTCAAAGTAAATCCACCAATTGTTCATTGTCTTGTTGTATCAAAATTGTATTTATTCCATAATGTTCTTGTGTATAAAAAAAGAAGTGCTTATTGTTCACACCCTTCTCTTTTTGACCCTTTCACAGTCTCCCAAAAGTTCACTGTGCTTCCTGTTCGCAGAAATAGCCTCCGTTAGTTTTTTTTTTTTTCTCCTCACAGGTTGAAACATCCTAAACAGCCCGCGTGTCCCGTGCCAGACAATGAACGTGACCTGTTCCTGGCTAAAAATCTGGCCCTGCTAATGCCGCTGTGTGAAGTCTGCGCTCAACCATTTGCTCTGTCTGTAGAAATAGAAGCAGGCATTACCGGCCTGATGGAAGTAAGGTTATGGCACCATGCCAGCCTCCGGAGAGCACCAGAGCCAGATGGCATTAGACCAGAGCCCGACACACATGCACACACACCTTAATAACCAGCTGTACGGGCACCCTTTTGTTCACTGATGCTTAACAAACGCTGCGCATGTTTCATGTAGTAACATGTGTCTTTGCGCTTGTGTGTGTCTTTGAAGTCTAATGTGTTCTGGGGCCGGACAGTGATGTATGACAACAACCTAAAAACCCTAAATGACATCATGTGATTACTGGCAAACAATAGTGAAATGACAGAAAATGCAACATACTGTAAAACTGCAACAAATTAACAGAATTGATTGATTGATTTTTAGTTTGTAAATTAATCTCTCCAGTCCATTAATCTTGTGAAGCAAAAAGTTTTCTGTAAGAAACAAATCCATCATTAAGGTGTTTTAATGTTAAACTGTCGCTTCTGGCCAAAATACAAGTCCATAATCCATAATATCTTTTCTTCCAGTGAAAAAGTTCCCTGTTGTCCTCTCACATCACAATCCACCAACGTATTTGTTTGGAACTGATTTGGACTGTTTTGCAGATTTCTCTCCTGATTCAGACAAGATTACTTTTTCTTTGGAGAAACAATATTATGGATATATGATGTAAGAAATGGTTTACAGTTTAAAAAAAAAAAAAAAAAGAAATCATCTTAATGATTTAATGAATGTAGTTTGTGGATTACTTACATTACTTGTGGATTACTGTGGTGTTTTTATCAGCTGTTTGGACTCTCATTCTGACGGCACCCATTCACTGCAGAGGATCCATTGCTGAGCAAGTGACGCAATGCTACATTTCTCAGTTCCGTTCTGATGAAGAAACAAACTCATCTACATCTTGGACGGCCTGAGGTTGAGTACATTTTAAGCTAATTTTAATTCTTGGGTGAAATATTTATTTAATACATGTATTCATCTAGAACTTAATAATTTTCCATCTAAAATTTTAGATTTCAAACACATACTTATCAAGATTTTCATGTGTCACTGATATGTTCGGTGTTTGGCAGGTGGAGCAGTGTTTAGCAAAGAGTCACGTACAGTGAGTTTCTGTGAATTGTTGGGTCACATTTCTATGTCTGCTGTAGATCCGTATGTCCAGGGAGCGTGAGGAACTGCAGAAGGACTGCAGTTAGTGTTTGATATCATAATCCTGTTATGATTTTCACTGATCCCCAAAATTTGTCTCAGATGGTGAAACAGAGGCAGAAATCACATGGTGTTCTCTGGGTCTTAGAAGGGAAACAGACCTAATGGATGTCTTAATATCAATGTTGAAAACAGTTGTGCTGCTTAATAATTTGTGGAAATCATTATATATTTTATTTCAGGATTATTTTGTGAAGAGAAAGTTCAAAAGAACTGCATTTATTTTAAATATAAATCTCTTGTGACATATACTTACGTATTTACTGTCACTTTTGTCCATGTGCCCTTGCTGCACCAAATCAATCAAATGTATAAGAAGAAATGTTTCTTGAGCAGCAAATCAACATATTACAATGATTTCTGAAGGATCATGTGACACTGAAGACTGGAGCAGTGAAAAATTTCACATTATTGTTTTTTCTTTCTTTCTGTATTTAGATCAAAAAACTGCAGCCTTGGTGTGAATAGAAGACTTAAAAATATTACCTGAAACTGAATGGTAGTGTAAATATGCTCATCAAACTGTAAAATACCACAGCTCAAATAAAATGTTGTGTTAAACAAACTCTGTTCGATTCAATTGTGTCAAAATAAGATATAAGGTAAAACTGGCTACCAGCAATATCAGCAATTTTTAAGTACATCTGAAGTAAAAGTCACTTTCTAAAATATAGACCATCACCATGGCAACTGAGACATCAATACTTTTATTTTTCAGCTTGATGGTCATTTTTTTTATATAGAAATCAATATCCAATTAATTATGAACAAGCTGAACTGTAATCTGTAGTTACTCAAGCGGCACATTATTTTGTTTTGGCAATATGTCCTCTTCTAAAATCAATATTTCCCACCACTGTTGCATTTGGCTTTAATTATGAAATATGCATCACTGAACCAGGAGTGGGACACATTATAGTATATAATGTTCACAGTGTATTTTTGATTGGCAGAAAAACAACATATTAATCCTGTAGCTATTGCTTGAAAATATGTATATGTATATATATATAGAGAGAGAGAGAGAGAGAGAGAGAGCATTCAGTGTTAGCTGCACACTATGTAGTGAGCTATAGGCTATAGGATTCAATTCTGAACCTATGTCTCAATCGCAGTGGGAATTTCTGTACAGCAGGCAGAGGAATGAAAGAAGAGTGTTGCTGTTCAGGACAGACAGGGGCAGCACTGCCTTACTTCATTCATTAGTCATCTGCTCACAATCACTCCATCCATTGCTAAAGCAAAGAATCTCTGCAGCTCAGCAGGGTTTTGGACAATTTTGCTCGTCTCGTCTCTCAGTCCGTCTCTTTCTCAGTTTCTCTATAGAAGGAATTTGCCTAATGACCCAGAGGTGTAAGACTGAGCTTCCTGTCTGACCATCAGAGCCAAACGCAATGTGTTCACGGTACAGGAAATGAAATCATCACACACCGTGACGAGGGTAATTACCTTACATTATCTTCACAGCAGACCATGATTTTCCACCATCACACTGGAGGCTTTTTTTGCATTGTTGTACAATGTCAGTGGTTGTAATTAGAATAATAAGAAAACAATTTTATCTTATATTATTGGTAGTCAGAACAGATTCAATTAATCTCATTTCACATGGGAAATATTCCACAATTAAAATACTTTGTTGTGAAATCCTCAAACCCTTTGTTGAGTAGTATTTGTCATATACATACAGTGCCATGAAAAGGGTTTTGCCCCCTTCCTGTATTTTTTATTTTTATTTTATTTTTTTTGTATATTTGTCACACTTAAAATATTCAGATCATCAAACAAATTTTGGTCACACTTTATATTAGGTGACCTTAACTGCTATGCACTAAAATAAGTGCAATGTACTTACTGTGTTCATATTATATTGCAAAACACTTTTGCTGCTATTGAGGTGGGATACGGGTAAGGTTAGGGCCAGGTTTGGTGGTATGGGTAGGTTTAAGTGTGGGTTAAAGTGTAAGGGATGGGTCAACAGTGTAACTATAAATGTAATTACAGAAATTAATTACAGATGTAATTACATGCAGGTATTTTAAAAACATATAATTACAATGTAAAACCATGTATTTACACAATAAGTGCATTTTACCAAATGATTAATTAAAATGTAAGTACATCGTAGTTAAGACCACCTAATATAAAGTGGGACCCAATGTGAAATATTAATTGCCCCTCCTATTAAATCATGAAAGAACTGTGATTAACCACATTATTTTAGAGTTAAATTTCACTAACCAAACCCAAGCCTGATTACTGCCAGACATGTTGAATCAAGAAATTGTTAAAATAGAACCTGTCTGACAAAGTGAAGCATGCTTAAAGAGCAACACATCATGCCGCGATCTAAAGAAATTCATAAACAGATGAGAAACAAAATAGTTGACATGTATCAGTCTGGAAAGGATTATAAAGCCATTTCTAAGGCTTTGGGACTCCAGCAAACCATGGTCAGAGCCATTATCCACAAATGGAGAAAACTAGGAACAGTGGTGAACCTTTCCAGGAGTGGCCGGCCTACCAAAATTACTCCAAGAGCACAACGACGGCTCATCCAGGAGGTCATCCCCAAGACTTTTGGGCAAATATTCTGTAGACTGATGAGACAAAAGTTGAACTTTTTGGAAGCTGTGTGTCCCGTTATATCTGGTGTAAAACCAACACAGCATTTCATAAAAAGAACACCATACCAACAGTCAAACATGGTGGTGGTAGTGTGGTGGTCTGAGGCTGCTTTGCAGCTTCAGGACCTGAATGACTTGCCTTAATTGATGGAACCATGAATTCTGCACTCTATCAGAAAATCCTGAAGGAGAATGTCCGGCCATCAGTTTGTTGCTCAAGCTCAAGTGCACTTGGGTTATGCAGCAGGACAATGATCCCAAACACATCAGCATCCACCTCTGAATGGCTCAAGAAAAACAAAATTAAGGTTTTGGAGTGGCCAAATCAAAGTCTGGACATAAATCCGATTGAGATGCCGTGGCATGACCTTAAACAGTCCATTAATGTGCAAAGAAGAGTGGGCCGAAATTCATCCACAGCGAAGTGAAAGACTCATTGACAATTTTCGCAAACGCTTGATTACAGTTGTTGCTCCAAAGGGTGGCACAACCAGTTATTCGATTTAGGGGGCAATTACTTTTTCACATAGGGCCAGGCAGGTTTGTACAGCTTTTTTTCCCTTAATAAATGAAATCATCATTTCAAAACTGAATTTTGTATTTACTTGGGTTATCTTTGTGTAATATTAAAATTAGTTTGATGATCTGAATCTTTTAAGTGTGACAAATATGCAAAAACTAAAAAAAAACAGGAAAGGGTCAAAAACCTTTTCACGGCACTGTACATACTTACAGATAGCAAACTTTTAACTGATAAAGAATGCAGAAATGCTGCATTGCCTATCGATAATGTTACCATATACTATGAAAAATTATCTTCTATTACATAAACTAGAAATAAAATTAAATGTTTAATAAAATGTTTATTTATTATTATTTATCATTTTTTTGTAAGTAAAAGGCAGATTTAAGTAGTTCAAATAGGTTAGAACTACAATAAACCTCAGTTTTAATGATACCTTTATGAGCTCATGAGAATTGTCACTGTATTTTATTAAGTGAATTTATTTTAGCTACAGCTGTCAGTTTTAATTTGAAGGTTTTCTTTAGTGTAGACATGTATTCAGTGAGTTTTTTGGGAAGCGGTGGGAGTATTATCTTTAGTCGGTGAGGGTTATCTCTGTGTTGACAGGCTAAATCGAATGGCCTCTCTAATCAGATATCACTTGGTTTGAAGCACTGGTCCAATAGCTTAAAGATCACATAAACACCCTCGAGCTGTTCCTTTTCTCACCATGCCCCATACAAACACTCAGATATTCAAAGCAAAAGCTGCCGCATATCTTGGTAACAACCTGTTTTATGGCTTCAAAGTGTCGACAAATAAACAGTGTCTTCACACCAACCTCGAATGCATCTTTACTTTCGACTGAAAACTATTCTAGTGAACTACAGCGGCCCTGTTTGTAAAACCGTTCATCAAAGAGAACATCTCAAGCACTGTCACTGCAATGCTCTCTAATTTTACTGTATACACACCTAATTTAGTGGTAGACTTTGGTGCACCCCTGCTGAGAGGGACTTGGACTTTCCCACGCTGAGATGCTGCCTCACATTTGGAGCATACCACATGTCCTGCTTTAGAGGATTTTCACCCCCATAGGCATGTGCCTGCTTGTTAAAAAAAGACATAGGTTGTTTTGTCAGTAAACAGTTTTAACAAGATCACAACGACATGACTGGCATTCACCTCTTAATTTGAAGAGCTTTATGGAAATCCTCTAAAAACAACCATAAAAACTGAGTCTAGTCATTTGTCACAATGTTATGCAAAGAAGCTTTCATGTCTTCTCAGCTAGTCTTGTACAGGTTTTGGAAAAATGCTTATGTTTGTCAGGGTTGTGCGCCATTCTGATATGATTTGGGAACATATTTGAACTTGGGTGGCAAAAATTGACAGTGAGGAAGTAGAATTTGAATGAATTGTAATTCAGAGAGATTGCATCTTACTGTACATTTTTACATTGGAAAAGATCAACCTGAAATGTTGGCTTAACATAGCCTTGTTTGAAAGTTTCAAGGCATTTAAGCCAAAGTACTACAGGCAAAATCCTTATTTTTTGTGCACTGGTCAATCAGATGTTGGGATATTTTACATTCATAACATGTCTTTATATATATATATATATATATATATATATATATATATATATATATATATATATATATATATATATACATATACATTTTTATTTTTTAAGGACATCCAAAATCCCCTCTATAAAAACCTTTAAACTAACATTTTTACATTAATCTTTGAATCTTGTGTCTTGCCTAAATATAGATAGATAGATAGATAGATAGACAGACAGACAGACAGACAGACAGACAGACAGACAGACAGACAGACAGACAGACAGACTTTAGAGAAATCAGTGAAGATACTGACCAGGTCACTGGTCAACTGGTTTCTTTTGGGAGCTCTAATTCTGTAACAGCGTAAGTCAAACAATACGCGAGCTCTCGCCGGGATACATTTCACATTCATAGCGGAACACACGCTAAGCCTATTTTTAGTGTCTCAAGTTAATGCTAACCCAGGTTAAGGTTCAGAAATACTAAAGGTATAGCCAACATTATTCTGCCTCATACTGTTCTAAACAAGCAGCTGTGGACACTGATACGCATGAGGCGTCATTAGATTGGGGATCTCCATCCATCAAGACGTCGGGATCCACAGTGACAGTGGCCCATCCATCTTGGGGGTCTTTTGATGTGTTTGTCTAAGGTATCTGAATTGTCCCACTTAGCTGAGACAGCCATGGCCAACCTTTTATAGTCACCCCACCTCCCCTTCCCAGCATTTCCCCTCTGCCGCAGTCAGACGGCTCCGACGTGACTTTCAGATAAACTCCAAGTGAAATGGATGAAGTTATGAATCAGTTCCTGAGAATTCAGTGGTGACTGATAAAATGCCAGGTAGATTTGTTTGAGATGTTTGTTTGTAGAGGGAGGCTTAGGCTCAGTACAGGACCTCTTAGGTAAAGGACACACTCAGCTGCTAGATTAACTCATCAACGCCGCATTGCTGGGTGTCAACAGAAATGTTTCACGCACAAGACCGGCAAGGAATGAGCAGCATTTGGAGGTCAGCAGTGGCCTCCCCCCTGAGTCCCCCGGCCCTTTCAAATGTTAGTGTCTGCCTTTCAAAAAAGCCGGGGGTGTCACGACGCCACCTCCTCCAGGATCTGCAACACAGCTGAACACTGGTGGTTTAGGTTTGCGAGCTAATGATTACAGAGGGATTCATTACTGATAATTGATCAGCTGAAATGTTCTGTCAATAATTTCATTGACGTTTTCTCAGCTAGAACATGCTTCGCGGGTGTTTTATGCTTCAGTGTCATCAGCAGATGTCTTACACGGTGTGTGTAAGATGTGGATCAAATATCAGAATTGCAGTTTCACCATTGCAGAGAGCACAAACATAGAGACTGAACTAGATTCGTATATTTTCTGATGAGGATGGATGTCGCTGTGCATTTGGTAGAGTGTTCTGGGTGGTTGCTTGGTCATTTCTGATGTAGATGTTTACTGTTTTAAGTCAAAAATGTCCAGTCTTAGATATGGCTAGGATCCATCCTTCAATACCTTTCATAACCTTTTTTTTTTTTTTTTCCTGAAAGAAATGAATTAATGTTCAGCAAGGACACATTAAACTGATCACAAATGACAGTAAAGACATTTATAATGTTACAAGAGATTTCTATTTCAAATAAATGCTGCTCTTTTGAACTTTCTATTCATAAAAGTACGTTGAAAAAATGTGTCCAGGAAAAAAAAAATGAAGCAGCTGTTTTCAACACTGATTATAATAAGATACTCTTATTGAACAGCAAATCAGTATATTAGAATGATTTCTGAAGGATCATGTGACACTGAAGACTGGAGTAATGATGCTGAAAATTTAACTTTGCATCACAAGAATAAATTACATTATAAAATATATTACATATATAGAAAATAGTTCAAATAATATTTCAATAGTATTTTTTTTACAGTATTTCAAATAAATGCAGACTTAAATAGACAAAAACATAATAATGTTTCTTTTTTAATATAGCATTTAAAGGGATAGTTGACCCAAAAATGAAAATTGTGTCATCATTTTCATTTACATACATTTACCCTCAGGTTGTTCCTAACCTGTAAGACTTTCTGTCTGCTTTGAAAATAAAAGAAGATATTTTGAAGAATGTTGGTAATCAGACAGTTGCTGGTCCTCATTCGCTTCTATAGTATAAGAAAGAAAGAAAGAAAGAAAGAAAGAAAGAAAGAAAGAAAGAAAGAAAGAAAGAAAGAAAGAAAGAAAGAAAGAAAGAAAGAAAGAAAGAAAGAAAGAAAGACTATGGCAGTCAATAGGGACCAGAAACTTTTTGATTGCCCACATTCTTCAAAATACCTTCTTTTGTGTTCAACAGAAGAAAGAAATTCATACAGATTTAGAACAGCTTGAGGGTGATTAAATAATGACAGAATTTTCATTTTTGAGTGAACTATTCCTTGAATAATTCTAGCGATGTCTAGTGATAAATATTCAACTAGTGATATTTGTGTTCAAGAAGTGTATTTCATGAAATTATGAGGATTTCTGTTAAACAGATAACAACAGATGAATAGTGAGTTTGTCAATGATAGATTGACCTCAATCTCTGCTAAAACTGAATGATTAAACCTGCTGTGCTTCATGATCTCTGCATTCCCCCTGAAGCCACAGTAAACACAAGTGGCATGAATTTCATACCACACTGGTTTATTTTGAAATTGAGGAAGATCTGGTATTCGGGCGCAGAAGACCCACGAGACTGATGTTGGACATGCAGGGCTGAGGTATGCACACAATGTGTTTGTTCTGCCACACGTTGCAAATCTCACTTGTGATCCTAAAACAAGTACACAAATCTCTGTGCAGCGGGGCCAAATTACACCTGGAGTAATGACAGAAGTCATTCTCTTGAGGCGTCACGGACAGGTTCTGCGCATTTCTCATGTCAGTTGCTGCGAGGGTCCGGCGCTTGACCTGTCCTGACAGTGTTCTTAGTGTTGCGTTCTGTTCGGCTCCCAAGAGGTAAGGGGTTGTGGGAGGGTGCAAGGGGGCAAATAACCACACCGGCTCTGTCAGCTCTAGCACCGCGGCTCCCTAGGGCTGGCGCCAGAAGAGCTTCGGCAGCCGGTGGGCAAAAATAGATGTGACACCTCCGCCCCACAGTTGCTCAGGCTGGGCGGAGGAGCACGAAGTGCAACGGCATCGAGTTTCTGCGGCTGTCATCGTAGCTCGGTCATTACTTCTGGCTAATTATCTCAGTCCATGTGTAAACAAACATGCTGCCGGAGCACAGCACACAATGTATTTGCAGTTCTGCTGTACGTTGCATTATCTGCTGGCAAGATTGGTTACTGCTAGACTACTTTCTTTCTTAGCTGAACCAGCTATTCCAAGCACTGTCTGTTGGTTAGCTCAAGATACAGAAACATGCTGAATGTGATCTGTTTGATATAGTCAAGATAGACATTTGTGAATAAAAACGAGGTTGTGAAAGGGGAACTATTGTTTAATTCTGTATCCCTAAATTCTGTATAGAATCAACTAACAACAATTAAAATAAATTACAATTGCATTTCTTATCTGTCGATATGGATATTTTTTGTATAAATATAAACAATTCGAACCTAAAATGATAAAATGTTAATCCACACATACCAAATACCAAACCAGCATTAGATTAAATATAGCATCTACCCTATTAAAGATAGAAGTTAAAGGTGTGAAGTCATGTACTTTAAAATCATGTTCTTTAAGTGAATTGAAATAAAGTTGAAATGAAATGAAATAAAATAATGCAATACAATACGAATACTGGATGCAAAACTTAATCTTGAAAAATGTAAGACAATTAGAAATAAAATGAAATAAATACTTAAACTAAATAGATATAAATATAGATATAAATTAAATGGAAATATATAAAAAAATACTAAAGCGCCTAACAAAATTACTAAAACTTAAATTAAACTAAATTAAAACTGAAAATCTAAAAATAAAAGCTCATTTTAAATATTAAATGATATAATATTATATAAATAATAGTAAAACACAGTCTGTGTGAAGTAGTGAACCAAATTAACTTTTTTTATTGTGCTAAATATTTGCAGAATAAATGACAATTCATCATAATTTATGATTATTAGAGTTAAAATCCATCAAATCATTGCACACTTTCTATCCCTCCAGAGTCTTAATTTTCTTTATTTATTTATTTATTTATTATCTTTTGTCATAAGATCTGCATAACTGCTCAAGAAAACCCAACCAGTGTTATTTTAGTACATCACTGAAATGCTATTATAGTTTTATTAATATTTTGAGTCAGTCTAGGATTTACATTTTCCGTTTTTATTTTAATTTTAGTTTTAGTACAGTAATTATGTTAAAATTAAAAATGAGAAATATTTGAACTAGTTTAAATATATGATTTAGTTGTAATTTTAGTTTTAGTTAACTGTAATATCCCTCGGTCCAACTGCAAAGTCCTACCACAGAGACGTCCACCATTTCATGTGAGTATTTTTTTTTTTTTTTTGTCAAGATTGAGAGAAAGTCCACGATGAATGCTTGACATATTGCCAAACTACTATAAGTTGTCACATAAATGCTTAAACGGTTATTAGATGACGATGAATCAGAAATCAGACGGCTCTTTGGCACATCTCCACTGTCAATTACGAGTGTTTGTCAGTGATTCAGCTGTCAGGACTTACTGAACTTCTTATGCAGAACGGATCCACTTAGAATGGACATCACTGGTGCTCGGTTATTCATGGATGCAGCAGAAATCACATTATATTATCCCCTGACGTGGCTAAATAGCTTGTTTGCGTGCTGTACCTTGTTGAGAGGGTCATGAGTCAGCTGTAAACTCAGGAAAGCTGCATGATGAGCAGGTGCCACTAGTTATTCCCAGCTAATAGAATGACGCTGGGAAGCTAAACACGGATTCAGCCGTGGAATTATGCGGTCGCTTTGATGACAGCCAGAGTAACCCTATAGGTAATTAGAATTTGAGAACATATGAGTATATTCCAATCAATCCCCATTTAGTGTGGTGTTATCCTCTATTAACTAATTGAATTAGTGTAGTGTTTTGGTTTTAAATTTGAGAAGAGTTCAGGGTGGGGATGTGCTTACAGCATTCCGACTGAGCGCTGGGATTAGTGTATGGTATAATTATGAAGTGCAGGACACGGACCTGATACGACCTTCATCTGCAATGCAAACATTTGGCAGAAAGCCCTGTTCCCACACTGCTGGACTGTTGAATCACTGACATGACAGTCTTCATGTAGATCGACCTTATGGCTAGCAGGAAATTGATCATATCTGAGGTTTTGGATTACTTCAGATGGCAATGGCAAGATAACCTTTTTTAGATAAGCATTCTTCAGTACTGTGACTTTTCCATTTAGTAGTGATGTAGGGTTTGACAACAGTGGACAAAGCACAACATTGCTCACTGTTTTTCTTTTATCATGTTATATTGTACATGTATCTTTGCCAAACATGTTTGCAAGTCCCTGAGGTGGAGTTCAAGTGAAGTTTTAAGTCCAAGTCTTTTTTAAAATTTTTCTTTATTTTCTTTCTTTAATTATTTATTTATTTATTGCTGCAACTTGTGACTTGCGTCAAAGTTTCCATTTCTCTCTCTCTTTTTTTTTTTTTTTGCTTTGCAGCTGAATGAGGTGAGGCAACAATATTGTAGGCCTATAGTCCAGTTAATTTTAGATTTTAGTAAATTGCTTTGTTTGGATGGTTCATGTGAATAAATAAGTTAAAAAAATAGGATTAATTGATTCATTTGAGTACATGTGCAGCATTTGAAGTCTTTGGGGGACAAAAACACATACAATAAAGTATTACTATTGGTATTAGAAAACATTTTAATAGAGTATGTTTGTTTGTTTTGTTTCTCTTCTTTTCTGCATTTCCGCAGAAATATGTGTGTGTGTGTGTGTGTGTGTGTGTGTGTGTGTGTGTGTGTATGTGTGTGTGTTTGTTTTTTGTAGTTTAGCTACTTGAAATTATTAGTATGGGTGGTGTATATTGTAAGGTGTTATTTTGCTGGTATTTATTAAAGGATAGTTCACACAAAAATGAGAATGCTGTCATCATTTACTCACTCTCCATTTAGGGTAGCCATTGACTTCCATATTTTATTTTTATTTTTTATTTTTTTTCTCCATACTATGCAAGTCAGTGCTACCGTCAACGGTTTCATTACCAACATTCTTCAAAGTATTTTCTTTTGTGCTCAACAGAAGAAAGAAACTTTCACAGGTTTGGAACAACTTGAAAGTGAGTAGATAATGACAGAAATTACATTTTTTTGGGTGAACTATCTATCCCTTTAAAGGGAGAAACCTGTCTACATTTGAGCAAGTGTGACTAAGTATAAGAAAGGAGGGTCGTGGTATCTTTCAGCAGCAGAGTGAATCCATGAAGGCACATCATTAACATAACTGCTGTGACACGGCTTTGACCTTTGACCTGTGCTGGCTCCCTGGTTCGCAGTGGAGACAGCTCCTCTCTGTCACGTCTCACGACTCCTGTAACAGAAACTCCAGCCTCTTTCTTTAGAAATGAGCTACATGAATTACATTTGTTCAGTTGCATTGAAGACCCTGATGTTGCAACCTAACCTAATTTTGTCTTTTAAAGAACATGCTTTGTCTGGTTTTGAAACAAATAATTGTTGTGCCAACATAGAGATTGCATTATAATAATACATTTAACTTTGGTAATATGACATATATGAAAGTAAAACCAAATATTCAGCGATTTTATGCATCGGGAATAAGTTTAGAATTGTAAAACACTGGAAAGGAAAAGCATGAAAGTTGCTAGGCTCTGATATAATTGGTAATCATTTTTTATTTTTTTTTTTTTCCCCCAACCATACAGCCTTGTTTATGTCAGCAGAAAGAAAAGTTGTTTCTGAGGCAGAGAAAGATATTACATTCTGATGAAAGTCTTTTTCTTTAGAATAAAGTTCACTGATGAATCGTACACAATAAGGGACAGGGACATTTTTAGTAGATTCAATATTGATTTTCTTTTCTTTTCAGTTTTTGTCATTCTGGGTATGAGTCTCTATTAATAACCAAAAAAGATTTTGGATCTTCTCTCCAGAGAATACCTGGAACAGAGCCGGTCGTGCTTCAGAGAGAGAGGATGAACAGTCGCACAATTACATTTCGATTGGAAACATCTGACAATTCTTTTTAATTAAAATTTAAGAACGGTCCCTTTCAGCCAATATATTAAAACAGCCTCACAACTGGTTCCAATAGCTGACATAACTTCAGGAAAGAAAAATGGTGATGAAAATGTAAAAGAGAGAATAGCTCTGCCAAGAGACTGCTTATTGTAAAAGAGTACGAGCGGGTCCATCTCTTACCGTAAGCAATTAAATAGCGGTTATGGGGGTCTGGTAACATATGTTCAGTGTTGGTGCGCAGGCCGCAGAAGGGGGCGGCTGAAACGCATAGCCGTAAGCCTGAATAATATGTGGAAATGGTGTGGCATTTGTTGTGCTGTCGGCCTGCCATCCGATAGACACTATCCTCTTACACAGACGAGCCTCTCCGTCGCTGAAGACATTCACAACTGGTGCCAAGGCCCAATAAATCAGCCAGTATCAAAGAGACCATGTAACGCTTTCTGGATTTCAGCATATGTGGAATCAGAACCTGTCTGTCAGCGGGCTGAGCCACTCAGGGGCGCGGGGGCGGAGTTCAGCGGGACGGTCCCGGCTCTAATGCGGACCATATGTGGACGGCCGCACGGGGCGCTACCTGCTTTTATCATATCGTCGGCTGTGTCACAAATGGGGAGAGCCCAGTGATGGCAACCAGCCTTTAATAAAGAGGGATGTGTTCTTAAATGCTTACATAAACAACAGGGTGAAATACCACGGCTGAGTAGTTAATTCAACATGATGAGAGCTGAAAATTAAAATAGTTAGAGAGGTTTTAAAAGATGTCAGATTCATTTGAACCAACAAGTAATTTAAGTAAATTCATTACCATTCATTAGATTAAATAACTTAATTATTGGAAATAATTATCAGTTTTTATCTAGCATGTTATATGTATTAATTTGTTGGTTCAACATGTGTATGAGTATGTATTTAAAAATAATAATAATAATAGGAAGATAATGTAAAGAAGATTACATCTATAAGAGGTCTATAAGATTTTTAGAGAAGAATTTCTTACCAAAGCTGAAATTATTTGAACAAAAATGCAGAAAATTCAGAAATATTACATTTTTATATGATTATTTATCTTTACATTCTTATTCTTTGTGTGTGCATGTGATATATATATATATATATATATATATATATATATATATATATATATATATGTATATATATATATATATATATACATATATATATATATATATATATATATATATATATATATATATATATATATATATATATATACTAATGACTAGACAGCTCAAAGGAACAACATTTGTTTAATATAAATATTTTGTAACATAAAAGTCTCTTAAAAGTCACTTTTGATCAATTTTTTTTTTTTTTTTTAAATAGTGTATGTAAATATATTATACATGGCACCAATAAAAACTGAAGTGTAGCTAATTATTTGCCCTGTTTGGTGCAATTTTTTTCCTTTCCAGCAAAGGCAAGTATATTTCTAGACTTAAATCATTAGCTTTTCTCTTATTTATGAGCTGTCATCAACAGTTAATACAGTCTCAGATGCACTATAGTTGTTGAAATGCTCATTTGTATCAAGAGAGACAAACATTTAACTATGACTGGGGCTGTCATAAGGAGACAATCCATCTTGACGTTTAAGACGACCCTCGCTGTCATCTGTGGTTTTAAGTTCCCTGAGCAACTGAAACTGGCATTTTGGCCTATATATCTCTCTCTGCCTCTGTAGCCTCATCCACTCTCATTCTTTCTTTCTCTCGCTCCATCTTTGGGCGTCCTGCTGCTTTGTGTTTAAGGTTTATTTTCCATCTCGTCTCTCTGTAGAGGTAATGATCAAACTGTGTTGCTATTCTAGAATAACTTTATCTTCTAGAACTCTCACTGGAGCCCATTTGTCTCCGTGGTATTACATGAGTAATGGTTACTGTGCATTTGTTCTGTTATTCTTTTTTATTCAAGCTTTTCTTAAGCTCTGTGGTGAATGTTATATGCATTTCAGAGCTAAGATTCCTGTTAAACACTTACATGACAAATGATAAAGTAAATTCTATAATTTTGATTCATATAATTTGCTATATATATATATATATATATATATATATATATATATATATATATATATATATATATATATATTTAAGCTAATTAAAAAATAATAATAATTGGACATAAAAATATATATGCATGAATGATATTTTAAATATTTTTGTTGTACTGACATTGTGACATTTGTTTAACAATTTAAGTTGCCAGTGCTCTTGCTGTTAACTGAAATAAAATTATTATTATTATTACTATTATTAGTTATCAGTATAATATTAAAAAATATGAAAGTAAAAAAGCTCAGGAAAATTGAGCAAACATAAATCTTGTTGCAAATGAAAGTTTCACACCAAGCCCTGACGTAAAGCTGTTCTGGCCTGAAACTGGGTCCTGCGGGATACTTTAGTGCTTACGAAGGAAGGGCTGCATAGTGAGAATTCCCAGGATGAGTGTAATTGACCAGGAATCTGCAACTCTCTGGCATTTCAGATCCAGGGATCAAAGTCTTGTTACTTTCAGCTGATCATGTGGTGAATCTCCGCTCAGCAGATGGTGTCAAATAACAATCTGAAATGCCTAAGAACAATATGCATGACATAGTGGAACTGTAGTTTAAGTTTGGAGTAGTTTTCATTTGTGTACAGTACCTTGTTTTCCTTTAATACAATTTTGTACAGTGCTTTTATACTTTATATATTTAACAGACATTGGAATTTTAGCCATATTGTGTAGGAAATTTTTTAGTAGCATATGTATGCTACCTTTTGAAAGTTTTGAGTTGGTAAGTTTTTTTTTTTTTTTTTTTTTTTTTTTTATGTGTACCAAGGTTGCAAAAATACAGTAAAAACAGTTATATTGTAAAATATTATTACAATTTAAAATAACTGTTTTCTTTTTTTAATACATTTAAAAATGTAATTCATTTTTATGATGCAAAGCTGAATTTTCTGCATCATTGCTATATCAATATCAGTGTCCCACGGTCCTTAAAAAATCATGCTAATATGCTACTTTGCTGCTAAAGAAACTACGCTTATTAACAGTGTTGAAAACATATTCTTGTGGAATACATCATTTTCAGGATTCTTTCATGAAAGGAAAGTTCAAAATAAGAGCATTTTTATTTGAAATAGAAAACTCTTGAAAAATTACAAATGTCTTTACTGTCACTTTTGATCAATTGAATGCATTCTTGCTGATTAAAATAATTATTTATTTAAAAAACTTTTGAACAGTAGTGTCAACCCAGTACTGCCTAAAGCCAATCAGCAATTTGTCCTTGTCAGAGAACTGATCTGGCACCAGTCCACCATGCTAATGCTTCTCATATCCTTATAAACAATATTTATTGAATGTTGTGTTTTCTCAGCAGATCTGTATGTGTCAGATGAGAGTTGGCGTCCTCCGGCCAGCTCAAGGTGACAGAGACGCGTGGTCATCGATCCCTGTCTCGCCTCCTCTGTTATCAAAATGTAACATCATTATCTCCTAACCTTTGACCCCTTGTGATGGACACAGGTGACAGCAGTGCTTACATCAGCACAGCGAGGTGAGGAGGGTCATTATTATCACATTATTCTCATCCTCTCAATCACGTCTGCTGGGAGTCCTGGCGTACATCTACACATCTTCCAATGCACTGTGGGTAATAAGAAACTCTGCTGATATTTGAACCTTGTTGTGCTTTCATTTTGCCATAGAGGAGCAGAGGAATATGAACTAATTTTACAATAAACAACATATTTTGCATGGGCAAACACAAATGTTTTCGTCAGACAATGTTATTTACGGCAATATCCGTTTATCTCTTTGTCACATTATATGGTTACAGTTTCAATATGGTGCATAAATGAAACATATCCGAGGACAAAGGAGGAAATAATTAGTAAATGGCTTAAACATATAAATAAATAAACTTTTCATGCTGCAGCTGCACTAAATTGCCACATTGATTAAGTTCTTTGTTGCTGTGAGTGAATGAAAGCACTCTCCCCTGGGAGTGAGTTACAAGACAACATGTCAAAGACAAGCTCTCTGCTCCCTGTATTACACACACTGAGATCCAGTCGGAGCAGCTCAGGGCCGTTATTCCCAGAGGGCCGTGGTGTTTCGGGTCTGGGTTATTGGCTCTCTGCTCCACTTCATGTAAATGACTCATGGTGTAATTGAAAAAAGAACTCTCAGGCGTGTTTGCCCACTTAATCCTTTTAAGATCATTATGAGTGTAGTCAATTGGCTTGACCCAGCTGCAGCGGGACGGGGAACAATGGGGTTTGTCTCCGGAGCGGGTCGATCTCCAGATCCAGCGGGCCAGAGGTTAATGAATGATTATTTCTTACTTTGTAATCTAGCTGGATCCGTGTCTCACTGCAGGGCCCTCATCCCTGGAGAGCATTTGGAGAACAAGCACAGCCAGGCGTAGAGGGACACATTAGACACACACACACTGGTGATTACGTGGCATTTTTACAGTTTAAATTTTTCTTACACTCTATATATATATATATATTTTATAATTTTTTTTTTATAAAAAAATATATATATATATATATATATATATATATATATATATATATATATATATATATATATATATTTATAAAAATTTTCTTACACTATATATATACATATTTTATAAAAATCTGAATAGATGTAAATCTGAATATATAAATGTAAATTGTGAATATATAGTTATAAGTCTGAATATATTGTTATGTCTGAATATATAAATGTAAATCTGAATATATAGTTGTAAATCTGAATATATAGAAATAAATTGTGAATATATAGTTATAACTGAATATATAAATGTAAACTGTAAATGTATTGAAGTAAATCTGAATATATAGTTATAAGTCTAAGTGTTTAAATGTAAATCTGAATATATATACTTATAATTCTGAATATACAAATGTATATCTGAATATATAGTTATAAATCTGAAAATATAAATGTAAATTGTGAATGTAGGGGAGAGCGGGGCACAAAGTAACACTTTTTGACTTTCTCAAATTGTGTAAATCCACTTCATGTTCAGAGTTTAATTTTTTTTTTGTCCACAATAATTTCACACTTGTCTAGTACAAATATGTCGCTTTGTTTCATAAATACAGTTTATACGTTTTTCTTTATTTACCCTCAAAAATTGGAAGTGAAATGTGACAACATGCCCCATTGTAACACCCTAAAATGTTATCTGATCTTATGAAAAAAAATATACAAGACAAACTAAAATATTTTGTCAATAAAATAAAATAATTATTTATTTTAAATAAAATAATGGCGGTTTTTAATAATTAAAAGTAATCTGATTTTTGAGTTTGACAATGAACATATTGCAGCCATGCCTGGGACGGCCCACATAAACGAGCCAAAATGCTTTACATGTCTTGAAATAAACATTTCTGAACATTAACCAATAATTGTCAGTCACCTGTTTCTTGTCGTTTCTCATTGAAATGTATTAAAGTAAATAGTGTGAATTGCATTGCTAATGTCATAGAATAGCACGGCAGGGCAGATTGTAACGCAGTGTTACAATTTACCCCATCTGTGCAACTTTAATTTAAAACCGGTTAGTGTCTGCTAGTTACCGAGGCATTAAAAACTGATCTAAACTGATAAATAACAGATTGGAGGTTAAAATAATAGCAGATTTGTCTCATATTAAATTAGTAATAAAAACTGGGATTAAAAATGTACTAAAAATTTCATTTTACTATGGTAAAATAAATGTTCAGCGATATCTTCAAAAGACTTTTGAATTTTGGTGCACTTTTTTCCTCTATATAATGTTGATATGGTAACTAGTAAATACTGTAAATTTGGTTATGCTAGCATGTGTGGAAATATTTCAAAATCGTATGTTACAACTAACCCTATAGTTATAACTTTGCACTGTAAGACCGGATTTTGTTTCTAATTAAACAATTTAATTACAATATATCTAAATATTTAAGTTTTATTGCATTATAAGATATAAGTATATTCTACGAATTTGTAGAGATATTTGAACCTGTGAATAAATTTAAGTTAAATTAACTCATATTATGAAGTTTATCTCCTGACCACGCCTCCCCCTCAAAGGTGCTGCTGCGAGTCAGTTAACAACGCCATTTTCTTGGATATTGTGTGTGAATTCAAAAAGCTGTGGATGAAGAGCTGGGAATTTTGTTTTAGGACGTTCATTTCCGCTATTTACATTTTATCGTGTCTTTCTTGCTCTACAGAAACTGATTGTGATCGGCGAAAATATAATATAATATATATATATTACCTATATAATATACATATATTACCCACCCACACCCACAAACAAGGCTTAAGGCTAGTCCCAGACTAAAATGCATGTTCATGCTGTCTTAACTGAACATACCTTGTAATGACATATCTTAAAATGTGTCTATGCCATTGCCTTGTCTCAAGATGTACACCTACACCAGTAAAGTTTTTAAGGCATTTTTATAAAAGCTATTTAAATATCTTAATTTAACTAAGGCCTAGTCCTGTCTTCACGAAGCCCTGTCTGTGAAACCCTGTCTCGATGTTCAAACATGGAAGTCATATAAGAACTGAACAGTTTCCTTGTTCACATCAGGCATGTACATACATTTAAATCACTTTATGCACAAAAAACATACACTTATGTCACCTTCACACCAAAACTCCAGATCAGCTGTATGTCATGTGGGTTAATTAAGACCTGTTCTGAGGATGATGATCACTTTATTGTCAGGCACACTGCACAATTAAATGTAAATCCTAATGTCAGATGCCCTTATAAAAACTTTAATGTTTGCTCTTCACAGAAAAGTTGTCAATGACAAGCCTGACATCATCCGGATGATACTTCAGAGACCAGCTCTTTTTACAGTAAACCAGGAATGTAAAAGTGCATTCATCCCATGGTGTAATTGTGCCATAATTGTGCCAAGATTTGTACTTGGAAAAAGCATTCATATTTTTGTAGAACTCATAATTACCATCTGTAAACTGGGAATTTTCTGAGAGCTCCTACATGGGAAAAAAAAAGTGCACTTCCGTAATATACTTAAGGTGCTCTATTTTCGCACACTAATTTTGTACTTAATATGCTAAAAATGATTCTTTAGTACTACTTAAGATCATTTAAGTGTATTCAACTGTGCTATTTTGGGACACCATGGATATAAACTAAAATGTGCTTTTAACATGCTATCTCTGAATTTAAAAAATGTATTTTGTCACCACTTGAACTAGATTGACTCAAGTGTATTACAAGCAGTGACTAAGTAAATTTGTTTAAATACAGAGACAGTATGTTAAAAGCGCATTTTAGTTCATATTCATGGTATCCCAGAATAGCACAGGTGAGTACACTTAGATGACCTTAAGTTTATCTTAAGAAGTAATAAAGAATAATTTTTAGTATATTAAGCACAAAATTAGTGTGTGAAAATAGAGCATTGTAAGTACATTATGAAAGTGCACTTTTTTTAACCTGGGGATTATTTGACAATAGCATTATCTAACTGACTTGATAATGTCTTTGTCTGTTTCTTCCTTTATTAGGATGCAGCTGACAAGACAAACTCCAGTAAGAATCCTCAGTATTGATCAAGAAAGTCCACAGCTCAACCCAGTGGGAATCATCTTGGAGGAAAGCTTGCTAATGGATGAACTGACCAGTCTCAGGCCTTCTGTGTCCATTGTTTTCAGACTGATTTATGCCCTGCACCTGGACTTCCCTAAGTGTGTGAAAAGCACTTTATATTTTATTCAGCAGGTAATGCTCAACCTTGGAAAACGTGAGCTGGCACCTAAAATTCAGTACTGCCAATATTGTGAACTCAGAGTGGGATTGTTGTGATTCTGAGGTAGACTGTTTGTGTGCTTAACAATAAGTTAATTTGTTAAACTAATTTTTTTTTTTTTTTTTTTTCATGTTTTAAGGGGAAATGTTTTCAGGATATGAAAAATTCAAGTTTTGTTGTGTTTCCAAATTAACACGTGGAATTGAATTAAAATAAAACAGACAATTGGATGAGTGTTCCTTTTGTGTTTGTTTTTTCTTAATTTTCTAGCTTAACATTGGAAAAATAAAACAACTGATATAGTAGGTGTAATAACTGCAAATTAATTGATGTTACAAAACATTTTTAAGTTAAAGAAACTTAGTTTTTTAAGTTCACATTACTTAATTTTTCCTCAGGTTTAAGTAAATTCAATGTATGGGGGTTTAGACTGTGAATATATAGAAGTAAATCTGAATATATAGTTATGAGTCTAAATATATAAATGTAAATCTGAATATATATATACTTATGTCTGAATATATAAGTGTAAATCTAAATATATACCGGTAGTTAGAAGTCTGAATATATAAATGCAAATCTTATAATTCTTAAATTAACTATACATTCAAATTTACTTCTATATATTTACAATTTACATTTATATATTCAGGCTTATAACTATATATTCAGAATTACTTCTATATATTTTCAGACATAATATATGATATAACTTATAACTATATAACTACATATTCACAATTTACATTTATATATTCAGATTTTTAAATAATTATTTCCTGTTTGGCACCTCCTATTTTATACATATATATATATATATATATATATATATATATATATATATATATATATATATATATATATATTGCAAAATAATTCAATTTCAAATAAACACTTTTCTTTTAAACATTGTATCTGTCAAAGAATCCTGAAGAATAAAATTTATCATTCTAATATGCAGATTTATTATTAATGTTTGAGATTGTGCTTTATTTATATTTATTTGTTTGTTTCTTTGTTCATTCATTTAATCTGTGATACTTTTTTTTCTGGATTATTTGATGAATAAAACGTAAACAGCATATTTTAAAATAGAAATATTTTTTTTGTAACAGTATAAACTACCGTTCAAAAGTTTTCTCTCGTTCTTTCTTTTGAAAGAAATTTTATTCAGTTTTATTCAACAGAAGTTTTATTCAACAAGGGTGTGCTAAATTGATTAAAAAAAGTGATAGTTAAGACATTGTTGGAATATAATTTTGTATAAATGCTGCTTTTGAACTTTTTTATTCATCAAAGAATCCTGAAAAAAATTTCACAGGTTTCACAAAACTATAAATCTGCTCAATTTTTCTTTCTTGAGCAACAAATCAGCATATTAGATTGATTTTTGAAGGATCATGTGACACTGAAAACTGGAATAATGATGCTGAAAATTCAGTTTTAAATCACAGGAATACATTTTACATTTTAAAATTAATGTATTAATATAAAAAGCAGCTATTTAAAATTGCAGTGATATTTCACAATGTTACTGTTTTTACTGTATTTCTGATCAAATAAATGCAGCTTTGGTGAGCGTAAATAATTAAAAATCTTACTGATGATCCCCTACTGAATGATAGTTTATGTGCTTATGTTTCTTTTTTATATGCAACCAAATTAAACATGTCAAAATGAATATAGTTGTCTGTTGAAATTTATTTACTATATAATTTGTAGGAGTAATAATACTGAAATGTATTATAATTATAGCTAAAATTCAGCATGCCTTGGTTATCTTGTTAAGGGTAGCAGTTGTTTTAACTAATACTAATGACATGAAAATGTATGTTCTGAGAGAGGATAGCGCCTGGGATTCACAGCGAGAGATGAGGAAATCAGACTTCCATAAGTCTCAGAAATATCTCCATCTGAAATAACACAGAGACATTGTCTGTGCTTCACCTCGTGCCCGGCCGAATGACTAATATCTTCCTAGGTTATTGCGTGCGACGCATACTTATCTCTCTGTAGCGTCAGAAAACTGTGCAGAATAGACTGTCCCAGACTATTGTTTCGTACTGTGCTGTTTGATGTCGGAGTGGCTTCCTGGACAATTCCTGTATGAGCGATTTGTTTGCGTCCACTTGGCTGCTAAATAACTTTTCACATCAAAGAGGGCCGCTGTGTCCCGCTCACACAATGGGATCATGACGGGCGATGAATGACTGGACTGTGGACAAGGGTAATGCCTTCCGCTCGTCTGATGAATATCAGTGCATACAGATTTATGCCCTGAAAACTATAAACAAACACTGAAAGTTGAAAAAAAAAATGCCTGGATCAAAACATTCTATAGAAAAATTATTATATAAAAAATTAAATAAAAATAAAAAAATTATATATATATACACACACACACACACACACACACACACACACACAAACATATACATTATATGTCAAAGAAATGGCAAATATCACAGTGAAATAACCATGAGATCTTGAAGTAAAAAAAAAAGAGCTGAAATTGTATTTTCTAGTATTTTACCAGTTTGTAATTAGTGATTTTTTTTAAAAATTATATTATGTAAAAATTAAATGCCTAATAATAATAATAATTATTATTATTACTGTTGTTGTTGGTGTTGTTAAAATAATAATAATATTAATAATAATAATAATAATGAGGATTATAAATTAATATATTAGTATTACTAAAAATATAATGCAAGAACAATATTAGCAATAAAGATATTTATTGTTAAAACATACCTCAACAGTCATTCTCTTTTATTTACTACGTATAATTATTTTTTCTCCCAGTGTTATTGGTGAAAAATATTTATTTTCAAGGATTCAAATTTTAGTGTGAGATATAATAATAATAATAATAATAATAATAATAATAATAATAATAATAATTATTATTATTATTATTATTATTATTATTATTATTATTATTATTATTGTTATTATTATTATTATTATGCATCACACACAATAACCTAGAAAGATATTAATCATTCGGCCAGGCGAAGCAGAGGCAATTTTTCTGTTTTATTTCAGACATATTTATTGAGATATTTATTTAATTGTTTTAAAAATTATTATTTTTGTTGTTGGTGGTGGACATCTTTGATGTGTTTTAATTGACTCATCAACTGCCAGACATTTAAAGACATTCACCCATCCACCAACACAAACACATATAAACACTTATTGATTTATTGATCTGCTCTCTTCACCTAGAATGGGCTGCTGTCTTCCCCTTACACACTGTGCCATTTACTGTCGACATGCAGAGTCTTGTCCTCTTCTTCAGGGTGTCTTTGAGACAGCCTCTGTTAAAACCACCAGATGAGCAGTAAGTCAAGCCAAAATCTGAGTAGTGATTCTTTCATTTCCCTCGTAGTATAGCGTGAACATATGGCCATTGGTTATGGAAGTTTGGTACCTGTACCAAGTCTGCCTATTAAATGTGAAGAAAGCACAAAGCAGTCAGTTAGTTGACAGACATTGGGTCAATGGTGAGGTTATTTTCAGTAGTTTCACACAGACAGACCAAAGAGAGCACACATTAACTGCAGACCATCTGAAACATTTTAAAATGATTGACAAAGCGTGTAAAATTCAGTCCCACGCTGTAGAGACAAGCCTGCCAACACTTCAAACAGACCTTCAGATTCAGATTTCAGAGTCTTAAACGTCTTTTTCAGCAAACTCTCATTCGACATTGAGATGATCTAATCATGAGAACTTTACGGCAGTAAAATTTTTGTCATTGTTTTGAGAATAACAAGCGATGTGATCATTTGTGTGTGTAAATGCAGCAGGAAGCAGTGTAAATCTTTCTTTCCACGCCACACACTACTGTAGAGGATCATTTAGGAAGTGGCGTCTGCTTGGCAACAACGCCAACTCTCTCACGCTAAAGGATGTGCTGAGAGCCATATCCTGTGTCTTTACTAATCACAGAAAAGCATTTCACGCTCTGTCATTTCCTCTGGTGGAGCTTCTCTCTCTGGACCAGAGTAAATATAACCTGTCTGACAGAAATACACTGCTATCTCAACCGCTGAGAAATCATGTCTGCTCGTGTGACAAGGATAAATCTAGTTGAGGTGAATTGTGCAGTTCTGTCCAGTGCATCAAACGGCCCTTTTTTAAGATCCTGGGTTTGACAAATATAGTAGTCAAGTGCTTTTTTTTATACATCAATATTGAACCAAAAAAATTACTATTCAATACTTAATATTTACAATGGATACAAAAATATTTTGCAACAAGCTTTCTACATAGCTGCGTCCTTTAAGTCAATTTATTTGCTTATTTGGTCCATGCATACTGTATATATCAGAAGCATTAGTTGACCAACAAATTTGCATGATTATATACTGTTAAAATGTTTAATCTAATAAAATTATTATTATTATTATTATTATTATTATTACACTATATTATAATAGACCAAGAATGTAATTATTTTTTTTTAATTTTGCATTAATAAATTATGTTTTCATATATTCTATTGTATTTTTTTATTATTATATTATACATATAATTTCATTGAATGTCCATTTATTTACATATTCAATTGCATGATTGTATACTGTTGCATGCTCAGTATGCAAGAGATAATTATTATGCATTTTTAATAATACAAATAAATAAATAAATAAATATATATATATATATATATATTATAAAATTTTATAAAAAAAACATTATATTGTATTGTATTTTTGGTGTTATTATTATTATTATTATTATAATATGCATATATCATATTTATTAAGTGTAATACGTAACTGTTATTATATATAACTTTATGTATTATATATTACATATAATAATTCGTATTATATTATAGTACTGCTTTATAGGTTTTATTAGCTGAAAATATTATAAAATAAAATGTATTATTGTTGTAGTTGTTATTTATATTAATTAAATTATTAATCGATTTTATCATCTAAAAAAATCATTTACAGAATAATGGCATTATAACACAACAGTCCCTAATTTTACTTCCACTTAAAAAAAAAAAAAAAAAAAAAAAGCCATTGCTGGAAACAACAAACAATATATTATTCATTTTTCAAATATGTGTAACTATTTCCAGAGTGCAGGAGGTGTAAATTTAGACATACTCAGACACTTTCATTCTATTCTGCCATTCATCTGAGGAGCCAAAGAGGAAGAGAGCTCATTTCTCTCAACACCACGCAGGAAGTCCCGGCCGCTCTGACGTCAGTCAGGGAGGCTCTACTCACCGATTGGCTGCTTCTTACTCTCCTGAGTGCCAGGGGACGATGCCAGTGGGACAGGAAGTTGGTGTAGGTGGAGTGAAGTTGCCCAAAGCTCACGGGTTCGACACAGAGCTAAAAGCACTCAAGGCCAACAAACGTGCCCATGTGCCTGAGTCCACATCCTCCCTGGAAACGCTACCTTTCTCAGCCACTTCCTCTTTTTTACATGCCATTAATATTTTCAGTGGGAAAAAGTAAAAAAAAAAAAAAAAAGACTTTCAAACTATCAACCTTTTGAGAATGTTAGCCATCCATAACCTTTACAATGCCCTATAATGTTTTTCACAGGCAAATGTATGTGAGGTTGCATTGTAATACACATTTTTACTCACTGTGGTGTTTTTTCTTTGTTGACAGGTTTGATTTGTTGTCTGCACTGCACTGTCTGCATAGATGTGATGCTTTGTGGACAAGAGCATCTGCTTCATGCCTTGAATGTAAATGTAAATTAAACTTACAAAATAAATGCAAACAAGGCTTTTATGCATACAGACTGACATGCAGGTTTGTGTATAAAATTGTATTTAAAAATCTGTTTTAAGATCTGCTGTAGATGAATACAGATAGTAGACACTTAACCATATATTCTTGTGTGTATATTCTTCCATTTGGCAAAAATCTGCATTAGCATTTGGATCATACAATATTTGGAAAAACATGGTCAGAATTGTTGGTACCCTTGGTAAATATGATCAAAGCAGGCTGGGGAAATAAATCTGCATTGTTAATCCTTTTGATCTATTATATTAAAAAATCACAAAAATCTAACCTTTCATTGGATAGTAAGAATTTAAAATGGGGGGAAATATCAGTATGAAATAAATGTTTTTCTCTAATACACATTGGACACAATTAACGGTACCCATTTATTCAATACTTTTTGAAACCTCCATTTGCCAGTTTAACAGCTCTAAATTGTCTCCTATAATGCCTGATGAGGTTAGAGAATCAGAGATCAGAGACCATTCCTTCATCCAGAATCATCAGATGGTGGAATTTTCACGCTCTAGCTCTTTTCTTAAAGCCACTTCACTAATTTGTGAAGCTCAATTATCTTTTGCTGCACATCAGAAATATATTCTTTGTTTTTTCTCATTGTGATGGATGAATAAGGGAATTTGGGCTTTGTTTTTCCTCCTATTGTATTTATATTTCTGTGAAACAGGAAGCCATGGCTGGATAATTTCATGTTCATAATCACCCTGGAGTGCTCAAAATTGTGAATATGAATGTAAACTGTATACTTCAGAGATATTTTACTCATAAGAATTTCTAGGGGTGACAATAATTGTGTCCAATGTGTATTTGAGAAAAACATTTATTTCATAATGAAATTTCCCCCATTTTAAATTCTTATTATCCAATGAAAGGTTAGATTTTTGTGATTTTTTAAAAATAAAAGATCAAAAGGATTAACAATGCTGATTGATTTTCACAGGCGTCTTTGATCATATTTACCAAGAGTGCTGATATTTTTGGAAATGACTGTATCTATATATATCTATCTATTTTGAATAAACACTGTTCTTTTTTTTTATTTTTTTACTTTTTACTTTTGATCATGTAACACTGAAGACTGGAGTAATGGCTGATGAACATTCAGTGCTGCGTCACAGAAATAAATTATATTTTAAAGTATAATAAAATAGGAAACCGGTATTCGAATAATATTACTGTTTTTCTATATTATATTAGACAGACAGACAGACAGACAGACAGACAGACAGACAGACAGACAGACAGATAGACAGATAGACAGATAGACAGACAGATAGACAGATAGACAGATAGATAGATAGATAGATAGATAGATAGATAGATAGATAGATAGATAGATAGATAGATGATAGATAGATAGATAGATAGATAGATAGATAGATAGATAGATAGATAGATAGATAGATAGATAGATAGATAGATAAAAATGACATTTTAACATATACAAATAGAAAAACTACAATAATATTTTACAATATTACTGTTTTTACAGATTTTAATCAAATAAATGTAAGATGGTGAGATACTTCTTTCAAAAGCATTAAAAACAAATCATAATGACACCAAAATTTTGAACAGTAGTGTATCAGTAGTGAGTTTGCCTAACAAAAATAATTTGTTTGAAAAGTAATAGTCTCCTTAACAAGCTGTGCACTTTAAAATATTT
Source organism: Acrossocheilus fasciatus (assembly GCA_036784905.1). Taxonomy (NCBI): domain Eukaryota; kingdom Metazoa; phylum Chordata; class Actinopteri; order Cypriniformes; family Cyprinidae; genus Acrossocheilus; species Acrossocheilus fasciatus. Next base: position 19,836,471 of record CM071951.1, on the reverse strand, counting down.
GCCTGAACTGCAAAGTTCCATATTTAAGAATTAGGAATTTGTTTAAATCTCTAACCTTGTATGAGCAATAATAATAAAGATTCTTGCTTTAGCCAAGACTGCTAATAATCTACAGTATATGTTAATTATGATTTTCATTCAGCTAGGCTGGTGCATGTGGCAGCAAATGTGACTCCATCTCTTCATACAGAAGCAGAGTTAAAGGTCAGACAATCAGCTGACAGTGTCTCTGTCACGCACACACACACATACTGCCCTGACTGTGATACGTCAGGGGTCGCTGGTTCTATTACTAAGGGTACATGAGGGGATAACACTGAGGAGGATGAGGATATGAGCCAAAGATGCTTCAATTCCCCTGTCTCTTGCTCTTTTTCTCTCTCTCCCTCTCCCATAGACCCTCAGGCTATGAGCACCCTCTCCATTCCCTTCCCATCACTGCCAACACAGCCGTCTACGTCACTGCTCTCTCTCTGTGTGTGTGTGTGTGTGTGTGTGGTGGGCGAGGGGTTGCAGAGAGGCATGTTGGTCCGTCAGCTCTGCTGGTGTCCCGGGGCTCGCACCAGGTGTTCACACTTGTGCTAATGAAAGGGAAAAGAGCAGGCGAGACACAGGGAGAGCAGCCAAACCGAATGAGCTCCGGCTCTGCTTCGGCATTAACATCTCTATTAAACGCTAGCCAACATCTGCTACCGCTGAACAGGCAAACACCGTTCACTTACCCTGCCGTGAGCGATCTGCCGTGTGTTTGTGTTTGTCTCTGTCTTGGCTGAAAGGCAACCCAATAGCCATTTGTCACTTTTGCCCGAAAGTAAAAGATTTATTTTTTTTAAAAAAAGAAAAGAAAAAAAGTTGAGCCAACTTAAAATTTTAAGGCAACCAGCTTCAGCAGATTTTTGAGTTTGCTCAACTTATTTTTGTGGGAGATTCTCAAATTTTTGTTGTATAAACTTAAAACGACAAGTTGAGAAAACTCAAAAATCTGCTGAAGCTGGTTGCCTTAAAATTTTAAGTTGGCTCAACTTTTTTTCTTTACAGTGTACTTAGTAATGCATCACACTTTCTGCAATTTAGTACATTTAAAATAAAATGTAATACTGAATAACATGGTACAGTTAAAATTATAGTCAAGAACTTTACATGTGTTGTAGTATGTTAGTTGTATTCTGACTAACATATTACAAAACATGTAAAGTACTTGATTATAATTTTTTATGTTAGTCAAAATACATCAAAATAAGTGTCCTTATTAAAAACATGACAAAAATATGTAAAATGTACATTAAGTACTTTAAAATATAACATTTTTACTAAGTGAACTTTTTAAAATGTTTGTCAATAGACAGTTATGAAACAGTTATGTGTCTTTTTAAGTACACTTAAGTGGCCTTTTATTACATTAACATTATATTATTGGCAGGTACAGTTTTTTTTAAAGAAATACACTTTTAAGATACACTACAAGTGCACATTAAATACAATTAAGCGCACTTCTTTTTTTTCACAAGGAATGGAGAATGGAATGTAATTAGTTATGTAATTGAATTACTTTTTCATTGAAAACGTAAATTAAGGGATTACTCTTATTTGTTTCTGTAATTTAATTACAGTTACTTCTGATGTAATTGCATCAAATGTTGTGTAGACTATATCAATTCAATAGTTTTTTATTCTAATGTATACATTTTTAATGTAACCTTCTCCCTTTAAATACTTTGCTCAGTTCAAGAATAATTTATGCAAATTTATATAATTTATTTGAAAGATTTAAAAGAGAATTTTTGTGTCTATCCTTGGATTGTTCAACTGGATGAGGTTAATGTGGGTTTTAGAAAGGAATTATGTTGTAATGCAATACTTTTTAAAGAGAATATTTAGTACCTTTTTCTAATTACAATGTTGAAGATGTAATTAGCAGCTAGTAATTACTAATTACTTATTTAGATCAACTTGACCAATAATGATTGCAATGTCATTACAAATGTTTAATTGCAAATATATTTAAATAAATTACATATAAGTTTCATTAGAAATGGCATGACATGTAGTTGTTGTTATATTTGTAAGTACCAAAAATGTTTGTCAGTGCATTCAGCAATACAATGTAACCATATTTTAAAGACAGACATAATTATGAAATTACATTTAAAAAAATGTAAAAAGAAAAAAAAAATCTAAATTTCAGCTAAATGTATTTCATATAAATTATAACTATAATACATTTTTAGTTATGTGTCTGAAAACATTACATTTACTTTGAACTTTACTATATTCTTCTTAAATATATTATTTCTGTTATACTGTAAAGACACTATCTTTTTAAAAATATACTAAAGTGTACTTTGATGCCTTAGATGGGATAGCGTAATCAACTGATTGCACACTTCAAAATCTAATGCAGTGCATCATATGTCTCATGAGTGTTTGTACATCCAACTCATTTTTGCATACTGTGTTGCAGAAAAGTGTCCATATTCAGATGCAAGATTAGTGCCCTTATTAGGGCAGTTTTCATCACCTAAACAGTTAAGTATGAGTGTGCGAGCGAGAGCGAGAGAGACAGAGAAAGATGAAAGAAGAGTGCATCCCAGACTGGGACTTCATCCATCATTGGAATCAGCATGTGCTGTAATTACTGTGTCAAATAGATGGGAAGATGCCTTTGAGGAGGATGGTGGCTGTGTGTGTGTGTGCGTACGCTTGTGCATCTCCCTCCTGATCATTTTCCTCTCCCGAGTCACTTCCTCCTGCACTGTCATCTGTCATGCCTACATATGCTGTCACCGAGTGCTGGCAGCTCTGGCCAATCCCTCCACTGCAGAAACAGCGGGATTTCATACGCGCTGAAGGTTATATATCACATCAGTCGATGAGAAGGCTATACATTAGGGAAGACTGATGCGATTAGGTAGGGACAGCTATTCCACAACACAGCTGTAACCTTTTATCAGCACAAAATATTGTCAGTGCTCACAGCGCTGGCTTGAGATCAGAAGCTGGAAGGTGTTCATTCACATTAAAGTGTTAGTCGGAGCCATAGCCTAGCGGATAGCAAGCAAGTTTTAGGCACACTGAACCGAGGAGCTTGTGCAGAACATATGCAATTTGCTTTATTTCGATCTCTTTTCCCTAGAATTTAAATGATCACAAAACTAGCATAGCAACATTCTAAAATTACATTAGCAACCATCTAGAACACACTAGCAACAGCAAAGCAATGTGATAAATCTACTTTGGTCACCACTGAGCAACCACCTAGAACACCATAACAGCATAGCCATACGCTTAAACAACACTGGCAACCATCTAAAACACCCTAGCAACAGCATAGCAACATGATAAAACTAGATTAGCAACCATCTAAAACACCCTAGCGACATCAAAGCAACATGTTAAAACAATATTAGCAACCATCTAGAAAACCCTAGTAACTGCACAGCAATGTGATGAAACTACATCGGCAACCATCTAGAGCACCCTAGCAACAGCATAGCAATATATTAAAACTAAACTAGAAACCACTTAACTACATTCTTGTTGTATAGCAACATGTTAACAACATTAGCAACCATCTAGAACACCCTACTGACAGCATAGCAACACTTTAAAACTAGCAACCACTTAACAACAATCTAGAACACCCTATTGGCTGCATAGCAATAGGCAATAGGCAATAGCATCAGCAACTATCTAGAACACCCAAGCAAACACGTAGCAACATGAAAAATAGATTAGCAACCACTTAACCGTAATCTAGAACACCCTAACTTCAGCATAGCAACATGTTAAAATGACATTACATCAATCTAGAACACGCTAACGATAACATAGCAACCTGTTAACAACATTAGCAACAGCATACCCTTACCAAAAAGTAGAATACTTCAAATTTATTTTATTAAGTATACTTAAGTAAAGTTCAAGTATATTTTTAAGTATACTTCATGTATATACAAATATCAGTGTCCTAGTAGTATACTTGTAAGTGTACTATTTCAATACTCTTTGGGACTAAATTGGCCCACTTTCTAGTATATTAAAGTATACTTTTAAGTATACTTGAAGTATAAAAGTAGTAAACTTTGAGTACACAACTAGTTTACATCAATGTTTTTAGTTTGTACAGCAACTATACTAAAAGTGAACTTATAGGTATACTGATAGTTTACTAATTCGATACATGTAGTAGCATTTTTAGTACACTTTGAAGTATAGTCTCAGTAAACTACTAGTTTAGTAGTTTTATACTGCAAGTTTACTCCTAAGTTTTCTTTAAGTGAACTTTACATCATACTTAAGTATACTACTATGTCCCTAAGCACACTTGAATAAACTTCTATTTCGTAAGGGTAGCAACATGTAAAAACTAGATTAGCGACCACTTAACAATAATCTAGAATACCCTAGCAACTGCATAGCAACATGTTAACAACATTAGCAACCATCTAGAACACCCTAACAACAGCATAGCAACATGTTAAAATGACATTAGCAACCATCTAAAACAGCTTAGTGACAGCATAGCAACGTGTTAAAACCGACAACCACTTAACAACAATCTAGAACACTCTAGCGACAACAAAGCAATCTGCGAAAACAACATTAGCAACCATCTAGAACACCCTAGTGATGATAGCAGAGCAATGTGGTAAAACTAGGTTAGCAACCACTTAACATTCTAGAACATGTTGAAACTACTTAGCAACCATCTGGAACACCTTAGCAACAGCATAACAATGCACTAATGATTTTTATCCAGAACACCCTAGCAACAGCATAGCAACACACTTAAATCTATTTGGAGCATCAGTATATAGCAACTTCCGACTATGACTATTGATGCTAAATATTCAATACAAATGCTTTTCTCTTTCTTAGATTTTACAATGAATCGTGTGTTTGTTTATGAAAGAACTGATCCGCATTGAGGTAGTTGTGGTGTGTTTGTTGTGAAAGTGGTAGCAGTCATGACAGTGGCAGTAGAGTGAATCTGAGAGCTCATATGTTGTTGGAGTGTATAAAGCAGTGATGTGTGTGAAACGTGTTTCTCCTCCCCTCACATGAGCAGAGAGTCCCGGGGCCATATGGCTCAGCTGGAGCTACCAGGAGTGCCCGGGCAAAACCATGAGGTGGAAACGGTTTACTCGCTCGACTGATTCAGCGAGCTATCAAAGAACCCCCTCCTCCACCCCTCACTCCGCCGGCCCAGGTACTCGCCTGGACTGTGTGACAGGAAAAACTGGTAAAAGCATTTGACCTGGTGCTGGCCGCTATCCTACATCCGGATGAGATCATCTCATAAAAACACAACAAAGCATGGTGAGCTGCATGAGGAGAGAGGGAGTGCTAGGGTTTGTGTGTTTCATGAGGAAGAAGTTATCAATTGGCTCAATATAATCAAATGTGAGGTATGTAAATGCTTGTGAGGATCAATACATCTTTGGCTGGCTATGAGAGGTGTCAGATGAGGCTAGTTTTAAAGATCATAAGGTTGTATCCCTGGAGAAATCAGTGATAGGAATGAATAGAGAAGAGAGGAAACAGTTTGGAGTAGTTCTCGTGTATTGCTACTTCATACACTTTTATAATGAAGAAGTGTGTGAAATTCTACTTATGAATATGTACTGTAACAAGACTGTATGCCAGTATTGTGACATACACTACTATTTAAAAGTTTTGGGTCTGTAAGATTACCTATTTATTTACTTACTGTTTGTTTGTTTGTTTGAAAGAATGCTTTGAAAGAAATTAACACTTTTATTCAGCAAGGATGCAAGAAATTGAACAAAAGTGGCAGTAAAGATATTTATAATGTTGCAATTTCAAATAAATGCTGTTCTTTTGAACTTTCTATTAATCAAAGAATCCTGGGGAAAAACATATCTCAGTTTTCACCAAAAAAATAAAAAATATTAAGCAGCACACCTGTTTTCAAAGCCAATAAAGAGATGTTTCTGAATGATTTCTGAAGGATCATGTGACACTGAAGACTGGAGTTATGATGCTGAAAATGCAGCTTTACCGTCACACTAATAAATTACTTTTTAAAATATATTCAAATAGAAAACGTATTCAAAATTGTATTCATATTTAACAATATCAGTTTTACTGTATTTCTCATCAAATAAATGCAGCAAAAAAATCACTAAAATACATCATAAAACTGAATTGGTTGTCCCATACTGTTTGTTTATATAAGCATTAGCATCTTTTTATTAAAATTCATCACTTTTAGGTTAAAAAAATAAATAAATAAAAACTGCAGTTGCAACTTTAGCCTTCAATTTTTCGATCAATAGGTTAAAAAGAAAACCATCACAAATTCATCTTGCATATATGCACATTTTGAAAATCCATCAATCAGTATGCAAATAATTTGGCACTATGTTCCTTATACTATACTGATTTGAAATGCACTAGTTGTAATCTTGCAAATGGTTTAACATGGATAGTGCACAAAATGTAAAACCCTTGTGTTTGTTTAGTGCATTTGTAGGCCAACTCAGCTACTGTGACAACATCAAGAAGTCCCTTAGTCCACCAATAATTGTTCATCTCATTGCTGGGATTGTAAACTGGAAATCAGGTTTTAGTGGTTGTTTTTTGGTACTAGCTGGTCACATCTGGTTTATTAGCTAGTTCACCAGCCACAGTGGCTTGTTTGTTGCAAGTCTAACATGGTCTCAATCATAGACCAGCTCGAAAAATAGCTCCAATAATTTTGTCTTTGAAAAACCTGTTTTGTTTTGTTTTTCCCCCTCCTAGACAGTTTATAATCTTCCATCCGCGAAAACATACACATACTTTCCCAATCTCATGCGGTCACATTTAGGTGAGTTACACTAACAGGTTTTGTGCTTTCAGCGCTGTTGCAGCCGCAGGTTTATTAGGAAGTGGCAGCTCTCATGGGCTATTAGGAGTATGTAACATTCGGTGCCATATGCTAGCTGAGTGTTCAGGAACAGAAAACGAGCCGCTGTGTGGCTAAATGTAACGAACATTTTGGCAGTTAATTACCATGGTGACATCTATAACCAAGACTGGACGACAGACGCCAAAGACAAAGAGACGAGATGAGCCCTAGTGAGATCAATAAAGAGAAGGTAAAACGTTCATATAATGTTTGCATTTTGGTTCAAATTTACCATATGTTGTTGCTGCAAATATTTAAATCCATTCCTTCCTAAGCTCTTCCCATCTAAATTAATGCCATGTATGAAGGATTCAACCATTCTGAATTGCATCACAGCACCAATTCTGCTCAGGTAATTGGTTTGCGTGCTCAGCTTCCGAACCCAAACTATATGCTGATACTTCGCCCAGAATCACGCCTCAGGTCAGATCTTTATTACAAGAGTGAAATGAAACGCCTTTCTTCCCTTCCTCCATTGCGGATATACAAAGCACACGAGTCGTCCAGAGAGCCGGAGGGTTATTTTAAGCAGCCTCTGGCTGAGTGGCGTGCGTCGGGTAATCAGCATGCAGGGAGAGGTAATTTAAAGATGTCTCGTCGCTGACAAGAATTAAATTGTATTTTGATTTTCTCATTAGCCTAATCTCAAGTGGGCCTCGTTATTGTGTAATTTTCCGGCGTTGACACGACATCTTGTTTTGGGAGCTGACAGCCTTATGCTGTCGGGGAAGCGGAGGGGGTATCAAGCGTGAGCTCGGAGGACACTGATTGGTCCCCTCCCCCGGAGTCGATATGAGTGGGGATGTTATATATCGACACCTGGGGCGTGGCTGGGGAGGGGGGACGTGACTGGCATGGGCCTCTCAGATGCATCTTTCAATGTCACTTTGTTTTTGAGATGCCATCACTTTTACAACAGAGTAAATTAGCTTTTCAGGGTCCTGGCGTTTCTCTCTGGGAGGCTGTCGGCTCTTCCGTCATTCCACTCGCTCTGACACCGGCTTCATATCGCATCGCCGCCGGTCCCCCATGCATCCGCTGAATCCGAAAAGACTGGCGACCTCTAAAGAAGCACGTCCCTCCATGAACACACACTGACACTTCGAACTCTTCAGATGCGCTTGATCGTTTTCGCCTAACGGTGAAAATCTGGCACGTTTTTTTAATGGGAAGCCTTGTCGAAGTCCTCTGGGGCCGATCTGTTTGTTTAGGCCCTGATATACTTGTGACAAAGTTATTTTTTGTTCTTCGCTTAGGGATAAAAAGAAGTTTGAAAAACCAGCAGTATATTGTCAAAGGGATAGTTCACTCAAAAGTGATAATTCTGTCATTAGTTACTCACCCTCATGTCGTTCCAAATACATAAGACCTTCGTTCATCTTTGGGACACAAATTAAAATATTTTTGATAAAATCCGAGAGCTTTCTGGCCCTCCATAGACAGCAATGTAACTGAAATGTTCCCAGGCCCAGACATGTAGTAAAGGTCATCGTTTAACTAGTCCATGTGACATCTGTGGTTCAACCATAATGTTACGAAGCTACGAGAATACTTTTTGTGTTCAAAGAAACAGTTCTTCTCTGCATCAATGTCGTGTAGTCAAGTATGGTGACCCATACTCGGAATTTGTGCTCTGCATTTAACCCATCCAAGTGCACACACACCGTAAACACACACCCGGAGCAGTGGGCAGCCATATTGCTGCGGCGCCTGGGGTGCAGTGGGGGTTTGGTGCATTGCTCAAGGGTCTCACCTCAGTCGTGGTATTGAAGGTGGATAGAGCGCTGGTTATTCATTCCCCCCACCAACAATTCCTGCCGGACCTGAGACTTCGGGTTACAAGTCCAACTCTCTATCTATTTGGCCACGACTGCCCCCAGTTTATGATGTCTATGGAGGGTCAGAGAGCTCTTGGATTTCATCAAAAAATATCTTAATTTGTGTTCCGGAGATAAATGAAGGTCTTATGGGTTTGGAATGACACTTTAAATGTGAAAAAAAAAAAAAAAAAAAAAAAAAAACTGCATCAGTGTCATTTTTCAGTTAATTTTCACTCATGTCTGACCTCAACAGACAAAACATAAGAAATTAACTGGAGAGGATTTCCATGTCAAAGAAGGCAGAGCCGCAGAGCACACCTACCTAAAATTATCATGGGCCAATGGTAATTCAAAGGTGTTTTCAATTTTTAGGAAAGTTTGCTTGGAAACTTCTTTGAACTTCTGAAATGAACTCCAAACGACTTTTGTTTTGGCCTGATTTTATTCAAAATTACGTCACACCTGTTTGGTCTTTAATCTTGCTTCAAGTATATCAGGGTTTAACCCTTGTGCTGTACTGAAAATCCTTTGCCTAATTGGTGTCCCTGATCAAAAATGACAGGCCTTTTAAAAATTGCTTTTAAATCTCTCATTATGCTATGTTACCACCAAACCTTGGATTCAATCTTTTTGGAAACTTTCCTTGATGTTATTTCAACTAGCAAATGTTTTGTATTTCTTTTTGGAACTGAATGGTCATAGGCCTCTAAACACTGTTCACTCAAAGTCTGAGGTGCATGAACTCAGATCAATGAAGGCTATGTTCAGTACCAAATATCAAACCTTTGCTATTCCAGTATTTCAAAATTTGGTAATAATTATATAGCATAACAATAAATTTCTAAGCAATTTTATTTATTTATTTATTTTTTATTTTTTTGGTCAGTTTTGACTAAGAACTCCTCAAGTATAATGTTGGGATCCCCAAAAATTATCAACAATATTTTCTGGAAAAAGAAAATCCTCTTTAGGTCAAAAACACAATATTAGGGTTAAGTTGTCTAGTTTGCCTTTTCATCTGGATTGTAAGATTTAAGATGTTCCCCTTTCGCCACTGTAAACTTCTGGTGAGGTCACAGCCTCCTATTAAATGGAAGAAGATAAGAAGTTAACGTCTCAGTCTAGCACTGAAGCTGTTCCCATGAACCACTTAAAAAGAGTAAGAAAGGGTGCATTGCACACAGTTTATCGATACATTTTGAAAAATATTATCTAGACTTTTAGTTCAAGAAGAAATCTGAGTGTATCTATTGCATAGTTTCACCCAGCATTCTCTCTCATGCGTTTTTATTGGCTGTCAAATTTTTGACAGCAGAGATAAATCATCTTCCCTAATATCTTGGATTCTCTCCCTGGTTTTGCTTTCTGTTGCCAGTCTTTAGCAAGCCAAATGTGAACAATGTGACCCCAGCTCAGCTCCCTACACCTGTTGTGCTGAATCCTGTGCTGAGACAGGTATAATGGGCTTCATTTCAAAGCAGAGACTCAAGCATTTAAGCACCAAACACCAAAAGGTAGGCTGGAATGTTAAGCTTTTCATGGTGTTTTGTCCAAAATTGGAGTCAGTGAGATTTTTATTATTCTTTGAAATAAATAATTATTATTATTATTATTTCAATATTTGGTAATAATAAAGCTTTAACAGGTATTTTATCATTATTTTTGACCAAGAACACCACAAGTATAAAATGGCAGGATCCCCAAAAAGTACAAGTTTAGAGTCAGTAAGATTTGTATTATTTTTATTTTTTGAAAGAAATTATTATTAGTAGTAGTAGTAGTATAAGGATGCATTCAATTGATCAAAAGTGTCAGTAAAGACATATATAATGTTATATATAATGATTTATTATGAGTGTTAAGATTTATATTTCAAATAAATTTAAAAAGTATTAAGCAGCACAACCATTTTCAACAATGATAATAATAAGTAATGTTTCTTGAGACCAAATCAATGCTGGAGTAATGGCTGCTGAAAATTCAGCTTTACAATCACAGTAATTAGATCCGTTTAAAAACATATCAAATAGAAAAGAGTTGTTTTTAATTGTAATAATATTTTATTTCACGATAATTCTGTTTTTACTGTATTTTTAATCAAATAAATGGAGCCTTGGAGAGCATAAGTAACTTCCAAAAAAGAAAAAAAAAAAGCATTAAAATATCCTAACGACCACACACATCGACATTTCACACGTATAAATATTTAACTAATTAAAAGTTTTTTGTTTTACCCAGTAGTTGTATGGTGCAATTTATTACAGTGTTTACCAGAGTAATTTATTGTTTGCTTAGTAATATTCTAAAATAAAACTCTATTGAAAATATAAATAATAGTGACTCTTCTATTTACTTTGACTACACTTAGAAAATAATCTATAATAGAAGGTAAATCTTCATCCAGGACATTTTTTTAGAGATTCATACCTGATGTTTTGACCCTTTATGAGTTTTTTTATGTTTAATAATAATCTGGTACCTTGAAAGTGTATGCTAGTGTATTACATAAGAGCCGTGCAGCAAGTCTTTGTCTCATTCACAGGAAACATTGACTTTGAACACTTTACGGTTATTGTGTTGCGGTGACTCTGATAGGCTCTTATAATTCGGAGAGGTACTCTTGAGGTCTATTAGCACCAGTCAGTATTACGTAAAAGCCCGAACCAAACAAAGGCTCATCAATAAAACAATACCGCTACATAAACAATGGAAGGGCTTCAGTGCTCAGACGCGACGCTCCATAACCTTGGTTCCCACACCTCAACACCAGGAGCCACAAAAGGCGCGTCATTATACTAGTTGCGCAGGGAAGGGTTTTATGTCGGCGAGTCTATCGCATTATGACAGCTTCCTGTTTGAATAAGGGATGTGCTAATTTCCCAGAGTTCCTGCAGCCTCCATGGTTTTTCATGACACGCATGGACTTCAGTCGGTCGCTCATTTGTCACATTGGCACATCCTGGCCTTTGATTATGGCAGGTATTCACTGGGCTGTTTTAGCAGAGGCACACAGGAAAGCCTCGCTGTCTCGTTCCCTCGTACTATCTTTCTTTTACAGTGTCAGAGGCCAGATGACCAGCTCTTTGTTACTATGACAAGTTCAAGCTTCTGAGAAACCCTCTGGTCACACTGGCGCAAGCGATTGAGATGTCTGTTAAAAATAGCGAGGAAGACCTTGGCCTGACGTCTCCGCTGTTGCTTTCTCTGAGATTTGTTTTCCTGCTAGCGTTTCGTCATTACTGCTGTGTGTCTGTCTGTTGACATCCATTAGCATAAGAATTAGCCTGCATTTAGGAGACAGGACGGAACATCTGTGTTGATGTGAATTAATTGAAATCCTGAATGCTTTCAGCAGTGCTAATTCGTTGCCTTACTAACAGCATAAGGTAGAAAAAACACTTTTTGCTATTTAGAGATGTCTGTTCTTTTCCGCTAATTAAGAAACAAACAAAGAACGGATGCTGCAGAATTCTTATCGGCTAATTTCCCGCTGCCGTAATGTGTTGCATATTAAGTGTCTTCGTTTACACGCTGTCTTTTGTCGTCAGTGCACAACAGCTCGGCCATTTTAACGCAAGGTCAAAATGTCACCGATCCCATAATTTACTGTAAATGCCAAAGCCGTTCTGTGCCCGAGGTTGGCGTGGCGGCGCAATCTCATTTATATGGGGCTTAATGGGCATGTGGGTGTCAACTAACAGGACTTGACTCTTACCTACATGTGCATTAGGCAGCTACTGATCTGTAGCGGCTCTCCGTCGGGGAGCAAGTCTGCTTTACGCTGTGATCTATTGCCACGTTTAACTGCGGTGATCTATCGCACGGAACTGGCAGTAACGGATGAGCCGGCCGAGCTGGAAAAACTCCCTCATTTGTCTCTGTCGCGGCCGCTGAAGGAGAGGAGACGCTAATGCAGGCCGACGGCACAGAGAAGGGATATAATTATGTCTCTGTGCCTCCCCAAGTGCTCGCTGGGTACCCAGCCGTATTAGACGTAATAAAGCCGAGCTTTACCGTGCTCCTCTCCAAATCCCTTCAGGAGCCGCGGGAGGCAGCCTGTGCTGTGCGTGCGTTTCCCGGCCCTCTTTGAATAAAATCTGAAGGGTTAGGATCTCCCTTGTAGCTGGCAATTTTACAGCCAAATGAAAATTCTGGCTAGAGGAGAGTGGGCGACACCTTTTAAGTGTCCTCTAGTCAAGGAGAGTTAAACATTTAGAACTAGTTAAACATTTAAAAGCCTAATGTTTTAAGTGTTAAGTTTAAGTGTTTGATGGCTAAACTGTGTTATGCCAATGTTTGTGTTCAGTAATTGGGGTATACACAGATGCTTTCTGAACATTATCTAGAATTTTATAAAAACAACCAGAATTGTTTTTGTATAAAATGTACATTTTGTAGTAGTATTTTCAGAATATTTTGCATTTTTTACCCCAAATCATGTTTTGCACAACTTACCACTTTCTGCTAAATATTCTTGATCTTAACAAATAATTAACTTAGTTTAAGGGATTCATAGACGTGTGTGTGTGTGTGTGTGTGTGTGTGTGTGTGTGTGTGTGTGTGTGTGTGTGTGTGTGTGTGTGTGTGTGTGTGTGTGTGTGTGTGTGTGTGTGTGTGTGTGTGTGTGTGTGTGTGCTCGTGTGTGTGTGTGTGTGTGTGTGTGTGTGTGTGTGTGTGTGTGTGTGTGTGTGTGTGTGTGTATTAGAATGATTTCTGAATTTCTCATCTTGTGACCCTGAAAACTTTAGTAATGATGCTGAAAATTCAGCTTTGCATCACGGGAATAAATAACACTTTAAAATATATTAAATAAAAAATAAATGTAAATAACATTTCTTTTTTTTTAAAGGGTAATAATATTTCACAATATTTACTGTATTTTTGATTAAATAAATGCAGCCTTGATGAGCATTAGAGACAAATCTTACCGACCCTTAACTTTTGAACGGTCAAATAAAGTATATAGGTTTTGATAAATTTGCTTTTTCATAAAACTACTTTTATTGTATCTGCCATGATAAATTACTTTAATTCAATCGATTTCATTCAAAAAGAAAGAAAGAAAGAAAGAAAGAAAGAAAGAAAGAAAGAAAGAAAGAAAGAAAGAAAGAAAGAAAGAAAGAAAGAAAGAAAGAAAGAAAGAAAGAAAGAAAGAAAGAAATACTACATGCAGCTGAACATGGATCTTTTTGGTATGGTAAGTATGGTAATTTATGCCAAAAATCATGCACTGTTTACCCATTGATGCATCTTACTCCACACTCCCCCTTTTTGCTAAAATGCTTGTCCTTAGCAGCATATGAACTTTCCTTTGAGTTTATTTAGTAGCAAAGCTTCTGTCAAGAGCATAAATGCAAATGGTGTGTAAATTTAAAACATAATTACCAGGAAACCGAGGGTTAATATTCCTGGACTAGTCCATTGAGGAACGCCATAATATGGTTTATGCAAGACATGAATCAAAACAGAATTCTCCATGGTATGGAGGCTGGGAAACATGCAGGTCTGTAAATCTGTACACAACACAAGTACACACACAAACACTTTTCCTTATGTTTCACTAGAGTGCAGTCCAAAAGACTTCTATTGCTATCTTTTTTTTTTCTTTCTTTCTTTGTCTTTACAAATGCATAACAATTTGGGTTAGTCACTTAATTGAACATTGATTTGAGAATGTCTTAGCATTCCGTGTGTCTCACTTTTACTTTAATGACAGCAACGCTGCAGCTGACATGGACAAAACCTGAGATTCATGTTCTCCATCATAAGATGATTTAAGGAGCATCTTGAGCTTCAGTGAAAGCTAAATTATGTTCAGAAAGTCAGATTATCACTGTCAGAAAGCAATCAATCAACTTTTTGATTAGTGAGGAAGAAAGAGTAAGTATTAGTGTTTGTAATAATTGTTTCTTATTCATTTTCAGCTTTTGATAGATTTTTTTTCTTCTTCTTTTTTTCTCAAAATCAAAGTGTTTTGTTTATTTCCAGGTCTTTTGGACCCCACTGTACATCTCAAGTCATGTGCTACACACATTTAAATACTTTAAATATTTATATTTATGCATTTGACTGATGCTTGTATTCAGAGCAGGGTTATTATATTCAACAAACTAAAACCATTTCAAAAAATGTTATTTGAAATAAACTTTAACTGAAATAAAAATAACATTTAAACTTATATTATTTCTGTTCGTTGCCAAGGCAGTATTACTCATTTTCATTTTTTTTTTTTTTTTGATAAAACTTGAAGTGCTAAAATAATTCAAACCAAAACTGGGAGAAAAAAAACAGTGATCCTGAGCAACATATGCATGTTATGAATTTGTATCAGTTTATGTATTCGTCATTAAAAACCTCTTATTTAGGGATTACATATTGTATTTGAGTTGAACACACATGGTGTCGTTTACACAATTTTTTCCAATTTCTGTCAAAAGCTGGAAATGCTCCAAACAGAGGATTTGAAACTCCTCAAGTCAGGGGCTGTAGTTGTCGGATCAGAGAAACCCCCTTTACAGCCATCACACAACGAAAGTGACATCTCATGCTCCGAGACGCTTTGAAGTGTCAGCTGACCACTTGTAGCACGTCTTAACACTTTGCTTTCTTTCACCCGCTACAGGCTGAGACAGAGATGAAGGGCCTGTTATGTCAATTAACCAAGCCGACCCATGCATTTGGCTGTGATTCAAGGTTGCACGGGAGGAGCTCAACTGCTCGAAGGGAAGGCTAGTGTTAGAACGGTGGAGTTATTCATGTCACCAAGTATTTCCCCAACAACTGCTGCAGACCACATGCGATCGAGCCGCAGACTGGGAGAGATTATTCCTTCGGTCCTGTAAATGTTTTGATGGATGAAGTCTTCCTGGTTTCACATCTATCTCCCAGGTCTGTGGTCCACTGAAGGTCTTGTGCAAACACAATTGGCTATAACAAACAGGAAGGCCCTGCTGTTTTATGAGGACCTGCTAGAGCATGAACACACATACATATTTCTCTATGCAGTATGTCTTTCGGTCTTTCTTCCTATATGGAAAAATAATAAATGAGCTCTCTTTAATATCTCAGTTGTTTCTCTTAGACATCAATGGGATTAAATGGAAGCATTTTGCTTCTCAGATTTTACTTCTTAGAAAAAAAAAAAAAAAAACAGTAATCAGTAATCTCAAATTGTGCAGATTTACCAAGAAACTGTCTGTAATTAAAAGTTAGAGATCTCATTATGAACTTTATCATTTTTATACAATTCTCCAGTTTTATTTAGTGTTTATGTATACTATTATGATAGTTATTAATATTTTGAATTGCCTTTAATTCTATATTTTCAAATTTAATTTTTAATTTTAGTAATTGTGTTGTGCTTTTGTTTTGTTTTATATATATATTATCATCATTATTATTATTATTATTATTTCAGTTTTAAGTTTTGGTCATTTTAGTACTTTTATATATTTCAGTTGTAGTTGCCAAAGCAGCATTTCTAAATTTCTTTTAAGTTTTTAATCTAATATTTTATTTTAGCTAAGCTTAGCTTAGCTTATTTTATTTTAGTTTAGTTTATTTTGTTTAGCTAAGATTTAAGTTTCCGAAAATAATTAATAGATTTAGTTTTATTTAATAATAATATCACCCAAATTCTCCCAAGACTAAATGATCTGAGCTACTCTACACATTCATTTTCTATATTTGTAATGCCAACTGCTGTCTCATTTCTTATGTTTCGTGAGGAATTTTAGGAGAAATATCTGAGACAAAGTTGAGCACTAAATTAAAGGGATAATTCACCCAAAAATGAAAATGCTGTTATTTGAACTATTTAAAGATTTGGATATTTTGGAGAATACTGGGAACCAGACAACACTGGACCCTATTGACTTCGATTGGACAAAAAAATAATAATTGAAAGAGCAAACTTTGAGCAATGAAGCTTTAAGCAGTGGTATCTCTTTCTGCTCTGTGATGCAGGAACTGTCTTGGAGCAGTTCATTTGCAAAAAGAAATATTATGCAAGCATACTTTCCTAAAAGTGTCAGGCTTGAGCCAAACTCTGATTAAGCTCCGACCGAAAAGTTACCTCAGCCCCATTCATAACCCTCCACCAGAGCCATTTACCTGGAGAGCAGAGCTGACCTGCAATGATAAGGACGAGAAGCATCATCATTAATACAAACCCCTGCGAGAATGAACTCACTCACACTCAGCTTACTGATGAAGAGGATCTGGGCTGTTCGGCCCATAGGTGTTAAACTTTCACTAATATGTCCAGGTTTTTGTCTCCCCAACAGGAAAATGCTGCCAAACATGGAAATTTCATGTCATCTTTTGGAGATTAATATAAGTGGCCTAAGATACATCTATGTGAAGGGAATATACATCATTATGAGTCATTATAAGAGGCTCTGTCATTATCATTAATCCTACAGTTGATTGGAAACTTAACAGATGCATATAAAGGAGCATCACAATGATGCCATCAGTATATATATATATCTTGTCTTTGAGACACATCTGGTTTGAAGTCTAAGCACTGTACTTGTGACTGTCACACTACAGACTAGGCTACTGGAGCAGATTTCAACCTGCCATTAGAGGAAGATGAAAAGAAAGTGGTAAGTGCTAATTTAGCACACTTCTGCACCTAATATACTTTGTTAATGACATTTTAAAACATAAAAATCTGTGTATTTGTTTAGGTTATATTTTATTTATTTAAGCATTCATTTGAAGCATTTACATATTTATTGGTATTTTGGCATTTACAATTTATTGGTAACACTTTACAGTAAGGTTTCATTTGTTAATATTAGTTCATACATTAGCTGATGAACTAACAATGAAGAATACTTCTGAAGCATTTATTTATCTTAATTAATGTTAATTTCAACATTTACCAATACATTATTATAATCAAAAATTGTTATCTGTAAATTTTACTTAATGAATTTGAGCTAACACGAACTAATAAATCAATCCTGTAACAACTGTATTCCTCATTCTTAATGCATTAGCTAATGAGACTTTATTTTAAAGTGTTACCAATTTATTAAATATTATTTGCAAGTTCACATGTATTGTCTTGCCTATAAAATCAGGCATATTGAATGTTTTATTGGACTGTGGAGTAATGATGCGAAAGATTTTGCGATTAAAAATAATATTTTAAAATATATACAGTGCCGTTTAAAAGTTTTGGATCTAAATGATGCTGAAAATTGAGCTTTCCTTCACAGGAATAAATTATATTAAAAAATATAGTGAAATTTTAAATCGCAATAATATTTCACAATATTACTGTTTTTTTTTTCCTTGTATTTTTGATCAAATAAATACAGCCTTGATGAGCATAAGAGACTCCATTAAAAAACATAAAAAATCTAACTGATCCAAAACCTTTGAATGGCAGTGTGTATATATATATATATATATATATATATATATATATATATTTTTTTTTTTTTTTTTTTTTTTTTTTTTTTTTTTAAGAAATAGTGTACAGTGTCTTTACAATGGTCAAAATGGATTCATATAATTTAGAAAGTGTTATTTTCATCTCTCAGGAAAAAAAAAAAAAAAGTACAAAAGCTGGGTGGTACCTCTTTTTAAAAGGTGCTCTTGTGTACCTTATTTACCCATAAAAGATGCATGCAGTACCTTAAATGTACATATTAATGCCTAAAGAGTACATATATATATATATATACCTAAACTGTATAAGTAGCTTTTAAAAAGGTACTGCCCAAGTCACAGATTTTGTACTTTTTTTCTTGAGAGTGTAATAACTGAAAGATCTCACATGTGGTCCAAAGCTAACCTTATTTTTGTGATTCTTAAAATAGATAATGATGCTTTTGGGAAGCTTGCTGTGAAGTTTAAGAGCTACTAACGTTCTGCTTAGTGCTTCTGGAAACCCGTCCCAGTTTTGTTAATTCTCTACCAAGAAAAAAATGGGTTTTGTGCATTTCTGTTAATGATTGTGACCCACCCAGCTGACGCAAAATATCACTGGTGCTACTGCGACATGAGAACATGAGAACAGGAGACGTGTCCAGTTGTCCCCTGAAGCAAGCGAGTGTTGGTATCTTGGCTGTAGCCGTCAGTTTAGCCAAGTGGGAGAGGAGAGCCTGGCCGAGCTGATGATCTGGGGCAGTTTGGCACACATCCGCCCCCTGAGACGGTGTTTGCGTGATGGTGTGTGTGTGAAGGACCCGGCTGGGCTGCCCGTGAGAGTGCTTAAGGCACTTTACCTACTTTACCCTCTGCTGGAACGCATGAACGTGTTGTGTGTCATGTTCCATAATTCATGTCTGTCCCTCTCGTTCTCACTGGATCTCCCTCTTTGGCAGATTGCCGTCTTCTGTCTGTCCGAATGACACAATGACAGATATGAATAACAGACGTGCCACAGGACGTCCTCAGTGGTGCATTCCTCACTTAATACTGAGTTCTCAATGAAACCTGTGTGCAATCATTCATTATTGTGCTTATTTATTTATTTCTCAACAGTCTTCTGGATGTATCTAAGACCAGATAATGCCGGAAAATCCCACTGACTTGGACTGAAGGACCTCAGCAACACAATGGTGGCGAGTTTTGCATGGACAAATATCAATCATTTTCTATCTATATATCCATCTATCCATCCATCCATCCATCCATCCATCCATCTATCTATCTATGATTATTAATGTACAGGTAGTACAATTTATTGCAGAAATGATATATTTTAAAAGAATACACTTAAGTGCAAACTGAATGTAATGTTTTCAGATGCTTAAGTGCGTGTTAATTGCAGTTAAGTGAAAATATAATTTACATTTATATTAAATGCAATTAACTGATATTTTAGAGTACTTTTTGACTTACCTGAGTACATTTTTATATGTAATTTCATAGTTGTGTTTGAAATATGGTACTGTCGAATATACTGAAAAGCATTTAAGGGAAACTAAAATATTTCAATATTTATTTATTCATTACTATTTTCTATCTATGCTAAGGAAATTTGGATGTCTTATATATAAATATTTGTATTCAAATGCATTTGTAATGATAAAATTGCAGTTTAGTTATTTAAATTATATTATTTTTAAATGTAATATTAAATAACTCTTCAGTTGTTATTAATCAAGTACTTTAGATGTGCTCTAGTATGTGAGTCAAAACAAAAGCATGATGAAAGATTATTGGATAATATTAGAAAGATTTAAACCTTTTATTATATTTATATAAAACAGTCATGAAACTGTACTCTCCTGAAGTTTTTTTTAGATTTGTGCAAATTCAATAGAATTAAGTGTACTTCTTTTTCATGCTACAGTCATGTAGATAAAACATTTATTTGCTGACAAAGAAATAACTGGCTGGACTGTAGCTTTGGTTGAAGTTAACCTTGTTTTTAATTTTAAACTTTCATTTGAATATTTTCACAAATATTACTTACAGAACAATAGTTGGACCCCCTGCAGTGCCACTTAGTCAAATAAGGAATGCAAAAGTAACAATTAAAGAGTAACATAATAGTGTAAAGTTTTACTTTTAAAAGTAACGCTGCCAACACACTCTTTGTTCATATTTATTGAGTTGTGACGTGCGATAACCCCTCTCCTCCTTTTTACAGTCGTAGCACTTGCTGAAAGCACTCGGCTTTCTGTTTCATCTGGGATGATGTGCTCTCTCCTCTCTCCGTGAAGACATTCCTGACGGCCGAGGTAACGCAGATTTACCCTCTGCACCACAAATGTGTTTAGAAAAGATATGATATACGGGGCCCAGCGTTTTATGACTGGAGCTGTTCATTACATTCCTGAAGTGGCAGCATATCTCAGCGAATACTGGTCTCCTTCACCTCCCAACCTGACCTGTGTGTGTCCTCCCAGATCAACAGTCAATTACAGTCTCTCTCGTGCTCTCGCTCTCTCACTTTCTCCCTCAGAGAAGAAAGGAAGGTTTTGGGCCGGCCGCGGTGCCACTGCCTGGCTAATTAGAACCAGGGTCTGTTAAAACGAGAGCTTTAGTAAAACATGCAGTAAAACCCTGAAGGCAAACCATAAACTAACCCATTTCTTTCATTCTTTCAGAGGGGACTCGGTCTGAAACCTGGGCGTAAACTTTTACGAGCACCCCTGGGGTCACCAGTAAACCCGTTAATAGAGATGAGATATGAGGGTTCCCAATGGCCTCCCATTTCGTTTCTTTTTCAGTTTTTGTTTTTTTTGTGTGTGTTTTTTGTATTCTTAAGGAGGGTCAAGTGCTCGGGTTCCAGCTCAGGGTTTCTTAGAGGAGGAGCACCAAACAAAAACAACTTAAAGGAACACTCCACTTTTTTTGGAAATAGGCTCATTCTCCAACTCCCCCAGAGTTAATAAGTTGAGTTTTACCGTTTTTGAATCCATTCAGCCGACCTACCGGGCACTACTTTCAGGCGCTGCGTAATATCACTACGCCTGCCGCGGCCATGTTACGGCAGCAAAGTTCCTTGATTATTACGCCGGAATGAGAGTAGTTCCTAATCATATCAGCCTAGAAAATCACAACTTTTCATTTTCCGCCGATCTTAGTACACGATATAACTACAGAAGAGTCGAGTTTTAAATAGAACAAATATCGAAACTCTTTGATCGTTTTTGAACGCGATGCTACTGGTCTAATAGGATTCAATGATCTATGCTAAGCTATGCTAAAAGTGCTATCGCCAGACCCGGAGATCGGCTGAATGGATTCAAAAACGGTAAAACTCAACTTATTAACTCTGGGGGAGTTGGAGAATGAGCCTATTTCCAAAAAAAGTGGAGTGTTCCTTTAAGTGTAACTCGGTCATGGTGCAGCAGACTAGTTATTTTAGTTATTTTACTAAAGTATTTCAGTTTGATGAAACAAATTTAACTTGTTCTTTTTTTTTCTTGTTTTATAAAAATACCATCATACAGTACATCCTTACAAGAATCTTCATCTACATTTAACTTGATGTAGAAAACAAATTTGTCATTGCTTATACATTACTGATCAAAAGTTTGGGGTCGATAAGATTTTTAAATGTTTTTGAAGTCTCTTATGCTCACCAGGGCTGCATTTACATGTAAATACAGTAATAATGGTAATATTGTGAAATATTGTTACAATTTAAAATACAATTTTTGATATATATTTTAAAATGTAATTTATTGCTGTGACGCAAAGCTGAATTTTCAGCATCATTACTCCAGTCTTCAGTGTCACATGATCCTTCAGAGGTCATTTACTTAATATAAATCAATATACTGATCTGCTTCTCAAAAAACATTTCTTATTATTATCAATGTTGAAAACAGTTGTGCTGCTTCATATTTTTGTGGAAAACTTTTTTTCAAGATCTTTGAGTATGAAGTTCAAAAGAACAGCATTTATTTGAAATAGAACATTTAAAATATTCTAAGTATATTTACTGTCGATTTCATTTACTTTTGATCACTTTTCTTGAAATAATAAAATAAATAAAGTTCCTTTAAAAAAATGAATTTAACCCAAACGTTTAAACAGTAGTGTAAGTTAATCATATTTAGTTATATTTCATTTATAAAATTGAATATAACTAATTATTAAGAAAAGCCCCTAAATGAAAGTAAAGTTGTAAATATACAAAAAGTGTCTTTAGAATCAATATGTAGTTTTTGTTTTTCCATGCAATTGAGCATATGTTTGTCAGTCTGTCCGAGATAAATTTGAAGGCCTTTCACATAGAGCTAATTTTTGCGCCCCATCTGAGATTTTTAATTGTTGGATATAAAATGCAAAAAGACATCTTGAGTGACTTTAACTATGGACTCCTGAAAAAGATTCTTCAGACTTTTTTAACCATTACTTAAATGGGTAGAGTCCCCATTTTTAATTAATTTACATATGGGGTCAGCATGATTAATTGTGTTTTTTCTCATTATTTTGTTATTTTTTTAATAAGTATATCATTATTGTTGTTGCTTTTTTATAAGTATACAATCATAAATAAGTATAAATATTATTCACATAATGCCATTCAGTAGCATGGAAACTGAAGACTGGAAAAAAGAGCATATTTAGTACTTAATTTGTCACTAATTTGTATTTGGCTTAATTTTGACAGCACACACACAAACACTCCTTTTAGGCCCGAGGGGGAATTTAAAGCCCTGATCGGAGTTACACCAAATCTATTAGCACAGGAATGATGATGCCGTTGAAAAAGCTGACAAAACAATTTGTTAATATTACAAATGATAATGATTTTTTCGGCGGTCACGTTGCCCCCGGGCAACAAAAACACACCAGACGTCACGTCGCAGGGTTTGTATGTCTACGTTAACGTTGTCACGAGGGCAGCACGCTTCATATTTCAGAGCTACACTAACTTTCTCAGGTTACCGCTTGTCCCGGGCTTTCCTACCCCGTAGACCACCCCCGATTAATCTTCCCCTCGTAGCGCCTTTATAATTTGCCATTACAAAAGCCATTAAAGCGCAGTCTGATTCAGGCCCCCGGAGGATATTCTAGCTGAGAGATCGAGAGGCTCCTAGAGGCCCCTGGCGGCCCTTTGCACCTCGGACGAGCCCTGAGTCGAGCGGACAGGTCCTTAAAGCTGGGTGAAAAGATCAGCCAAAAGAAAACAAGCATGATTAATGAGAGAAAACGAGGGCCCTTTGCTTTCTTTCATCTGCTCTGATTCTGGTCTTCGGTGAGCCATTAACCCACAGGACAACTGTCCACCGAAACGCTGAGAAATGAGCTCCCTGTGCTCGGTTCAGGCAAATGTTTATGCCTCACAAATGAAGGTGGAACCCAGGGACATTCAAGAGGTGGAAGAGCGTGGAGGAGAGAAAAACAAAGCTCAACTGACCGCTTGGAACCAGAGTTGAACCAATGTCATTAGTAACGGTCTCGCGGCTGCCCGGCTAATCACTAAATCTCTTTTCGCACCGCAAAGCCAGGCAAAATCAGCTCTGAAAGTGAAACAGCCTCATTTGTGGGCCATTTTAAATGAACCGTGAGGTTACAGATCATGTAGTCGACAAAATAAGCACAAATCAGAGCATTAAAAGTAAAGCACTCTGAGGAGAATTCACTGGATGAACTGTTCCTGTGGATGTTGCGTATTCGCACATGCTGTCTGTGTTGATTTAGCGCTTGATTCACTACAGAAATTATGCAAATAATAGAAAAACACCAGTGCTGAATGCAATATGTGGGGTGTTTTAAAATGCATTTTTATTTTCATAAGACATTTCATAAGACCTGGAGCCCTTTATTAGATCACATTAAAGGTTTACTCTGTTCTCCTGATACTAATGCTGATGCAATATATTTGATTCATAATGGGAAGAGGGAACATACACGGAAAGAGGAATAATTATTTAGTTATGTATGTATTTGTTTGTTTGTTTATTCCCTTGAATAGGGTGTGGGTGACAGGTTTTATTTTTTATATTTATCATTTTAATGGGAGGGTTGTAGAAGGATTTATATTGAGCCAGTCTATATTTTTTTTTTTACTTTTCAGTGAATATACCAACACTGTAAAAAAAAAAAAAATTGTTGTTTCAACTTAAAATAATTTGTTACCCCGCTGACTTAAATTTTTTTAGTTTATTCAACTAAAATATTCCAGTTGTCCCTTAAATTAACATTGAGTAACTTAAAATGTCAAGTTTACTAAACTAAAAATTTTAGGTCAGCAGGGTAACAAATTATTTTAAGTTGAAATGACTTTTTGAATTATTATTTTTTTTTTCACAGTGAATATGAATATGCATTGTCTTGTTAATTATCAATAAAAAGATTAAAAGTAAATATATATATATATATATATATATATATATATATATATATATATATATTATAATATTATTTTTTATAATAAATGTAATATTAAATTAAATGTATAGTTAATGCTAAATCAAATATTTAATTTGAATAAATATTTAATTAAATATCTGTAATTAAATATTTAATTTAATTTAATTGCACCAATTCATTTTAACCTAGTACTATCTATGGTCATGTAGTGCTGCACTGTATTTCACAAAATGCCTAATTTCCTCAGGCGGTAATAGCAAAACATACATTTTTCCAGACATTTATCACCAACTGTATGTGACTATAAAGTTCCTCATTTTATACAGAAAAAGGGCATGTTTTGTTGACAGTAAGTTCATTTAAAATATGATGCAGCACTTTATCAGCACAGACAGTGCTTGTTAAACTGGATTTTGGGTGGTTTTGTAAGACGTGTGGTTTTGAACTGAAATACTGAGCACAGAAATAATGCAACTTCTTCAAGTTTAATCCTCTTTCATTGAATTGCTGTATATGAAAATAAGTAAAAATATCTTCTTTCTCCACTTTTGAACATCCGTGAAGATAGACATAAAGAAGTTTTGAGGCCGAGGCAGCACACAGGGGGTGTGTGTGCGGGTACGGTTCGCAGCAAGTCCAGCCGCCCGCACCTGGACCGGGGTGAAACGGAATATGAGCTGAACTCTGCATCTCTGAAGCCGAGGCCTGCCAGTGAAGAGAGAGGAGTTCGGGGTCAGGGGAGAGAGAGAGAGAGAGAGAGAAAAGGTCAGTCACACAGACAGTTTCACACAGTAATGTGTTTCAAAGCTGTTCCCTCTGCAGGGGTAAGAACCACTCCATCACTTCATATCACTGGAAATCCTGAGGCCTCTCGCTAACCCTTCACATTTCACATTGGTGAAAAGCGTTATGTAGCAAAGCTCAAATGTGATTTAAAAGAATCTGACCATTTTATATTTCAGCTTTTGCAAGTGTAACCATGACAAATGGCTTGCAGATCTTAAAAAATGGCCTTCATAAATATGAAATTGGGCCGTCGCGCTCAGTGCAATACTGAATTTCTTTCTTTCTTTCTGTCTTTCTTTCTTTTCTTTCTTTCTTTCGTTTGACCAAAATAATGTTGTGAGATCCACAGAACTGATCAACTATTTTTTTTTTATTTTGATATGATCCACAAAGTCTCATTAGATGACATTATGAGAGGCATCTGAATGATGCAAAAGCATGTTTCCTTCCTGACAGCTCTAGCTGCAGAAGAGCACTCGTGGCCTGCTGGGAGAGGGGAAATAATCGTTCATTAACCTTTGAACTCGAGAGGGCTTCGATTCAGTCAGGCTTCAGCTGCAGCACACACAACATAAACACACATTCCCTGCAGAGCCTGCAAACAGGCAATTTACATTTCACTAAGTTAGTTTGTTTGTAAGTTAGTTTCTCAATATCTATTGATATTAGAGCAAAGATTATATATTCATGATCTTCTGTCAAACATGCCAGTTTTATGCTCAAACTGATTCTGCAAATGCAATTCAGTTGCCATGGTATTGTTTTGGTTTTTTGTTTGTTTTTTTTGTTTTTTGTTGTTGTTGTACTTTGTTTTACAGTATGAGAGAGAGAGCTAGGTAGATATTACTTAGAAATCCACAATCCATTTCTGATTCCAAATTACATGACAAAAAATTGTAGTTAGTAACATAATCCATTACATTACACATTTTAGGTAATGTAATCGGACTACTTTCTGATGAATTTTTTTTTATTACTTTTGACCTAACTTGTTTATCACATTGATTTAAATAGCACTATCTTGCCATATTGATATAAAAATACAATGTGTAAGAAAATATATTCTATTCATTGCAATTAACAATATGAAGTGCATTAAACATTACATTACGTGAAGGTTTCCCAAACTGGGGTTCGTAAAGGTACTGCAGGGGGTTCGTGAGTTTAATGGAAAGCTAGTAATTAATTAAATCATAAAAATATGAAATGAAAATAAATCATTTTAACCAACATCACAAAACAGGGAACATGCAAATGTAATATTTAAATATTAAAATATCTATTTGAAAAATCTCAGGGGTGCTTTAGAGGTTATATATATATAATTTGTTTACATATATGTGACCCTGGACGACAAAACCAGTCGTAAGTGTCAATTTTTCAAGATTAACATGATCTTTACTTAATATCCTAATGATTTTTGTCTTAAGTCGCTGGGGTATATTTGTAGCAATAGCCAAAAATACATTGTATGGGTCAAAATGATCGATTTTTCTTTTATGCCAAAAATCATTAGGATATTAAGTAAAGATCATGTTCCATGAAGATATTTTGTAAATTTCTTACCGTAAATGTATTAAAACTTAATTATTGATTAGTAATATGCATTTCTAAGAACTTCATTTAGACAACTTTAAAGGCAATTTTCTCAATATTTTGATTTTTTTTGCACCCACAGATTACAGATTTTCAAATAGTTGTATCTCAGCCAAATATTGTCCGATCCTAACAAACCATACATCAATGGAAAGCTTATTTATTCAGATTTCAGATTATGTATAATTGAATTATGAAAATTGACACTTAAGACTGGTTTTGTCATCCAGGGTCACATATAATAAACATATGTATAGTATTATTATTATTAGTAGTAGTAGTAGTAGTATTTTAATGATGTCAGTAATATCCCTATGTTTTAACAATGCATGTGTTGTTGTTTTCTTTGTTGTTGTTGTTGAAAGATTTTATATGATTGACCCTGCCAATAACCATACAGGTCAATATTGACAATTGCTTTTTTTTCCCTCCTTGCAGCTTAAGGAGATGTTCGTTATGAAACCCCACATTTCCATTGAAGGAGGAACTCGAGCCACTTCTAGAGATCAGAATATCACAGAAAGTTGAGGATGGACTCTTTTGACCATTAAGCAACCATCAAGAACTTGCATAGCAACACCCTAGCAACCATCTACATCCTAGCATCATGGTGGAGACTCTTGCATAAGCAAGCACCTTTAAAAACCTGCATTATATTGCATTAAATCCCATCCCTAAGTATTAGTACAGACACATGCCTAAAAAATCATCATGATGGTTTCCCTGCAGTTAAAACCAAATTCCTGCTGTTTGTGCCATTGATTTTGTTGTCATTTCTGTCCAGAGAGCAGAAATAGTTTATATCTTGCCCTCTCACAGTAGCTATAAACATAGACTGACCCCAGCCCTTGCGCTGACATTATAAAGAGTGTGGCGGTAGTTATGTGTGAGTCAGTGTTGTGTAAAAACAAACCAAATGCCATGGACAGAGCCGCAGTGTGTCAGCAGCGCTGTTAGCAACTGCTTCAGAAACAGCCGGCCTGACATTTCCTACAAATGGAAAGAGTGCAAGAAAGAAAGCACATCCTGGAGGAAATGGCAGAATTTTTGACTCCACCGGCCCGTTAGAGAATAGCTTTCATCGATTTGGACCATAAAGGCAGAGTAGAATGGTCATTGTTCATGTTCGTTTTACACTAACCTGCTATTGGACGCTTGGAGAACATGTCTGAGTGTGTATTGCTATCTCAGGCTATCTGGCATGTCAATATTGACTTATTTTGCACAGAAAAGTGTGGCTCATGTGACAATCACTTGACTTGTCTTGAATGTCTTTTATAAACACTATAGTTACCCAAAAATGCTCAGGTGTTGCGCTTTTATGGCTTGGTTTCATTTTTGTGTCAATTTTATCTAAAATGTGTTTAGAGGACATTGAGATATCTGGCATGTGATTGCATACTTTGGTATTTTGGCTAATCTGAGCCTAGTTGGTGGTATTGTTGAGATCTTGAGATCTCTCCTTTTATTCGTAAAGTGGTCTAGGAGAAACAATTGAGATATTAATGAGATCTCATCGGTACATCTGTCACTGTCTTGTATGCTTCAGTATTGGGCTCTTCTATCAATCCGCATTGAAGAAACAGAAAAGTGCTGCTGACGTGCAGCTGTGGAGAACAAAGCTTATTAATTATTCAGGAGTTTGTGATTAAAGAGAGGATGTGCTCCTGGTGTTATTAGAGCAGAGGTAATTACTGTCCAACAAGAGCCGTAACATGGTTAGAGGCCATTGCCAAATCTAACTGTTGAAAGCAGATATCCTTTCATAAAAACATAAAGAGAGATTTGAGCAAAGAGTGTTGGTCTATTCAAGA
Source organism: Acrossocheilus fasciatus (assembly GCA_036784905.1). NCBI lineage: Eukaryota > Metazoa > Chordata > Actinopteri > Cypriniformes > Cyprinidae > Acrossocheilus > Acrossocheilus fasciatus. Next base: position 19,807,741 of record CM071951.1, on the reverse strand, counting down.
TCTTCTGTTCAAAATGCCAATTTCATGCTCAAATTAATTGTAAACCTAATTCCCCCAAAAAAATGAATAAATAAAAACTGATTGTTCTGATTGGATGAGCTATATTAAAGTTTAATGTTGCTTGGAAAACGTTATCAGCCTAGAATTAGGCCAAACTAAAGTACTTGACGAAATAATAATAATAATAATAATAATAATAATAATAATAATAATAATAATAATAATAATAATAATAATAATAATAATAATAATAATAATAATAATAATAATAATAATAAAATTTATTATTATTATTATTATTATTATATTCAATAAGTAGATACAATTAACAACAATAACAACAACCATTTTCTTAGTAAAACAATTATACAAATTTATTAAATATGTTATTATTATTATTATTATTATTATTATTATTTTATAGTAATACATTATTTTAATAAATTAATAGTAACATTATTATTATTGTTATTGTTATTATTATCATCATTATTAATAGTATTATTATTATTATTCAATAAATAGTTGCAGTTTAATCATTTATTTTCATTAATAATAATAACAACAATAACAATCATTTTTAGTAAAGTAATTAAATTATACAAATGTATCCAATTTATTAAATATATTATTATTATTATTATTATTATTATTATTATTATCATTATTATTATTATTATTATTATTATTATTATTATTAAAACAATGTTTTTAAATTATAACTACTAAACATCAGATTTGTGTTGCCTCCATTTTATAAAAGCTTTGTTTCAAATAAATACTGTAACATGTCACATCTTGTGGTTTATTGCCACTTAATTTGATTGGACGTAAGGCATGTTTGTTCATTTCATATTTTCACTAATTTGATTATGCTTTCAGCTACAAGTAAGAGTCTCTCAGATTTTTTTTCTTATTATTATTATTTTTAAATCCACTCTGCAGATTTTCATCCCAAAATTAGGACAACAAATGTGGATTGGGTCAGGAAATATATATTTCTTTATTATGTTGCGTTTTTAATAGAAAATGTATTTGAAGACAAATCTTTTCTTTTAATTTGTAAGGATTTAAAAAAGCTATATTAATAGTAAAACAATCAAATATTATAAATGATTTTAATGAGATTTTTTTTTTTTTTTCATGCAGATAATAGTAAATTAAGTAGACGGCATATAAATGACAGCTCATATAAACTGTTTAAATGTCTCCAGTGTCGTACAACGGCTGGATGTGTTTTGATATTCCATCTTTCACTTCTTTCGTTTAGTGCTCGTGCAGATCGGGAACTCTAATGAGTATGTCAGGCTGCTCGTGAGTGTGTGTGAAGCGTTTTGTCATCACCGTGTGTGTGTGTGCTTGTGTGTGTGAAATGTGTCTGAGCTGATCTTCCTGTCCGTTTGCGGTCTCTACATCACCAGAAGAAAGGCAGGAGTTGCTACCAGATGGTTAAACAAACACATCACCCAACTGCACATAACTCAGACCCAGTTAGTGTGCGCTGTCAAGGGTGCGAGGGGAAGCGAAGGCACGTCCTCCTCCTCCTGCTCTCCTCGCCTCTCCTCTCTCCTCGTTCTGAGCTCCTTCCTTCCCATTACGCACTTCAGGGGAATGAAAACAGGATGGGAAAGATGGAGAGGAATCCATCGCTGTGTGTATTTAATTGTAATCAGCGAGCGCATTTGTCCGTGTTAGCTCTCTGTCCCAGGTGTGTTGAATAAGGAGGACATCTGGGAAGGCATGGAGGCCGCGAGTGTGTGGGTGCGTGCGGAGATAAAGGGTTTCATGGGGAAAGTGGTGTGTGTTGAGAGATGGAGGACCGGACTCTTAGTAAGCGTGTGTAGGGGAGTCGCTGAAGACCCGAGGGGCAGAGGTTAAGAGTTTGGAGGTCATAAGATCACTGAGTTTTACTCTCCCTTCGCCTCATCTCTCTCTAAAAGCTCTCCGCGGCGCCTTTATGAGAGTCATTTGTTACTGCAGGTCTCACAGTTTATCTCTGCTCTCCCTGTTTATTAATGAATACACACACACATGCACACCAGTGTTGGGGAAACTGCTTAAAAACTGTACTGTAGTTTACAAGACACTCATGATTTGACTAGAAAACTGATGTTTTAATAAAATATTGGTAACATCTAAAGGGATGGTTGAACATAAAAGAACATGTTCTGAAGAACAGTTGTTAGTCCCCATTGACTTCCATGGTATGGAAAAAATATAAAATTAATATATATTATGGAAGTCAAGGGAGACCAAAAAATGTTTTACAATGTATTTTATCGGCTGTTTTTTTTTTTTTTTTTTTTTTTTTTTTTTGCTAAATCAACTGGTTTTAACTGCTTTTTATTTTTATTTTATTGTTAATTTTATTTTTTTATTGATTTATTTTGTTTATTGATTTATTTTTTTAATAAATCAGCTGTTTGTTTTTTCTGTTTGTTTTTTGGGGGGGGGGGTTTCATTTTACTTCAAACTTCAACCTTTTAAACTAGTACTTCAAACATTCTGGCTAGGGTTTAAGCCAACTTAAAGTTTGTCTGCAAACTTTTTATCTAATTATAAAAATAAAATATATTATGGAAGTCAGTGGAAAGAAAGAAACTCATACAGGTTTGGAACAACTTGATAATGACAGAATTGTATTATTTTGGGTGAACTCTCCCTTTAAAGCCTTTATATGTACATAAGTATTTTTCATTACATATATTTACAGTATTTTACAGTGTATTTATCGGCTGTTTTTTGGCTGTTTTTTTATTAATTTATTTATTTTAATATTTATTTTGGTTATCAGCTGTTTTTTGTTGTTGTTGTTTTGTTTGTTTGTTTTTTGTTTTGTTTTTAAACTTCAACCTTTAAAACTACTTCAAACTTTCTAGGCTTTTTTCAAGCCAACTTAAAATTTGTCTACAAACTTTTTATCTAGTTATAAAAAGAATATATATTATGGAAGTCAATGGAGACCATACCACTGCTTATAGATGAAAGAAACTCGTACAGGTTATTATTTTGGGTGAACTCTCCCTTCAAAGCCTTTATATATACATAAGTACTTGTTATGCATTATTTATGAATTGTAAAACACCTTACATTGAGCTTTATGATATCACGCCTAATTGTAAGCGCAGTTCTAATACATATAATACTAATCTGTTCATTGTTACACTTTTAGACACAACCAAATTAAGATGTAACAAGGAAAATATTATAATGCATTTTTAGTTACGTTACAATTATTTATGAAAAGATATAATGTATTACAACAACATTTAACGCATTTAATTGATAATAGTTTTTTTTATTTATTTATTTATTTTATTTTTTTTTTTTTCAGTCAGAGCTGTAATGCTCTCGGTTAGATTGACAACAGAAAAATTTACTCCAAATACAACTAATAAAAGTGGAAACACCCAAATGCTTGAAATAAAGTTCAAAACATGATAATGACCAACATCATTAAACTTAACAATAAAGCATGTAAAATGTTTACATAAAATACTTATGCTTCAATACAGTGACTCAAGTGAATCAGTGAATCATCTAAGTGAACCAGTTCACTAAAACGAATCAGACTTCCCAATGCTATGCGAGAGAGAAATATATTCTAGTAGAAGATAAGCTGTGTGAGCAATTCAGCATGGAAAAATAACTTGATAATGTAAACACAAATCTATTTTGAAAATTACTATGCTGCTTTTCTATCGAATGAGTGCCATTGTATTGTTTTTGTATGTTTGCTTATGTGAACAAGACCCTAATCAGATGGTTTGGTTGTTTTATAATTATCCTGCGTGTTTGATTGCATTTGAAAGTGTCATTGGCCTCATTGTAATTAATCATAGTCCCTCTCTAGACCACGAGCAGTTCCTCAAGATATGCTGAAGACGACAACAGGTCTTGTGGCCGCTGAATCTCGCCGTAATGTTGAAGAATGTCAGATATGCATTACATTACCTGCTCATGCGTTTTCTCTTTTAACGGCAGAGCACACTGGCTGAAGAGAAGGAGCGATAATTATTATGGCATGTCTCCACACCTCAACACAGGCCAATGTCAGCGATGCTCTAATGTGAGGCCGCATGACAGCTGAATTACATTGGGCCCTCGGTATGTGTAATAGACGTCTGAAGTTCAAACGCAGACCAGCGCTGTCACTCCTACGGGTGCTGAAATGCGATTGGCAGAGGAGGATCCAGCGGGAGGGTGCAGAGGTAAACCAGATGTGAGAGAAAAATAAAAGTGGTTCCTCCTGTTGTCTTTCGCTTGTAAGATATTTCCCTCGTTTCACAGATGGGTGAAGGGCTTCTCATTTTTGCAGCAGTGAGATAAGAGCAGCGCTTGATGGACAAAATGCAGGATGCATTTATTAAGATGAAAATGCATGTGTGTGTGTGTGTGTGTGTGTGTGTGTGTGTGTGTGTGTGTGTGTGTGTGTGTGTGTGTGTGTGTGTGTGTGTGTGTGTGTTTGTATGCACTACCTAGATAGTTTATAAACTAGTTTATAAACTCCATGCATCCAAAACAGTGCAACCGTTGCGGGGTGAAAAGATGCTGGTGTGACCCCAGACACTGGCTGACCGGTGCTAAATAAATTATATATATATAATTTTTATTTTATTTTTTTTAAACAACAAATCACAAGTTTTCATTTTTTTAAGGGTAATATTTTATACCCTTAAAAAAAGATGATAAGTTATAAGTATATATGCTTTTTATTATTATTATTAATCATATGTTTATTTTATAGTAATTTTACATTAATATGATTTACTTTAATAAATCTTATTTTATTTTATTAAGAGTAATATTTTATGAGTATGGGTTTATGAGTGTTTATTTTATTTTGTTTTTCAGTGTCTTAGTATTTTATTTTATTTTATTTTGATTTAGCTTATTCTGTTATTCTGTTTTTCACTGTAAATAATTATTTTATTATTTTTATTTTTTTATTTATTCATTTATTTTATTTATTACACAAGTAACATGTTTTAATTTATTTTATTTGAGGGTAATATTTTATTAGTATATATGTTTTTTTTTTTTATTATTATTTATTCTATTCTATTTTATCAGTGCCTTATTTTATTTTAGAATAATATTTTCTAATTAATATTTTATATTATTTAATATTTAATTAATAGTTTATATTATTTTATTTTATCAGGATGTGTTTATTTTATAGTCATTTTCACATTAATATATTTTACATTTTACATTGATATATTTTATTTTATCAGTTACATATATATGTCCGTGTCTTAATAGTTTAGTTTAGATTAGTTTATTCTGTTTTTCACTGTCATTTTATTTTATTTCAACTTTAGTAAATTATATTAAATCTATTATTAAAATGTATTAAATTTCTGTGGTCCCTTAAGCAAAGATAGCAACTATTTGCTAACAGATACCTTTTATGAACTTCATGCATCCAAAACAGCACAACCCATGCATGACCATCATAGAACAAAAAAGTTTATTTATAAAGCACTTTTATAGAAACAACAAGTGTTTTCAAAAGTGCTGTACAAGCATGAATAAGACAATATCACAAATAGAATAACAAAGTAAAAAATAAAATAAAATAAAATAAAATAAAATAAAATAAAATAAAATAAAATAAAATAAAATAAAATAAAATAAAATAAAATAAAATAAAATAAAATAAAATAAAATAAAATAAAATAAAATAAATAAAATAGCAGCTCTCTTAAACGCCAGACTATAAAAGTAAGTATTTGGGCCTTTTTAACATGTAAAGGCAGATTATTCCAAAGTCTAGGCCCGCCATTGCAAACGCACAGTCACCCCTGCCCTTCAGCCTGACACGGGAAAAAAGAAAAAGAAGCCCAGAAAAGATGCCGGTGTGACCCCAGGCACCAGCTGGCGGGTGTACAGTGATAAAGCAGCAACTCTCACAGATGAAGAAAGAACTAAAACAGGCAAAAAGAAGTAAAACACTGATCTCTCTACACCACAGCACAATCCCAACACACACAGCACTGCCAAAGATCTCTGGTGATGTCATCCATTCGCGCCAAACACAGATTGATGCCTTCTGGATGCATATCCGAATGATATAAATATGAGTGAGAGAGAGTTTTGTTTCTGATGAAGATGACAAATGTGAGCCTCGTATCACAGCAGACATGCTCCGTACCTGACCTGGAATGTCTCTGACAGGCACACTCACTTATTTTACGTCATCTATTTTAATAACTTGTTTTTGGGGAATTGACTTCGCTAGAGCAGAGGATGCAAATCATCTACTAGCAAACACATGTTGCGTCCTCAGTGTTGCTGTTAGAGGGGCTTGAATGACATGAGCCCCTGCTGGTAGAGGTTGTAACTACACCACCTGTTTCCTAAAAGCACCATTTTCCACTGATGGTGAAAATTAGCTGTGTGTGTGTATATTGTTATTTATTTGTTTGTGTTCATTCATTCATTCATTCATTCATTCATTCATTCACTCATTCATTCATTTTTAGCAAATATATATTGCTAGTTTTTTTTTTTCAGTACATGAATACATTGTATATTATTTTATATTTTATTCAGTTTAAGGTTAATTTTTTTTTATCAGTGCCTGAATATTTTATTTTATTTTATTTTATTTTATTATTATTTATTTATTTATTTTATCGGTGCCTCGCTGTTTTATCACTTATTTTATTTGATTTTATTTCAATTTTTTATCAGTGTCTTAGTGTATTTTTATTTATTTATTTATTTATTTTAAAGTCTGTTTGAGGTTAGTTTTTATCAGTGCCTCACTGTGTTTTTTGTGTTTTGTTTTGTTTTGTTTTGTTTTGTGTTTCGTTTCGTTTCGTTTCGTTTCGTTTCGTTTCGTTTCGTTTCGCTTCGCTTCGTTTCGCTTCGCTTCGTTGTATGAATAGTTTGTGGTCCCAAATTTTTATCAGTTTTACTGGTAGTCCACTGTATGAAGAATTTTTGGGTATGTCACAGTTAACTTTATTTTGCTATCCTCACTTACATACATAAACTATGGTGTCCTGCACCCACTAGAAAAAAAAAAAATATATATCAAAAATTATATCTGGTGTCTGAATAATTTTTGGTTTGACTGTATATTGAATTTACAGCTTGGTTCAAAAAGTTCTGTGCAGGGTCCCTTAAGCAAAAATAGCAACTACTTGTATTGCTAACGAATAGCTTTCACTGGGTAGCCTCTTTGGAGGCCATAATGTGTAGAAAGAAAACATATTCTATTTTTTAGTTTTCTCGCTCAGTTCTACTACTGACAACATTATATCAACTAACATTTATAGTTAGCTACCTGTTAATCTGTCAACATCTATTGCTAGCTTCCTGAATAATAGCATAATTGGTTTAATGGCACAGACGTTTGAAGGAAACTCTATCATCCCCTCGAGTACTGAGGTTTGTTACTGCCATAGTAATACAGTGATGCATGTTAATATGTACAACAGGACTGTGTGCTGGCAGTCAACTGGAAAAGCATTCATTTCTGTGTTTGTGTACTTTATTTCTGGCCTAAAGCTGAATCTCTTTCACCAAACTCATGAAAACTCTTTCCAAATTTTACCATTTCACACACACACACACACACACACACACACACACACACACACACACACACACACACACACGCTGTCATTGGCACTGGTCTTCTGTATGATCAAGTAAGGAGGATGTCATTTATCTCACGCTAAAAAGCTTGTTTTGGTTGTCAGTGAATGACAAATTATCTGACAGTGATTTTATCTCTAGCTGTCAAGAAGTTAAAAGCTTATTTTTGTTGGACTATAATTTTGCGTTCATTTTGCCTCCAGGGTGTTTTGCTCATTCACTTGCATTTGCATTTAGCTGTGCGTTTGAATGAGCCACTGATTTAGGAGTCTTTAACCCTGTAAGGTACAGACATATGAAGATATCAATGAAAAATCCATGATTTAATTGATCGATTCAAATGAGCAGGGAAAAAAATGTTAAAATAGTCAAACTGAGTTGCTAAATTCAAGGACCAAAACTAACTAGGGCCGTTCAGAACGATAACTATAACAATAACTAAGCACCCACACCAACACTGTAAAAATAAAAAAATGTTCCAAAAAGTTGTTTCAACTTAAAATAATTTGTTACCCTGCTGACTTAAAATTTTTAGTTTAGTAAACTTGAAATTTTAAGTTACTCAATGTTAATTTCTGGGACAGCAGGAATATTTTATTTGAATAAACTAAAAAAATTTAAGTCAGCGGGGTAACAAATTATTTTAAGTTGAAACAACTTTTTTTTTCTTTTTTTTTTTTTACAGTGAATATATAATAATGTTCTGTTTATTATAAGCTGCTTCTGATTGTCTGTCTATGTTGTTATATTTTAAAGTGATTCCATCAAAATTGTTCCTCTGTGTTGTTATCGTTATAGTTGTGGAGTAAACTTCTCTATTCTCTTTCATTTTGAATGCTTATTAAAACTTATAATTACGGTTATTGTTATCGTTAATGTACTTGATGCGAATGGGTCTTTAGTCTACAGAAGTCAGTACAAAATACGGGTTAATGTACTAATATGTATGGAGGCCTGTTTACGCCATGGAATGTATATATTTTTTTATCTCAGCAACTTTTTTTTTTTTATCTCAGAATCCTGACTTTTTTTCCCCAGTATTTTGATTTTATATCGCAGAATTGTGACTTTGTTACTTGCAGCTCTGAGAGAGTCAGAATTGTGAGATATAAAGTTAGATTTCAGACTTTTTTCTCTGAGTTTCCACCTCACAATTTGACAATTTGGAATTGATATCTCGCCAATTTTTTATTTTTATATTTTACCTGAATTCTAAGTTTAATTCTGTATTTTTTCTCTCTCTCTCACCATGGGATAAAAATGAAAAGGTAGTTGTTTTCACAATTCTCATTTATTTATTTTTTCTTCTTGCAATTACAAATGTACATCTCACAATTCTGACTTTTCTTCTCATTTTAATTGTGAGATTAAAAAAAAAAAGTTGCAGTTTACCTGGTTTTTTTTTTGTTTGTTTGTTTGTTCGTTTTTTTATTATTATTATTATTTTATTTTATTTTTTTAATTCTGTAGTGGAAACTGGCTTCTATAAATACCACAATACACTACTAATTAAAATAAAGGACTTTTCTTTGATTTTATCAGTATTACACCTGTATTTTCACATGCATTTTGTTGTGTCTTGAATGCAAGTAAACTTAATGGAAAAAGTACAGATAATTTTCTGCAAGGACATTATCTGTTTTTATACTGATTTGTTTTCTTATTGTGTAAAAAATATAAATTAATATAAATTAATATTCATTTATTATTTCAGAATGCTTCTTTTGGGGACATACTATACTCAAAAAAAAGCTAATTTTGATGATGTCTTTGAAGAAAAAAATATATTGATTCATAAAATGCTATAAAACATCTTTTAAATGGTCAGTAGTTTAGTTTGCTGTCAGGTTATTTATGGTTTTATGGCAGTCAGTAGGAAACACTCATTTAGATAGCAACACTAAGAAAAGTCTGTAAAGAAAAATAGGGCACAATACACTGTTAATATAAAGGAATTTTCGGTAGTGATTTTTCACAGGTGTTTTACCTGTATTTTGAATTACACATTAAATTGTGTTGTGTCTGTAATGTGTGGAAATGTCCGTAAACTTAAAGGATAATGTCCTGGAAGAAAATTAACAGTACCTTTTTCATTTTTCTGTGTGTGTGTGTGTGTGTGTGTGTGTGTGTGTGTGTGTGTGTGTGTGTGTGTGTGTGTGTGTGTGTGTGTGTGTGTGTGTCAGACAGAAGCCCTGCTCATCCTGTCTCTGTCTCTCTCTCTCTCTCTCTCTCTCTCTCTCTCTCTCTCTCTCTCTCTCTCTCCGCAGGTCCAGAGACTGACAGTGAGACAGTAAGCGGAGATGAGGTGGTGAGAGCGTGCCGTGTAGGGAATTGAGTCGCATTGATCTGTCCCCTCCTCTGTCCCCGAGCCCATAAAAATCATTAACCTTTCTGCCACAGACTCGCTAAAGCTACAGCCCAGTATCTAACGGAGGTTAATTAAAACTAAATGCAGGGAAGGGGGTTCGAGAGGTGGCCAATCTCAGGGGAGAGTCACCCAGACTTCTAAATGAGTTCACAGCAGGCTGCACCGCTCACGCTCTGCTTTGACACACACAATGTCGTCATTGTCCCCCTGTTATGGGACACGGACGCTAATATTCCTTAGGGTCTTTTCCCAAAGATTAATATAGTCCTTGGCTGTTGCCTGGTAAATTATGACCTCCGTATCTCAGCGAAGGACTTGTTATTGAGTTATTAATAGCTTACTGGTGGGGATTCTAGTCGTGAATATAGATTGTGTTGTTTCAGAGGCAAGGCAAGTTTATTAGAACATAGCATACACAAAGGTAATCCAAAGTGCTTTACATAAAAATATTAAAATAATATTAAAAAATAATAAAAAGTAATTATAATTATAAAAATAACAATAAAAAGTAAAAAACTATATATACATATATATATATATATATATATATATATTAAAAAACTTTTTCATTAGTCATTTTTCTGTTGAAACTAAATAAAGCACATTGTGTTGATGATGATGATGGGTTGTACCTGATTTGTGGCTTTTCATTAAAATACTTTAACAATTAGCTTTTTTTCAGTAAAATGGATTTACAATTGAATATGTAAGTCAAATCAAACCAATTACTGTTGATGTGTGAATTATTAAAAAGTTTTGGAGGAATAGCATTTGTGCAGTTCCTTCTGGTAACTGATTAGAGTATCATAGTAATTCAATTGGGGAGGCACATTTATGAATCCTGTCAACACTAGAAAAGCGTAAAACAAAGACAATTCAATCTACAGCGGCCAATTCATTCTGTGCATGACTCAAATCTCTGATTATTATACATTTTTAATGAATTTCTTATTGAAAAACTAAAATTATGCCTCAAATAATGACATTTTAAAATTCTAGGCCTTAATATAATGTTCTGTAGAAACACGCTTCACTTTGTAGCTCTGAATTTGATTACTGTAACACTCTGTAATGATGTACAATATGAGTTCCTCTCCGTTTTGTGCTGGATAAACAGATAATGTTGCCGCAGCGCAGGGGAAGAGGACACACTTCAAGTTTATTGCCGTCTATTGAACATGTTATTGCTTTTCTCCCTGTAGAGTTTCTGTCCCAGGTGAGAACGGAGACTTTGAGTGTGTGTGTGTGTGTGTGTGTGTGTGTGTGTGTGTGTGGTGGTCCCTTAGTCCCACCCAGAGCAGATCTGTAATTAAACCACAATCGCTGACTCAGCCACTCAGAGAGACGCGCGCATCAGACCAGCAACTCAAGTGGAGATGAAGATTTAAGGTGGAAAGTTCACTTAAACATCGAGCTCGATGCTAAGATGCCATTGTTTAACTAACTAAACAGCCTAACTAAACAACAATTGTTTAGTTAGGATATTTAAAAAGAAAAGAAAAAGCACAATTATTATTGAAAAAATCTCAAGTTCATGGATATTTATAAAGCACATTTAATAAAAAATATTGTACCAAAGTGCTGTATAGTCAAGAAGAAACATGAAAAAAAAAAACTGAATTAAATAACATGAACTCATAAAACAACATAAAACATTAAAATAAAACCCCTATAAATCTCAAACATCATAGGTTGTAGAGAAAATAAATAAATAAATAAATAAATAAATATATATTGAGTAAACATATGTTGCATACTTAACAAATTTATTTTAATTTTTATATCTTATATACACTTTTTATTTTTTATTTTTTTGCATTACAGTGGGAGCGGGTGCTTTTTGTCATTTTATTCATATATATATATATATATATATATATATATATATATATATATATATATATATATATATATATATATATATATATATATATATATATAAACAATACAATTAATTCTTTCTTTCTTTTTTATTTTAGTGTAAAATATGAGCCAGACATATTATGGACAGGCTTTGTGAGAATAAAAATAATTATAAAAAAAAAAAAAAAAAAGATTTTGCATTTTAAAATGTTATGTCACTTGATTCCATCACTATTCCATCACACCTATATGCACTACCTCTTTTTACACAATGTAAAAATACCATATTGTAAAAATGAATTTGTAGTTTTTAACTTAAACTCTTTCTACTTGATCTAACTCTTCAAATATTTGGTGTAACCCAACATTTTAGGTTTATTCGGTAAAAGCATTTCTTGGAAGAAAAAAAACTGTTAATTTGTTTGTTACTACATAAAATAAATTTCAAAGTCCAATACACAGATTATTTTAATGTTGGCAAAATCATTACACAGTTGCTAGTGTGAACGCTCTAGAACAATTTGGACTGAATTCAGATCATTGGATAACATTTCACAATTCTAATGCAAATGGCCATAAAAATGTACTAATTTTAAGTAAAGCATTTACATTTATATTGATGTTTTAAATGTGCATTTGCAGTTTAAGACTGGTTATTAGTGGCATCAGATTTGGATTCTTTGACTTGAATCTATATTAGAGGGGCCTAGTGCATGAGAACCTACAGTAAACACTAAAACAAAGAGTCTAAAACTGTTAAATGTGGTGCTAAATTGCATCATTAAACAACTCTTCCTTTTTTTCTAGGATATACTTAAGGTCCTGCTTGTAGAGATGGAGGGCAGAAGAAAAGAACAAGCAGACAAGAGGCTCAGAGAAGAGAGACGGTAAAAGAAGTGAGAGGCTAAAACATGTGAATGTTCCTCCGCCGGTCTGCTGCTGGTGTCCTGGTTGTCAGAGAGCAGCGCTACTGACGTATTCAGTATTGTGTTACTGACAGAACCCGCTTTGTTTGTGATGAATGACTGTGCCAGCAGTCCTGACGGCTCTGCTGTTCAATACATATAGATACAATGCCGGCTGCCTCCGTGACACGCTGATGGGTTTTGTCCCCGTTCGTTTCCATACCGTTTAATCTCGGCCACCGTATTGTGGGTGTCGCTGGAGATGGGCAGATCGGACCCGGCTTCTTCTCGCTGGGTGAGCAGAGAGTTTATTAACACACACAACAGCCCTGTAGATCTCAGCCTCTGAGATTTAGGTGGAGTTAAAAGACTTTTTCACGTTGATAGGAAGGCTGTTGTTGTCAAACTGGCTGTAGGTATGGTGTTTTCTCTGCAAAGACCATAAGGCGTCATTGTTTAGAGGACTAAAACAAAAGAGCCATCAGATGCCTTTAAAAGATGAGCTGATCTGGCCTTTTTTTTTTTTCTTTTCTTTTTTTTCTATTAGTTAGGCTTTGATTTAATGCACATCCTTGTTATTTAAGGCTTTGTTAAAAACAGATGCTATTTTTGTCACCCTGATCTATTTTTTTCTTCTTCTTTCATAACAGCTGTTGCTAATTTCAGCATGAGGCAAAAAACCGAACACAGCAGTTTTGAATAAATGTTTGAGACTACTGATAATTATTTTTTAATCACAATTATAGAATGCTGATCATGCACTGTGCACAGATTTCTGTGCATGAACCGAAATAGTCAAACGCAATGATATAAACCATCTTTCAAAAATTTGGGGTAAGTTGTTTTGCAGATGCTCACCAAGGCTGAATTTATGTGATCACAAATACAGTAAAAATAGTAATATTGTGAAATTTTATTACAATTAAAATAAATAAATAATAATTTCTATGTGAATGTATTCTAAAATGTCATTTTTGTCGGTGATGCAAAGCTGAATTTTCAGCATCATTACTCCAGTCTTCAGTGTCAAAATTATTCTAATTTGCTGATTTGCTGCTCAAGAAACATTTATTATTATTATCAATTTTGTAAAAATCTAAGTGAATGTGCATTTTTTCCTACCCAAAATATTATTAATTACTGGTGTTTTAATGGATAACTATTGTAAAGTAACCTTTTGTTTGTTCTACAACAACACCTCAAATAATACAAATTTTCACTTGGGAGATTAAAAATCCTATAGACGATAGTTAAAAGAGTTGGGACTTGGCAACCAAATAGAAATGCTCAAAAACGCTCATGCATCATACTGGCATTCCGCACAGAAAAAACACCACTTATGTATTCTGTATAAATTCTGTTCGATTAATATAATACCATGTGAAAAGCATTGTTCACAATGGAATCGACTGCTCTAGACTATATGATTTAAAATAGATCGGCAGTTCTCCTCTGCTTATCCACCCGAGGAGCCCGTAGCCTTGAGTTGAAAGCCTTGTTTTCTGACAAATTTACTGTAGAGGTTTAGTTCCTCCTTAAGCACTGTCATCTCCAATTATTTATCTTTTTCTCCACCAAAAACAAATCCAGAACGCTTAAAAGGATGAAGCGAGCACACCAAAACACACATGCTTCAAAACGTGCAGCAATAAATAAGGTAAGTTAACAGCTGCCATCAGCAGAACGATTGGCCGAATTTGTGTTTCTCATTGTACGTTACCTCCCTTTCCATTACCTGAGAGCGTACGGTATACAGCTGAAGGCTAATTCTGTGTGTGTGTGTGTGTGTGTGTGTGTGTGTGTGTGTGTACGTTGACCCTGGGCCCCTGGGATACACACACACACACACACACACACACAAACAGTGCTGCTTGTGAATGGGCTTGAGTGTGAGCCTATTTCTGATATTTATGGGCGACAAGGACACTGTAAGTTATGGCAGGACTGAGGGCCGAGACCTTTCCCAGTTTTTTTCACTCTGCATTTTTTCCGATTACACATCTCTGTCTCAGCTTCCCTTCCCTGGTTTGTTATTCTTTTTTTTTTTTTTTTTCTTCTTTGAATCTTGGAAAAATTTAACAAGAGAAAAATATAAACAATTGTTATATAAATGTTTATTATTGTCACATGATCACTGACAAAGGTGCTTTGGGAAATGCATAGACAGATAGATAGAGATAGACAGATAGATATACAGATATACAGATAGATTAGAATTAGAAACTTAGACTTATAGTTTTGCAAATCTAAAATCTTCCCGTCTGACACACTTTCTTTTCTTTCTTGACTTTTTTTTTTTAGTAGTCCCCTCCTGTGTTCCATGAGGAATGTTCCACGGGGGACAAGCTCTTTTTCCTCCGTAAGATGACTTACTTCCAGGGAGTGAATAGTTTCTGTTTCGTCCAAAACCAGAGGGGTAATGAAGGTTTGGTTGGATCTGTTTCTCTGGGATGTTTTGAAAAATTATCTTTTTGTCCTCTCTGACAGCGCCGTTTATCTGCCATTTCCAATTGGACTCTATTTATGGGATCCATCTGGGATATACGCAGCCCTAGTCTTCCCGATGTCTTGTGCATAATCAGGTCTGGACTGGTTGTGTGCTGTTTTGTTATTTAGCCTTCAATGGTCTAAGAGACTAAAGACCATTTTAATGGCTCTAAAACATTAGGTTTTAAGTGCCGGACTTTTCCTAATTGGATGAGAAATGGGCTCGGATTGACCCCCAAACAATGCTGTAATATTGGATAACAGTCACATTTCTGTTTGTTAAAGCTTTAATATGATTTGCCTACCGGGTTTTGACTAATGCAGACAACCATTTAATTTAAAGTTAAAATAAGAGGTTAATTTCAAAGAGGGTTTCTGTTACATATGCACTAAGGTCTCTGGGAACCCATACAGTCATTTTCAACAGAGCATGAGAGTTAAATGAACACTAACTTATTCATTTGGATGCATTAATAATAGGTGTGCATTACTTTTAAAGCACAACTGGCAATGCACGCTGACGAAGAATAATGTACCCACTGTCCTTTGACAACTATTCCTCCATATGAGTGTGTGTGTAGGTGTCATTTAAGTGTGTGAGCCTTGGGAAAGTTCAGCTCTATATACTGGATATGTACTTATCCTAAATATTGTTTGACCTTCCCAGCGCGAGGCCATTACTCTCCACGGATTCGAGCGCAGATGGATTTTTCATTGCATTAATCCTCCAGATCAGGTGGGTTTTGTCAAAGTGTTAAACTTTAATACTTTGGGTCATTTATCTTTACAGAAAAACCGGGGCTCTGTCAGCGACCAGACGAGCTATTTCCTCATTGCACTTTCGGAGAGGAGTGGAGCTGCAGAGGGCAGGAGCTGATCACAGCTTAATCAAACCCTTATGCGCTTCGGCTACGAGAAACTACACCTCTCCGGAGAGGTGCTTCACCACACACGTTATAAACAGTATTTATTTGTGAACGCACAGACACTCTTCTTGTAAAATGTAACACGGATGCACATTCATTACACTCCCATCTCCACACACACTTTAGAAAACACTAATCTTCACTGTATGTTTCTACTCTGCAGTGTATTACATGCATGGCCCATTATGACATGTATTATTTTAGGTACAATTTTATATATAATTGTGTATGAGGTAATGACAAATAAGGATGATAAAAAATAAATAATCATCCTTTTAAAAAATCTTTAAAACAATTGGCAAGTTCTTCGAAATGCAATTTTCTGTAGTCATACTGGTTTCATACATTTACAAATTTATTAAAAGTTAATTAACCCTTTAGTTTCAGGACCAATTCTCACTATTAACTATGGCCTCGATAAACTCCTAATGTGTTGCTTCGCCTGTTAATAGTTAGTAAGGTAATTATTACATTGGTAGGATTAATAATAATAACAATATGCATGCTAATAAGCATCTAGTTAATAATCCAGTTAATACTTTGCTTATACGCTGAATATACTTGAGTGTATACATATTATACATGTATATATTACACACACATAAACACACATTTATTCATTCATTCATTATTTTTAATGACATTTTATGGTTTTCTTGCTAAATAGATTTTTTCAAATATTATTGTTATTTTAAAGAAGTATAGCTTTGTTGCTTATTTATTTAATAAATAATGATAAAAATGTAAAATAATAATACTAATTATTAAAGATCATTTAAGAGCATAAAAAACTATTTAATGTGGATCCACACCACATTTTTATGGACATTTTCTCTAGATATAAATCAAAATTACTTTTATTGAAATTGAAAACATGCTCATCATCATCATCATCATCAGAGGTGTATTAAGCTCATTTTTGTTCGAACTGCATTTTAATGAATATTTGAATAATTCAGTACATCCAGACAATAAATGAGGATGATACCATTGACTCTTTATATACTGTGAATCACCTTTTAATTCACTTAACCGGTTGTCTGCCAGTTGATAACTTGGAAAACAATATGGTTATACATTACTGTCCTGATTATGATTGACACCAACAAACATAGCACAATTACATTCATTCCAATTAAATGTTCTTGCTAATATTTAGAAATAACCATATGAAGCACGTTTTTAGGATTGCCTTTTAGTGTATTTATTTACTACTACTTCCTTTACAGAATATAGAACTTATGTATGTTTTGTGTAATACAGCAAGCTTCCATGATGACACAATTCATTGTCAACAAGCTAAGCTGTATGCTGTGCATGTTGTGCATTTGACAAATCCAACTTTAAACCTTGCCCTTTGGTCCTCGTGGGATTTCTGATGAGATGATTCACTCCACCTCCCTCCATCTTCTCCATTAGGCGCCCAAGTGGTCGCGGCCAGAACTGCGGTGATTGATTCTGCTGTAGTTCCCACGGAACAGTGTGCTCTAGTGATAGCATTTATCTTCATAAGCGCTGATATGCACCCGGAGTGCACTCCAAATTAAATCCCTCTTTAAAAAGCGCATGGTGCTTCTCAGGGAACTACATAAATCGTGGCTGATGTTGCTCCTCCGGTTACACGCGCCATAATCAGCTGATGATCAGTTATTTCCATTCCAGAGAGCATTCAGCACGACATAGTGTCATACAATAGATCTCTTCATCTCAAATACAAATTCGTAAATATGTTATCTATTAAGTTACTTAAAAATACGTTTAAAATGCATTTCATACAGAAAATGACACCTCTTTTAACATGTTTTGGTTACACTTTATTTTAAGGTGTCCTTGTTACAGTGTAATATTTAAGTACTGAGTAATATAAATTGACTGCAGGTACTTACTGTATGGTTTGGGTTAGGATTAGGGTGTGGTTTAGGGTTACTTATTTGCATGTAATTATGCATAATTTATTATTACAATAGTAAGTACGTGTAACAAGGATACCTTAAAATAAAGTGTTACCCATGTTTTCAGTTTCTGATTTTTATGTGATTTTTATATTTTTGTCAAAAATGTCTAGTTGGTGAATTATTAAAATGTATTAAAATACTAAACTAAAATAATAGAAAATAATATATTAATTTAAGATTATTAATTTTCTTTCTCCTTTTTGTTCAGCAAATCAGCGTCAATATGGCAAACCGTATACATGCATGAAACAATGTCGTTGCCATGTGACAAGAAAAAAAACTTAAAATGATTATATTTTTAAAACTATAAAATGTTTTAACAATTTTATTAAAAGGCATGTTTTGTTAAATGTTTCTTTGTAAAATCGAAAATCCTAATTTGTCAATGACCCACATTTATTTACATTATTTTGCATAATGCGTCCACCATTTAAAATAAATGATTATATAGTTAAAAATAAACTATACTATTAAGTGTTTTTAAGAATATGCTACCTCAGTATAAATAATGTTTTTTTTTTCTTTGTTCAGAGGCCTAATCAAAAAGACCAAAGCATCTTTATCCATTAATGTGCGTGTGCGTGTGCGTGTGCGTGTGCGTGTGCGTGTGCGTGTGTGTGGTGTCAGTGTTGGATCATCAGCTCGCATCTCTTTGATCATTGTTCCGTGGTTTTGCATCAGCTCACGTGATGCCGCGCTCAAAGGCCAAAATCCATTACACATCCACACCAGACAGGTACGTGTGTATGAGAGAGAGAGAGAGAGAGAGAGAGAGAGAGAGAGAGAGAGAGAGAGAGAGAGAGAGAGAGAGAGAGAGAGCAAGAAAAACAGCGATTACGTTTGTTTGCTTCAGATTAAATGAAAAGACAGACGCGTGATATAATCGATTGTCGTCGAAAATTTCATATTTTTTAACAATATTTTTATCTTAAAAAAAACTTAATACTGTTTCTTTTTTTCAGTTTACTACACATTTGTGATCATTATTATCCATATAAGTAATAATAATAATAATTATAAATAATAGGCTAATAATAATAATAATGTCTATTTGTTTATGAAGTTTAAGTTTGAATTCGCGTCGTTCCTTCTTATTTTGTTCATTTGCAAATAAACAAAATATTTGTCAATTTTACTCATTTAAAACAGTAGGATACATAGGTTTACTACATACTACATACACATAGCCTACCTACATACTAAAATACGTGTACTTTCTCTGTACAACATGATTAATAATAATGAACGTGTGATTAATATGTAACCATGTTGTAGAACCGCTTGCAGTTACACACTGTTAGTGTTATTGTGATTAATTATATGGACGTGCAAAAGTGTTTTCAAATGTTTTATCCATTCCATGCATTCAGTGTTTCTGAAAACGACATTTTACGAGCTCAAATGACTCTTCACACATGGATGGCTCTGGCAGCGTGGCACAGTGGCAGTGCCATGGACTGGAACACATATCAGCTCTGTTTTGGCTTCCGCTCATTGGACGCTCAGACGCAGATGTGCGTAATTGCGCGTGTCCATCAGTGAAGTGTGTTGGGGTGTCAACCGTTCATTCAGGTGAGGAGAGAGAGGGTGGAGGGGTTCAGTGGAGAGGGAATGAGAATGTCTCTATGTTAAAATTGATGTGACATGCAAAAATAACTCTTATAATTGGACAAACCGAAGAGCATGAGGTAACAGTAGAAGCGGTTTTATTGTCTGGATGTATATTCGTTATTATTTTGTTATGTATACTTTGTGTATGTGTGCTTACAAAAACGTAAGTTAGTGAAATGATTTATTGCACCTTTGTTTGGTGAAGAGCAGTGACCTCCATCGAATTCCCACGCCTTGCCGATCTATCCAAATAACTGCGTTTATCAGCGAGGACGAATCCATTTCCTCCTGTTCACACCTTCGCTGCTCTTTTTCGGAACTCACGGCGAAAAGCTCCATAATCCCCTCCAGGAGTCGTGCCCCTCACGGCCCTTTTTATGATCTGGGCCCGACCCCAGTGGCGCGCTGGCGGGGTGCAACACTGCTCTGGTGGGGTCCGAGCCTTTGATCCGCGCGTCCGTTTGTCCGGGGTTTGTGGCTGTTGGGGAGGGTGCGTGCGCTTTGGGGAGCCGGGGCATTTGTCATCCACAGAAAGCGAAAACATCAACAGGTACTAAATACCGCTGAACATGACACCATCAAAAGCAACATGGGATGTAAAACAGCAGGCGACTCTGACGCGTTGATTATATTGTTTTTAGAGAGAGGTGCCTCGGTAATAATGAGAGCTGTTTGGACACCTTCACTGCGCCGCCAGCCATCAACCTGCGCGCGCAATTAACCTGTGACCATCAAATGTGCACGCGCCTCACCATAATGGATTTCCGATTTTACTGCTCCTTAATTGACTTGAGCTTGTCAAATTGGACGAAACACTCATCGATATGACATTATTAAACACAATTAACACTCATGACTACATCGATTAGCTCATTACATCCACCAATAGCCCTGCGCTTCTGCAACAAATTTTAACCTTAGTTTAAATTAAATAATCCGAAATGGATAATATATTAAATAATCCCAAAATAAATCATAAATTAAATAATCAAAAAACTGGGGCACATCACAAAAGTTACCGATTTCCAGTGTAACGCGATTTATTTGTCGTTTTGAATTAGAATTATATATATATATATATTGTACACTCTGAAAAAAAAGTACAAATCAGTCACTTTGGGCGTAAATAAGGAACAAAAGTGCAATTTGAAAAGGTACTGCCCCAGTCACAGCTTTAGTACCTTTTCCCGAGTATTAAACGGCAATAACAGCTGCATATAAGCTATTATTTTATTTGAGAGTGCGTGTTGTTAATATTATGCACATTATAGGCTATATGCTATATACTGTTATGCTTTGATCATAAGGATCATATTGGAGGCCTAATAGCTGATGTGCGCTTTACTGGCCGTTTTTGTGGTGTTTTGTTGAGAGCAACCAAACGTCGACATGATTGGTTCACAGCTCAATAGCTATAATGAAAGAACGTGTCAATCACACTGCTTGGATTTACAGCTTCATAGACACGAGACCACTGACCTCATTCTTACTTCTTAATTTAAACCGACCAGAACATATATCAGGATTTATTTGACATTATAATTCTGAATTTTAGAGTAAATTCCTTTATATCTTTTAATAAAAATAGTATCTTTTCATATTTATACAGATTTCAATGCACGTGGGATCAAACTATGCCAAGAGGGTATTTGGGAAATAAACGGCACAGAGCCAGAGTAACACCTCACTACACAACACACCCGATAGGTTCATCACAGTCAAATGTCACTGCTTGGCTCCACGTTAATGCGTATGTCCCCGTATCATGTTTATATAGTAGTTAGTACAGCTGTTTGGGTGAGAGAGAAGCGAGCAATGTTAGCAGAAACGAGCCTATCTTAAAGTGCAGTGCAGCGGAGACATTTGAGGTGTTACTGTGATATTTTATGAGAAGTGCCTATTTAATATCTCAGTCAACAGCTGAGCTTTCTTTTTCTTTTTTCTTTTTTTTTTTTTTTGGCTATTAAAATGAAATCTAATTGTTTAAATTGAAGACTAAATCTGTTAAGGAATCAGACAATTCAGTGTTTCTGTAATTCTTTATTTGGATCATGTCGAGAAAAATAAGGAGAAAAACTTAACTTAAAAGAAGCTAATCTTCTCCAAGATCAAATTTATTTAGCATATTTTAATATTACATGTGTTATGTATTTAATAATGTATACAATAATCAATAATTTGCATATTCTATTTTAAAATGATATTTGTTATTTACATTTAATATTGCATTTCATATTTTTATTTGCACAAAAAAAGTAAAAAAAAAAAAAAACTGAAGAAAAAAACAACGTTTTATTCTATAGGCTACTATTGAAATTTCTTCTTGTTGCATTTTATTTTATTATGGAATCAAGTTTTATACTATAACATAATTATATTAAATTATATTCAATTTTATTCTATCGTTGCACGTTTCCAATATATATAAAATACATATTTAATGTAATCTCGTGCCCAGTAGCATTATCCTGAATAAATGTTTCCAGATCGCTGCCACCTCTATGCGTCTCTGCTGAGGGAAGTGACGCAGGGACGGGTTGGGCGAAAATAAAACCCCGCTCCGCTTAAAGCTGTGATGATTGATGATGTCAGGTGTTCTGTTTCTAATTAACGTTTAAATTAGGCCAAAGAAAACCTTTCGAATTAGCGCTGCTCCGCTTGAGACCGTCCGGATCCTCTCAGGGCGGTTTGGAGAAGAGAGATGACGGGATTATCTTTAGAACTAATAATGCTCGCGCATTTGAGAGAAATGTAACACCATGTTCAGCTTCGGTTTCTCTACCCGCCCTCCGTGGGGTAATGCGAATGTGCTATTGTTGGCGCTGAAGGGCATCATTCTCCCGATCAGAAATCCTATCCTTCCACATTACATTAATACCCATGTATCATTTAATAGGTTTAGCAGCTTTCCTCTGACCTGACATTCTGAGGTAAACCAATTTGTTAAGGACATTCGAACCCGACTGGACTAATAATAATAGTTTATTGTTGTTATTGTTATTATTATTGTTGTTGTTATTGTTATTATTATCATTGCGCATTTAACTCACGCAACCTTTTGCTCATATTTATACTTATTATAGCACATTATATGATTTGTTTTTTTGTTGTTGTTGTTTTTTTTACAATAAGCTCATTCAACTTCCTTGAAGATTTACATTATATTTCTATATATAGGCTATATTCTCTTCCACTGAATTTAATTCATAAAAATATCTAGAAACCGAAAATGTCACTTAAATGAAATTTACAATTGCTCTGGTGTATTTTTTGTGCATGGATATATATATATATATATATACATGATTGTAAAGCGCTTTGGGTGTACAGCAATACACAATAAAGCGCTGTATAAATGCATCATTCATTCATTCATTTATATATATATATATATATATATATATATATATATATATATATATATATATATATATATATATATATATATATATATATAAACTGCAAGGGTGTGACATTACTGTAGACTCATTAGCATGTTGTGTGTAGTCTGGTTAGATACATTTGTTCAGTGCATTGTTGCTCATTTGCCGTAAAATATTCTATTATAGTTTGGCTCCGTGTCTCCCACGTCGAGCGGTCTGGACCCGCTCTAATAGAATGTCGTGCTGTTTTACTGCTCGTGAGCTGTTTGGCTTGTTTCAGTCCCTGTACGGATGTCACCATATGGTGCTCTTGGCACGGACAATGCGATATTCCTGCGAACTGGCCATACATCGCCAAAGACTCGTGTAAGAGAGACATCTATCACCCTAATCGATTATTGAAACCCTGTTAAATATTATCAGATGTCAGAATCGCCACTTGTTTATTGCCCAATGTTTTACATTTATGGGGAGACCACCTAAATATTCACTAGTCTAAAGGCCTCAGCGAGGTTTAAGAGAAAATTACCTTTGTTTGGTACTGTTGGATTGTTTAGCTAAATAAGCCTTTCTGTGACGAAATACCAAATGAATTTTGAGCAGATTTTTTTCTCTCTTTTTTTTTTTCTTTTAGAAATAAACCAAACAGCAAAAATATCAAAAGCGAATAGGCTACATCTGAATGTTGTTTCAAATATTCGTGAGTAGATCTTAATAGCCTAATAGCCGTTATATACAACTTATATAGCCTATATATATATGAGGAGTTCAGATGCAAAAGCCTCTAAGTGCTGTCTAAAAGTTTCTTCTAAAATTGGTATTTTTATCAGGCTTCTATGTGTAGGTTCAGTAATTTCACTTTAATGGCAATGAATATGTTCTTTTCATTGCCATTAAAGTGAAATAAATGAACATAAACATAGGAGCCTGATAAAAATGCCAATTTTAGAAGAAAATTTCAGACGGCACTTAGAGGCTTTTGCATCTGAACTGTTCATACATATATATATATATATATATATATATATATATATATATATATATATATATATATATATATATATATATATATATATATATATATATATTCTAATTTTGTTAAAAAGCAAGCTGGAAAAATATCTCGCATAAGTAGTTCACTGTAGCACAAAGAAATCACGAAATGCGGTGCAAGAATGTCTGGAAAAAAAATATTTTATTTTGTTGATCTTTTTTTTTTTTTTAGGTCAAGTATCATTACACCAGTCATTGTTCTCTTCTATTTCGTGTTTTCCTAAAGCAAGAACACGATTTCTTCTTACCTGCATCTTCATAGCAGGCTCGCTGCGCGTGTCCCACGAGCATCATCTGAAATAAAGTCCGAAGCGGAGCGGGTGAGAACAGCACTGCTGTAAGTCTGCTGCTCTCTGCTCTTTACCCACGTGCATTTTCACAAATTCATAGAATGGCACTGTGCTGCACTGACTGAGATGTTACGGAAATATGTTATGCTGGTTCTCTAGTTGTCCTCATCTTAAATGTAAACCTTCTTATAAATTCTAACACTATTTTAGAATATTAAAATGTGGAACTCCTATTTAAAAAAATCACCCTTTAAAACAAATCATACTGGTCAGTTCTACTTTAGGCTATTAGGATATTATGCCTTTACTAAATTTATGCTACATTAAGAATTAATAAAAATGTCCCACCAGCAAAATGTACACATTTTAAAATCTTAAAACAACTGCTTGTAAATTTTTTTTTTTTTTTTAAAGTCGATTCTATTGGCAAAACCAACACTGAAAGCTATATAAAAATACTTTATATTTGTTTTTAACAATAGGCTACATAACTGTTATCCACATCTGAGCCGCTTAGCCCATGCAGTTTTGCAATCAAGCCAAAAATATAGCCTATATATTTTTTATAGGACTGAAACAATGACATGTCTTGCATTCTGATCTCGTGTGACAGCAGATAGCCTACACGAGGTGAAAATCATGCTGTCATAACAGCCTCCAAAACTGCAATAATCTTGATATTATAGTAGTCTTTCCCATGTTGTTCCGCTATGGACAGCCCTTGTATTCTAAATGTGCATTAATGCCTTGTTGAATGTTTATTTTTTGTTTTATTTGTACTTTAGAGTATACATTGTTGTTTTTATTATTCTGAAATTGAAGATAGATCCGCAGACACGTTGACATATAGAGAAGTCTAGTGCTGGTGTTAATGAGAGCACTCTCCCTTTTCAGGGAGGTATGGTGGAGCACGTGGTTTGCCCTAAGTGGGAGTGGGATGCATCAACAGATGCATAAACATCCCGAGCCATCTCCCCTCTCTTTAAACTTCAGGGGGAAACTCCTCCTATTCTCGGTCCAATTCATTATTATGGTCTGGCCCTTTAAGACGGAGCAGCGGGTCAGCAAGTAGTGTAGTGTTTCTCTAATTGAACTTCACAAAAGCAATCAACAAGAACTCGTTAGCGGTTGCTTGCTGTTTTGAGCCTCCTTGAGACGCGGCTACACATGCTGAAGATCTTCATGGAGCAGCTCAGAGAAGACTGGAGCCGCATATGAGGACTAAAGTTCGGGTGGCTGTGACGCCTGAAGCATGGTGCTTTTGGAGAGCCACTTCAGACTGAGGAAGAACAACGATTCTGTTTAAAGAAAAAGGAATAGACCAGGCTTTTGTATGCATAAACAAGATTGAGCGAACTAGGTGACTTCTATTCGAAATAGTTGCTTGGGACTGAGATGACCTCCAGCTCTAAAGACATGAAGGCAGGCTCCGTTTTGCAGTCCAGCGGCGAGGAGAGGCGGCGGGGTCCCTTGGACCAACTCCCACCTCCGGCCAACTCCAACAAGCCTCTCACCCCGTTCAGCATTGAGGATATCTTAAATAAACCCTCGGTCAAGAAGTCCGTCGGTAGTCAGTGCCCTCCGCGCGTGCTGGAGAAAGTGACCGGCTCGAGCGCGTCTCGGAACGGAATCAGCGCTCCGTCCTCGCCGTTATGCGCTCTGGAGGAGCTGGCGAGCAAAACATTTAAGGGGCTGGAAGTCAGCGTTATACAAGCTGCAGAAGGTAAAATGTTTAGTCTTTTTTTCAGGGGTTTGTTGTTTTACATTCGGATTGTGTTTACGAATTAATCTTCGAATATTAAACGCGCAAATTGAAGTTAGTGGCACTTTCGGAAGTGTGTTAGCGGTAGCGAATAGCGATTATAGGCTATGTCGAATGCATAGGCTATTTTATATGCATATATAAGACAATGATATAAAGTAGCCTATATATAAATACACATATGTGTTATATAAATATATTTCTTAATAAATTTTCTTATGTTAAATTTTACCATCTTGTTTCATCCCCGCATATTTTTGTTATACACATTTTCAGATATTAAATTGCTCCGTTTTATATACACGATTCCTCAGTGATTCCTCGAGTGTGACTGTCAGTATTTCAGGAATGTCACCTACCCCTCAAAAATGAAAGGTTCTTCGATTGTCAAGCAAAAGAAACTCGCTCTTATTATCAATAATAATTTTCATTATAGGCCTATTGAGTTGCTAAATTGTTCTTTGGGGGTTAAAATATCAGTAAACTGGTTCATGATACTTTAGAATGCCAGTAAATTATGGTTTGAACCAAGTTCTGTGTAGATCTCAAAAATGTTCCAAACCTTTGTTTTCAGAAATACAGCTTAGCATGATAGAACGCACCGTGCCTTTACAAGAATGTTAAACAGAAAGATATCATTCATGTTCACTTGACACATTTACTGAAAACAGTCCTCGATCGTGACGTTCGTGTTGACATTGCAGAACTGTCTTAGTGGGTCACGCTAACGGTTAAGGTCGCCTGTAATAAGATTGAGGCCAGTTCTGTGGCGTGATAGGCTGCTTGATTAACACATCAAATATTTCGAATTTACTTGGCAATCAATAGTTCAGATGTTTTGGAAAGTTTCTCCCCCTCTTTTCAAGAACAGCTGTTATGCAGCTGGAATGAACAACTGTGGCCTATCACATAACACAACAGTGTGTACACTCTTAAAAATAAAGGTTCTAATTTGAACCAAACAGGATTTTGCAGCCTGATTCCAAAGGAGAAGCTTTTTAAGTTCTACAAAACATTTACTGTCTGCTATGGTTCTTGAAAGATCCTAGAATCCAAAACCCTGATCTAAAGAACCTATAATGTAACATTAAAGACTTTTTAGTCTCCAGAGAACCAAATATCCACTCAAGAACCATGTACAGCCAAAAATAGGACCATCGAAGAGCTTCCAAATAACCTTCAAGAAAACTGCTTCACAAATCAATAGTTAACGTGCATTTAAATAAAGGGAAATTAAACCTTGTGCATTTTGCTGTAGGTTCATATTTCAGTTTACTGAATGAGCATTTGCTTTACAGTGTCTGGGAATGACTTACTGATGAAAGTTATTCTGAATTGTGACCCACACACGCCACCTGCGTTATTCCTGTCATGTGTTCCTGGAAGTCAACTCTCCTTTCTTTCCATTTAAAGGTCGCGAACATCTCAACGCCTTCGGCCAAAGACAGGCCTCCAAAAAACGACGGAAGTCCCGCACGGCCTTCACCAACCACCAGATCTACGAGCTGGAAAAGCGCTTTTTGTACCAGAAATACCTGTCACCGGCCGACAGAGACCAGATCGCACAGCAGCTGGGTCTGACCAACGCGCAGGTCATCACCTGGTTCCAGAACCGACGAGCCAAGCTCAAGAGAGACCTGGAGGAGATGAAGGCAGATGTGGAGTCTCTCAAGAAAATCCCGCCACAGGCATTGCAGAAACTGGTGTCCATGGAGGACGTGGAAGACCCTCACGGTGGCTCGGGGCCCATTTCTCCCAGCCTTTCCCCAAGAGCCTTTCCACAGTCCCCGTCCTCGTCCAGAGGCCAAACCACAGACGAGTTCTCAGAGGAGGACGAGGAAATCGAGGTGGACGATTAAAAGCAGGCCCTTGTTTTCAGAGAAGGGCATTTTTCACAACTTTTGCACGGACTCTGCGGAAGAACTTGAAATGCAAGGAAAGTTTTGTGTCTCCCTTATTTTTAATTTATTGAAAGGACCTCTACGTTCTGATGTCCAGATCGAAGACTTGGTTTAAGGAATACGTTTTCATAAGATCTGAGAAATGCTTAGAGATAAATGGTACAGTATCAAGACTGCAACATGTGTATGTACATTTTAAGCTTTATTTCTCAATTTTCGAAGGAAACGTGTGCAATTGTTTACACCGTTCAACACATTTATGACCGCTGTAGAAACTCTATGCCAAAAGTGATTTTCAATTAAATTCTCAGCTGAATAGAATTATATATTTATAAATGATTTCAGAAGTCATCAGAAAGTGAATTTATTCAATTTTGTTTCTACATTGTAATTGTCAAGACTCATTTCCCAAAGTTTTACATTATATATCCCAGTTCCTTGCACATTTCCTACTGGCATTATTAACAAATTATTACAAAAAACAAAATGTATGTCCAAAACAATGCAAGGGCAAGGTTGTGTATATATATAACAAGTTATGATGCATCTAACTCGTTAAATTTATTGTAACATTCTATTTAATCCTCATTTATGTAAATAAAGGGTATATGTAATTTCAAAATGTTTCCTTACCTTGAGTCAGAGTTTAATTATGCACATGCTGAGCTGAATTATAAAATAATAATTTCCCTATAAACCCTGTGGATATAGGAAATCTAATTGTCTTTGCAAGATATCAACAAATGCTATTTTTGTTATTTTATGTTTATTTTTACCGACACGTTATTTTATTTTATTTATATTTTTTATAGGCCTATACATAATTATGCCAAAAAAAACAAAAAAAAAAAAACATTTTTTCCACCACAAATCATTCTCTCTTTTTTTATCCATTATTTATTTATTTTATTTTTCATCGGTAATTAAATTGCAAAGTGGTTGAAAACGGTTGAGAAAACGTTTAGGACCACCTAAAATTTTAAGGCAGCGATTAAATTTAAGTTTAGGCCTACTATTTTAGTAGCATGATTTTTACAGTGTAATAAGGATAAGCTGCCATGCATAAAATGTTGTATTTTATGCAAATGATTTTATGGCACACTCTCTTGGAGTTAAACAGCTGACAGAGGCAGAGCACTTTTACACATCGTTTCATTGTGTGTTAAGAAGAGTGTGTTTGTGTGTGTTAAGTTCTTGATGCTTAATTAGGACAATTGAACAAGGTTCCCCCTCTCACATTGTCACGAGGACAGCATAAAGCTTGCTTTCCTCCTCGCGCCATATGGTTTATGAATCTTCTCTAACACAAACTAGTCAACATGATTGATTAGGTTAACCCGCCTTTGAGTGCGCAATAACAGTTTCAGTCGGTCGAGCCCAAATAATTCCCCACATCTGTGCCCGTGTGTTAAAAACGCCCATGAATAGCAGATGATTTGCATGCGGTTCCTAATGAATAAATCTCAATAGGAAGCCGGTGGAAATGGGGAGGATTGTTGCATCCTGGTCTGCCGAATTTCTTTCGGCCCATTTGTGTCAGTTGTGAGCAGATCAAGGCAGCAGTTTTGGGGCAGCGAGAAGATGGAAGTACAATTGGCCTAATCGCTTGGAATAGTTGGGGTTGAAAAGTCAAGTAGATTTTTATGAGCGCTTTGTGGAAAGACTGGCCAGAGAGCCGGAGTTCTCAGAGCTGTCGAGGCAGCGGCACATTCTCGTGCTGTTTTGTGTTTTCTGCTGCGATTGAAGTCCGCACAATAGCTCAAATGCTTCGGGTTCTTAGCGAGAGTCGAGATGACTGGAATTTGATGGTATATGAATATGAATGCGGTTGGACTATCACGACTGAAAGCCGTGATTTCACAGTGTGAAAATATTCCAGCTAACATATCCAAGAGCTCTGAAAGGTCCCTTGGACGATAGACCAGTGTTTCACTTTAGAGAGCCAGATTTGCCGTGCTAAATAGAATTTCCTCAAAAATGTAGCGTACAGAGTTAAACTTTTCATTAACGTAAAACGCGGTAGAACATAGTTTTTTGTGGATTTGCACACGGGCAGGCGAATGGAAACGCAGTTTGTGCTTTGTAACAGATGTTACTAACAAGTCCATATTAAAATAATTAGCCTATACTGTTTTCATTTAATGTCTTAATAATGGAAATTATATAAATTAATAACAGCCTAATAATAAATCAATTAATGCTTACAGAAACGTAGCCCACTTCATTATTATTGAATGTTATTTAACATCATCATCATCATCTTTAGGCTACATTCGTTAAACATTTATTTAATATTATTAGCCTAGTTATTATAAAGAAAAAAAAACGAATAAAATTAAACATTTAGCCATGCGCTTGAATCTGTTTTTTTTTTTTTTTTTTAAATCAGTTTTCGACGTTTATGTAGGCTAGGTTATTGTAGCCTTTTTTTATGCAATCGCGGGAAAAAAAAGAAAGAGAAAAAAAAGTCTAAATTACATTAGAGGCCTGTACAAATGACGTGTTACATTTTTATTTCGTTTTCTTCAATGGTTATATTTATATGCGTATGTAAAATATAATAAAAAATAATAATATAATAAAAAAATATTCAATGAAAGCAGAGCGGAGCAGAGTCGTGTGTTTTAATGCATAACATGATTATATTCTAGATGATTTAATGCATTACAAGAGGGAAAAAAATAGCCTACTATTCTTATTGCGATAATTCTACAATTTGTTAACAAAATGGCACAAAGTAACATTATTGCAGGCCTACATGTTTGACCAGCAAAATAATTAGCCAAAGTCATCTGAAAATCTGAACGAATTTATTGTGGTAAAATAAATTTGGTCTTAGCTATTTGGTCTAAAGATCAAATACATGGAGAAAAAGGTTGTAAAATCTGTTTGTTTTTTAGAAAGAAAGAAAAAAAACACGACATTGTAGCCTACAAAGATTACCTGGTGAAGATAAAAATGTAAAATTTATCTGGCAAATAATAAAATGAGAAGAAATTTACGTAGCTTAAACATAGCCTACCCGAGCATTTCCCCAAAATTGCATTGATCAACAGAACATCTATTGATTTTTATGTCTGACTGTATATTTTCTTTTCTCGAGACATTTAAAGCGTTTTTCAATCACAACAGTTACAGCAGAATTAGGCTACTTTCCCGTCGTGATGATGGTATGATGACTCATATAAAAGCAAGTTTTTACTAGTAGGCTACTGCGATTCTACTAGACATTCTGCCTGGTTTTCATTGTATCTTCAGACCGCTACATATAATGTATTCCGAGTTGAAAAATGCCTTGAGATGATCCTAATAAAGTCATCGTGAGGTGACTGAAGGACATCGGTGTTAGTAAGGTTCTCTTGAAGACCAACACTGCACCCTAGTGGTTCATTTCTTAAAACTCTGGCGATCTAAATACAAATTACTGTCTTCATTTCGATTTTAACAAGGCTAGACAAAATTTGTGTTCAAATAATGATCATATAATTTTTAATACCTTGCACTGAAGCAATTTAAGTTAACAACAAAAAAGGACACACAAACATATAATAAAAAATGCACCCAATATTTTTACCACTTAAAATTTATTTTCAAAAATACAAAACAAAAAAATAAGTATATATGCACAGAAAGCTATTAAAATAGAATATGTGAAATACAAAATATTTACACCAATTGATATTTTCACATAATCCTATCTTGTCCGTTTGTCTTTTATAGCATAATGGAGTACCAGTGGTTGTGCCTAAAAGAGAGACAAAGAGGAAAACATGAATGAAAGGTTTAACAAAGTATCATCCTGTTGACTGACACTAAACAGAGACTGCGGGCAGAACCTCATCTGTCGCACTTAAAAACATATGAAGCATGGAATTACTTGTACTAAATTCTCAAAACGCTTTGACGCCCCACAAACCATGAAACAATATGGAGAATAGCACTTCCATTCCATATTTCAGACCACAAGGCGACATCAGGCATATGGCTTCTCCTAGTACTAATAAATCTCTGCCTGTGATTCCCCTCAGAAGATTCTTTCAGTGAGTAAAACAGAGCACAGTAAATCGCTACAGAAATGAAGATCCCACCTACAGGGAAAGGCAAACGGGCTGATAGTGTGAAAGAATGCGGTATGAAATTAGCTGGAGACGCTTGAGACTACGATACCTTTCCAAACCAGTGAGACAGCCAGAGACGCTTCATGGTCATGTGATCTGGGAGAGACTCGTTATTGAATAACATCTGGACCTGCAGCGCAACAAAGAGCACACAATAAAGAGAGAGGACAACAGGGCAGGAGGATGGAAAAGAAAACAATGAGAGGTTTAGTTCAAAATCTCTCTCTCTAACTACATTTCACAATTAAAAAGTGTCTTTTTAGTTGGTCGTCCTATTTGAACTTTGATTCTTTCTATTATAGAATAGAACAACAAATCATAAAGGCATTTGCATAATCAAAAGTTGTCTTTTTGTCTAATAACAGTGTCTTAGTTACGTTCACTAACAACAGACTAATCAGCTGTAAGCTCAGTGAAAGAAAATGGTGAATTCATGTTTCCTACTTCATTTTCAACAGAAAAGCACATTCACACATACTATTTTGTATACTGAATGAAGTTTATACCAGGTTGCAATTGCATATAGTTAGAAAGAAATAATTATTTAAATTAGTAGACCAGAGGCCACAAAAACTTCATGAGATGCCATTCATCTAAAATGTAATTTCTATTAATATCATTAATAGCATTTTAATTCTATTTTAGTGTATTTAATACTATTTATTAACAGTGTATTAGTGTGTTTATAGTAGTTGTTTTACTGTAAATTAAAAAATGTGTGTGTGTGTGTATATATATATATATATATATATATATATATATACATACACACATGCACACAGTATATATATATATATATATATATATATATATATACATACACACATGCACACAGTATATATATATATATATATATATATATATATATATATATTAGTGCTGTCATAATATTAATTATTAATTAATCGCATCCAAATTAAGTTTGTTACCAAATAATGTATGTGCGTACTGTGTATATTTATTACGTATATATAAAGACACACACATAAAGCACAGATTTTGAAAATATTTACATGTATTTACGTGTATATATTCACATAAATTATATAATATATAAATATATTTAATATATAAACACAGCATATTTTTCCTAAATATATACATGCATGTGTGTGTGTGTGTGTGTGTGTATATATATATATATATATATATATATATATATATATATATAAATAAATATACACAGTACACAGTACACACACATATTATGTAAACAAAAACCTTTATTTTGGATGCGATTAGTCGTTTGACAGCACTATACATACATACAGACAAAATAGGAATGACTGAACTGAATGTGATGTAAAACTTTCTGGTATGTAAAAGTAAAAGCAATGTCTCTATAAAACAAGAAAAAAAAAAAAAAAAAAATCACACCTGATGTTTTTCCACGTTAAGGCGATGACATAACACTTTCCTCAGATGTCGTACCTCAGCTCTGACAGAACAACGCACAAATTTCTGCTGCAGGAACATAACAATATAAATAAACAAATGTATCATTGCTTCTAATATATATATATATATATATATATATATATATATATATATATGACCAATGTTAAGGTTTTCTTGAGAATGAATCAATGTTCATTCATATTCCTTCTTCGGCTGTTGTCTTACCTGTAGAGTTAATTTATTTTTGTCCTTCCCAGAAAATGATGAGCTGTAAAAACAAGAAGAAATTATAATAGGATTCTTTTGAAAAGACGTCTCTTATGCTCAACAAGGCTGCATTAATTTGATAAGTAATACAGTAATACTGTGAAATATTATTACAATTTAAATGAACTGTTTTCTATTCAAATATATTTTAAAATGCAATTCATTCCTGTGATGCAAAGCAGAATTTTCAGCATCATTACTCCAACACTCAGTGTCACATGATCCTTCTGATCCATCATTCTAATTTGCTGCTCAAGAGACATTTCTTATTATTATCAAATGCTGGAAACAGTTGTGCTGCTTAATATTTTTGTGGAAACCGTGATTCTTTTTTTAAAGGATTCTTTGATGAATAGAAAGTTCAAAAGAACAGTATTTATTTGATTTTGAACAGAAATCTTTTGTAACATTACAATTGTCTTCACTGTCATTTTTAAAATCAATTTAATGCATTCTTGATGAATAACAGTATTAATTAATTTTTTTTTTAAATCTTATGGATCTCAAAGTATAAAAAGAAAATGAATGGGGGGGGGGACACCATAAGCTTTAATGCTGTCTTCCTACCTTTGCCTCTCCAAACATAGAGAGACCTGTTCGTCGTATCTGTAGAAATGAGCTTTGGAGTGGTCAAAGCTTGTGTAGGGTAATCCCGTATTATCTGGAACCGAATCTACAAGAAAACACAAACATACTCAATAACAATCTTAATAAAATCAAATCAACAGCAGCATCTATCAACATGGTGTCACTTACCTTCTCCAGACGGCTGTATGATGCGTTCAAGACCTCGTGACTGATAGAATTCTTTAATTCGTTTGTCTTCACCTGAGAAGACCAGATGGATATTTAACCATGACTGACCAGAAGACAAACAGACACTCGGGTTTAAATGATCCCGTTCTTTGTACTTACTCTCTTGTAGACCTGGGACTAGTTTGTAAACTATGTCTTGCATAACTCTGTCCAGCTTTAGATTCAGCAATGGCTGTGTTTCATGGATTTTGATGTTACACATCGGACAATACTTGCTGGTCTGGAGATACTTCACAATGCAACTCTTACAGACTGCGGAGAGACGGGGAATGAAAATGAGTACAAAACAGCTCATGAATTTCTTCTGCATATGTTAGACATGATAACTGAGAAGTAGGCTGCTATAAATCTGTGTTCATTTGAGAGTATGTTATTAGGAGAGAAATCAAGTACACAACACTTACATGTATGGAGGCATTCTGTGATGGTGGTTGCGTCGATAAAGTATCCTGCACAGAGGTAGCACACAATGTGTTCATTTAGGTCCTTTATCTTTATTTTAACTTCTTCCTGTAAAACAAACAGGTAGTTTGAGATCACTGTGACATTCTGCATTACTGTTTCTGGAGCGGTCCATGAATGCGTATCTACAGTGCAATATTGTTATCCCATGTAATAAGTTTATCTTTGGCGTCCTCATCTGTCATCTTGTGACAGTCCAGTCAGTTTGGTAAAACTATCATTCATAGCTGAAAAAAAAGTTAGGTTTGTCATTCCAAAAGACTTATTTTGGTGAGAAGAACTCTTGAAAACATGTAAAATGTGACAAATAGAGAAAAAGACTTCCATTCTATAATTTCTATTTAGCCTACACATACAAATAGTTCAATCAAATCTAAAGCCGCTTCAGCAGTGTCCTGTTGTAACGCACTAAAATTGAACTAAAACTATGTTTTTATGACCACATAATTATTTGAAAGACTTTCGTACTTTTCATTTGATAAACAGCAGGACTATTATGCCAAAAAGTAACAATTTAAAGCTAAGGAATGGGGGGGGGGGGGGGGGGGCTGGACCACAAAACCAGTCATAAGTAGCATGGGTATACTTGTAGCAATAACCAACAATACGGGTCAAAATTGTTTATTTTTCTTGTATGCCAGAAATCAACAGGATATTAATTAAGGATAATGAAGATATTTTGCAAATTTCCTAGAGTAAATATATCAAAACTTAATGTTTGATTAGTAATATACATTGCTACGAACTTTATTTGGACAACTTTAAAGGCAAATTTCCCAATATTTTTTATTTTTTTTTGCACCCTCAGATTCCGGATTTAGTTGTATCTTGGCCAAATATTGTCCTATCCTAACAAACCATAGGCTACATCAATGGTCCAGGGTCACACACGTGTGTGTATGTATGTATGTGTGTGTGTGTGTGTGTGTGTGTGTGTATTTCTTTTAATTAAGTACCACTTCTGATATGGAAAATAATGCATTACAAAATTAATTTTTTACTATTTTCAACTATTTACATGCACGCGCTTCTTATTGTGGTGCTGCATAAGCCCGCTTCACTTTTCAGGGAGTCAGGTGTCATTTGTAAACAAGCCTGCCATTGGCTAAATATACCAGAGTAAATACGCGAGTACTGGTTTAATATCAATCACTGCCAGGGCTGAAAGCCACTGCATTAAACAAGGACTCGAGGTCGAAGAAAACGGCAGGACAAGCATTTGATCATAGGGGTTACAATACGTCCCATGACTGAATTCTGAAGTACAAGATGCATTTTCTGCCACGCACGTTCAACACGGACACGCGCTGCCGATAAAGCACGCGGCAGATCATACGGATGCACTTGTTCACTCGTCAGGGCCAACCTGCATTAATAAACATGTGGGATATCACAGCGCAGCACGCGACGTGAACGAGCACCGTTATATTCCTGCAAAAGCGCACATAACAACTCATTTTATTAGTGTGCTGAATGTTGGAGTTGGGAAAAACTACAACGCAGGAGATTCGACAGGGACAGAAATGACAAGAAAAACCTCGCCACAGAGAACAAAAACACAACCGCTAGACACAGTGGATTGATTCTTCGCAACACTCACGCCTGCGCAGACACGCAGCAAGGTCTTGCGCTCCATCTCTCGGCTTTCGCGCCACACAGATCGCCCCTCTCGCGTGCGCTTATAGTAAGCGCGGGAAGCGCGCGGCGAAAGACGGGCCGCTGAAGCGATTTTGGTCCCTATCACTCACCTCGTTCCGTAAAGGGTCCAGCTTGTAGACGTTCTGCAGCTGATTTCTTAGCCGCATAGCTATCGCCATCGGACCTTGATCCGCCATCTTTGGGAATTCTGCATACTTCCGGGTAACGGGAGAGTGGGTGAGTTCGGTCGCTGAGAGGCGGGGATCATCTGCTGGTGTTTCCATCCCCACACTCTCTCATTTCCATCCCACACTGATATTATCGTTGGGTGTGTGCAAACATCTTTCTAAAGGACTGAGTTCAGAGTCAAGAGTTTCTAGGCTAACATTAGGCCTTTTTATATTACATCTTATGCGTATGAGTTTAACTTTTAGTATCAGCAACTTCTGTATGAGAGTGATGATACCTGTCAGGATCATAATACCAGTCTCAAATTGAGTCGAATACAATATAACAAAATGTTGAAGGGCCAAAATGTATAAATTTAAGAATCTGTCAGTGACAAACCCATATTGATCAACCACTTTTTGACATGTCAATATAATAGAACAGAAAATCAAGACTAATGTTACTTGATAAGACCTTCATGTGTGACAGATATTTGGCTTTTTGTTTTCTCTCACTAAGACTAAAATGAAAAGCTACTGCTCTAATAATCCCAAAAAACATAGTAAGCCTATTGCAACATAATTTTTTTAGTAACATTTGTTTTTTAACTTATTAAATGAATAATGATTTCATAAGAATGCCACAAGCAATTAGAAGTTCAGTTACAGTGGAAGTCTACCTCAATGCCATAATTAAGTTTCGAAAATGAAAACAGCAGTAAGGGATCAATTTACAGACAGCTCAATTATGGATTGTTTATCATTCGGCTGATACAACATTAGAATGTTATCTTTCCAAAACAATATTTGGTGACAAGAACATTGAAAAACAATGCTGTGATACTGTAGGACCTCTTGAATGGATCATATACCTCAAATCGTCTTTTTCATTTGTTAACAATATTTATGTTTGCCGTATCCTACTTGAGTTGTATTAGCCTACATGTAGCCTAGATGTCTACTTGTTCTAAAGTCTGTAAAACAGATTGAAATTATTTTCTGATTTAACCAACAGAACAATCAAATATGTTGTATACAGAGCTTGAGTTGTATTTAACCAAGAACGTTCCTTCAACACTTTTAACTGTTTATGCAGTCAAAAGTGCAATGGTGCTGTGTAACCACTAGATGTCCCAACTTACTTTAATGTAGTTATCAAGGATTCCTGAAACAAGTGAACAGCCCACACTTGTTCTTCAGCCCAAAGTCTGGTTTCTGCTCTTTTTCATGACTTCTGGAATTTAACAAATGCAAATTCATCATTACTGCTTCCAATTCAAGTTTATCTCAAAACACAGTTTTATGTGTTGCAGCATCACACTTCAGTATCACACAGATATTACAATGTTTGATCATCATGACTTTGTGGTTTAAATTGGAGATGCAAGTACAAGAAACTAATTTTGTAGATAGTTAGACTGCACACAGAAATATTCATTTACCAACTTATTTCCTCATTTTTCTTCTTATAAAATAGTATAGAATAAAGTGTTTGCATGCGCTATAGCTTATCTCATTTGAACTAATACTGTCTCATAGGTGGTCTGTTTTGTCTTACCTGTCAAAACCTATTAGAATTAATCCTGTTTTCACCTGTTTGGACTATATGTGTACTTTAACACAAAAGAAACAACGTCTCTTCTTGACTGTGATTGTGATCTTGAATCAAGCAGTGTTTAACTGAGTAGAAATATGAATTTATGACACTGCAAGTCTAAACTGTGAAGTTGTGTTCTGTTTTAACACAGACATCTGATGGGGTCATCGCACATCTGAGTGACAGCACCTGCCTCCACATACAAATCACGCCTTTGGGGCGGACAGAGCACAACCACAAGCTCTGACGATAGCTGAACACATCAAAGAGAAAAGACAGAGGTGCCGAACCCTTTGGCGCACCGTGGCATTTATTTCTTCACCGTATCTCAGACAGTTTATGGACACTAAGTCCTTCTCTTGTTGCCTTTTGTCTACACACCTATCAAATCCTTCCAGCTTTTCTCCCTATATCTAAAATAAAATAACGATCTGATTGTTTCACTTGCCAGCCAAAGGCTATCAAAGTGAAGAAGATAAGGTAAACTAATGTCCAATAGCTGGAGTCGTTTCCATTGGATCGAGTTCAGTTCAGAGGGAGATATGAGAGGGATGTTACAGACGTTTTAATGAAAACATGTCACTGAAATCACAAGGCGATACAATATGTTTCTTGTTGAGATTCATTCATGTGAGGGAGAAGAACCAGAACATGTTTTACTAAAGCAATTGCAATTGCCGACCGCCTTCACCCTGAATTGAAGCCAGATCTTGATAAGTGGAAACAATCCGTCTCATTGATTCATTATAAAGCTGCTTTATTTTCCTCACCAAGATGTGTAAAAGTTTACACAGGATGACTGAAGATATGTATCCAGTAGAGTGGGTTCTATATTTAAATTATTTGACGAGAACTGCAGAAAACTTGGAACAAATGGTCTTAGAACAAAACTAGAAATGTATCGTCTGGTATTCCAAAGGGATTCCACAACACTTATCTGAGATGCTATTTCCTCCTGAATTAAGGGATTTAGTATGTCTCCTGTTGGCAAAAAAGCGAGTAAAACGAGAAAAGAAAAAGAAAAGACTGTCATGCTGATTTCAGTGCCCCTGGCCTAGACCTGTTCACTCCAAAAACAACCAAACAAACATCCATACCGGATAGGAGGCTCGCCTGCCAAGTCATGCCAGAGTGAGGCCCTCTGTTTGGGGCACACAGACTTTTGCCTCCCCCTGTCCCAGAGCAATCAGAGCATGT
Source organism: Acrossocheilus fasciatus (assembly GCA_036784905.1). NCBI lineage: Eukaryota > Metazoa > Chordata > Actinopteri > Cypriniformes > Cyprinidae > Acrossocheilus > Acrossocheilus fasciatus. The sequence goes on along the minus strand of CM071951.1, from coordinate 19,767,966 downwards.
AGGGACGGACACCGAGCTTTTTGTTTTCGCCTGCTCCAGCAATTAGCTGCCAAGTGGCAAGCTAATGAAGATAACCCCCTCCGAGCCCTGATCAGCAGCCAGGGTGCTGACGACAGCTCAAAACACAAAGACTCTTACGGGAAGAAGAGGGGGTAGTTTAGGACCATTTTATTGTTATAATTCTGATTTATAAAACAGATTGTTAAAACTTTAAATTCTGATCCGTCAAGCCTTATTTAAAGAGTTGTAACCTTATACAAGGTGCGTGTAACTGTGACTGCACATCATTTGAATTCTACATTAATGCTTCATGTTGCATAACAGGTTAACGTTACTGGCTGATATATTAAGTCCTTAAAATTACAATAACTCTTTATTATATGTTTTGTTGTATGTAGTAGATTAAAAAACAATTCTCTAGAGTAACAAAAAATGTTGACATTGTTTCAATATTTGACATCATTTGACTAAACCGAGTGTATTAACAGGCTCTTTGAATCTGTAGTTGGAGCCACTGAACTCCATCAGCTCCTATACCCTGATGAGTTAATTGACATACTGGCTGTTGAATAGTGAATGAGCAACTGAGTTGTATTTCTGTGACCTGGATAACTGAACTGACAGAGTGCTCTGCACAATGATGAACAGTCCTGACAACACACATTTCACCATTCTTCCTGTTATGTTCCACATCTCATCTTTGAATTGTTTATTTAAATATTTACATACTCTCATATGGTTATGTGCACTGACAACAAGACAGTCCATAAAGATTTGGATTTTGATCGTTTTAAAAATAATTAGCAGACAGCTTTTCCCACCAGGGGGCGATAGAGCCGAGAATTGAGGCCTCATGGGCAGCTGATTATTCTCAATTATTTTGTAACTGCAGTTCACCTAGACAAACTGCCCCTGTCTGTATGTCTATTCTCTAATGACTGGCAGTATTCCTGTAATTTGGGTGTGTCAGCGTATCCTGTCTGGTACAGTCTGAAGCCATTCAACCTAGTGTGATCAGAGAGTGTGGGCCAACTAGCTCTAAAAGGTAGGCTATATTAACATTCAAAATTCATGTTTTAAGCAGACACTTTTTTTTTTTTTTACCAGTGCAGTTTACAAAAATGTATGTTTTGTTTATTATTATAGGTACATTTTTGGAACACATGATGTCAACGCAGTACTGCACAGAACCAATTCAGGTGGAGTACTAAATAAAAACAATGAAAACCAAACTAAGAAGGCAGGTAAGCTCTTGACACGCTTTGCATATTGTATACATTTATGTATATTTAATAGAACTGGTGTATTTAATGGTAAATATCCAGAAAAAAAAAAAAAACACCAGCGCTATCATTAAAATGTCACAAAATATAGTGTAAATATCGATGTGAATCTCAAATCTACATTGAGAAATTCCACTATATGTAATAGGATTATATGTGTAGGATTAACCAGAATTTGTAAATATTTATATAATGTATGTGTATGTAATAACATACAATACAAATGTAATTTACATATTTATATATATTTAGAATAGTAATAGGTAAGAAAAGGATTTAATTGCACTTTGTCAAAGACTGTCACATGAAAAGATTCATTAAATTGAGTTTTCAGTGCCCTGTGTAACCCCATAGGACTTCACTAGTGGGTATGTATGCATTCTGCTTTCATGGTAATGTCTCAAAGCAGAGTGGATTGGGATAGGGTACACACGATGGCCCTCTCTGATTTCAGCCTCTGGGGAACGTACTCAGGTGGTCCTAGGTGTGAAACTGACTGCTGTAAAGACAGGGGACCTGTCAAGACAGGCTGGAACCATGCCCAGAGTGAGGGGGTTGAAGGCTTTTTAGGTTTTCTTTTAAAATGTCACAATACTGTCATTCACTGGTTGATTGCAAGCAGACCAAACTCAACGGGTTTAGTTGAACAGGCATGAAAGTTGAACTGGTATAGACTGGCTGAATGTTTTCTGATGCGTATTCTTAACTTTCCTCAGGTAGACAGATGAAGAGTTCACCACAAAGAACCATTTTTGACCCATCTCTGACTGGTTCAGTCTTTGAATGACACCTTCAGTGGTAGAACCCAAACTGACCTCTGCGTGCAGAGATACCGGCAAGATGATGTTTTCATCCATTTAATTAAAACTAAACTCAGTAAAAACTTGTTCCCAATAAGTCATTCAGTTAAATCAATGACAGGTCTGGGGCCTTTGTCGGCGAAAGACTGAGCTTTTTGGTCTCAGATGAACTGGCATGGCATTCACGCCCGAAACTCCTGTTTGTTCAGAGGAGCAGCAGCCGTGCTAGCCTGGCACGGCTTCACATTCCTTCAGAACTGGCTCATTCTGGACTTGGCCCAATATAAAGTAAATTTGAACAGAGAAGTACCTTTCACAGGTGTTAAGACTGATACAGCAGCCAGTTCAGAAGGGTTCTCCTGAAAGCAATCAACCAAATGTAAACACCCCAGAGATGCCGTGCCGTAACATCCTCATGGGTCAGTGGGTTTGACCGGCATTGTTTTGCAAAGTACAGACAACAAAACAGCATTGTGGAAGACTCTAAAAGATGTTGTTAGTCTTTTATTGGATCAATCCAAACTTCTGTCAATTTCTAAAAAACAATGTTGACTCATGCTTTTGTTTGTAAAATACACATGCACTTACAATGGAAACCTACTCAGAGTGTTTAGAAGCAGATGGAAAGCTTGGATAATTGTAAAAGCACTCATTGAAAATGTTTGTTATTTTAGTTGTAAAGTTGTCTAAACCGTGATTTTGATATGGGTCTGCATTTCTAGGTGGATGAATATCTGGTTATGCATTACCAATGTAAATTCCTGTGGGTGGAGTTTGCTTCATACGAACAGTTCTTTGTAAAGAGTTACATCATGTCCCTTCCATGTCTTAGCTGGTATCCTTGTGTAGATATCAAGTGAAAATGAGAAACTGCATGTTTTGAAGCCTTTGATAAATCAGGTTAAGGTTTTCCTAAAGATCGTAACATGACACGCCAGTTTCCGCTGTAATTACTGAATGGCTGGATGTTTCTCCATTGTTATCTGCCATGGCTGTTTGAGATCATGCGGGTGCGACTCAAACCCATAAGATGGCAAGAGGCAGAGTCCGTGTGCAAATCTATCCCCACTAGTCCATGCCTAAGCAGTCAGAAGGGCTCACCAAACAGCCCATGATGACGCAAGAGACGCCAGCACCCGATAAACGCTAATCAGGAAGCTTGACCGCCCGTGAGACGCCCACAAAACATGTAGCAAGCTGGCAGAGGCAGATAGAGGCCGTCTTTGAAGATTCAGTTATATTCATTCAGAGTTTTGGCTCTTGAGAAAAGCTTTGATAGTGTTACAAAAAAGGCTGGCAAACCCTTATACCCGCTCTACATTAAGGAGAGGATTGTTTTGGAGACTGTATTCTTCTGTCTGGTTTTCTTTCAACCAACATGCAGGCATTCTTTCATCTTTGGGTTACATCTTTTTGTTGGTAGCATGCAATGTTACTGTGCTGTTGTTGACTATGCTGGAAAGAGTAAGAGGGAGACAGACAGACATTGAAAATTCATTCATTTTTGGATTGCATTTCTGAGTGTTTCGCTTCCAAACAGGATGCTGGCCCTCATCATTTAGATCAAAGAAGATTTGAAGACCTTTTTTGGTTTGCTTGTCTGTATAGCTGGGGCATAACAATCTAAAATTGTGTGTTTGGGACAGGGCTGTGCACTGTGCAAAATTTAGTTGAATTTCAATTAGTAGATGCTGAATTGCAATTCGAATTCGAATTTGAATTTAAGGAAGAAGAAATAAGGTGAATTGAATTGAAATGTAAAGAAATGTGTATTAAATTTTTACTAGTCAAGGAAGGATTAAAGACGAACTTTGTATGTTGGCTTGATAGAGAGCCTTATTTGAAAGGGGTTTCCTCTTCCTGTCATTCCAATTGAGCTTCCTGTGGGGTGGGGTGTAAATTACAATTACAATTCATAAATTGAAGAGGAGTCAATTGTTTAATTCTGAATTTTGTGAGTATCATATTAGGATTAATATCTTACCAATTGCATATTGGATTCATTGCAAATACAACCAGACTTTTGTTTTCTCTTAAAGCTGTTATTCTCCATGGTTTGCTACAGTTTTCTTTACCACTAAGCAAAATGCTAAAGAGTTCAAAGAGACACAAAAATAATTATTATTGCCCAAAATAAGTAGGGACAAAGTTATAATTTTAAAAGTAAGGGAGATTATTCCCCCCAGTTGTAATGGTTGATATGCCCCGCTTAATGCTTGTACTAAAGTACAGCATCAATCTAATGCAAAAGAACATGTGCAGAGCAGGCATTTTTAACCAGAGGATAATAGCATAGCTGTGCATGAATCCATTCTGTAATTAAGCATAACTTATGTGCTCTCTTTTTCTCCTCAAGTGCAGCACAGGGAAGGTGCAGGTGAGAATACTTGAGACAGGGAGGACGCAGATCAACCTGAGGAATTATGTCTGCTCCGTGAAATTGCATTTAAAAATGAAGGCATAAATAATATAGTCATGTCCATAGATATCTTCATCTCAGTAGGATATGTGGCAGACAAAGCACTCAAAAATCACACGCTGAGGCGCGCACACACAAACACAGATAAGGTTGTCTCTGTGCCTGAAAATTAAGAAATCATTAGAGCCATTCATCATTGTGTTGGTGGGGAAAAAACCTTACTGCTTTAAATAATTACTCTGAATCAAAGGCTAAGTGCAGAGAGATCAAAGTCAGGCATTCTTGAGTAATCCTCAAGTGTTGCAAATCTTCGGTAATCTACCTTGCCAGGTCCCCACTGTTTGACATGTCTTTACTGTAGAAAAGGGAAGGGTGCCATTAATTACTGCTTTGCTGTGCAGTTGTTTACTTTCGTTAAACCTGAGTGCTGCTTGATTTGTGGATCACCCTGTTTATAGATCACCCCCGTTTTCTTTGTGTTTGTATGGACATTCACACGATCAGTCTGCTTAGCGTGATGTCTGTGTTTGCATTAGCGTGTTTGTCTGCTTGTTCCAGGAGTTAGTAGTGTGTTTGCGTGTGTGTGTTTCTACACCGGGGGAGTGAGGACGAGATTAGCTGTGGACTCGGACAGTTTACTTTTGTGTCGAAACGTATTCTTAAAAAAGTGGATGAAATTGTGCAACGGTGTGTCCCTCCCTCACCCCAAACACTGCCAATCCCCCCACTAAACGCCCACCATCATCACCACCTCCAAATCCCAGCGTTGTTTGAATTCACGGCAGGGTCAAGGAAGTTCATTCGTTCTTTCTCGATGATGAACCGAACAGAGGCTTGTGCACAGGTGGTTTAGGCCTTTATCTGGTAACTCTGAGACACTCGGTGCTGTAGTGACTGAAGAGTCACTCCTTCACAACATGCACCGGTGTGCTGGCAAACTCATGAGCCAACTGAAGATTTGTGAGTGGGTGGAAGGTCTTTAATTTTCCTGCAGGTCCTGATCAGGGGGTGGATCAAAGTTACAGAGAGATTAAAGGACATTGGTGAGGCGAACGGCACACGAAACTCTTTCCTCGCATCGCTCTAATCCAGGCAGCAATCAGCAGAGCGCTGGACCACATGGGAAATGGGGGAGCCCCATCGAGATGGGAACAAGAGTTTAAAGGTCACATTAGAAATCCAGTAGATTTCTTAGTCATGTGATGAACGACACAGCTAGATATACACAGACGGCCGCTGAATGATCTATGAGCCCCTTGAGCTATCGATGAATGTAACTTGGCCAGTCAGTTGAACAGGATAGAACTGATGAAGCACTTTGAACAGTCTATCCTGGTCATTGACCCCTATTTTAATCTCAGTGTCTACCTCCCATATAGCCACATGTGCAGGATTTGGCCAGAGAAGAACCCTCATCCCCGCCTGAGGAGGCGGGAAAGGGGATTCTGACCGCAGCGGTGAGGTCATCTTTAGCGGAACCTCATTTTCCTTTAAATTACCCTGGCTGATGACCTCGTCTTTTCTTGCAACAATTAACTCTGATTTGCTCATCAACCGAGCAGAAAAATTACCGCAGGGCAAAAAAACAAAGACCACATAGTTAGCCAGGGCTGCTATCTCCCATCAGGGCCGGGACACTTCTTTGAACGTCACCGTTTGCTTTGATTGCAAAGTAGATGCGCTGCTGGCTTCCCTCTGTCAGACGGAGGACGACTTTGAATCGGCCTTAAGGTAGTGGCTGCTAAACTTGACACATCTTACAAAAACACACTTTATCTCACTTGTCTGCATGTCTCCTGACTTTATTTTAATATCTATATTTTCTCAACTGTTTACGCAACATTGACGTGTGTTGACAGGTTCTTTTTTCCACGAATAGGGCGTTGGAAATAAGTCATCCAACAATTTCGGACGTCATCTCAAGATGGAAAAAGAAAAAATAAGAAAAGGTTGCTGTTGTAATGAATGACTCAAAGATTTATCACTAAGATTCGTAGTATTGTTTTTCCCAAACTAAGGCCAGCTCATTTGCATGCTGTAAAAGCTGAAGTTGGTATAAAAAAACAACACACAACTCTGTATAAATAAACGGATAGTATTTATCGGATAAGAAATGCCTCATGGTCAGTGATTAAGTGTGCTTTATGGCGTCCGTGAGTGAGACAGGATTTCTGAGCTGTGTTTGAAAGGACATTGATTTCCCATTTGGCTGGTGTGTTTGGTTCAATCAGTTACAGATATGTGTGAAGAGCTCAGCCAGGTCAAGATATACCCAGCAGTTCAAACGCTTGCTGAGGAACACAAGATTGCAGGGTGGAGTTTATCGAGGTAAACCCATTAAGTTAAAAGATGATGAAGTAAGCGGAGTGCAGAAGAAATGTGGGATCGATAACGTTCCAAGCTTAGTTAGACCTCTGACCCCTGGACTCTGTATTCATAAAGGTGCTGAAACTTTCTTGAATTGTTTTAAAAGAGAGGGGAGTTCAGAACAGCACGGTTGCTTCCATTTTAGCTTCTTGTCTGCTTTGGGTTGCGATATTGTCTTTTAGAGAGAAGCTGGGGGAAGACCCTCCTGGACACATCATTGTCTGAGCAGCAATTAAATTTTGAATTACTCCGGTGGGGGCAGCCAAACCGTCTGGAATAGAACTGCTATGCTTGCCAATAGAGTTGGACGTTCTTCAGCTTTGATAACACCTGATCTATGTGTCAATATTTTACCTCTACTGTAAGTGTTAATCGCCTCTTAGATGTGAAATGATCTCATAGTGGGTTCCTCGAAATCGTTCAGCCCACCAGGATGATACTAAACGTCTGTGATCTAATAGCCTATGCTATTGTTTTATAATCCCATTTTATTTATCCATTTTTTCCATCATAATGTATTGTCTCCGTGTTACAGAGCTCAAATTAACCTTGAATGTTTCACAAAATAATATAAGTTAATTTAAGTTTATTTTAATCAAGAGTTTCTAGGTGTAGTTAGTACAAATAGAAAAACAAAAAAGGAAGAATATGATTAGTTGAGTGTTCTTAAGACCTCAAGGTACACTCTTAAAAATAAAGGTGTTTCACAATGCCACAGAAGAACCTTTCTGTCTAAATGGCTCCATAAAGAACCTTTAACATCTGAAGAACCTTTCTGTTTCACAAAAGGTTCTTTGTGGCGAAAGAAGGTCATTCAGATTATAAAAATGTAAGAAAGAGATGGCTCATTAAAGAACCTTTGACTGAATGGTTCTTTGTGGAACCAAAAATGGTTCTTCTATGGCATCACTGTTAAGCACCTTTATTTTTAAGAGTGTAAGGGTGTCAGGCTGTGAACAGAAAGGGAAATGTTTTTTTTTTTTTCTTGACCAGAAGGGGGCAGTGCAGAGCAGATGCCATCCAGTTTGTCTTATTGGTTCTCTGTTCATCCATTGTAAGATGCCCAAAGAACAGAGTAACTTAAGAGTGAAAACACTCAATAGATTTTCATCTAAGACCATTAATTTGATTGGCTGAGTGTGGCACTGTTGAATGCAGTGAAAGGTTAGAATTTGAGAGTGTAAAAGTGTCGTGTGCATTGCGTCTTTTCCTAAGGTTCTTTATTGGCATTGATGGTTCTATGAAGAACATTTTGCATTCATGGGACATTTCCATGAAAAAGAGTTTCTTTAGAATTTAGAATTTTATTGTTTTCACACTAAGAAAAAAAGCCGAATTAATGGTTCTTTGGGGAACCAAAAATGGAACAGTGGAACCTTTATTTTTATAAATCAGAGTCAAAGGAAAATAGTAAGACACAATGAAGACCGCAGGCTTGCAGCTGTGTTTGTATACTTGACTTTATTTGGGAGCAAAACAGAATCTATCATCCTCAAAGGTAATTATATTTCATAAAGTAGGCTAAATGTCATTTTTATTCCAAAAATCCTTGCAATGTCTTTGAGTGGGAGTTTATGTTTTGGATTATTTTGTAGTAATTATAATTTAAAACCTAGATTATGTCATAGTATGCCATTTCGATGCCTAATTTCAAAGTATGTGTGTGTGTGTGTGTGTGTGTGTGTGTGTGTGTGTGTGTGTGTGTGTGTGTGTGTGTGTGTGTGTGTACAGTGTGGCAGTGGGAGCAGGTAGTGTATTATTCAAGCTTAATTTACCTGCTCACTAAAGGTCAGTAACTTGGAACATCACACATTTATTGCCCATATCAAACAATGATGTTATCACTGGGAATTGGATACTTTCCAGAGACAGAGGAAACAGCAGAGTATGCTACGTTTCTTTCTTTAACTTACATGCTTTGCACCACCCCTCCTCTCTCTCAAAGGGTTTTTTTTTCAAAGGAAAGTGCGTGTGTTCTCTTACACTAAATGACCAAAGTTCATCAGGATGTTGTAGGTATCAGAGTACATCAGTTCAGATAATGCACCCTCTACATGGCTGATGACATAGCTGAGGACTGATTTTGGAGATATGCCCATAAATCTGTTAGATTACCCCCATGCACACACACACAGATGGATACACAGATGCAGATATTCCTTGCGTGCACATCTCTGTCAGACCTCACGAATCGACACAGATTTATGAAAAATGGACACATGCAGCAATTGTAAATTCCACATTTTCCTATTTACTCTTTTCTTACACTCTCATGGTTTTTCAGGTTAACGCGCAGTGCAATACTTACCCCCAGACTCTTACACACGAGTGAAATCCTGACCTTCTTTTGTTAGAGGTGAGTGTATGTCTTTTTTTATGATTCATACTGAGTGTATGTCTTTTTTTAGGAAAGGGCTTGAGAGAATGCATTGGGAATAGAAGAATTTCACAGTTCAAACTCCATGCTACAGGTGCACTAGCACTTGGGGGTGGGTTTAGTTCATGTGAGCTTAAATCGAGTCTGACACGAGTTTTGGCATTTTTGCAGCACAGATGTGCAGCACAATCTGCTCAGGCCTGGCCTGAGCATCCCAAAGAGATGGGGACATAGTCACACAGATCTCCCCAAGTGGGTTAATTTAGCAAGAGGCTAAAGAATCACTATAGCTTCAGCGAACAGCAGTCTTCTGTTGACGTTTTCAAACGCACACACTGACCTGCCACTGCCACCCAAAAAAGACTTGCAAAGAAAAAAAAAAAAAAAAACATTACCTGGAATAATAGTGCTCATATTTCACACATGTTACTATTAGCAACAGGTTTTTCTTTGTCTAAAAAGGTAATATGGGTGACCTCACTCTGGTTGAAACTCTAAAACTAAAGAAATCTGTAAAACATGAAAATAACAAGTGGAGACAGATGTAAATTGACCGGTGCTGTAATCCTGGCTTTCTTCTGAAGTCTCTGACATGTTTACAAAACTCAGTTCATTCATAATGAGTTGTGAATGTTTAAAATAAAAGGGGTTAAACAGAGTGACCACAGGTTATTTGCTGAATCTGATATTAACTCACCTTTCCGAGACCCTGGGTGAAACCGTGCAGCTTTCAAATCCCACAAGACTTTGCTCTCTGGTCAGCACTTGAAAGAAGCTCGTAAATTCCACAGATTAGTTTAACATGACACCATGCACACTTCTGATTTTATGATCATCTTTTTCCTCCTTCAAGGGTCTTGTTAAAATAGCTTTCCTCAGTGGTGGAGTTCAGTCTCAATCTGTGAGAAACCACTGATAACGGTAATAGATAAGGGATGTGGTGTTGTTAGTATACCTAATTGCCCTCCTTTTAGGATAAATTCCTGCTTAAGGAATTGACAGTCAACTTGTTTTGACTCTCCTTCATTCCTCTTTCTTTCCTTCTTTCTTTCTTTTCTGTATGACATACATCATCTGTCATATAAAAAAGAGCAGAAATATTTAATCCAAAAGATAACACATTTGACTGATGTGTGAAAAGACTCAAAATGCATTTTAAATCTGTGGGCCTTATTCATGAAACATGAGCCAAATGAATTTCTGTGTAAATCGCTCATAAATCAATTATTGCATAATTCAATTGTTTTACATATGGTTTACACAGAAATTCGTTCTTATCACGTTTCATGAAAAAGGCCCAGTGTGTCTATCAGTCAGTCCGTTTCTCTCTCCTGTGTATTTGAGACCATAGGCTTGCCAGAATGGTTAAAAACTTTTAAAAACGGCTTTGAAATAGTTTCCGATCACTTCTTGGATCACTTCTTATCTCATGACAGAATCTTTAAGTCATTATTAACAGCTGTACTTTCTTCCAGCAGTATAAAAGTTTTTCCTCATTTTGAAAAATAGCATTATTATTTTTAGCACACCAATACCTATTTTATGTAAATATGTCTCATTATAGATTGTGGCTTATTGACAATCTCTCTCTCTCTCTCTCTCTCTCTCTCTCTCTCTCTCTCTCTCTCTCTCTCTCTCTCTCTCTCTCTCTCTATCTATCTCTCTATCTCTCTCTATCTGGTCTAGTCTAAAATATCTATATATCCGGTTGTGAAACAGCCAATTCGGTTGTCTGGACTGCCGTTTTGGAGTGACGCTGTACAATCTCAAGTCAGTTTACGTAAGTCTGCCGCAATCACAAGAAGTGGAATTGCATCGTGCATATTTCCTTCAGCAGTAAATTTTTGGGGCGCATTCATGCTTTTACCTGATTTGCATAAATCAAGGTGCTAAAACATAGCAGACGGTGAGTGCAAATAAACAATGCTATCATTGGACACAATTCATTATTGAATTCCCCAACGGTATGTTTATTTAGAAAAGAATGTTCATTGCAAGATGTCGTAGAATCCTCATTCCAAAGACGTTTGTAATGACAACCACCAAACACTCAGATGAGTGAACTAACCTGTACCGGGTGGTTTGTTCCTAAAATATTTCAAAATGTTATGAAAACATTTTGTAGGCTCATTGGTTAAGAAAAACTCATTCTTTGGACTTGGACATGTTTTACTCCCACAGAGTTCTTATACACTACCCATTAAACTGAACGACACGTAACACGTAATTCAGAACCGGGCTCGAATACCAAAAAGAATCAGTTATTCATTAGACGGCAAAGCGCCGCTTTAAACATGTGTTGATTCCAGCCACATGCCGTAAACATGTCTGTGCAGTTTTGTGTGAGCGGTGCAGATGTTTCTGCTGTTGATAATGCCATTATCTCTGGGACTATAATTACCAACAACGAGTCTTGTATGGTCATATGAGCCTCTGCATTCTTCAGCATATTTCTCGCAATGCTTCTTTTTCTGTTCTTTCTTTTTTACAGGAGCAAACAGCTGCTTTATCCCAGAGGCAGTGTCCTCCTCCCAGACTAACATTAAACATAGTCTTTACCTTCCTGAAACCAGAGAGCATCTGTGCCTCTTCCTGCCAGAGAAGTCTGGTTACAGCTGTCTGCTGAGAGGTGGGGTGTCGTCAGGGAAACCGCTTCATTAGGGCTGTAATTAACATCCATGCTAGACAATGGATGCTATGGTGATAGAATCACTTTCAGTGTGCTAAGGGATGACGTTATGCAGGTAATCCTCATTATTTTTTACATCACAGTGATGTGTGTAATACCAAATTAGATAGACAATGTCATATTGAAAACAAGGTGGTGAGGGATGTAATCACAGTCTGTTCAATATGTTTTTATGTATAAACAAACCATTGATCTTTTCAATTTGAAAATGTACGTGTTGAACAGACTGTACTTCTGTCCCACACAACCTTGTTTCCATTTCCTGAAAATTAAAAGGATAGTTAGCCAAAAATAAAAATTATATAATCATTTACTCACCCTCATGATGTATGAGCATGGCACCAGCACCGCCAAGGTCATGGTTTCAAAACCAAGAGAATGTGTGAATTGATAAAAATGTATACCTTAAAGGGATAGTTCACCCAAAAAAATAAAAATAAAAATTATGTCATTACTTACTCCTCATTTAGTTCCAAACCCGTAGAAACTTCTTCAGATATATTTTTGAAGGAATCTGAGATCTTTCTGACCCTGCAAAGACAGCAACGCAACTGACATGTTCAAGGCCCAGAGAGGTAATAAGGACATCATTAAAATAGTCCATGTGACATCAGTGGTTCAACTATAACGTTATGAGGCTGCGAGAATATTTTGAGAAGAAATTGTTGAATAAAGCTGTTTCCTTTGCGCACAAAAAGTATTCTTGTAACATTACGGTTGAACCACTGCTGTCACATGGACTAAAATTCAGTATTTATTTTAAATATGAAGTCTACTCTGACTAAAGTCTGTCTGATGCCTTAGTTACTTTTGTACTGCGTAATACATTTCAACAAATAGTTGTATTTGTCAAATTGAAAAACAGTCTGTCCCTATTGACATTAATTAATGTAAGTGAACTCTAAAATGTTTTTCAGCCATGTTTGGGTTTTGACTCATGTTGGCATTCTTGGCAAAGACATATGAGGGATGGTGTAGTGTCATGGCTAATCCCAGGGCTGGTTCAAGTCCTTTGCAATAGGACCAGGTCATTAGTCTAAATTATTACTTAAGTGCACTGTAAAAAATGACTTTTCAAAGTTGTAAACAAAAAAAAAAAAAAAACTTATCAGCTGGTAATTTTGCATAATACCAATGTCGAAATGTAGTTTCAAAATGCATGTTTCATCAAATCATCCTTTCTTTTTGTATTCTTGTTTTACGGTGATTTACACAAACCCAGTTTGCATTCACTCAGTTTTCATTGCTTGCAGACACCGCAAGGCTGGCACAGATTCAAAGACGCACAAAGAATCGGGTACATTAGTCTTTGACAGGTATGAATGGCCTAAATAAACAGCGAAGAGTTCCGAGCAGGTCCTCTGATAGGTCTCATTCGTTTGGTCTGGGAGCCCAATGACAGCTTGATTTGGCTTTAGATTGCCACGAACCATTTGTCAGGCCTTTTCGTGTGGGCTGTCAGACCAATTGACTGGCACGCTGATCGATTGTGCTCCACGTGTCAGTGCCTGCGTCTGACACACATGCGCGGCGAACTGGCAGACATGAGCTTGGAGATGCCTGCTGGAAATTTAGACGTATGAAGAATAGACCCGGGGCAGATATTTGTGTGAGCACTAATAGAATGTGAAGGGAGAGCCAGATATTTGCAGTGATATGAGGTGAGCGGGAGCAGCTGTGTTCGCTATGTGTACATACATGGAATGCAACACTGTGTCCCAAAGCATACGTTCGTTTTAAAATAAATCGCCTATAGAAACAGATGAGATGTGCAAATACACACCCACCTGCCCACTTACACGCACACAAACTCGGGTAGGCTGCACTCCTGGGTGGGCCGTGTATTGTACGAGACAGGTCCCAGTGCATGAAAAGTGAGACTCTGTCAAGGAGAAGCATTGTGTGTGTGTGTGTGTGTGTGTGTGTGTGTGTGTGGTGATCGTTCAGCCCAGCCATTCCTAAGGATATATGGTGAAATAGATTTCTCCAGGGGAGAGGTGTGTGTATGTGTGTTCGCCCGAACACATGGCGAAATGGAGGCCCAGCAGTGAGTGGATCAGTATGAGGGTGGACTCTCTACGCCTCTCGCCCAGCCAAAGATACAGCACACGTTCCACTCAATCCCGTCATGACCTCAGCCAGCGCTGGGAGACAAACAACCGTGCTCTGCGCTATTCCTGAAGGAAAACTCACCACTCCGGGCATGCAACGAATGACTCAGCACTCCGCCTCGTACGTGATGGTCAACCTGGAGCGCTCCGATCGTGATGACATCACTGCGAAGGTCAGTTCCCACCCCGCCATGGGCTGCGGCGTTAATCAGAGTCAGATTGAGCAGGGAGGGGAGAGGACAAACACTCTACGATTTCAGCTGTACATGCTATGACAGAACCATTTCCATGGAGAAATATCCCCAAACTCAAGCCCAGGTCAACAATTCCCAGACAATTAATGGGTACTAGTGCAATTAATATTCTGGGAATTTTTGCACCGTTGTTATTTCGTTTCATTGTGAACATACTGACTCCAGTGTACAGCCTGAAATAACATTGTTACATGCAAAAGCATTTTTTACTGTTCATAAATAATCATTCAAAATTTTTGGGGTCGCTAAATAATATGATTATTTAGTGTTTATGAAAGAAGTCTCTCACCAAGGCTGTTTTTTTTTTTTTTTGATGAGAAATACAGTAAAAACAGAAATATTGTGAAATATTATTCACATTTAAAATAGCTGTTTTCTATTGTAATAGAATTTAAAATGTAATTTATCTGTGTGATCCACAGCTGAATTTTCAGTATCATTACTCCAGTCCTTCAGAAATCATGCTAATATTCTGATTTGCTACATTTGAAACATTTCTTATTTATTATCAATGTTGAAAACGGTTGTGCGGCTTAATATTTCTTTAAAAAATAATAATAATTTTGTGATTTTTAAATCTTATTTTTTTTTTTTTTTTTTAAAGAACAGGATTATCTGAAATTTAAACTTTTTTAACATAAATGAATTTATTGTCACTTTTGTTTAATTTAATGTATCCTTGTCAAATAAAAGAATGTCTTTAAAAAAACAATTGCATATATAAACAGCTGCAAACAGCAAACATAAATAAATTGCAATCCATGACTGTGCTGTGAGCTTTCAAATAAAGTCATTGTCGTGAAGCACAAACATCCCTCCTTCCTACACTGCACCTTATTTATAGTTCAAATGATGATCAAATGCATTATAACCAACATATATCCAGTGTTAACTAGTGCATCTTTAAAGGTGCAAAATCAATGCAGGCAGTGCATGCATTTTGTTTCTTCGTGAATTCCCCTGTAGAGAATTAGCAGTTGCTACTTTGATGTAGGCCAGTGGTGTGAGGACCACAGAAGCAGTCAAGATCACTTGAGTAACACCAAACCCATCGTCGTCATTAAAGTTTCTCCCAACGGAGCTGCTCTCAAACTGATTCATCGCAGTTACTCGCCATTAGGAATAAACTCAGCACTCATAACTAATAACAAATGCCAAAACATCTCACCTCGTTGACAGTAATGGTCTATGTGAGATTTAGGTGAGCCCTAAAATGAATCACTGAATTCTAGCTGATGAATCACTGTTCTGGAAGTTTGATGGGGGCTTTTAAGAGACACTGAAGATACCGTACGGGTGTCCATACAAACAAAGCTCAGTTACAACCGAATTCCATTCCTGTCGTGGGATAGCAACACAAACTTGGCTACAGTAAAATGCGATTGGTTCCCAGTTCACAGCTTCAGATTCGATTACTGTTAATGCTATTGTAAGAAATTCTCTTTCCATTTAAATAGCATTCAACTGCATTTCAGACTGTTAATATATGAAGGAACGGGGCTTATTTAGTTGCAGAGTAAACAGTATACATCATCCATAATGATCCCAGGCTGTGATGCGTCCCCACAGGTGACGACAGTGTGGTCACCACTTAACCTTCCTGCTCTAATGTTGCCCATTGGCCCGTGAAGTTTCATCAAGTTTATGAGAGGGAAAGACCTTAAAAGCTTATTTATGAATAGTGAGTGTTTACCCTGTTCTTTTAAATGGGTCTCTGAGGGCAAGGGAGAGAGAGACAGAGAGAGAGAGAGAGAGAGGTGAGCTGGGTTAGATGGATAGACAAGAGTAAAAAAGCAATAAGAAGTGACACCAGTGCTTCATTTGTGCAAGCCAGATCCAACACCTCTGGAACTGGAAGTAGGACCTATTTTAGCGAATCTCCCATCTTTGAAACCAATGCATGCTAAGAGTTTTAAATATGTTTGAAAAAAAAAAAAACATGCTTATGCGGTACAAAAAATAAATTGGATTGACACAGAGAAGCTTAGCAAGGCATCTGTTAAAAGGATGACATGCAAATCCGTGAAAATGTAGGTCTTAATATACAGTGATTTTATAATATATATATTTTTTATATTATTAAAAACATTAATTGATTTAATCATAAAGGGATATGAATAAATAAGTTTTGATCAAAATGTTTTAATAATCTCATGTAGATTCTTCAAAAAGTGATTTTCAGGGCAAATACTGATATGAAATTTATTTGTAATTTACATCAGTTATTAATGTCTGTGTGTCTGTTTTCAGTTAAATTCTACTATTATATTTATTTTTTAATGTATTTTCTGTATTTTAATCATTTCACTGTTTTAAATACAATAACAGTGATGTTAGTTCTATAATTATACCATATATTTTGCAGTATCCTTGCAATATATATTTAGACTATACTATCCTATATATATATATATATAGAATGTGCACTAGTGCAATTAATATTCTGGGAATTTTTTAACTGCTTTATTAGAAATATTATTACAATTAAAAATTACTGTTTTCTATTTGAATATATTGATTCAAAGCTAAAATGTCAGCAGCTATTACTCCAGTCTTCAATGTCTTCAGAAACATTTATTATTATTATTATTATTATTATTATTATTATTATTATTATTATTATTATCATCATTATTTTCTTCTTCTTTTTCGTATATGTAGCTTCATATGTACAAGCTTTATTTTGGGTTGATATTAAGAATTTAATTGAATGGCCTTTCCAGCAAAATAATGTTGTGTATGCATTCAGTTTGTAAATGATCATATTTAAATCAATGCTAATCAAAAAAGCTAGAAATTGTAGAAATGAGCTAAAAAATTAGAAATGAGACGGATGTAGTTTTGTTGCATCATGCTTCGGATATTACCGTCCCTTCCCTTCCCCAACCTGCCGGATCCATGACTAATGCGCCCTGTGGCTGGATTTCATAATTTACACAGAATGAAGAGTGAAGCAGAATAAAAAGATGAAGAAAGACACTACTTAATTTGTGAAGGTGTTTAGAAAGAGTTCTCAATCGATAGTGTGTCTGCCTTCCTCAGAGCAATCTTCCCTCCCTGTACTTCTAAACATGAAATAATGTAAATTCCAGGCGTTTTCCCGCTCCGGCTCTGACGCTCCGTCTCACCGGCGCGCTGGAATCTCGTAGGGGTGTGTGAATCTTGCAGTAATGGCATTCCTGCCTGGCTACATTACCGCTATTTCCCAGCCATCAATCAGAAGGCAGTAGTGAAGTGCTATGAGCTGCGAGCAGGGCTGGACTAGTGGACAGGGAGGGTCGGACTGCAGATAGCTACTGATATTAGCACCAGGCCTGCAGTAGCAGTATGACAACTCCTTAGCCTTTTCAACTTAAGCAATCGAAAGGCCCTGAAGTGTCAAGATTAAAGAGCTGGAGATTGTACTGCTGAAAGTAACACTTTCACACAGAAATGGGATGAGATCTTGTGAGGACATGAGTATTGCATTAACATGAATTTTGACACTGCAGTTTGATTAAATTGTAACGGGTTTCTTTCCTTGCCAGACATTTAGTCGATCATTTGGTTTCTATCTCTGCTGTGTCATATTCAGAAGCCCCTCCCACAGTAAAATCTGTTCAGTATCATATTTTAATGAAACACAATCACAGGGCATTTTATTACTTCCATAATGTGATGTTTCCAAGATATTCAACAACAGCGAGAGAAAAACAATAGGCCCAGAACATTTTTTAATATAATATAATATAATATAATTAGTGCTGGGCAACGATTAATCGCTTTTCTATTTTGTTTATATGTGATATGTGTGTGTGTGTACTGTGTATATTTATTATGTATATATAAAGACACACATAAAGTATATATTTTGAAAATATTTACATGTATTTACATGTATATATTTATATTCATCTAATTTCTATTATATAAAAATATATTTAAAGGAACACTCCACTTTTTTTGGAAATAGGCTCATTCTCCAACTCCCCCATAGTTAATAAGTTGAGTTTTACCGTTTTTGAATCCATTCAGCCGATCTCCGGGTCTGGCGATAGCACTTTTAGCATAGCTTAGCATAGATCATTGAATCCGATTAGACCAGTAGCATCGCGTTCAAAAATGACCAAAGAGTTTCGATAGTTTTCCTATTTAAAACTTGACTCTTCTGTAGTTATATTGTGTACTAAGACCGGCGGAAAATGAAAAGTTGCGATTTTCTAGGCCGATATGGTTAGGAACTATACTCTCATTCTGGGGTAATAATCAAGGAACTTTGCTGCCGTACCATGGCCGCAGCAGGCGCAGTGATATTACGCAGCGCCTGAAAGTAGTCCCCGGCTATATTATAACTAGTTAGCTGGGGACAGAGCCATAGGCTCTGGCTGGGGACTACTTTCAGGTGCTGCGTAATATCACTGCGCCTGCTGCGAGTCTCGACCTGACTGCAGTTTGTCGTCGTAACCGACTTGAGTGGGCAAATGCTCACATTCGATGGCCTCTGGCACTTTGGAGAGGTGTTCTTTTCATGGATGAATCCTGGTTTTCACTGTACAGGGCAGATGGCAGACAGCGTGTATGGCGTCGTGTGGGTGAGCGGTTTGCTAATGTCAACGTTGTGGATCGAGTGGCCCATGGTGGTGGTGGGGTTATGGTATGGGCAGGCATATGTTATGGACAACGAACACAGGTGCATTTTATTGATGGCATTTTGAATGCACAGAGATAACGCGAAGAGATCCTGAGGCCCATTGTTGTGCCATTCATCCACGACCATCACCTCCTGTTGCAGCATGATAATGCACGGCCCCATGTTGCAAGGATCTGTACACAATTCCCGGAAGCTGAAAACATCCCAGTTCTTGCATGGCTAGCATACTCACCGGACATGTCACCCATTGAGCATGTTTGGGATGCTCTGGATTGGCGTATACGGTAGGGTGACCACCCGTCCCGCGTAGCGCGTGCGCGCACAGCGTTTGAAGCCTAATTCATGCGTCCCGCAAATTGAGACCTTGTCACGCATAATCAATGCTTGCTCAAAAAAAAAAAAAAAACAGTTGGTCACTCTATATCCTCGAGCCCCAGGCAGCCAAACGAACATTACTTGCCAGTTCAGCACGCTACTGTTGCCACACCTACCACCCCTCAGTTGAACTGCTGACTAGGTCGTTGTCAACTTTTTCGTTGTTGTCATGACAGCGCACGCACGTGCATACCAGACACACTGGGAAGGAACTTTCCAATTCGAAAAATGGAGAAAGAGACTGAGTCTGAGGCACCACCATCATCAATTAAAAAGAGAAGGTGTGGGTACAAGAAAGACTGGAAAAATGAATATTTGTGGCTGAAAGGCAGGGGCGCGGGAAGTGGGGGTGCTGAGGGTGCAGCAGCACCCCCTGTTTTTTTTTCTGTGGGCAACTGTTTAATTGTTGGGAATAAAAAAAAAAAAAAAAATCGGAGTATCTATTTAAGTGCAAATAGCCATGTTGTTGGCAGAAGCTATTTAATTAACTTCACCCACAAACTTATGATTGGGATAGTCAAATTTGCAAAAGACGACCTTCAATTGTCTGATTTAGTGGTGCAGCTGGTAGCGCGTGCTATCGCTCTTTTGACGCGGTCGACCGGGGTTCGAATCTGCCTTTTGGCAAACTTTTTTTCTCCCTTTTTAAATTTCAAATCACATCAGAAAAGCATTTATTTTTTTAATAAAAATGAAGGAAATAATCAAAAAGTTGAACATAAAGTATCGGGTAGGGATAGGGTAGGTGTAGGGAGAGCTTTTGTCCCAATTAGGTGGCATCCATTTAATAATTTGAAATAAAATTTAAAAATTACACTCAATAAGTTATTGCATACAATTTTATAATGTATTACAATGGAGAGGTGCAGATAAGTGCCACTATTTGCAATAAGTAATGTTTTTCGCCACAATTAATCATACCCTTTTATTCAATCTTTGCAATAATTAGCAGAATCCTGCTATTTTAACATAGAATAAATAGAATCTAAAGCTATTTGGACTTTGTAAATAGCATATCACTAAAGAATACTGCTATTTTCACTTAGTGTAAATAGCCTCTATCGCAATCTGTCAATTCATTGAATGTTCAAAATATTATGAATCTTTATTTAGAAAAAAATACACATTGGTTGGCCTATTCATGAGCATACATCAGCAATTACACATGTTTAGGGGAATAGTGCATTATTAATATACCATGTAAGGTGGTATGTGCTAGAAATGGGTAAACCACTATCAGTGAGTCTGCCCGTGGGGTGGGGGCACCGCCGCCCCAGGCAGTGTCCCACATTGTCCCTCAGAAACATACCCCTTGTCCCCCCTTGGGCTTATTAGCAGGTGGTCACCCTAGTATACGGTAGCGTGTTGCAGTTCCTGCCAATATCCAGCAACTTCGCACAGCCATTGAAGAGGAGCAGGCCACAATCAACAACCTGATCAACTCTATGCGAAGGAGATGTGTTGCACTGCGTGAGGCAAATGGTGGTCACACCAGATACTGACTGGTTTTCGGACCCCCCCAATAGAGTAAAACTGCACATTTTAGAGTGGCCTTTTATTGTGGCCAGCCTAAGGCACACCTGTGCAATAATCATGCTGTCTAATCAGCATCTTTATAATCCATCCACCTCACAGGTGTGGCATATCTCGGCAAAGGAGAAGCGCTCACTAACACAGATTTAGACAGATTTGTGAACAATATTTGAGAGAAATAGGCCTTTTGTGTGCATAGAAAAGTCTTAGATCTTTGAGTTCAGCTCATGAAAAATGGGGGCAAAAACAAAAGTGTTGCGTTTATAATTTTGTTCAGTGTATAAACATAACATATTTTTCTTAAATATATGCATGAATGTGTGTATTTATATATACATTTCAATGAAACTCTCTGAAGATTTTAGCATGGTAATGGTTATGACTATATTGATTTAGTCTTGTCGGAATAGATCTGCTACGCTGCTGCTGAATTGCTGCTGTAGTTGTAGATTATTGCTGTTGCTGCTGCAAGCAAGTACAGGAACTTGCTACTGCCAATGCATATGGCGATACAGTGCTGTGAGTATTTAAGACATACTGCTGCTGCACAAATAGCTTATAAAATAACCCATAGCAGATCTATACAGGTGGAGCTGTGGAAGGTGGTGGTTTTCAGAGGAACTGCTCAAGTGAATGCTAACCAGCCATTTAAATGTAAAGTAGAAAGCTCATTGGCTGCGTATGCAGTCATTTAACACTGTGAATATCAGCAGTTACATTAAGAACCTTCAGCCTGTGCCATCTAGAGTTTATGCATAATAAATATACACAGTACACACACATATATTATGTACACAAAAACTTAAAACTTAACTTATAATATAATATAATTATGCATTTGTTTTTGTTTTAAGCCTAAATTATTCATATATATATATATATATATATATATATATATATAATGTATGTATGTATGTTATTCTGACTCAGTCAAAACATGGCAATTATGTTTTAAAGTCTTAGTATGACTAATTTGTATTCTGTTACATAAAAATCTGCAGGAGTATATTAATAGCATGCAAATATTGTGAATATGTTTTCTGCATGAAATCCCTGGAGTAGTGACAGAACGATCACATCACTGGACACTCAGTTAGTCATGAGGAACCCCTCCTAACTGCTATCTGTGTGTGAGATATGACATCATTACACTATGATGGCTGCTTTATCTTATTGTGACATCATAATTCTATCAGCTGGTCGACTCCCAGTGATGAGACTGCAGGAGCGATGGGTTTGAGGTGTTTCAGAGGGGTTCCTCCACTGACAGTGACATTGTACACACTCGCAGATGCAGTACAAATGCACACACAGACACACACACACACAGATTGTACTAAAGGGAGTTGCAGAGTGGCGTAAAGCAAAACAAATGGGTGTGTTCCTTGTGTATATCTATTCCCCAGAATTCACTATAAATCAGTGAAAAAAATTCTGAAACACTGAACAATAACAGCTTTCACACTATATGTTATGTTGTGTTTTAAAAACTGATGTTTCGAAACAGATTATTGGAGTACGTTTTACAAGAAATTACTTTTGCGGTTTTTCTACACTGAAGAAACTTGGTTTAGAAACAACTTTCACTCAGAAATTGCTAGTCGAAAAAGATTTCTCCAAGTTGTAAATCAATCAAAGATTGTCAGAGTATGTTTTATAAGCAAAGTATTTCTTGTTTAATTCAATATTACTTGCCGTTTCTTTGTACCGGTAATTATTTGTGAAATGTATTAGCAATTTCTAAGTGAAAATGTACTCTACATTTCTACACTCTACACTTTTTAAAAATAAATGTTATTTATTGGCATTGATGAAGAAACTTTAACATCCATGGAACCTTTCACTTGCACAAAAGGTTCTTGTAAATAGGTTCTTTAGTATTTCTAAATTAATTAACCAAAATGGTTTTCTTATGGCATCACTATGAAAACTCCCAATTTGGTACATTGCTTGTTTTGTTTTGTTTTGTTTTTGTCTGTAGTGAGCTGGTCTTTTCAGCAGGAACGGCTCTCTAAAATAAACTACAGCTTAAAAGCAAACTCTGCCCATGGCCAGCAAATCCATGACCAATTAGATCAAGTATCCACCTAGTATTGGATGGACACTCCAGGAATGGTTATGTAAACCCTATCACTTCAGAGCATTGCTCATCCCGTTATACAGTACGCTCCAAAGGGCAGCTACCTAACTACTTAGTCACCACTAATGTCTGAGAAATGCCTTTCCTCCTTTATAGGCAGGAGTGTTTAGTGCAGATCAAAGGGACACAATCAAATTTATGCTAGTGGATTCTTTCTACATCTTTCTTTCTGACTTTTTCTCCCTCTTTAAACTCTTGTGCTGCTTTGTGCTTTTCAAGAATAAAACTAATAGCTGCAGCCATCCTCAGACTGCTGTTATGTTGCTATTTGGGGTGTCAGAAAGGACCTAGCTTTTAAAGTTTGTGGTGGTTCATATATAATGGCAATTAAAAAGCATAAAAATCAGGGATGTCAATCAATTAAGATTAATTACAGCAAACCCATTCTTTTTATTCAGTGCTTTTTAGTTTGACTTGTACAATAAACATTATATTCTACATTTGTAAAATTGCATCCAAATGCTAACTGAAATAACTGACATAATTATCAGCATTAAAAAGTTTAATATATTTAATATTAATGTATATTTGACAGCATTAATGTTAAATAACTACTGACTTACAAAAATTGTTTGAATGGCAACTTAAGGATGAATTGTGTGCATCCTGGGAGCCTTTGATATGGGCTGGAAACTATTTTTTACTGGAAATTTTATGTTGCTTTTAGAGAGACATTATTCTCTTGTAATCTTAGATTACAATCAGACAGTGTTTACACTAGACACGCAAAACTTGCTGCGCACTTTGAAGGGTGAAGATCATCTCATCACTCAGAAAGTAAAGCTCTCAAAAATACCCTGGTTCAAGAGGTTTGTTCTCAGGATGAGTTTACCATCTAAGCTAAATGTACAAACTATGCTCACCACTAAACAAAAACTTGTTGAACTAACTCTGTGACACATTATTACTCTGTTCCAAAAATGACTGATTTGGTACAATAAATTATGCCTTAAAGGAATAGTTCACCCAAAAATAAAAATGTACTAACCATCAGTCCATGTGTTTGTCCATCAGAACAGATTTGGTGGAATTTAGCATTACATCACTTGTTCACCAATGGATCCACTGCAGTGAATGGGTGCCGTCAGAATGAGAGTCCAAACAACTAATAAAGACATGACAATAATCCACAAGTAATCCACATGACTCCAGTCCATCATAATGTCTAGTAAAAGTTGTCTCGTCTGAATTGGGAGAGAAATATGCAGTTATCAAGCACTATTCTAAACCACAGTTCTGAACAAATATGTTAATGAATGTTGATGTGAGGGAACAACAGTGGACGAACCTTTCCACCGGAGGTAGTGTTATTATATATTATTTTCTTGTAGTTTGGCTGGAAGTGCCTCAATGATAAATTTGTTTCTGACAAAACCTTTTCACTTCAGAAGATGTTAATTGATGGGCTGGAGTCTTGTGGATTACTGTGGTGTTTTTACCTTTTATCAGCTGTTTTGACTCTCATTCTGACGGCACCCATTCACTGCAGAGGACCCATTGTTGAGCAAGTAATGTAATGCAAAATTTCTCTAAATCTGTTCTGATGAAGAAACAAACTCATCTACATCTTGGATAGTACATTTTTATTTTTTGGGTGAACTATTCTTTTAAAAGGCTGCTTCTGTTTTTCAAATAGAGCATGTCTTCTTCCATTATTTTGTTCTTATCATGACTTATTATATGCTCTTATGGAAACAGTGAAGTGGATTCAAGTGAGTAGCTTACTGAATTCTTCAAAGTTCAGACGTTATGTATGCAACAGCAATGTGATCTGTTTGGATCTGAGTCTTTCGTAAGGTCAGTTTTGGGCGATGGTGTAAAGCCGGGAGTTAGTCATACATCAAGGAAATCTGCTGGAATAAATTTCACACAGACTAATGAAATTAAAGTCATTCATTGGCCTGACATGTGCTTTAAATGTTTACATGACTTACGTCTACATGTTAATTGAGGCCTCCCACATGAAAAAAATACTATAGTAATTTATAGTAAATACTATTCTATAGTGCGGTTCAAAAACACTAAAAAGTAATTGAATTCATTTGTTGTGGTAATTCTATAGTTGTTGTGGTAATATAACAACTATAGTAATATAAACAAATCACTTTACCCAATAGTACTGTAGTAAGGTTTCTACAACTAAATGGTATACTACAATACACTACAGTTTACTGTAGTAAAAACGAAAGTACAGTATACTGTTTATGAGTTCACTGTAGTAGTATAGTTAATACTACATTATGCTGTAGCATTCATTAACAAAGTGTTGTAAAAACTATAATATATACCGTATAATACACTTTACTATAGAATGGTTCAAAAACACTATAATATTTACTATAAATTACTATAGTATTTTTTCATGGGCTGTTTAATGAAAAAAAAATTAAGGAAAGAAGATTTATAAATCCTGGTAACCCGGTAGATTCCTTGTAGCAGGGAAAAAGACTTAAGATAAGCCTAAATAAATAAATATGTATATATATACATATCACGATTATGTAAATTTATGGCTAAAACAAGAAAAAATACGAGGTTAGAAAAACAAATTCAAATAGAAAACAAGATTATTGTTCTTATTCCATTTGGCAGATTTTTTTAAAAGCAAAAACTGACTTGGAAATAAGATTTAATACTTTGTGTCATTTTGCTTCTCAAGTAAACGTATCATGATTTAAGAATTTTTAGATATTTTGCTGGAAAACAAAAGTAAGAAATGTTTTTTTTAAGTGTAAGACTTTTTCATTTAGCAAAAGTAAATGTATCTTGTTTTAAAAATGTTTAAATACTTTTATTTGAAAACAAGACAAAATAACATACGTTTTGGTTCAGGAAACATAGTGGAAGGTGAAACGAGATTACATGTTCAGTTCAGTTGATATTTCACTCTTCAGTAGCATGTAATGACTGGGTTTCTTACTCATACCAATTAGAACGCAGAAATATTAGGGCTGTCAATCGATTATGTTTATAATTTCGATTAATCTCAGCATAAAGTTATGCTTTTTATTTGCTTCACTTGCACAATAAACTCATTGGAACTCATTTGAAATCTGGAATAATTCACAAATACTAAGTAGCATGTAATCGCTGACTTACTGACAGGTTTTTTTTTTTTTTTTTTCCAGCTTGTGCAAGAACAAGCGAGGGTGAAATCTATAGTGAAGCAACCGAAATGGGCCTGACAGGTATGGCTCAAACACAGAGCAATACAAGCTGAGTAAGTACTTAAACATCATGTAAATAATGCACCTAAGACTGGAGCAATCGTCTGATGTTGCTGCGATTTACTTGGGTTTGAATATAATTACAGGAAGATGGTGTGAACACCCAAACTTTCAGCAGCCTGTCATCGGAATAGCTTCGTATTATAAACATGTATGTAAACATACTGAATGACGCAGCAATGTTCGATGAAATCCCTTCAATCTCACCCAGATGAGTAAGTTAGCGGTGCCAGAAGGAGATCAGGTGTAAGCTCATGTTGTATAGGAGGAGATTAGTCCTGTTGAATGTGTGGCTTTGTTTACGGTTCCCCAAGACACTTATGGACACTCTCATTTTCAGCTGCTCTCAACATGCTGTGGCCAAAACCGTTTGTTGGGCTGTTAAAAGCCAGCGGTACATTACCAGCTCTAAGCCTTATCTTTTTACACATGCTCACATAATGCCTGAGATCAAGACGGGTCCTCTACAATGTGCCATTAATTTCATCTTTCAGGCCTCCTTATCAAAATATTTTGTTTCAGCTTCCATCAAAATACTTCAGTAACCTTGGAATCTGTCAAAACATTTGGATATTTTGGAGTTTACCTGACGGCAAATGATTCCTTCTGAAATCGCTGCCTGAAATATTCTCCCCATCACAGATTAAAGGGCTGCGTGCTTTAAACAAAGGTATACTTGAGTGAGTAGAGCCGGGCTGAACTCTGTCTTGAACCGTGACATTACTGAAAGCACGAGCCTTTGACTTAGTCAAGCCGTAGTCAAGCCAAAATGGGCCGGGAGGAAATGTGACTAAGCAATGTTTAACCTCTGACCTGTCTATCTGTCTGCCTCTTTCCCTCCCTGTCTGTCTCTTTCTCTAGGAAACCTTGTCAGCAAATACGTATCAGCGCGTCACAGATATGTAAACAAACAACTACAGTGTTGCCGTCACAATTGCTATTATTAGTCATTTAGTCTAAGCACTGTCTTTTATATCTGTTGCAGGATTAATTTTAAAGTGCCCTTAAAATTGATAGCATGCCATTGAAATTGACCTTATTTTGGCAGTAGAGGATTTTATTTTGGTATGTATTTGGCCTGTGCATTTTACAGTTTGTAATTTTATTTCCTGATATAATGTTAATAAATAAACCTAGCTGAAAACTCAAATCTGCTTTGTGATTTTAAATATACTAATAGCCACTATGTAATTTTTACTCTTGATTATATCACAAATATCAAAATTACAGTAAAATTACATGCATTATCCTGATAAATATAATGTTTTTTCATCATGCGCATTATTTTATTACTAGATTTAGTTTTTCAGTTACAATTGCAAGTCTTTGTAATGTTCTTAAAGATGCACTATATCAGTTAAGATACACTTTCTAAATTTTTACTGCTTTTTTACTTAAATACATGCATTTTCCTGATAAAATAAATGTATTTTTTCATCATGCACACTTTTTTATACTCCGTTTTGTTTTTAGTTACAATTACAAACACTTGCGCAATGTTCTTAAGGATGCACTGAATATTTTTTTCTCATTTAAATAAGTTTTATGCATATGTATCAGGATCCCTCCCACCTCTCTCTCTTTCTCTCTCTCTCTCTCTCTCTGAACTTGCTCTGCCTTTTCTTTTTTAGACAATGTGGCCACTCTAATTTTTCAGGACCACTTTTCATGGTCCAGTTGAGTCCCAGTGGATAAAGCTAAATCCCACCATTTAACTTCATCCATCGGGACTCGACTGGACCATGATTGTTCATTTATTACCCTGTTTGAGTGAAATATTGCCCAAGTAAAAAAGGTTGTGAATGCCATTCATGTAGTTCTAGTTTTATATGTTTTCAAATTCTGTTGACCAAAGTGTAAAATGTGTGAAAAGGATAAATATAAATTAATTTGTTGGCCAAAACCCAGAAATGAGCATTTTAGCACTTCTCACCACATACTCTTTCTCATTTATTATCCCTTTTTTTTTTCTTAAATATATATTATTGTAGAAGTAAAACAGGTGTTGAATGTCATTTCATGTAGTTCTACTTACATATGTCTTCAAATGCTACTGACCAAAGTGTGCAACTAATGAGAAGAATGAACTAATTAGTTCATAAACAGGCATTGTTGTATTTAACACACATTCAATATTTCACTTCGCACAGGTTCTGCACGTGTATCTGGGATGTTTGAGCAGCTGGTCTCTCTTAACAGAGAGAGATTTTCTCACAGGGTCTCTCTCCTGAGGAAACACCTCTGCCGCATGTAAGATGACCACACATCTAGCACAAACCAAATGCTTTCGTCCCACCACCCATCTGTGTGCTGAAATTTCCCCATTCTTGAAAGGACGCCAGTGCAGCCATAGTTTGGCTTTGTGCGAACCTGTTTCTTTGGGCCGTATACCCAGCAAAGCTTCTTCTGTCACAGAGCCGTCACTGTCTGCCCCTCTGCTCAACCTGCGGAGATTCCTCAGGGATGGAATAATCACAGGTGAGGTTGCAGCTTGACAGTGAAGTGAAATAACCCTATATTGTATAAACATTACATCACTGCTTCTATAAGTTGGATCTGGCAGTGGTCCACATTTTATAAGCTCTCGTGTGCTTGAGAAAAAGGGAAGTGGATTTTACTTCAATGTCCATTTCCTCCCACAAACCACAAATGCTAGATAGACAAGCAATAGAGTGTTGCAGGGATGAAATATTTTTGTTGGCCAAAACCCAGAAACGAGCATTTTAGCACTTCTGGTTCCATTGTCCCGAAATCAATGTTTTTTTTGTTTTTTTTTAATGGGTTTTTGGTTAAATGCCTGAAATAAGTTCTGTGGTGAACACAAGCTCAACGTATTTTACATTATATTCCACAACATAAATACAGTGACACACCCTTGTGATTTGTTTTTTTAAAGCTTTTGTCTTGAGTCTGAAAGGCATTGCTAACAAGTGTTGCTAATAAGTGTCTAAATGGGACTACAGAGGTTTTTTGGGGACAACAGGTAAACACTTTCACAACCTCACTGTATTTATAATCAAGCTCTTGCAAACTATTGTGACTCAGACTTTAAAGAAAAATGTTTTTAAATGAAGACTAAAAGAGTTAGAAGCTTCACAGTGGTGACCTTGAAGTTATGCAACTGAGGTGTAGTTTGTTTATAGTCGACATTTAGCTTTTTTATTTCTGGTGAGAAACCACCCTAAACACCCTAGAAACCTCATGCAGTGCCACAAAAACCACTCTAAACAATTTAGTAACTGAACAGCAAAACACGAGCATCATACCAGTGACATTTGCAAATGCAGTCACCACTATTTATTCTGTAATGTTGGTAATATTGTGCATTAGTATTAAACTGAATGTGTGTGTATGTATGTATCACTTAATCATTTAATGCACAGCTATCCGTGCATCATCCTGCTTATACCATGGTCATTTGCCAGCATTGACAAGTTAAAGCTCTGTTGACCGAAGGGTAAAACTGACAGTTATTTTCATCAGTTATGGCTCGTTAGCTCTAGTATTCTGTCGCTTCAAATCAGACACAGATAGTGTGGTAAAATCACATTTATTTGAATTAAAGAATTATAACATTTATTAGAATTAATTATTGATCGAGAGAGAGTGAGAAAGAGATGACAGCTGTGTGTGTGAATTACCTGCATCTGTGCGTTTCTCTTTCTACAAAATTATGTTGTGAATTTAGTTACTTAAATTCATTTACACTGTAAAAAAAATGGCGTAAAAAATTACTGTAAAAAAACCGGCAGCTGTAGTTGCTGGAATTCTACCGTAAAATATACGGTAGCAACGTTTTAGGTTTTACGGTTTTAACTTAAATTTACAGTTAAATACCGTAATTTCATTAACTGATATAATGTTAATATACCAACCTAATAAAGTACTGAAATCTGTTTTGTACCTTTGAAATACACTGATAACCACCAAATGCAGAAGGTGATGAGAAAGTCACATGATGAATCAAAGCCCATAACAAGCAGCTTTTAAATAATAACATATATAGAAGGTGCACAGTGTCATTCACACAAGCACTAAACACCATTATGGTGAGACTCATTAAACTGAAATATGCAATAAACATTAATTTAACAACATTAGATGTAACATACAACCCTAATAAACAACTGATAAGAAACCTAGTTATTTCAAAGAAAGAACATCAAATTTAAACAAAATTTGAAATGCAATGCAGGGAATTCTGGGAACATCAATTTAAGTTTTTTTTCCCTGTAAATTTTACATTCTTTTTCACTTCCAAATGCGGTATTTCACCATAAAATTGTTTGAAATGTCTATTACAGTTTTTCACCGTATATATTAGGGGAACTTACCATTAACCATTTAACAGCTTTTTCACAGTTTTTTTACCGTTAAAATCATGGTCATTTTTTACAGTGTACTTTAGTTACTTACTTACAATTTTACCTCCTTGTTACTGAGGATTATAATGTAACGATCCAGTATAAAAGAGTTAAAATTAGGGTAATTAGCAGGTTTCATCCATAGTCTGTCTGTTTAAACATCTGTGTTTAGTTTCAAATGGCGTCCGAAGTCACAACAATATTTTTTTTCTCTTATTCCATGGATTTTACCTGTTTCCCTTCACTTGTTACCAGTGTTTTTCTGCCAACACAATGTGCGCACAGCTGCAAGTGACATAACTGTGACATCTACTCCAAATTGGTCTATATCCACCTTTTTCCTCAGAAACCGATGACTGCCACAATGATGGATTCTCACTTCCGTTTGGGTGCTCTCATTTTTCTGGTCTCCATAGAAATCCATGTTAAAACAGGGTGTAAAAAAAAAAAAAAAAAAAAGATCAACGAAATTAATTAAACTGAAACTTTTTCAGTATAACTAAATATAAAAATGTGCACAGGGTTAAGCTGTGCTGTTGTTGGCTGCCGCAGTAACAGCAATAAATTTAAGGAATTCCTGTAATGAAATTTTGTGTACCAACAAATCTGTCCGTGTCCAGCAGTGAAGAAAATAAGCAAGGCTTGCTCCGCTTGTGTTAAAATACTGTGTGTAAATTAATAAAATTATGTTAAAATAATGTGTGCTCATATCATTTTGTGGACAAAATCCTGCAAACTTAACCCCGATCAGGAGCGAATTGCCAATTATGACACTGTAAAGTGATGAAACTATGGTGCCATGTGCTTTTTGAAACCATTATCATAGATTTAACGCTATATTATCAATTTGGAAAATGGAAAATGGTAGAAACACCAGAAACCAGAATGTAAAGCATCATTCCAGTAGGGCGAGACTTCCACATTCTGGTAAATGCTGGATAGAACAGTGATTAAACTGACTTGGAACTACCTGTGCATTAAATGGTTTTAATGCATACTTGCCAGCCAATCAGAATCATCAAGGTCTGTCAGAATACTCGATTCTGGTTCTCTAAAAAAAGATGGTTCTTTAAAGTTTCTTTACATGTAGTAACGGTTATGTTTAGAACCATAGCATCCTGAAGAACCCTTTTATGCTGAAATAGGGTTCTTTATTCCCGCCCTTTTGTTTTTCAAATCTGTAACTGTCAAAGCACCTCTTTCTGGAGTTCAGTGATACAACTACACAGACTATCAACACACTCTCAACAGGTAAATTATTTCATTCTTAAATTTAAATACAAATTTAAGTTTCAAATTTGAACTGATTTCCAAACAAACATGTTCTTTTCTCTTTTTAGTTTTTTTGGTCACATGTAAGTGTGAGCAGCTCTTTTAAGCTGAGGATACTTCTCTCCTCCACTAGGTAAACAAGATATTGAATTTATAATCCATACTGTTGGAATTATTTTAATTATTACTTGGTTTTATAAAGCTATCCCATGACTTTATATCACTTTTTTTCTTTTAAGATTGTGAAGGGCTCACATACTGTCCATTTTTTGCTACTTTTGGCCTTCGTGAACATGTTTTTACATAAACAAATGGAAACACTGTAATTCTAAACTCAGTTGTGTATTTCAGATGCATTACATCCCTCAACCTCATCATCTGCAGATAAACTGTCACTCATAATGATGGACTTTTATATATATATATATATATATATATATATATATATATAAGGCTCAATACTGCTTTTCTGGAGCTCAGCCATTCAGCTACACAGACTGTCAACACATTCAACAGGTAAATCATTTCTTTCTTAAGATGTCTATAATTTAACTGGTTTCCTACCAATGTCTTTTGTCTCTTTTTAGTTTAACATAATATGTAAGTGTGACCAGCCCTGTTCAGTTAAAGATACATATCTCCTCTTCACCACCAAGTAAGTAACAAAGATAGAATTTATGTGAGATGATGATTTTTATTATGCATAAACATACCCAGTCACAGCTATCCCATGACTTTATATCACTTTTTCCTTTTAACATATTACTTTTGACCTTCATAAACAATTGTTTTAAACAAATGGAAGGAGACACATTGTAACTGTAAACTCAATCATGCATTTCAGATGCTGTCACATCCTACAACCTCGTCATCTGCAGAGAGAAACTGCCACTCAATCACACCAAAATATGCATAATGATGGACTTTCAGGCATCATAGAGGATTATGAAAATACAGTATTTCACTGGAACTTGGTCTTCATCACACTATTTTCTGTTTCTATTTTGTTTTACTTTAAGTATTTATTTATGTTCAATGTCATTTATTAATGTATTCTGCTAATAACTGTTGTTAGAGCACTGCCATTTTTGTTACAATTTCACATGTCATTAAAAATAAATAAATAAAAGTACCTAATCGACATGCTATTGTTGTTGTTTTATTATGTAAAAACCCTAATAGAGGCTACAAGATAATATAAGACCAGGCAGATAGAGGGGAAAAAACTATATTAATAAATCATATATACAAATAATATTAATAATACTATTAAAGATATAAATATACTAATGTACTAATATTAATGAAAATAAACTATAATTAAAAAGACCATTAAGGTCCTATATAGCGTTTT
Source organism: Acrossocheilus fasciatus (assembly GCA_036784905.1). Lineage (NCBI taxonomy): Eukaryota > Metazoa > Chordata > Actinopteri > Cypriniformes > Cyprinidae > Acrossocheilus > Acrossocheilus fasciatus. The sequence continues at coordinate 19,734,771 of CM071951.1, read as the reverse complement.
CAAAGCATGGTTCTTTGTGGAACCCTATAAAAAGGAGAAGAACCCTTTTCTGGTACTTTTTAGAACCATTTTTCTTAAGAGTGTGGGTCAAAAGTAATCCGTTTGAAGCTCACAGAAAGGTGATTCACTCTTTCTTTATCACGTAACATTTTCTTATTTTGACTCGCCATGATATCCAAACCCAGCAAAATTTCACTTATTTTGTCTCCTTAACAATAAAAGCGGATGAAAGCGGCCTTTTTCCCCCGAAGGACAGGGTAAAGTCTGAGACAGAGAGACAGATTGTTCAGAACGATACGGCCCTCAGACCGCAGCTGAGAAATGGTGCGTTTTTGTTTATGGAGTGTGCGTGAATATATTCCAGACTTTATTAAATTGTGAACTCAGTGGGAAGGAGAGAGGGCCGAATAGCACTTTGGAACAAAAGGCCTCAAGTTTCATGTTATGTCTTGGTTACAAATGACACAGCTTAACCCGGGATAGGAGACAAAGGCATAAATTGAATCTGGCCCCAAACCACATACTCCTTAAGTGAAGGAAGGACATATCTGCAACACTTCTCTGACACCGTGAAGTGATACTCTTTTATATTGTTATGGTTAGACTGACGCCCCGAGCCAAGGAATGGCAGAAAATGGATTTCCACCCTTCAACTTTTCCAGCTTTATCCAACAGATTTCTCAACAATGAGGAGATCATTCCTGAGTCATCCGAGCTTCAGTGAGTCTGCAACAGGCGCGTGAATGTTTTGGAATGTGCATCATAATGAAAAGGCATCAATATCCCGAGTTCGTTGGTGCGATTTAACGTTGTTTTCCGTGCCAAGAAAAGAGCCATCAAACACAGACGACTCCTGCTTCTTTTGTTATTCAACTCATTAATAATTCTGTTATACCTCTGATCTCCTATTGATATTAAATATATTCCCAGATGTTTTTCTTGTCAGTTCTACCACTCCTGTCTTGAACATCTTTGCTATTGTTTAACTTACGAGCAGGAAAACCTGCAGCCTTTAATAGGCTAAAGAAAACACAGGTTTGTCATCAATCACTGCAGTGCGGCTACACGACAAAGCAACACCTACAAATTGGCTTTGAATTGCTAAATAGTGAAATCAGTGTTTCAGGGCAGGGCGGCATTTTTTTTATTTTTATTTTTTTCGTGCTGGAATGAATCACTAAAATGTGACATTCATCTTTTTGATGAGTTTTGCTTTGATTAATGAGTGTCTGAGAGTGGAAAGTCCCTATCAAGCATCGGGAAGAGGGCAGGCGTTTAGTACACAGCGCTCATCAGAAATCAAAAGTCTTCCTGAGAACAGCTTGCATGATTTTTTTTTTTTTCCTACTTCTGCTGATGTTGTCAGCATGCCACCCAAAACCTCTTTCTCATTCTTAACTAACAAGATGTCACATTTTGGTTGTTTGTCTACTTTTTTTTTTTTTTTTTTAAATTCCAACATCAAAGTGCCTGTGTAGGGAAAGTGTAAACCTTTGTTTCAGTTTTGTTATATGACAAATATATTTTTAAAATGCAAATATTCCTCTCAGCTAATGAGGTTATAAAAGATGCATGTAAAAATGATTTTAAAAATTATCTAAATTATTTTAAAAATTATTGCATTTTTTTATGTTCACATTTATATTAACGTATATAGTAATAATAATTATTATAATTACTATTATTATTATTATTATTATTATTATTATTATTATTATTATATTTAAGAAATGTGTAGTAAAAGTTAGGATAAAAAATTCAAAACAACAATAAATTGTTAATATATGTGACCCTGGACCACAAAGTCATAAGTCGCTGGGGTATATTTGTAGCAATAGCCAAGAATACATTGTACGGATCAAAATTATCCATATTTCTTTCATGCCAAAAATCATTTGGATATTAAGTAAAGATCATGTTCCATGAAGATATTTTGTAAATTTCCTACCGTTAATATATCAAAACTTAATTTTTATTTTTTTTTTTTTTTTTTTTTTTGTATGCGTTGCTAAGGGCTTAATTTGGACAACTTTAAAGGCAATTTTCTCAATATTTATTTATTTATTTATTTATTTTTTTTTTTGCACCCTCAGATTACAAATTTTCAAATAGTTGTCTCGGACAAATATTGTCCTATCATAACAAACCATACATCAATACAAAGCTTTTTTATGCAGCTTAAGGGTCAATTTCAGAAAATTGACCCTTATGACTGGTTTTGTGGTCCAGGGTCACATATATCGTTTTTTTGTCCTGATTTTTGTAATCCTGTCAGTTAAAGAGAACATCTATTTGTGCTTTCTTAAAACTATTTCTGAATTATATGTATGTAGGATTTTTAATGTTTACATCAGATGTGCAGATACTAATTATTTTTAATTTTTATTTTATTTAATTTTTTTTATTTATTTATTTTTTGCAAGACAGAAAAGCCATTTTCAGCTTGTTTGAGGAAGCATGTCTTAGAACTGTATTCAGTCCTCCTGATGAGGGACTTCCTAAATACCATCACAGATTTCACCTCACGACTAAGATACCTCGATAATCCTGACAGGCGTTGTGAAACGCTGCAGTATGAATGATAAAGATCGGAATTTCATTGTTTGTTATTGTTTTAGCTGATTCATCCTGAAATTGACTGTTCCCGGTCCAGGGCCAAGCGCTGTCATGCAAACCTCTGCTCTAATAATTTCAGAACATGTGGTAGGATGATATTTGCACAGCAACACCTGTAGGTACTTCCCCAGACTATAAAACACAAGAATGCTACTCTACCTTCACGTCGAGCGTTTGAGTGATGGCACACGATGTGAGTTTTTTACAGGACAGAGATTAGTGTATATCTGCTCAAGGCTGCTTTATCGGCGCTCAGGTGAAGCTTCTTTTTGATTGAAGTTCCCTGATGGACAGATAAAGCCCTCAGCAGCACAAAGTGCCTGAATGCTATTTGTCTCCACGAGACCCGCTGAAGTCCAGCTCAATTTGACATTCAATTTAATCTTTTTGTGTTGAGGCTATGATCATTTTTGTTGCTCATGATTTTGCAAATGATGCATTTAACTGTAAATCTGTATCTGTTTTGCTATTGTGTTGTTCATAAAGTTCACATTGATGAAATAAAACACAGATAACATTAAATAAATATTTTTCATCAGGTTACATTTTATTTACAACTTAAAGCCCAGGACGTCTCTACTTAACCGTCTGATTGTGATTGTGATTGTGATTGTGGCTAGAATAGATACATCTACGGCTGGAAGTGATGCAGAATCTCAGCCTACATTGTTACAAAGTCCTTTGAACTAAAATCTCTTAAAATCTCGCCGGATCTACAGGAAAAGATGAAACGTACAGTGAAGAAGACAACTGGTGAACTAGATTTTGCAAGACTTTCGTCACTTCCGGTCGTAGTTTTATCCCTTCTAGCCACAACTGTCTCATGCACATCCGCCATATTTGTAATTCTTTTAACACATTAGGGTTCAATTTAGAACAACAAACACTAATTTATATAAACACAGAGGATGGTAAACAATATCTGTTTAAATTAAAGGGATAGTTCACCCAAAAATGAAAATTCTGTCATTAATTACTTACCCTCATGTCGTTCCAAACCCATAAGACCTTCATTCATCTTCGGAACACAGGGCGAGTAATTAATGACAGAATTTTCATTTGGGTGAACTATCCCTTTAAAAGAAAATCCAACTAGTGAGGCACAAAGAAACACAAGAGCAATTCAATAGGTTCACATTAACCTGACTTTTATTTTGGAATATTAGATATTTTGTCCTGTCTGTTTATCATCCTCTGTGTTTACATAAATTTTGCATCATAGCATTTTGAAATATTTTGCCAAAACTGCATACCTATAGCATATATCTCAAAAGATGTGTTTTAAAAATGACTTTTATATATGCTACTTACTTCTTTTATCGACTTTTTCCCTAACCTCTGAATAACTGTGCTTTTGCTGTGTCCCAGTCTTTTTTTTTTGCTTGCCCATTGTCATACACTGCATGCAATGTTTTTTTTTTCATATTTAGTATGCTGACATAGACATACACTTAAAATTAAATTTAAGTTAATTTTGTTCAACAAAATGAATTGTTTCAATAGACTTGCTTAAATTCATTGTTTGGAACTTTGGAAATGTTATATGTACTTCAAAATTAAATGTTAAAAGTTAAAACAAAGATTAATAAATTATGTTTTACAAGAAAATACTATTTTAATACTAATACTATCAAAATTTCACATTTAATTCATTGTGTTACTTCATGCTGTTTCTTTGTAATTATTTCTGAAATTTACTAGCAATTTCTGAGTGAAAATAGTTTCAAATTAAATCCTACACAATTTTTTTATTTTTTTATTATTATTATTTTTTTTTTTTTGCAGTGTAGACCACAACCACTGTAAGGGTGGTCTGCCATGTTTCTGTCTGTCTGCTTGAGTTCCTCCTACAGTTAAGAGTCTGTTTTCACTCTCAAACTCTCTCTCTCTCTCTCTCAACCTCTCCGCTCACACACTCAGTCAACTCTATAACCTGTTCAGTCTTCTCTGTAACCCAATCCAGCATTTAAAACAAAAAGGTAGACACTCTTCAACAAGGAAAGGTCCTTTATCGCCTTCCCAAGAGGTTTTGAATATCAGCCTGTGCAGATAGCATCTCTCCCTGGCTATTCGAGTGTGTCATGGCCTCTTTCATTTGATCTTTATTTACATCTGCCATTGTGTGGCCTAAGCCATTAAACGAGAAGCCGTTCTGAATGGATGAGAAGTTCGGGATAATGCCTCCGCACTCCATTCAGTTTCCTTCATTAGCAAGCTGTCCGTCCGTAGTGACGGATGATAGAAAAAGCAAAAAGACTGTAATGCAAGCGAATGCTTCACCTCATAGGATTCCATTCAAATCAAGACTTGAAAGCAAAGTCAAGCTCGGTTTCCTACAGACACAAAGAGAGAAAGAGAGATAGCAAGTCTCCATATGGTGATGCATGATGGGGCCAGTTCACTAAATGCTTACTAACCACCTTAGTCATTCACTAACCACTTTAATCCAGCTGTAGATCCTACACTGAAAACAATTCGGTGCAGGATTTAATTTGAAACAGATTTCACTCCGAAATTACATGATAAATAATTAGAAAGAAACTGCAAGAAACACATTGAAATAAACGTTTAAATTTTGAAGTAGAAAGACTGAAATAGTATTTACTTGTAAAATGTACTCCAATAATATTTATTTACAACTTTGAAAAATCATTATAGCGCTGCAATATGTGCATTCTTATTATATTCTTATAACTTATATATTCAGAATCATTATTTATTTCAGCACAAACATGCTTCCTTGCTACTTAAATTAGGTTTATTCACAAAAGTCATCATTAATTACCTCATGCGATAAAGTAAGCAATCTTGCCTCCTGTGCAAAGCAGGCAGTTCAATTTTTAATTCATATAGAGCTTTGTGTGCATTTTCTGTTTATTATGAGTAATTCATTATGTGACAATTCATGAGACATTGTGAAATAACAATGCCAAATGTATTTTTACACTACCATTAAAAATGACTACCAGTCAAAAGTTTGACATAAGAATTTATTTATTTTTTGTTGTTTTATTTTATTTTATTTTTAAGTTTTTGTCTATTATGCTCACCAAGTGTGCATTTATGCAATCAAAAATATAAAGAAACTCGAGAAACATTTACTGTTATTATTATTATCAATGTTGAAAATTATCAATGTTTTAGCTTTTTAATATTTTTGTGGAAACTGTGATACTTGTTCCCGAATTCTTTGATGAATAGACACTTCAACAGTTATCTGAAATAGAAATGCAATATTACAATGTCACCACATTAGAATGATTTCTGAAGGATCATGTGATACTGAAGACTAAAGTAATGATGCTGAAAATTCAGCTTTGCATCACAGAAAAAAAAGTACAGAATTGTTTTTATTTTATATATATATATTTAAATAAAGAAATTCACAATATTATTGTTTTTACAGTATTTTTAGCAAATAAATGCAGAAACAATTTTAAAAATCTTAATTATTCCAATCCTTTAACAAGTGTAAGGTGTTTTTCCTACAGTGCAAGTTGAACGAAGTACAATAACACAAAACCTAAAATAATCAAAAGGAGTAGGCTATGCACTATTATGTTTGCATCATTGCCTCATTTGCATAATTCCTTTACTGAATTGAGTTCTAAAACAATGCAAATTCTGCATGCAAATAAATACTATCAACAGGCACAATTCATTCTCAGTGAATTCCCCTCTGTGTGTTAGTTTGTCTGTTTTAATGTGTGTGTGTGTGTGTGTGTGTGTGTGTGTGTGTGTGTGTGTGTGTGTGTGTGTGTGTGTGTGTGTGTGTGTGTGTGTGTGTGTGTGTGTGTGTGTGTGCACGCTCATGCTGGCCTTTCTACAAATTGCGCAGGGTGTGGGAATTTCCCTCCTGTAGTGATCTGTCAATCAGGATGTGTGTTTGTGTGCATGTGCACTTTTGTGTGACTCTATTTATTTGTGTGTGTTTTCTCTCTGTACAGTTCCTCTGTCAGCCTCCTGATGTTGGTTGTTGTGTTAGTGATCATTCATGGCTAATCCTGCTTCTTTCCCTCCCAGGTTGCTGTGTGATGTTGGTTAAAGGTAAAGCAAGCTAGTGGGGAGACGTATGAGAGATTTCAGGCCTCCAGGGCAAAGACAAACAAGAGTTCACAAGTTTAGATGTTCATATAATCTAAAGGATGAGGGGTAGACAGGACTGTCTGCAAAGGAAGAACTCAATCCTGAGACTCAATTCAAGCTCTAAATTCCTCCCCTCAGTGTCATTTTGGAAACAAAATGAAAACTTGGAGTGAAAGATGAACTATTGAAAGAAGAGAGATATACAACTATTTGTATATTGTGGTTTGCATGCTTTTGTGAGGTCAGTTCATACCGAGTTTGATCTGGTTACTTGTTAGGGCTGTAAAACTGTGTCAAATGGGTTTAGTAGAGTGTTGATAGTAGATGTGTTAGTTGAGCTTAAATGTCCAAAAAGTATTGCGTAAGCATTATTGTATTATCTTCATGTATGATTTGTTGATCTTAAATGTATTATTATATTTGTCGATCTTTGTACTACAGCGGTTTTGTGATGCAACGTCAACAAAACTATTGTAAATAGAATAGCTTTAGTTTTTATTATTCTTTGTTTGTTAATTCACAGTGCATTCATGTTAACAAATACAACTTTTGTTTGTATTGTAAATATTGTACTTGTAAATGTTGAAATTAAGATTAATAAATGGTTTTACTAAGATTAATAAATGGTTTAGAAGTATTGTTCATTGTAAGTTCATGTTAACCAATGTTAATAAATGAAAGTATTGATCTAGTTCATATTTCCTAGCTGAGCACCAACTTAACTAAAATAAACAAATAAATAAATAAATAAAATGTGAAATAATTATGAGTTTGAAATTATGCAGTGGGAGCATAGTTACATAGTTAAATAGTTAAATTAAATTAAATTAAATTAAATTAAATTAAATTAAATTAAATTAAATTAAATTAAATTAAATTAAATTAAATTAAATTAAATTAAATTAAATTAAATTAAATTAAATTAACATTAAATTAAATTAACATTAAATTAAATTAAATTAAATTAAATTAAATTAAATTAAATTAAATTAAATTAACATTAAATTAAATTAAATTAAATTAAATTAAATTAAATTAAATTAACATTAAAATGAATCTTTCTGTATAGTGTCATTGTTTTCATATTTGTATAATGTTTGAAAGGTCCTTGTCTTAAAAACAAAAAGAAACAGCACCTTCCGTAGTCACGTCACAAATCCAATGCAACTTAAAAATGTGCAAACCAAAGTTTGATACACTGCTATAAAAACACTAGTAGCTATATTTACATGCACCCAAAGAATCTTTTAGTAATCAAATTGATCATTCAGTCAAATTGAAAAGCCTTCATGTAAACACCTCAGTCAGTCCAACTGAGGCTGATCCAAATTAAATTTTCATTGGCCTGAACATGGGGCACTTTAACAGGATTTGTTTGAAAAACATAAATGCAAAAGTAAATAAAAATATGAATCAGATAGCAATGTTTAGGGTTCATAGAAACTTAAATTGGATCTGATTAATTTGGCTTAATGAAAATTACTGCATGTAAACATAGCTGTTGTATAAATCAGTACTGTGCAGGCTCAATGCATTGGAACTTGTTCTAGGTTCATTCAGGTGAGCTTCTGCATTGCTGAAGGAACTGGTGGTGTTTTGTGTGTGGAGTTAGCCGTGAGCGAGGGGTGGGGACGTCGAGCCCCCCGGTTTCACTGCAGACGGCACATTCCAGGCTCAGCTTTGATAAGACACAGGGCAGTAGAAGACAAGGAGTCAGTCAGCGGTGGGGTCCACAGCAGGCCAATGATTAATCCGGTCCAATCATTAGTGGACTCCAAACTCTCACAGACGCAGAAGAGAGACGAGGACCAGCCCCGACTCACAGACACATGCGTTACAGAATCTAGGGGAATGTGGGAAAGCGTTTTCACATGGTCAAAGCATCAAAACCATCATGCTTACACATGCAAATCTTCAAAATTGCCAATTTATGATCAATTTATGTCCAACAACTCAAACTGGACATTTTAAACCTTTAAAGCCTTTTTTCTCAAGCCTCTAAAATGTCAACATAATCAAAATTTTCCTGAAACAACCTGTAGTACACAATCTACTGCTCTTCTTTGTCCAGATTGGTACTTTATACTTTTTACCAAGTAAAAATCCTTTGAGTATAATAGTAAAAATAGCCCTCCTTCAGGTTGTGGCACGTGTTTTTTTGCAGTGAAATCTTACTGATTTAAAAAAATAATAAATAAGTTTTGTATTGCTAGTAATATTTCAAGATGAACACTTACTGGATCCAAGCAACTCGGGTTTACTTGAATATTTTGAGGAGTACTTGATTATTTTGGCTTTTGAGGAATGTTTATTTGTTCATCTCTCAATCATCACTAATTATAAGATATATTATTGGGAGATATAGAGTGACAACTGATATTTATATGCTTTTTTGTAACTAGTCTGCTGTCATTCAGATCTCATTGATTTACATTAAACATTTTCAGAATTTCAGCTTACTTTTCGGCCATATAAATATCAACAACTCAACTAAATTGCATATTTTTTGCTCAGTTTGGGCCTCTGAATAAAACTGAGATCGAGTATGAGCTCCATATTCTCCTATATCATACTATATGAGCCTGATGAATCAAATATGATACTCAACACATGCAAATTTAAAATAAAAATAAAAATTGTTTTAAGATTAAAAAAAGAAAGAAAAAAAGAAAACTTCCATTACACTTTATTATTTTTCAGACTTTTATTTCATATGTCAGGCTTTAGAGGGTTAAATATAGTAATTGAACCCTTCGACCCTTTTGTTAAGATAATGCATCTTACTGTCCTCGATTTGGACCCAGGTTTGGAGATAGAAGGCAGCTGCAAGATCACAATACATCTCAAGCTGTGTTTCTCTGGTCCCTTTGGTCCCCTTGATCCCGCCGGCTCCCGCCTGCACTGGTTCCTCCACTGCTGAGTTTTGATTAGTTGTTCATCAGTTTCATTAAAAGGAAACCTAACCTGCGCATACGTTCTTACAGTGATGGATTCCCTAAAGCAAGTCTGTGAAGCCCTGAGACTCCACATGAGTTCCTGGTACCATTTAGCATTAGCAAACACAGGAAGGAGTGTTGCAGGGGTCACTGTGTGTGTGTTATTCTGTACGAACCTGCACTACAGTCCATTTTTATACATCTTTCTGTTTTTTTTCTTTTGAGGTAGAGTTGTTTAGGGTCACTGGTTGGTTTGAACTTCTGAGGGGTTTTTGTTTGGTTTGGGCTCTTTCTCACCTTGACCTCTTCACCCTGTTCAAACACTCTCCACCACCAACACAACACCATCCAAGCCATCAAGTGTTGAAAGAAAGGCTGGTAAGCAAGCAGGCAATCAAAGTCCAGTAGTCTGCTGTCCATGACCAGCCCAAAACTTCCCAGCATGCTTGACTGTGTCAACACATTAGTAATGCACATGCTAATGCAAGCTTTGTGATGTCCCTGTTGTTCAAGCATTTCTACGAAAAGAAAAGTCCTGCAACACAGTCATGACTTCTGCTGTTGATTTTTTAAAATATTTAAATGTTTTAGTTGAAACAACTGCATTATCAGGGATCTGGAGTTTGATTGGTGTGGTTGTTCTAGATTATTAATCAGTTGTTTCAAGCAATGCAGATGTTATAATACAATGATCCACATGACTTTATTAACATAGTAATCAGGGCTTAAACTGATCTGTAAGCAGTTATGTAATAGCAATATGGTTATTTTCAACGCTATCTCACAACCAATTCATATGTATTTTATGAGGAGGCTAATTCATACGAATTCGCACAACCTCACTCGTACGATTTTGTACACTGTAAAAAATGACTGTGAATTTATCGGTAAAAGACTGTAAAAATGCTACAGTAAAAACCTGTTAAATGGTTAACGGTAAGTTCCCCTACGATATACGGTGAAAATCTGTATTGGACATTACATGTAATTTTACGGTAGTATACCGTTTTTGGAAGTGAAAAAAAGAACATGTCATTTACAGTGAGTAACAATAAATTGACATTCCCAGAATTCCCTGCATTACATTTCAAATTTGATGGTTTTTTTTCTGAAATAACTGTTTCTTCTTAGTTTTTTCTTATCAGTTTTGCACATTAGGGTTGTATGTTACACCTAATGTTGTTAAATTAATGTTTATTGCATTATTTAAGTTTCATGTGTGTTTCCATGATGGTGTTTAGTGTTTGTGTATGACACTGTGCACCTTCTATGTATGTTAATATTTAGAACCGTAAAACCTAAAGCATTGCTACTGTATTTTTTACTGTAAAATTCTGACAACCACAGTTGCTGTTTTTTTTTTTTTTTTACAGTGTACGATTTGTCTAGGTTTAGGGGCGGGGTTAGGTGTAGGTCATTTGTACAAATTCATACAAATTGTGCAACTTGTAAAATATGTACAATTTGGCAAAAATCGTATGAATTTGTACGAGTGAGGCCGTACGAATTCATACAAATTAGCCACCTCATGAAATGTGTATGAATTGCCATGAGATCGGGCTGTTTATTTTAAAAAAGCCATGCCCCTCCTCTTCATAGTGGTGGCCAAAATGATTACAACGCTAGTATTTTCACCAGATAAAAATGGTTTTATGATAGTTATTTCTACCTTTTGCTGTAGTGTGTCAGTGGGAAATATCAGTTTACATTTCATTTTGCTATAAATTGTAATAATCCAGTGAGATTTTTGTTTGCACAAGGAACCAGTGCTCCACACAGAGATCGGATCTCATCATCATCCAGTCTGTCTGGAATGACATGAAGAAACAGAACAAACTGAGACAGACTAAATCCAGAAGAACTGTGGCAACGTCTCCAAGATGCTTCAAGAGACCTACCTGCAAAGCTTCCTGAAAAACTATGCGCAAGCGCATCTATAGGACAAAAGCTATCAGCATCCTCATTTTACAGCATTTTACACAAGTGCCTAAAACTTTTCACAGTACTGTAGTTTTGTAGGTTTCTTGAAGCATCTTGGAGACGTTACCACAGTTCTTCTGGATTGAGTCTGTCTCAGTTTGTTCTTTTCAATTTTTGATTGTGTGACAAAACTGATTTCTGTTAACAACTGTGAGCTATACATTGAACAATTGGTTTTGGATTTACTTTAGAAAAAATGTCACTCGAAAATTGCTAGTAAAATTCACAAATATTTACAAAGAAACGGCAAGTAACACATTAAATTAAACGTGAAATTTTGAAGTAGAAAGGCTGAAATAGCATTTTCCCATAAAATGCATTTCAATAATGAACTTCCAATAAATAAATAAATAAATAATCATATAGGCTACAAAAATATACATTTTATAGTGTATATTTCATAAAATACATTGAGAGATTTAGAAGGACATGGAAATGTGCTGAATAGTAAACTACAAAAGCAATTGCAAAGAAACAGCAAGTAACTTTGAATGAATGTGAACATTTTAAGTAGGAAAAACTGAAATAGTGTTTTGTTGCAAAACATACTCCAATAATCTTTTTTTACAGTGTAGTAGGAATGACCTATTAGTAAAAAGATCATGATGGTTGTATTAGTCAAGCACTGTACTGTTTACATGCATTTTAAACATTTGTTTTCATTCAGACTAGAACAATAGTTTAAAAAAACAAAAAAACAAGATAACATGATTGTAGCACAGTTTCATCCAGCACGAGTTGCTCTGACTTAAAGCGATGGATGCACAAGGTATACTTAAACCTTCAAATATTCAGTTTTCACCGTGTCATCCTCAGACAGACAGATGAAGAGCGTAGCCGAATTGTGTTCGGTGTGACGAGGGCTATGTCGCTGTGGGCCGCGGTGGGACTCCCTGCTGTTGGGTGCAGCATGTAGAACAGTGGGGGGCTGTGCTGTGTTTGTTTAAAACTCACAGGAGCCCCATTAAGCCCTGATTCCACTCATTTAGGGCTTCCACAGGAACAGGGAGCCGAGCCCCTGGGAAGCGGCACGTTGCAAGGGACACCAATTATGCGGCGGAGGACACTGGCCCGCCTGTTCCTGCTCAGGCCAGCTGTCACGTCGCAGGATGACCCTCTCTGTCAAACCCATTCAGCGGAGCGCATGGAAAGCCAGCCTAATTGGTGTTGGGCAAACAGATTTTGTCACAAAGTTGCAAAGGAAGCTAAGTAGCTGAACGTTCACATTGTCCAACCCCTGACCTGCATATCGGGGCCGTTCCATTATGTCCCTTTCTGTTGATTAATCATCTATGACCCCTGACTCGTCCTTGCGAGCTCGGGAAATCCAGGGCAGCAATTAAAATCAATATTCTAGCAATAAGCGGCAGCGTAAATAAGAAGTGAGCTCTTTTCTCCCTGTGGAGTGATATGATATGTACAGAGAGCCGGTAGGGGTCTTTGGGGGCTCGTTCGATTTGTCTTCCGGGATTGTTTCAGGGGGGGTCTGTCATTCTCCATGTTAAAACGAGGATTTTGTGAGAGATTCACTTGACATCATTAGCTCTGGAGAAGAGCCACAATGGCTGATTGCTTGTCTTGGCTTATGAAAACACATGTTGGATCAACGCTCAGGTGAAAAGTCCGGCTGGTTTCGCATTAGTTTAGTTTAACTTCCTATTTCCACCTTCGGGCTCTCTTCTTTACCATCTAATCGTCCAAAGTATCCTTAATCATCATGCTGTTGTAGTAACTGTACTGTGGACATTTATTTAATTATTTTATTTTTTTAAGTTTTCAGAAGTTTGATCAGGTCTTTGTTCGCCATTTATGCATGAGAAATTTCCACAAAATAAGGCCATCCATACAAATTTGACTTCAACAAAAGGGCACTTTAATCGTTTAATAAAACAAACAACACACTGTGTGTTTAAAAGGCAGGATTAGGATGATGAATGAAGAAAGAGCGCAGTGATTGGGAACCCTGTAATAAAAGCTCATTGTGAAAAGCGAAAAACCTCGTGTTGAGGTGGTTTTGTCATTCAAGATGATATTGCTACCTGATACGAGCGGCTCGTTTTTCTGATTAATTACACGTTAGCTGGGAGGTGACGTCAATAATTCGCAGTGGGGTAAAAAAAATAATCCGGGCCCGGCCACCCGCAGAACTAAAGCAGAAATAACGCTGGCTGCAAATGTCTAAATATCTGCAAATTAATGACCTTCATTTCGTCTTTTCAGGTCATTGATCACAGATGAACACACTCAATGTTAATTAAGTCTGAGAGAAAGAATAAGAGAAAGATAGAGAAATAGAAAGATATAGAAATTCCTTTGCATAGACAAAATGTTTATTTGACGACTTTACTGTATTATGTGTATGTATGTGTATATATGCTTATGAGTTATTTGCTCATGGTACATGCATATTGTATATATCAGAAGCATTAGTTGACCAAACAAATTTGGATGATCATATACTGTTAAAAATGTTTAATCTACTAAAAACTGTATTGTTGTTATTATTATTATTACACTATATTATAATAGACCAAGATTTCATTTTAAATTTTGCATTAACAAATTATTTTTTCATATTTATATAAATATTTTTGTATATACACACACACACACACACACACACACAATATATATATATATATATATATATATATATATATATATATATATATATATATGTGTGTGTGTGTGTTTAGAAATAGATGTAACATATATAAGCTGTTTTAAATAACTGAAAAAAAAGTATATTTTAAAAAATAAGTTTAAGGTTTTAAAATAAATTATAAAATAAGGAAAACTTTCATTTAATTTAAAATATAATTAAATGTGAATGTATACATTATTATTACCAATAATTAAAAGACAAGTAATATATACATATACTAAAAGGTAAGTAATATAAACATAAACTATAAATGATTTATTATTACCTACATTAAAAAAAAAGAAAAAAGAAAAATGAGAATTAATGCATTCCAAGCAATGCACACATATAAATAGATAAATGTGTGATGTGATATCATATAGCTCGGTCCTCCACCATCAACAGAGTCCAGACTCAAATTCTGCGATGACCCCAGAATATGTTTTTGTCAAAACAAACAAAAGAATTCTCCCCCAAAGCATCTCTGCGCTGGAGAGAGGGGCTGTTTGGAGAGGCGGAGGGGGGTCAAGAGGCTTTTGCCATCAGTGGGAAAGTACTGATTAATTTTGAAGAATTTCTGTGAGAAAAAACGCCCCGCGCACAGTTCACTAATTACAGCCCTGCACAACGCACAACAAAGAGCCGTCTCATATCGCAAGACAATGAGGAGCCCCGAGAGAGCGAGGGAGAGTGAGAAAGAAAGAAACTAATGAGATGAATCACCTGTCAGTAGAAGAGGATTCGGGCCCCTGGTGGCCCCCGGGAGGAAGGACATGCATGAGGGCCCAAACACTGCTGCTCACCAGACGATCTCCATCCCCCTCTCATGACAGACAGAAAAACGCCCGGTTCTGTCATGTTGTGGTCAAAATATCCCGCTGACGACAGCCTCACTGGGATTTATTTCATGTGCTCATTGAGTACACAAGGTCGGCGAGTAGTTTGACCTGATTGTGTTAGAGTGAAGAGAAACAAACTGTGTGAATTTTGCAAACGAAACATATCCACCGTATTTTGGAATGCAGAAGTAAGCTATTTTCATTGAATGTGTGAGACTTCCGAATTATTAGCTGCTAAGAATAACAAGTGCATTAAACAGTAAAACTGTTTGTGCTACAAACCAGTGTGTTTAAGACTGTGATGATAAATTAAAATAATATGATAACAATTAGCAGTTTGTAATATCATGTATCATAAGAGACTGTTTTTTCAGGTAAAATAACTAGAAGGGAATGACACCAGAAGATTCACACATATAAGTTATAATTGCTGCACCATTTTTACTTTACAAATAAGGTGTATGTCAATATGACATCAAAACTGACCTTATTTACTTTCGTATTACATGTTCCCGGGCTTATCAAAGACTTTAGATATAAAAAGACCATGCACTCATATCGTTAATGAATGGGAGAAGGTTCCATGCCAAAACTGGTGGAAAAATCCCTCCAAAACATTTTTTTTAAATTAAATTAAAATAAAAGTCCTTATAATTTTTTAATATGTGGCCTATTTTTCTCCCGCTGATGCCACCGATCATATGCATATAGATTTGAATCATGCTAATGGAGTAAAATAATGCAAAGAATTAGCCAAAATGGAAAAGGCATTTTTAAAATAAAATCTTGCCGATAGTAAATGAAGCAATTTAGGTTAATGTAATAATAGATGTGAAAAAGAAGCATTACCATTGTGATTGCTTATGGATAAACCCAACCTGTATCTTTACTCTGAAATACGTCACATGCAGTGAAATGGGTTGTGAATGCAAAACCAAACTCACAATGACTTCACACAAGTGAAGGAAAAACATAAACTATCACTAAAAAGTTTGTGGAGAATGGGATTTTTATTTATGCATTTTTCTTTTCTTTTTTCTTAAAAATGCATTCATTTAAAAGTGACAGTAAAGATTTCAAATAAACGCTGTTCTTTTGAACATTCTAATGATCAACAATCCTGAAACAAATGTTCCACAGTTTCACAAAAATATTAATCAGCACGGTTTTCAACATTGATAATAATAAACGCTTCTCTGCAAATCAGCATTTTGGAATGATTTCTGAAGAATCATGTGACATGAAGACTGGAGTAATGATGCTGAAAATGCAGTTTCGACTCACAGGAATAAATAACATCATAAAACATAATAATAATAATATTTCACACAATATTACTGTTTTTACTGTATCTTTGATCAAACAAATGCAGCCTTGGTGGACAAGAGACACTTACCAACCCCAAACCTTTGAACAGTAGTGTATATATGGAATTCTGGTCATCTTTCTAGTTGTTTCTTTTTCCATTAATGGTTCTCCACAGATCTTGAATACTTGACTTTCATGAAGCACATCTCAGATGTTTCTCAGAATAGTTTTCTACAGGCACATATGTAATCCTATAAAAACAGTTCTCCACTACACGTATGTGAAGGGTCGTAAAGACAGTGAGGGAATCACAAAACGTTCTCTGTGTGTTTGACAGTTTGAGCAGGGAGGCCAATTGTGGTCAGATTCACTGAGAAGGGAGACGAAAGTTTGCGGTGTCTGTGTGGTTTCGCGAAAAAAAGGAGAATGACACTCAAAGAGCCGTGACAGTTGGGATTATATTAGAGGTCAACCTTTATTTTGGTTTCGCGTGTTTGTTCCTCCGCAAAACCCTGAGGCGAAATGAAATAATATTTAAGGAGACAAAGGTTGTTCTGTGTCGAGAATAGAGGGCCACCAAATTTCTGTTGACATGGCCCTTTATTAAGTGTGTGGTTGCTGAGGAGAGCAATCCGAGGAACGTTTGGCCTCTCGCACAATCTAACCCGACCGTTGAGAAACGTTCTGCGCAACAGTGACCGCCGTGCTGCGGCACGCACCTTATTTTCTGCTTGTCACTCGTGAAAGAAAGCAAGTGCTGACTGGCAGCCACCAGGCGTGGAAAACATGACCCTTAGTTACGGCTTTTACCGAAAGCTGACCCAAGAGTGCAATATTTTTAAAAGGCAAGAGACTGGTCAACTAAAAGAGAGCAGAAGTTGCGTCCTAGACAGTCATGCGCTGCTGGAGTCTCCTGTGATGGAGTCAGCGCTTCTGTTGCCTAAGAATAGCTGTTGGCTGCTGTGGTGAGTTCACAGAGCCTGAGAGAAGCGGCTACAGAGAGATTGTATGATTCATTTCAACATGTTGGGTCAGTTCCAGGGTCATCATACACTGATCAAAGGTTACGGCAAAGGAGGGAAGCAGGCAGGAGTCTGGAGTTAAACGCTTGTTGATCTTTAATGTTCAAATGTCAGATTATTATTTAAACGTTTGTCAACGGTAAGATTTTTAAAACGTTTTTGGGGAAAAAAACAAAAAACCATCTCTTATGCTCACCAAGGCTGCATTTATTTGACCAAATGTACAGTAAAAACAGTAATATTATGGAATATTTTTACAATTTAAAATAACTGTTTTCTATTTAAATATATTTTAAAATGTCATTTATTCCTGTGATTTTCAGCATCATTACTCCAGTTTTCAGTGTCACATGATCCTTCAGAAATCATTCTAATACACTGATTTGCTGCTCAAGAAACATTTCTTATTATTATTAGTGTTGAAAACAGTTGTGCTGCTTCATATTTTTGTGAAAAAATATTATTTTTGAACAATATTACTATTTTTGAATAATATTAAAAATGATGATGATTCATTCTACATTTATGAATTTGTATCCTGTTTATGCATTACCTGACCAGTTAAATTAGAATTTGTCTTTGTATGCATTCGTCCCTCAATGTTCTGTTGTTCTGTCATAAGTCATTATATTTTATTTTCATTTATTTTATTATCAAAATGATCTTCTTGTTTTTTTCTTCATTGTCGTTCTGCTTGTTCTGTGAAAAAGCAAAAACACTAAAATAAATGTTGATGAAAAATTATATTATATATATATATATATATATATATATATATATATTAAAGAAAATGATGATGATGATGATGATTAATATTATTATGGTAGCAATTTATTTTACAGTCCTGTTACTCATGTAAATACTACGTACTTATTACAGTAATTACAATAACTAGGTCAAACCTAACCCTGCCCTATATAGTTACCTTATATTACAAGTACTTTCTTAGGTAGGTACACTGTAAGTACATGTAAGTGCACGTACTGTAAAATAAAGTGCAACCATTATTATTATATAAAATATATATCATACTTTTCCTTTTTTTCTGGGAGAAAAATGTTAAAAATTAGACTTGTTTGCAAGTATTTTCCAGAGCTGTTTTGCTTTCATTTAGAGAGTGAAAAATAGAAAAACACATAGATTGCGTGCGGTGCCGTGAGGTCATTTTAATGTGTACATATTTTTCAGCAACTTTAAAACATTTTTAAGCCTTATCACCTCTTGCATCAGCCTTCCCTACTCACCCCATCACCAAAAATGTGTGCAGAAAAAAAAAAAAAAAAAACTTTTGCATAAAAGTAAAACCCAAAACAGCAGCGCAGCATTAAACATCATCAGACTCGGACAGACTCCTGTGTGTGAATGCTCCGTCTGGCCCGAGTAATTCAAGCTTGGAGAGGACACCCATCTAAAAAAATATGGCCTGCTATTATTCAGCCTTAAGGAAGGAATAATAAAAAGGGGAAAAGAAAGACAATCCGTCAGCCATCTAAATCAGCTGACATCCCCAGGTCTCCCTGCGCTGTAGGTGGCTGCGCTGCAGCAAGCGTCTGATAACATCAGTGAGAAGTTAAACAAAAGGCATTTTTCCCTCAAACCGGCCATCTTTCAGCTTGACTACTGCTGTAAACATCATTCCAGAACACAACATTATGAGACATCTTACCCTACATTCCTGATCCTCCTTTTTAAAGGGAGAGCGAAGTCTCAGAGCTTTGCCAAAAGAAGACTCCTAAGAGCTTGGAGACACACGGAGGGGGAGAGTTACAGCACTTAAAAAATGTACCACCATCCCGACAGCGAGTTTTGCACGAGAGCTCTCGGTTTCACCTTCGAGTCTGTTATTGACACATCGAGAATTAGAATAAATTCTCTCTAGTGGCTCATGCAGACTGTCTAATGAGCTCGCTGTCATCCACAGAAGTAATTTCTCCCAGAACAAGGTTTCATACCAGAAGTTTTGGAAATCCATTTGGAAAAGGAATAGTTCCATTGACCTTAATACCTTTCCGAACATTCTCTTTGAGCATTCCTTCACTCCCTTCGGTTCTAATTGATTTCATAAAAGCAGTAATATGTAAAAGCGAGGAGGGGCTCTGTTGATATAACCTTGAATCTAAATGATCCTTGAATCCCCATGTTGTCTGAGAAACTCTTCACTGTCTTTAAACGCCTCATAACTTCCCCATGACACATTTTCTGGACCGTGTCTTCAACTTCCACAGTGCAATTCGCCTCTTTGTCTCGTGTCCTATGGCAAATTATCAACCGTAACCTCTGCGTCAAAAGCCAACTCCCTTGCGCTGCGTTTAGCACGCTTCGGACACCTAGTAGTTACGGCCGTCTAAGAACATACTCACACACGTGTGGGCCTGTTTAATGTGTTTCAAGACCCATCTTCTTCTCTGAAAGCTCTTTTCTTTATTATGCAGTCAGTCACAGTCAAAGTGAAGATTGACTTGCATCAAGTTGAGCGAAGCTCCAAATCTGGGTCTTCAAATCTTCAATGCTTACTAATAAACTATGCATGTCTGCGTTTCGGTAAACTAATCAATGAGATATTATGATTTGCATAGCCTACTACACAGTCTTATACCTAAGTATTATGTCTGCTTGTGATGCAATAATGATTCATTTTATTGCATTATACCGCTGATTAATTGTGCCCTCTGGTTGAAAATTAAACAAAAAGTAAATGTTGACATGACAACATATCTGACATTTTCCTTTTAAAAATATGGGAATAAATCACAGCTGGGCACACTATTTATCATGGCACTGAATGTGAGTGTTCAGCATCCCAGTTGCTACATTCTCTCTCTCTCTGTCTGTCTCAGTGTCTATAGATTTCAGTGTTATGTATTTGGAGATTATGCTAATGAAGAGTTTGTGCTTGCTAAGATAAAGGACATGCAACAGTTATCTGGAAATATACAGGAGCAAAGATCGCAACAAGCAAAAGAGAGTTCCAGACTTTTAAGTAATATTTTTTTAAAGATCTATGGATTTTTGGGATCATCAAACCTAAATTTTCAAATTTGAATCAAAATATTTAAATTACAGTGTTGTTTTTGATGTATCTGTGAAATTGCTCCATAGTTTTCCATTGCTTTCAAAACAAAACACACTGCAACGAATGAATGAATCTCTAACTCAGTGTTTTTGCGTTTGTTTTCCAGTACAAACACCTCAACAATCTTAAATCAAGATATAGTAACTTAAGAAGCACAATGACTTAAGATACTAAAAAATGCATCAAAAAGAAGCGGGTTTATGCTTAAATCCAGAAAATACACCTGTCAAAACGGAGGAAGAAAGCTTGACATTTAACAAAGTGAATTAGTTGTTTTCAATGACACATTAGACTCAAAGGAGTCTTTTGACCCACACATTTGATTATGAAATCACGCTGCATCTGTCTACAGGAGCAGGTAGGTTGTATGTAATGCAACGTTGAATTACCAGCACTGTAATATTGTTCATCATACATCCACATATCCGAACACCACAAAAACAGTCATAACATATATTCATTTTCCATATATAGTCCTCTTTTTTATTATTATTAACAGAGGTCAAATAAATTCAAGTCATATTTACAGAGAAAGGCAATAAATATTTTATAATAGTAATAAAATTATTATTTTTTGCATACATTTATTTAATCGTACGAGTGGCATGATTGTTAGTAACGTCTGACAGACGATGAGTATATAGACGAGTGTATACTACAGCTATACCCATATGGAGAGTCGACCTCACCAACAGTGGCTGGAGTCCAGCGTCTGCAGAAGGGATTTCCTCTGTCTCAAACCTTCTAGAACTGAGAGAAAGCGTTCTAGAGCACAAAGAACATGACTGATTGTCAGGCGGACCGATTTCATTGGCTGAATGACCTGGAAGTAGTCAAAGTCTGACACTTGTTGAGTGTCCAGGACATAAAGAGCAATACATCATACCTGGTTTTGCATTACGTATTTTGGTAGCTTACATTTAGGGTGACGGCATAATCAGCACGTACGCATGATCCAAATGTAGAGCATTAGAGCGATTCCCCAAACCTGCTTCCAGTCCCTTCATATCCAGGCTCGCGTCTGTTAGTTCTCACACACACTATCGCCACAGCTAAAGCTGATATCTGGCTAGTCAAAACATGTCGATCTAAGCTGTATCAAAGAATATCGAAGCGTTCTGTGCATTCGGCCCGAGAGAAGGCCTGCTGTCCGTTCAGACGAGAAAGGCATCCCACAGAGAGGCTCTTCAAAATATTGCACTCAAAGCTTCACGTTTACCTATGGAGGCCTGCAAAGGTCACATGACTCTGTTATCGCTCTCTCGTTGTGTTTCCATGACAGCCCGTTCCAGTGGAAAATATTGGATCCTTGTTGTTGGGGGCAACACAAATGAAAGTAAAAGGTTTCCCAGGTGGTGCAGTTTGCTCTCATCGCTATTCCAGAGTTTAAACGTGTCAAAGCAGGAGATTCTAGTTCCTTATAGGTCATCCTTAGTTAATCCAGTATAAATAAAATAACAGACACCAGTTACGTTTAAAAAAGACCCACATTCAACAGCTGGGAGAAACTTGACGCTTCTAAAATATAAAAATAAAACATCTTTGAACTTAAGTTTCTTGTGTCTTTTCCGTAGCCATTGTTTATTTGTGTCCTCTTCCTTCTCCTGTTTCGGATCAGATTAAGGTGTTTGTCAGGTAAGAAGCACGGGGAGCGTCTCAGTTCGTTTTGGGGTTGGGTTTTAAACGCCGCGCCCTTCGTGTCCGTTTCGTTACCGTCGTGAAACGGAACTCCTCCAGAGGGTCCACTTTTCCTTTGGGGTGGCGCTTCATGAAATGCACTTCCTGTTGTGTTTGCGTAGTCTTGGAGCCTTTTTTGGGTCGACCCTTTCGGTTGAAACCCAAATACCAGCCTTTGTACTTGGCTGACACCAACGCTGTGTAGTTGTTCTCCAAATATTCCTCCACGAAAACGCACTCTTGGCTATTCCCATTGGGCTGAGGAGAAAAGACAAGATGACATGTCAGAAAAATGGCCCATTGTTGAACAGTCCCTCAGACGAAGGTCTGATTGGTCATTAGAAGTTTATGTACAGCCTGTCAGTCATTACTGCAAAATATAAATATAAAACATAGTTTTCTCAAAGTTCATGACTGCTCACACATTTAAAAATAAAAATACTATATATTTTATAGAATATATTGCAGAATCTATTAGCAACAAAGCCAAGTTGTAGTTAAAAATAAAACAAAACAAAACAAAACAAAATAAAATAAATAAAATAAAATAAAACGAAATAAAATAAATAAAACAAAACAAAATAAAATAAAATAAATAAAACAAAACAAAATAAATAAAAATAAACCAAAACAAAACAAAACAAAACAAAACAAAGCAAAACAGTGTTTTATGACCCTGCAGAGGTTTATTTTACAATAACGACAGGCTTCCATATTATTCTATACTATCCCACTTATTAGCCAGCTACTCACAAAAATAAAATGAAATAAAATAAAATAAAATATGGGGAAAAATATATGACTGCAGAATGACTGACCAATCAGAATCAACTATTTTAGAGAGTGATTAATAACCATAAATAACTGTCTCGATAATCTATTGAGTGAAGAAAATTTAGAAAACGCCCTCTTTTTAAAACCCTATTTATTATCATTTCACAATATGTGCATCTCAAAATAGTTTCAAAGTTTGATTAAAAGCTGATATGCAGTTTACTATAAATCTATATCTACTATAAAATTATTGAATGACAAGATGTCTACTCGTCTACTCGTCTTGCAAAGCATAACGTTTTTAAAAGAATGACCAGCTTTTGCCAACAAGACACAATAATTGGGCCCTTCAACTTAGGGTCAGTTCAAAACAAGCCAGTGAAGCACGTAATGTCCTATTCATGGCAAATGTAGGGGGTGTTGGTCTTTCCACTAAGATTTGTTTGTGGTATGGCAAGTTACAAGGACTTGGAAAAAAGGACAATTTTAACTTCAAACAGCCAGCCTCAATATTTCATTTTTGTTTGAATAGATGGTATGAAAATATGCGTTGACTGGCTCCATTATATAACCATCATGAGTTGGTTACAGTAGCAGTGGTTTTGGTCCCAACTACAAACTCATACATCAAATTGACATACACTAAACATGCAATACACAAGTATTCATATTCACAACTGCAATTATAAATAAGTTCATGTGTAAATCAAAAGCATACACACAGGAACCAAAAACTATTTCGTTACATTCGTATCATAGTTTATGTGGCCCAAACCTGTTTTTTAAACCTGTTTGCAAGACAGTGAAAACATCAAATAATATTTGAATCTGATATTTTTAGTTCCAATGTGTGATAGTAAACATACCTTTCCAATAATTTTGCCATTCTTGTTCATGCAGATGTAGTATCCACTCTCCTTCCCTTTTATTCGAATGTGACTCCCAAATGTCTCCGTCTCCACAACAAGTAAAGCTGCGGGTAAAAATAAAACACAATTTACTTAGAGTTCAGGAAGATAATATGATGCTCATAGAATTAAATACATTTTGTTAGAAATAGACTCCTAAAAAATACTATATCTGTGTTAATTTGATAAGAACACACCTGGGTCATAGTTAAAATAAAATAAAATAAAATAAAATAAAATAAAATAAAATAAAATAAAATAAAATAAAATAAAATAAAAAAACAAGCTTCATTTTCTTATGTAAAATATATATTTTATTTTAAGACCATTTATGCAATATATATATATATATATATATATATATATATATTTTTTTTTTTTTTTTTTTTTTTTTTTTTTTTATTGTAATTTACATTATTTCTGACAATTTCCCACAAATTCTCTTTACTTTTTAGTCAAAAACATATATAAAAACATATACATTATATTATTCATATTTATACTTTTTTAAAACATTATTTTTTTCTTCTTAATAATCACTTTTTTACTAGTTACTATTTCTTATTTTATGTAGCTGTATGAGAAAAAACAAACAAAAAAAAATACTTTCATGTATTCATGTACATGACATAGTATACTTTTTTATTCAAAACTACATTTGGTATGCAAACTATTAAAAAAAAAAACAGTGAGAGAAACGTAATGATTCATCAAACACTACAGCTCCCTCACAACCCCTAAAAACACCCAACTCTCTTTCTCTTTCTCTCTGTAACCACCTTTGTTAAGGGTCCCTCTCTTGGGGGGAAGCAATCTGCCAAACTCCTTGGAGCAGTTCAGATCCCCAGGGATTGGGTTTCCACTTGCCTTTAGTTCGTGCTCACTCAATCAAAAAGTTAGGATGATCCATTTGTTTAACACACTGGGCTATTCAAAGGTGCTCAAAGCAGAGAGGCTTAGAGAGCAACACCAAAACTGTCCCCTTCCAAAACAGCCCGGGGCAACATGAGAGGAACGACTAATCCCGGCAGGGCACTTGAGATCAAATGAGGGTGGGAAAGATCCTACTCCTCAGCGGCGCAGACCCCTTTAACAAGTGCATGACGTTTTGAAAGATATGCCTGAAAAATACAGCAAATATTCCTGTATTTAAATGAACTCTGTACCTTTAAATCCAAATGCTTAAAGCAGTCAACCCACCATCTGTGCATCTCTCACGCCAGCTGATTTCTTACTGGTGCAGCTTATTAATATTAAAGCACAGATGTCAACCGGACACACTGACCTTCACTAATGTGAATGTTTTATTATCCCAAACAGGGGTGAAACCGAAGACATTTTTGAGATGTTTCTGGGAAGGCGAGTGTTTGCTGATAAATGAGTTATACGAGTGCAAGGCCTGATCCAGCAGTGTGTTCAAATACAAGACGCAGGGTGGTTTTCATGTTGCTTTTGCTTTATTCCAAGAAACTAGCTGTGTTAAAGTCAATGTGAAAGACTGATCGCCACCCATTTTATTTCTGTAACATGACGCGTTACAAAGTGAAACTGGATATTTAGTTTTTATTCCTGATGGATAAAATCAAGTTAAGCTAACGTTTTATCTCACTGAATATCACTCTCCACAGATCAGGTTGCAAACAGCAATTCACATTGACTTTAAATATACTTTGAACATACACTACTGATCAAAAGTTTGGTGTCATTAAGATTTTTTTTCTCTACTTTATTTCATTAAAAATATAGTAAATATAGTAATATTGTAAAATATTATTACAATTTAAAATAACTTCTCTATTTAAAAGTTGTACTATGTATAGAGAGAGAGAGAGAGAGAGAGAGAGAGAGATTACATACAGACAGACAGACCGACATAGTAAACTGCTATATATATATATATATATATATATATATATATATATATATATATATATATATATATATATATATATATATATATATATATATATATATATATATATATATATATATATCTAGTCTTCATGATCACATGATCCTTCAGAAATCATTCTAATATGCTAATTCGATTATCTAGAAATATTTCATATTATTATTAATGTTGAAAACAACTTAATATTTTGTGGAAACCGTGATGCATTTTTTCAGGATTCTTTGATGAATAAAAAGTTCAATAGAAAAGCATTGATTTTAAACAGAAATCTTTTGTAACATCATAAATGTCTTTGCTGTCACTTTTGATAGATTTAATGTGTCTTTTCTGAATAAAAGTCATCAATTCTAAAACGAAAAAAACAATCTTGCTTTCTTCAAACGTTTTCAATGGAAATGTGCATAAATGCACATTTGACATAAATATGATGTGTTAAATCAATCTGACTTTTAAAAAAGCAGCTCAGAATTGAGTCATGATTAAAACATGCTCCGCTCTCCTTATGTTTTTTGAATGTTCGAACTTATTAATGTTGACAGGACAGCTGAAACACAAGGGTAAGGCTGAGACAGAGGAGCACAGTGTGCATGTGTGTGTGTGTGTGTGTGTGTCTCTGTGTCATGGAGTTCACAGGTGCCAGGTGTGAGGGTTTACCTGGATCTGCCTCCTCTCATGCTAACACAGGTATAGAGGATCAGCTCAGCCAATGCTGCACTGCTTAACAGACACCAACACACTCGAGCAGCAAACAACAGCAACACTGCTGTAAACACTCACTGAATTACCAAACAATAGCTCACACTGCTATAAATGACAACTGAATAAAGAACACTGCCAGCATTGCCAAAAACACTACATCCCACCAGAACTAGAGCACACTTTAACTAATCCTGCTATATAATTACTGACCATTACCAACATTTCCATAAACAATACTGAATGCTGAACATTAAAGATCAAAAGCACAACTATATGAATGCAAACAAGCAAGCTCGATTCCACATGCCGTCATGTTTTGTGTTCAAATGCAATTATTGAGTGCAAAGAAGGGATTCCCAAACTTTTTTTTTTTTTCAGGCGAACCGCTTTGATCTAAAATATTTACCTAAAGTACCACTTGAGATTTTAAATTCATATTTGAATAATTTAACAACACATTGGCATGTTCACGGTACTCAGATATTGTTAAATGGTCAGAAGACATGCAGGCAAACAAAATATTTATATAATATCTTTTTATTTTGATTGTTTTTATTTTAAAATCGAGCCCCTGTGATTCTGCAGAGGATAAGCGGTATTGAAAATAGGGTTTAATTAATTATCCTTTCGTCAACTCACAAAATTCAGTTTGGGAAACCCTGGTATGACGCAAGCACATGTTGCATTCTCAACATTGCCACAAGGGACGCTGTAGCAAACACAAGCATAAAATGTCTGCTTCTATGGTAACGATTCTCGTTTAGATCAGCTTCTGACATCATGCAGTTTAATGGCACAGATATTTAAAGATTAAAAGATTTAGGACAATTCTGAACACAACCCTGATCATCAAAACACCATCTAACATACGCAAAACATGAATATAAGCACAAACTAGTGGCCAAATTAACAGGGAATCAAAGCGATAGTTGACCCAAAAATGAAATCTATAAACTATGATCATTTACTCACCCAAATGTTGCTCAAAACCTCCGATTCCTTCACACATCAGACATGAACGTGCAAGGTCGATATCAGGATTTTCAGTGGATAGTTTGAACCAACATGTAGGTTAGTAAATAATGACAGAATTATCATTTTAGGTGAACTATGCCTTTAAAATGTAATATTTTTAAACCTGCTTCCTCGTGTTCATCTAATGTGACACAAAATGAACAAAAACTTCAACTTGCATTAAATTATTTCTCCTCACTCGCGTTACAGTTAAGCGCAGACATAAAAATAAAACTCCATACAAGAGAAAAAAACTGAAACGGAGCTCTAGAAATCCAAAGGATTATAAAACTACATAAGAAACAGGATTATGCAGGAATCCAGGACTAGAGCTTTATGGAGTCGTGTCTGTTGTGGAATCTTTATGCTGAACAGCTCTGACTGACACAAACGAGCACAAGTCTGAAATATAAACATGCTTGTATCAGTCGGCAAAGTTAAGTGCAGCATTCAGTGTGTTTATCTTCACTCCGAGTCTCTGTTCTCACACTCGTACCGCTGGGGCACGCTGCCCATCAGTTCTGTGGTTTTTGTTTTGTTTATACTTTGATACATTTTGATTAATAACAGCTCAGGTTGGATGTTAAAGAGAAGAAGTTCATCTTAGATATGATATTAGCAGGCCTAGATGGAATTCTCTGGAGAAATAAGGTGTTTAAACACGGTAAAATGAGTTAAATGGAGCTAATGGAGAGTACTAAACACTTTATGTTAGTGGAATGCATTAATTAAATTAGCCTAATTATTTAGCAAATTAAAATGCAAGAGGTAGCTTTAATGATTCTATATATCAGAAAACGGATTAAAGCACATTCACAATCAGAGATTGCAACAAACAAAGCCATTTAGGAAGACTTGTTAAAGGGATAGTTCTTTAATCATTTATCCACCCTCATGTCGTTCCGAACCTGTATGACTTTTTTTTTCATAATGTTGAATTTCTGATAAACATCCTGCAACTATTTTTAATATGATAAAAATGAATGAGTGCTGTCAAGCTCTGAAATGACAAAAAAGAACCATACAAGTATTATAAAAGTTTTATAAAAGTGGTCCAATTTACTTGACAGTGTGAGAAAGACACTGAAATCTATGTTTACTGAAGATCTGTGTTCTTGAGAGTTCACTGAGTGAAGTAGAAGTGTCTGAATTTGTTTTGTTTTGGGGTTTTTTTAAGTTACATTTTTTCAATGCATCAAACTTATTCGGTTCTCAAATTCATCTCACTGACTACACTTACATGCACAATAATATTCCAATATGAATCATTCAATATTCTGATTATAACTGAGTCATGCCACAATCGGATTGTCCGATTAAGGTTAGTAATATTCTGATTCCTCAAATTCTGATTCCCACCCATATATATATGCACGTAAACTTCATAAACATAAATATTGTAAACATATGTATGTATATACAGTAAATATCATATATTCAAAATATGGCTGTAACCTGAATATAGACCTTAAACAGAATTTGATGTGCATAGTCAATGATGTTGCCACAGCAGTTAACTTTATTTTCAGTGAATAATGGCTTATTGTACTTAGTTGTATGCCCTACTATTAGAATACCAAATTTATTAAGCCTCTGTGTTTTTTTTTGCGTCTTTATTAAGAGCCTCAGTCATTGCAAGGTCATGGAAAAGAGTAACCAGTGCAATCCTTATTTAACTTCCCCATTTGTGTTTAAAAGAAACAAAGTCATACAGGTTTGCAACGACATGAGCGTGAGTAAATGATATCAGAAATTTCATTTTTGGTTGAACTCTCTCTTTAAATCATTCTGCCTGGATGTGTTTAAAAGCAGACTATAAACTGAGTCAAATGTTACTGGTTCTTCTGCATGGTTTATTCAGAGCACAGGAACACTCCCGTACCGTACTTGCCCCCATCGTCTCCATTGGCGTTGATCTTCTTGCCCAGGATCTGGACGTGTTTCCCAGTGGTTCGGCTGTAGAGCTGATATATCCGCACCTGCTTCCGACTCACGTCGTCTCTGGTGTGGTTCTCGATGTA
Source organism: Acrossocheilus fasciatus (assembly GCA_036784905.1). Lineage (NCBI taxonomy): Eukaryota > Metazoa > Chordata > Actinopteri > Cypriniformes > Cyprinidae > Acrossocheilus > Acrossocheilus fasciatus. Next base: position 19,705,262 of record CM071951.1, on the reverse strand, counting down.
GAACCGGAAGTCGGCAGAACTCTGATGAGATTCCTAGAACCAGCAAGAACAAAATTTGTTGATGTATTTCTTGATTCAGCATGCATTTTAACACTTCTGCTGTGCAGAATCCTTTACCTAATTTGTTGTTCCTGGTCAAAAATGACCGGTCTTTTTAAAACTGCTTTTAGATCTGCTATTAAATCCAAGATTTGGTGATAATATAGCATAAATAGTATGCTATATTATCACCAGATCTTGGATTTAATCTTTTGGTTAACTTGTTTTCTTTCAGTTAGCACAGATTTTGTATTTCTTTTTGGAACTGATTGGTCGTAGGCCTCATTGATCAGGGCTGTGTTTCCTAAAAGCATTGTAAGCCTAAGTTAATCGTAGAACCACTGTTTCCAAGGGAGCTACAATCAACTTAGGTTACGATGCTTTTGGGAAAGGCAGCCCTGGTCTTAACCACTTCAGTGTTTGAATGAAAAAAAAAAAAAAAAGCATTAGCATTCAGTGCAAAAGCATGCTCAGCTCAATCAGTTACAAAAAGAAATGCAAAATCTGTGCTAATTGAAAGAAAACAGGTTAATAAAAAGTTTAAATCCAGTTGCATAATAAATTTATAAACCATTTTTTGTAGACCAGTCGTTTTTTTTTGACTGGGAACGCCACAAAGTTGCGGAAAACCCCCCAAAAAGTACAAAAAATATCTATTTTTTTAGGAAGATGTAATACGCTTTGTGAGCAAAGCCAGTAAATCTTAGTCCAATGCAACAACATAAACTAGAATTTTTGAGGAAAAGAAAATCCTCTGTGCGTCAAACGGCATTAATAACTGATTTTACTTTCATCACGTGAAACAAGAGGATGGGATTTCATAAATTGGGAATTGACTGGAAAGTGCCCATTACATGCCAGATCAGTGGTAGTCGTTTCAAAGGAAAAGCAATTTTGCACGTTGATGAAAGATTATGATAACACACTTTTTAGGAAAAACATGCTGCCATGAAACAGTCACAATAAAACCAGGAATGTGTATTGTGTACAAAGTAAATAGGGTCATATTTTAATATCATGTTGAATCAACACTAAACTGACTTTACAGCAGAAATTGAATTTGATTTATATTTTGAAAAGGTTTGCATAATCGATTCTGTTATTAACTCTTGCAAAACTGCTTTGAAACAAACTGTATTGTACAAAGCCCCATATAAATAAAGGTGACTTGACTTGACTTGGTTTCAAGCAATAAAAATATTAAATGAAAGTTCAGATCACAGTAATTCCTGCATGTTTTGGTGCCCGTCTCTCTCTTTCTCTCTCTCTCTCACTAAATAAAACATCTGAATACGCTGAGCCTGGAGCTACACCGAGAAGTCAAGTTTTCAATTTCCACAAGCAAGTCTCCAGCAATTATCCACCTGAAAGATCCAACTCTGTCATCAAACAAATATCTGCCTAAGGTAAGAATCACACTCATAAATCACACATACACACCTGTAAGTATGGGAAGTACATGTACACAACTCAAGACTGCTGCACTGGTACAAACACACAAAGCACTAACATAATAAAATACAATATAGCTTGCCACGGCATCTCCTGTCGCTTACATTCACAAGCACTCGAGGCTTTATATGAATATCACCAATCCACTTCTCATCCAATATCCTCCTATCTTTCCTCCTCCTCCTCCTCTTCTGTCATCCTTCCATATGTGAGGAAAACATATACCTCTAAAAACCCTGGAATCTCCGTCCCAGCCAAGACTACTCTCACGGGCTGAAACGAGGGGTAATTATCCTGTAATGAGCTTTTATGTGGCTTCTCTCAGGTGGTTAATTACGCTCACATTACATGCTTCCACTCCATGTTATTTTAACCTCAGCTAATTAATGACATTTAGGGAGCATGAGGGGAAAAGCGCAGCTTACAGTACAAAAAAAAATTCTTTTCAACAGAGTTGAGAAAGAAACTTCCATAGAGATTCATGCTGAATGCAAGACTGCTAAGAAATACATCAGCACAGCACAACTGGCTAAATTAACCCATTAATGCAGGAATTATTAAATCACAAATGAAAATCATTTCAAAACAATGTAATTATTCCATTTTCCCCCAAGAAAGTAAAAAAGCAAAATAAGAGACTGAAGATAAAAACACCATTCAACAAACTAAGTCAGTATGATTTTTTAAAAAAAAAATGTTTTTGAAAGAAGTTTCTTATGATCACCAAGGCTGCATTTATTTGATGAAAAATACAGTATTATACTATTTTAAATTAATACATTTTCAAATTTTTTTCAGATTTATTCCTGTACTGCAAAGTAGAATTTACAGCAGAAATTACTCAACTCTTCAGTGTCACATAATTTTTTTATTGTTGTCAATGTGGAAAAGAGTTCTTTGGAAAAGTTTTTTTTTTTTTTCAGGTTCCTTTGATGAATAGAAAGTTCAAAAGAACAGCATTTATTTGAAATACAAATATTTATAACATTATAAATGTCTTAACTGCTACTTTTGAGCAATTTAATACATCCTTCCTGAATAAAAGTATTAATTTATTTAACAAAATAAACACATAAAAAAAAAATTAGTGACCCCAAACTTTCAAATGGTAGCATATATTTATAAAATTAATAAATAAAATAAATTCATAAAAATAAAAATCTTACTGACCCCAGACTTTCAAATGGTAGCATTTATTGATAAATATACTGGAGAAGAACTTTTGAATGTATGCTATAATAAACAGAAAACACAAATGGCATTTAGGACAGTCATATAGAATTATGCAAAAAGGCCAAAGGTGATCATTCACAGTGGTTTGGATGTAAAACTACATCCTGAATGCTGAAAGTTAAAAATAACTTTTAAAGATCTGCAGTGTTCAACAAACCAAAGGACATTTCACAACATATCTGTGAAAAAACTATATACATATTAGTTCAAGTTAGACACCCTAACATCTTCTAGAAAAATAAACTATATTAATTTCAGTCGTTGTTATACATTTTATTTTCCTAGATGAATACATAGATTACATCCAAACAGGAGTCATCATACATTGGTCCCTTTTACATCAAAAACAACTCAGTTTAACACAGAATCAAGGTTAATTCTAAGCTCTTGGCCAATTTCAGCTCACAAACACACACACACACGCGTCTGGTTTGCTATTCTTGTCGGGACTCTCCATAGGCGTATTGCTTTTTCTACCGTACAGACCGTATATTCTATTGCCCTACACCTAAACCTACCCCTTACAGGAAACTTTCTGCATTTTTAGATTTTCAAAAAACTTCATTCTATGTGATTTATTAGCTTGTTTACCCGTGGGGACCTCAATTTAGGTCCCCACCGTGACACGAGTCCCCATGAGTCTGTGTGAATTCAGGTTTAAGTCCCCACCTCAATATAAAAACAGGTACACACACACACACAAACACACACACACACACACACACACACACACACACACACACACACACACACACACACACACACACACACACACACACACAGCCTCTCCTCGGAAGGATTTACTCTGAAATCTGGCCATCAAGTCAGACACAGAGGTGTGTTTTGTAGACAGTTGCGTACGGACAAGAGCGGGAAGGCATAGGGCATGCCTATGCAGGGAGCGAGCCACGGCCAAACATTTTTATCACGCCGCCCGACTCCCTTCAAAGCCAACCTAGGCAAACGAATCTCATGGCGACTTCAAAAGCCCGGCCCCGTCCCGAGCACTCTTGCATGTCAGATAGGCCCTATCTGCAGACACCACTCTCTGCGCAGGATGCATCTCAGGAAACAACGCTTCAGTACACCGCCACTTAAACTGTGCTTATCACGCCGTCTTTCACTGCATCTCCTTAATAACAACTTTGTTTGTTTTCTCAAGGAGAACCTACAACAGCGAAGGCTACGGTTAGCAGTGGAAGCAAGTGATACTTGTACTCAGTCTATCAATGACCTAAAGAAGAACTACTGTCATCGCTGCCACACTAAAGCCTTGTTTGTGCCAACTGCTTTGGAACAAAACTGAACGCACAGAATTATATAACCAACAAGGGTCTCGTTTTCTTCGAAGCGGTGGCTTTTGTTCCTGGCTTGAGCGGTGATCGCCCCCTTCTATTACAACATTCTGATGCAAGTTTTATAATCACAATGCCTTGACCCATTTGCCAGGAGAAAAAAAAAGGCTCTCATTAAGCCGTTCCCGCCTTGTGAGGAATGTACATCTGTCAGTGAAGACGGATTTAAGGAACTGCAGATATCTAATTACTTATGTGTTAGGTATATTTTGTCGGTTGAATTCAAAGGATTAGTCACCTTACTCAAAGACTTGGGAGAGTCTGAGATTGCAGCTAGTCTTACCTTAACAGCTTTTAAAAGAGAAAAAAATGGCCACTTCTTAGCCTCTTTAGATTTATTACTTTGGACGCATATAGTTTATGTACACTATTTATATACTTCTCGTATACACTTACTTGTGTGTAGCACATATATGTTTTATTCATTTTTGTGGGTTTTTGTTCAATCTAATCTTAACTGTATTTAATATGCAATTAATTTAATTTCAATTTAATTTTATGGTCAATGTTCATCCTCCAAGAAATAAATATTACATACACACACACACACAATGCATTTCATCTCCACTAAAAGGTCACCGAGTTCACAAAATGTAAATGCACAAATGGCTTATTTTAGAAACCATGAAAGAAACCAGTCAAAACATGACTTTACAAACTATTCTGAACGGAAATAATTATGACTATTTATGAATTACTAGATTCATGGTCAAACACAAAAAAGCACAAAAGGAAAACCCAGACTTTTAGAGAAAAAGAAATTCAATTCCTCTGGCAAGACCACCAACAAACCCAAAGACTTTTTTTTTTTTTTTTAATTTTACAGCCTCTGGGGTGTAGATTTCCCATGCCTCTGTTTTCAAAAACCTTAAGACAACAAATTAAACAAGCTTTGTGTTTGCGCACCCGCGGCACATCCTCATAATCCCTGCCTTAATCCAGATTCATGACGACAGTGAAACAGCCAGACTTACCTGCAACTGGAAGTAGAGGACCAGAAAATGTAAACACCTGGAAAGAGAGAGAGAGAGAGAGAACGAGAGAGAGAGAGAACGAGAGGGAGAGACAGAAGGGAAGTAAGGAGTGGTGAATCACAAGCAATTACACCAGATAAAAATGTAGCAGTTCATCTTAAACCTGGCTTTGAGCGACTTCTATTGGCAAGAATGTACGAACTCAACGTGAATCAAATAGATTATTAAAAATATTCCTTACACGTAGATGAACCTTGACGGCAGACCAGACATCTTGGTCAAATACACCTGTTTCCAGCGTTTGCCGCTCCAGTAAGTGCCGCGCGGAGCCCCGCCACTGTCTCACACACAAAATCCCGGAGGAGAGGTGCAATCCCAAGGAAAAGAGAGATGAAGGAAGTGTAAATGTGCCGCTGGAAACAGCATGAGGCTGTTTCTTGTTTGAAAAAGAGCTGAATAAACGCAAATCAGTGTCTTCCCCGTGGTGTCCCCGCTTCTCCGCGGTCCGCGCGCGCTGCGCTCTCTCGCCAAAGCGCGCAAAGATTGAATTGGTAAGAAAGGCTGAAGCGGGGTGTCTCCTCCTCGGTGAACAATCCGCGACCTTTAGTGCTTACTCTTGATCCAGTATGCGAGACGAAAAGATAAATTCCGTTCGTACCTGCCGAAGTCACCTGAAAGCGCACACCTTACGTGGATCATTCCAAGCTTCCCGTGTCCATTGTTTGGAGAGGGAAAACTTTCCCAACAAGTCAGGATAGATGCGTTGCGGTTAGAAGTCTGTTCTTTAGTTGTTGCTTCACTGTTATCCGAGTCGCTTGTACATAAAAGGCGCACAGACCCGTGGCAAATCCTGGAAGAGCGCTGGGTGATGGTACGGGACTGTCTGTATGTGTGCCGAGGAGGGCTGGAGCGCACTGAGGGGTTTTGGGTTGGTGGTGGGTGGAAACCTGTCAGTGGTTTTGCACCTGATAGGGTGATCTGAGAGAGTCCATCGGTGCGCGGAATGCGCCTTTCTTCTGTCTGAGTTTCCTTTGCGCTTCTCGTAGTTTCTTAAACACTTTCGTCGATTCGATGGGAATCTGTGAGAATTCCTTGCGGATTTCACATACGAACTCGTAAACAGGTGCATTTCAGTTGAGCAAAACCAGACACGCGGTTTTGAGATAACCAAATTCTCATCGGATGGGGTAAAGAGAAAGAGGCGTTACGCTCACTTTAAAAAAAAAAAAAACGTTTAAATGCTACTACTACTACTACTACTGACAATATAATATGAGCCAAGGTCATTCAGCTTCAATAAATGATTAAATAAAAAATATTCTTATAATTATTTTAATAGTATCGATTAAAAACATAATAATCATTCAAATAATTCATCATAAATTAATACTTGGATCAAAGACAAATAAGGATGGCCGAGATGATAAAAGGGATCAGACACATGCGAAGTTATTAAAAAATGTAATCTTTATCTCCATGATGGTGGGGGAAGAAAATTACAATTATTTTAATTTAGTGAATCTAAAAGTTGTGTAAACTTATATATACATTATATTATAAAATATAATTATATATAAATATATTTTAGATTTATTCATTTTTAATGACCTTGGCTCACTGTCTTTGTTTAATGAATTTTCATATCAAGTGACAATGAAATGGCTTTCGTATTCAAAAAAGTAATAAATAAATCTGTATTTATTTATTTTATTTTATTTTTTAGGTAGAGGGGTAAAATATATCTCTATGGTGTAGTAGTTAAATGATGCAAGTATTTAGCATTTAAGTATTTAAAAAAAAAAAAGAAAGTCCATTCACCCATTAACCTCATTCAACTCGTTTGTCAACTTCCCCAACCTGAAAGTGTTTTATTGGTGGAGTTTGTGGATTCCTCCCAGACAGTATTGAAATGCAAGTGCTCGTCGAACTCAGTATTGTGCTATAAGTCAACGGCCATTGAAATGCATCAGAGGTGTGAATGTGTTTACAAGGTCTTCTGAACATGCCCCCTGCCAGCTGCAAGTTCATTCCCTCAACAGCCCTTTTCTCAGCAGTTTACTCATTTACATTACTGCTTTTACTTTTTACTGTAATCTATCATTTACAAAGCACAGCTTAGATTTATTTTAGAGGTTAAAAACTGACAAAGCATGTGGTGTAAAACAACATGGTCCAGTTGACATTTTTGCTTGTTCAGACTATAACAAACAACCTCAGACTGTGTTGATGTCCAATACATCTATTTAAGAATTTGATGAATTACTTTAAAGTCTGGCCTAGGACAGCACATGCCATAAGAAGGCAGTCGGGGGAAAAACAAAAAAAAGAGCACACTTCATTAACACCAAATTAAATCCCATTATTCTTTTTTTCTTCCTTTTAGCATGTGATCTTTCTTGTTTTGCATGCTTATTTTTTTTTATGCATGCAAGCTCCTATATAATATAAAATAATAATGTACAAAAATAAAACACTAACCTATAAATCAGGAAGGCTGATGTCGAGTGAAGTGAATTTCCTTTGAAGTGGATCACCTGGACCATGCTGTAAGCTCACAATTATCCATTTGGGAACAACCAAAACAAAAGCGGTTTCAATGAAGAAGCGAACACAAAGATTAGTCCGTCATCATCCAAAAAAGATCAAGGGAGGCTTTGGCAATATGACAACCTACAGAACATTTCCTGCAACAAGGCCGAGATTGGGACGCGCAGATCTAACGAATAGGAAGTTGCACTCTGGCATTCTCTTGAATTCGGAAGTGGCTAGATCTTTCTGAATATTCAAAGCTTTGGATACCGCATCTGTCTTACAGAGTATTAATTATTCACGTGGCGGATTCCAAGTGCAACTTATGCTACAGTGAGGGCCAAATTCATTTGTCTAGTGTGAAGCATAGACATAGTTGTGTTTAAATTGTCTTTGTTATTTATTAGAATTGCACTACTTGGAAGAATAAAGACAAAACGAATGAGCGATAGATTCCAGCAGTTATTCCTGGGAGAGCTGGAGAGGTCTACATCACACTTTTAACTTGTGAAAAACTGCTAAACCTTAAAGTGGGTCACACTTTGTATGTGCAGCGGTTAAGTGGACTGAGGAGTGATTTAACTAAACAACAAAGGATCATTAGTCAAAGCGGCTTAATGACAGGATAGAATGCATTAAAAAAAGATAAATATGTCAGATCAAGGCATTCTGCACAAAACCGAGGCCTAAAAAAAATAATAAAAACAGTGTGTCCTCGGTGCATCGGCGTAATGAAAGTTAGCAACACTGTGCAACTTCTGTGTCTCTGAAGCTTAATAAAGCAGGCAAAAAAGGTCACGCACAGTTGTTCAAAGGCTTTACAAGACCTTTTAAAGCTTGACAGAGTAACTTCACAGTTCTGGAAGTAAAGCCCAGTGTACCACATTAGTGTCAGAACACCTCCGACACACCCAGCTTCCTCCCTGCTTCCGCTTTCATCTCTGACACAAACGTATAGATGGAGGGAGTCACAGCATCTGTGTCCTATTGAATTTGAAGGTGATGGAGAGACCTAATTGGCTGATTGATATCTGATGGGCTTTTTGAGTCCAGTGTGTGAAGAGAAAGAACTCTTATCAGTGCCTCGCACAATGGATTAAAAGGTTTATCTGTAAACAAAAGTAAAGCAAAAATAATTTACCTGTTTTTACTATGCATAACACAAATGTAAATAATTTTGTAACATTTTTGTACTTTTTGCATCCCCCCCCCCCTACTTCATTCACATAATAATCATTTTCATCATAATTTTAAACCATTTTTAAAATAGTTTCTAATATTTGTAATACTCTTACAATTTGGGTACTTTTTATAAAAAATTTACAAATGTAAGCTTTTAAGATCCAGAGATTTTAATCAACATTGCTGGTTTTAAATCACTTATTAGCAAGGTAGGAAAAAAAAAATGGAAACTGCTACAAATACATAGAATTACCACATGCACGTGCGAAAGTTGAGTAGCAGAAATGGCCAAGACAAAAGAAGTTGTTTTTGTAAAAATTAGTAAAAAAAAAAAAAAAAAAAAAGTTACTAAAAGTTTTTGCTATTTTTTTTTTTTTTTTTTTGCAATGCAATAGAAGAATCATTTTGGGTTCCCTAAAGATGCTTTCAGTGAACAGTTCAATAAGTCAATAAGACGTTGGATCAGCTGAAAAACTTGCATGGCTTTCATACACTCTCGGAAATAAAGGTACAAAAGCGGTCACTGGGGCGGTACCTTTTCAAAAGGTACATTTTGTACCTATTAGGTTCTAATATGTACACTTTAAGTACTAATATGTACCTTTAAGGTACCAAAATGGATTCTTTAGGTACAAACATGTACCTTTTGAAAAGATACCGCCCCAGTGAGAGCTTTTGTACCTTTATTTCTGAGAGTGTACCTGGACACCTCGCTGAACAGCACTCTTGACCAAGAACATCATAAAGGCCGACCTAACTGAATTTGCATATACCTGAGTATGTTTTAATGAGTAGTAAGACCAAACTGAAATTTCTGATACCATGGATCAGCGGTATGTCTGGTGCAAAAAAGCAAGGTTTATGACCAGAAGAACCACTTTAACACCACGGTCAAACAGGAAATACTGACTATTTGAAAGACATCATGAATTCTTAGAAGTATCGGGGCATTTTGGCAGAGAATGTCATACCTTCAGTGTACAGACTGAAGCTTGATAATCATTGGACTCTTGCAGCAGGTCAATGACCCCAAGTATGTGTCCAAATCTACCAAAACCTAGTTGGTCCTAGAATGATCTTAAGTGGCCTCTCCTGCGCAGTCTCCTGATTTAAATCTCACTGAAAATCTTTTGTGGGAATTGAAGAAAGCAGTGGCAACACGGAAACCAAAGATTATCAGTGATCTAGAAGCTTTTTGCATGTGAGGAATGGGTTCAGATTCCAGTAAAGAGGTAACAGAAGCTTCTAAGAACCTAGAGGCAATGTTTGGAGGTTATAAAGTGAAAGGATTCTCCACAAAACATGACTTTTATGGGTTAAATATTTGTGTACACTCTCAGAAAAAAAAGGTACAAAAACCATCACTGGAGCAGTACCTTTTCAAAAGTTACTAATATGAAAAGGTACTAATAGGTACACTGTAGATAGAAATATGTACCTTTAAGGTACTAAAATGCACCCTCTATAGGTAAAGGTACATCTATCTATCTATCTATCTATCTATCTATCTATCTATCTTTCAGCACAGCACAGCAATGGTCAATCCCAGGTTTGAAACCCCTGGTAGGTCGCTGTAGGGTCATGTCGTGTCGGACTCTGAAGGTGACAGAGAGGGTGTGTGGGGGAATCAAAGCCTTGATGTTGCTTTGAGGGTGTGTACGCATTCGTAATTTGTCCCCCGTCACACGTAGACTGCATGGAACCGTTTAGAAGCCCACTGAAGTGCAGGATGCGGCGTGTGTGATGTTGGATAGGTGTGTGGGTGGGAACAGGAGCGTGTGGGGGGTGAGTAACGTTTGAAGGTCGGGGGGCGGGGGGTTGGGGGGATGTCGTGGTCGATGGGTCTGAGAAGGTGACGCTGCCTTGGCAACTGAAGTTGATAATTGCTCTGTCAGTGCAGTGCAAATCCTGGCCGGCGCATAGAAGGCATTAGCGCGGCCCGCGACCAGGCTGCGCAGCATGGCGCTAATGATGATATTTCCCCTCTTGCTCTACGTTCCCCGTCCAACGTCATAAACACTCGGTACGGCTCCCTTGCCACTAGCTGCTAACATATGTTTTTATTTTCATTACTGCATCAATTTCCATGGCTCGGTGAACTCGGCTCTCCTTAATTATTCCACAGTCGTTTTTGCGGAGTGGAGTTTAATAGATTTTAAAGAGCCGGGCTGTCAGAGCTTGTCACAATAGAGTAGATGTTTTAAACTGGAGAGAGTAATTGGTTTGGGAACAGCAGGTTTCTTTGGCACTTCGGCGGAGGCCGGACGGTGGTGGCGAATCACATCTTGGGTTGCGATTTAAAGACATTGGGTTAAATATGAAATGTTCTAAATTGGACGCCGTAAGTGAGTTGATTGCTGTAATTACACCGTGACGCCTTCAATCTTCGCAATGAGGCAAGAAAGAGTCGAAACGTCTGAAGTGTTGATGGACGAAATTTGCGTTGTCAGTCAAGAGAATTACTCGGCTCTGGATGTGGGCCAGATAACCTTGTTTACATCATCTATTTAATAAAATACAATGAAGTAGTGTCACACACCGGTCCCGAACAGAAGCCTTGTCCTCACAATGCTCAATTATATAAAAACAGTATCTCCGATTACAGTAAACACTACCTTTGCTTCCAGCTTGGGTCATCTAAGGGCACTTTACTGTTTTAAAACAGAGAAGCTTTGTTCGGGAAAGCAGACAACACTGGAACGAGCCATATTCTTTGGTTTGAATTCACGCAATCTCAGGTGTATTCTCTTACACCATATCACCCTGTGTATAAACACACACACACACACACACACACACACACACACACACTTTTCTGAGAAGTGTGCTGGAGGTGTACTGTGTGTGTCCCTCCAGCTAGCTGAAACCAGCTTGAACTCAATGGACTAGTCTAGTCCCCCCTCCCGGGCACTTTATGGGCTGGTCTGATCCATTCCCCTGTCTAACACCTCCTTAGAGCCTGCGTTTCCTTTGTTCTGTCAATACACAAACAACCATTCACATATGGCCACTCTGTAATCAGTGAAATACTAGCCTCTGGGCTTTCAGCAACAGAGAGAGAGAGAGACAGAGAGAGAGTTAGAAAGAGAGAGAAAACCATCCATGACCAATCAACTCTTAAAATACCTGTCTGGCTTTCGGTTGCAGATGTTTTCTGAGGAGGACACAGATGAAAAGACCACTTTCCTGAGAGATTCACAATTTTAAGGGAATAGCTAGTTAGTGTCATCATTTACTTGCTCAAAACCTGCACGACTTTGTTTCTTTTGTGGAACAGAATAGGAAAAGTTAGTAGTCCACATACATGAATTTCCACAATTCATTTCCATACACTGTAAAAAAATTGTTGTGATTTTAATGGTAAAATACTGTAAAAATTCTATGGTAAAAACATGTTGATTGGTTAATGGTAAGTTCTAACAGTACATTCAGAACAGTTCAAAATTCAATGGTACATACTATAAAGTACTGTTAAATTTGCAGTTTTTAGAAGTGAAAAACAACAAATCATCTTATAATTTATGGTGAAAAACCATGAATTGACATTCCCAAAAGTCTCGGTGTGACCTTTCATGCTGCTACTGTATATTTTATGGTGAAGTTCTTGCAACTACAGTTGCGTTATATTTCACTTTTTTTTTCTTTTTTTTTAACGGTTTATATATATATTCACAAAATTTTATGTTAATCCAAAACCAGTGGTTGGTTGCATGTCATGTCAATGTTTAAGTGGGCGGTTTTTGACCAGAATAGAGTGCATTATGCCCACTTTTTCAGTGATCTTGGCAAGTATTTTTCCATATTATATATTTTTTCCATAGGAATTGAAAAATAGCTACGAGTTGAATCATAACATTACAAACTTTGACTTGAAGCCAAAAAATCAAAAAGGAAAATCAGACAAAAAATGACTTGAACTACAATTGCATGACATTACAATTATGTATCTAGAAACAATATACTGTAAGTTTATTACAAAATGTGCATATATATATATATATATATATATATATATATATACATACATACATACACACACACACACATATACATACATACATACACACATACATACACACACACATATATATATATATACACATACATACACATGATTCACAATGCTTCATGAAAGTTGATTTATTTTGGTGAGATTTCCTTATCACAATTAACAATTATCTGATTGTTTATATTTCTTTGAAGAATCAGCGGTGGGATCACATTAGTGGAATTTCAGTGAAATATTGACCATTTGTCTATTATCTATTGTCAGTAGCATAAAGTCAGATGCATGAAGTCACTTTCAAACCAAACAGCTTTCTGTCGGTCAGCGTGACAAATTCACATGAGCAGTTTGAACATGAAGGAAATCTGAGTGGGGAACGTTTTTGCATTCATGGAAAACTCCCAATTGTACATATTACTATTGAAAATTTCACAGAGCAAACGTAAATGTGACCACACTTGAATGTAGTTTTTGACCAGGAATGCTGTTTAACAATTATTCAAAACTAAATTTAAATAATGTGGGCTGATGGCAGTAGCACAGAGTAGGTCTGCTTTTAACGGTTTTAAAGTTACTGTTAAAAATCTATTCCACTATGAAGAAAATTAATGAGATTTTTACTTCTGGAACCCGACTTTTGGGCTCTATAACCTGTGAACTGGACCAGACTTTATGTTAAGCCAAAAGTCAAGCTGCGTGAGACTAGATGAAGCATTGGATGCTACAGAAATGTTGCTGTGATTAGATTTAAGTGTCTACTTCAACTGAAGTTTTTTTTTAATAGTCTATATAATGGTTTATCAGTTGAAAAGTGTGCTAAAGGGGAAGGCCTTGACGGTAAGTACACTATTACAAACAACCACCCTTCTCTCTCCAAAGCAGCGAGACTTAATGTGGTAATTAGGGATCACAGTCTGCCTCCTCTGGATTCATTTCACAGCAACATTATTTCAGTAATACATTCACAGATTTGACTTTATCACACTTTTGTTTTGCTTACTAGTAAAGAGTACTGCATTTATTTATTTGCTTTTTTATTAAGAGGTACTGTGGAAATTTAATAAGAGAAGACAGGGTGAACAGGGTCATGAAAAGACATGTCAGAACGTGTGCTAATCGCTAAGCTCCAACAAGAGTTTTGCATTTAGTAAATACTGTAGTAAATTAAGCTCAAATTCTCTTCCTCGACAAAAGGTGATCCATACCAGGTGTTTACGTATGACCTCATTCCCGCTTCAAGCCTACAATGATTATTTTGTCTGATTCGCATTTCTGCGCTCTTCTCATTTCACTGCTCGTATGGTAAGTCTCAGGTTGTCGGGATCAACCTGGCCAAGTTGTAACGATAGATAGAGGCCTTCGCTTCGTAACAAAAAGCCTGCAAATCACATGGCGTGTCACGCACCATTTAGCAGCAAATGGGTTCAATTCATCTCGATAAGAGCCTCCAGAACTCAGTCAAGAAGGAAAAAACCCCAAACCTCATCCCATCATTCTCTGAGAGCTACAGGTGCCCCATGCAACCCGGGGCTGAGCGTGTTTGAAGTGCAGAACCGCAAAAACCACTGGGACCACAATCTGCACAAATATCGCTCACTTTATTTCACTCAGGAGATGCTTAGGAGTGACAAATGGCCCTTTTTAGCTGCACCGTTTCAAAAGCTAGCTAATGTATCTGGAAAAAGCTAAAACAAAATTGTTCGCAGTAATGCAGGGGGAATTTCAAAAGCTAAAGGGGTCTTTGTAGGTAAATATATGGCTTTTTTGTCCTGCTCATTTTAGAAGTGAATGAATCCAACCAACTCTCTAAAACACTGATAGCCAATTAGCATAACAATAGCCCAGTACTTCCACACAGAAACAGCCACCGCAACTTCTGCATAACATGACTAAGAAAGCGATCTGGTTTAACATGTAGGTTTAGTTTCTTTGCATGAACCTATATTGTTAACAATATATTTTGTTTGTTAGAAAAAACTGAGTATTAAATAAACATGTTTTAATGAATGAAAAAGAAAAAAAAGAATTGTTTTATAATAATAATAATTATATATATATATATATATATACACACACACATACATATATATACATACACACAATAATTATATTTAATAATATTATAAATAAACAAACAAAAATAGTATTGTTCTTATACTAAACAATTAGATAAATAAATTAACTATGTTTGCTATAATAGCCAATGGCTAATTTTTTTATTGTTTTTTAAACGTCCTATGTATGTAACTTATGAATGTATGTAACTTTCACTGAAAAAAAAAAATTACTGATTTGTTTGATGCTTCCACACTGAAAAAAAAGAAAAAAAGATGTATGATTTACTTTACAAAGAAGCAGCAACACATTGAATTAAACATGACATTTTGAAGTAGAAAGACTGATATACCATTTTATTAAAAACTACTCCAAAAAAAAAAAATCCAACTTGGATTTTTTTTTTTTACAGTGCAAGACTGTCACAAATCATTCAAAATGTGTTAGCTAGCTGACAAGTGATATATTGAAATCACCAGAATATCATGAAAAAAGCATCGCAAAGCATAAAAAAAGAAACTTCAGATGTCGTTAAGCATCAGTACACAACAAATGTTCTTTATGATTCCATAAAGACCTTTTAACATCCAGGGAATCTTTTCATTCCACAAAAGGTTCTTTCTTTATTTATTAACTGGTTAAATCATACTATGTAACTGAAAGCTTATTTAAGGAACCCAAAATGGTTCTTCTTTGGCATCACTGCAAAAACCCCTTCTTTTGTAGAGTGTAGGGTGATGCTGGTTCTCTCAAAGGGCCTGAAACACTTTCACACCCACCCTGGGCCATCAAGCCACACTTATTGTTGAGCCCTGTGCTTGGATTGGCCATCAGCAGATCAAGATTGAGGAACAGCCCTTTGGCTGTTAACAAAAACCCATGATTCATAAAGTTTTACAGGAGTAACCACAAACCAACCACACAGCAGCTTCTAAAAAACCACTGATGAGCTATTAAAACCTGAAATGAAATCCTTTCCAAACTGGCCCTTGCCTCTAATGCCTCTCAGTGCTCAGAGCCGAGGGTTTTTGTGGGCAGAGGAATGCAACTCACATCTCTGCCATAGCCAGCCGAGAAGGTAATGCACTCACATGTTGGCACATGTTAAGGGAAGCGCACCTTGTCTCTTATTAATAAAGCTTGGCCTCCTCTCTCAAAACTGGCAGCTCGGTCTTTACCACTTCACGAATCACGCGGCGCACGTCGCAACCGTCCAACACAGACACCTTTAAGACGTGATGATATAAAAGAGGAACTTAAAAAAAAAAAACATCTCTAAAAGCAAGCATATATTACGCAAACATTCACAATAAACACACCATCGAGCAAATGCACTGCTTGGAGAGAGATAGAAGCTGTGGTTTAGGTGTCATTCTAACAGATTAGAACAGGATAGAATGTCAAAGCTCAGCGCAGTATAAAAAAAAACAGAAATCTGACAATGACAATGATGGCTTCCTCTCTGTCTAATCTAAACATACCAGCACGATCACTTATTTTCCCCTTGGGCTATCGTATTGTTCCACTTCCATTCTGAAAGCTCTCCACAAATAGTTGAAATGCTTCTTTGCTTTTTTTGGGCTGTATCTAGACAGCGTGTTAACATGTCGTTTTTGATGTACCTGACCTCTTACAGCGAAATACACACAGAGCAGATCTGAAAGAAAAGAGAAACAGCATGTAAATGAACACTTAGACATGTTGGCAATAATACTCACACAAACATGCAAATACACTAAATTGAGAGAAAACTTAAGGCTGGGGTGAGCATAGGAGACTTCTTTCAGAAACATCAAAAAAATGCAATTATATATAATACAAATATTCCTAAAGTGAGCGTTTACCCCCTGAATCCAACCTTGTTCAGTTGCTGGGAAATCAAGGCCACGTTCGCGCAGACCCTGCTTCAGTGCAGATTCCAGTGTGATATTGCAGAATAATTAGTCCCTCCATCTCATACTTTAGGCATTCTTTTTTTCCATCGATGAGGAAAGGATTATGCAATGTGTTCCTCCAGAGGCCCATGCTACCTGAGAGAAAGTTCACGCCAGCACAGGCATAGCTGGAGACTGTGGGAAAGTGAACAGTTCCACAAGTTCGCAATGTTAATGAAACAGTTAAGAGCTTAGTTTGCTACTAATGAACCAATGGAACAGATGGAACACATGTTGCGGAGATGATAAATTAGGTTAGACTTTTCTGGTCAGCAAAAAAAGAATGAACTCTGAAATGTATGGTATTGTTGTACAGCGTTTGTCCCCAAAAACCTTGTAAAAATGAAAAGCTGCCAGTAATCTAGAAGTCTAAAGAGTCTCAAAAGAGAGCGAGAGAAAGAAAAAAAACAGTTCAAAAAGTTTCAGTTCACCTCGCTTCTTCTCACATGAAGTGATGTGATTTTCAACTGGTGCATTGCAAAACCAAAAAACGTAGGTCTATTCTGGTTTGATTGTGCAAAAACAATGGTTAAATCCTTATTAGTTCTTCTTAATATGCAAAAGAAACCTTTGTTCGTTACATCAAAGGTTCAGTTCAACTGAATTCTATAGTTTTATTGCAAATTCAACTGCAATTGACAGATGTCAGTATGGTCCGGTTGTATGACATTATTCCCTCATCCTCAAAAACCAGAACATCTTTATCAGTTCATGCATTTCTTGAGAACAAAACCCATGACTTTGGGTTCGATTTGGCACTTTCAGGAATGGTGCAGGAATAGCTTATTTCCACTGCCACATTTTTAAACTTGCACCAACACAATAAGTCACAGGTAATAATGGTGTTCGGCATCATTGATGTCAAATTTGGCATGACCTGTAAGCGGAAGAGTAGCCTACTAGTGAATAACTATTTGATTTTTGGTCTGTACTTCAAACAATGTGAGTGCAGATAAATTGGCATATAGGCTAACGCTTGACCCATGTTCTGAGGAATACTGGTGTCCAGGTCTGACTCAATCACTCATTATCACAGCTCTGAGGACCCAAATGAGACTGCCAAGCTCATGACAGCTGAAACTGAAGTTACGTCAAACATTTAATCAGCCTTGATCCAACCAGTTTTTGCCCAGAGGGTTCCCGATAAACATGCCAAGTTGCCATTCCTTCACTCTCCCACAGTCAATGTTTACAAATCTGTCTCCTTTGCACTTCAGCAGTCTGTTTTATCACCGTGAGCATGAATTCTTTGTTTTACCTGGCCCAGGTATATCAGACAGGTTCAGCGCTGCATCTTTCCATATAGAGCACTAACTTACTGTGAGACTTAGGCTCTGTTCCAAAACTGTCTACTAACTACATGGACAGCTACCTTTTAAGGGAGCATGATAACTGAACTGGAACGCACTGCGCAGGCAACAACTTGCATTATAAAAATAGCCCACCAGATGCAATATTTGTTATCTTTATAGAGGTTTGTTTTGAATTTTACTAAACTAAAAACAGTGTCCTAATAAGCGTAAAATAACACATGACACACACACATATATATATATATATTTTATTTTTTTTTTGTATATAATTCCCAAATACTAGTCAATATAGTCACATTTAAAATTGACATTACAATTAATTTGGCTGCTATCCTGGGCTTGGCACAATGCATTATCCATTTACATGTAATTTGCTCAAAAGAAAGTATTTTAGAAGGTAGGATATTTGTACTGCTTGACCTTCGCATCTGAAGCATGCCAGAATTTAAATAAAAAATAGATTTATGTATTTGTATTGCACATAAAACATCCATCTATTTGGATTACAGAGTTTTAACATAAAAAATAAAAATAAAAAAAAAGTATTGCGATGCATATTCGCCAGTCATACATAAATGAAACAGGACATATTTGCTCAATAAAAGCATGGCTTATTTGCACTGAAAAAAAAAATCTTGGTTTATTATTAACTTTATACATATATTTAAGTTTATTTTAAATAATCATATTTTCAAAATGCATACAGTTGTTCAAATCATTAAATTTATTCAGGTAAAAGAAAATGCAAATATACACCAGCAATCTTCAATTAGTTAAATTGTATGGGATTGAAACAAATTTGATTTATAGGTGATAAATATATAAACCTGGTTTTTAGTTTATTATTACTGTTGCCGCAATCTTATCTGTTATTCAGTCATACACAAATCTTATTTGAAATCTAAAAATGCATCGTATTAGGTATTATTAATCCAAATGGATGGAAAATGTATATGCAATCCAAATACACAAATCTTTAATTTAGGCCCTTTGTATGTATGT
This sequence comes from Acrossocheilus fasciatus, assembly GCA_036784905.1. NCBI lineage: Eukaryota > Metazoa > Chordata > Actinopteri > Cypriniformes > Cyprinidae > Acrossocheilus > Acrossocheilus fasciatus. Next base: position 19,686,188 of record CM071951.1, on the reverse strand, counting down.
GTGATGTGTATGATGCCTACAAAAGCAGCTTGCTAGGTTTTGGAAGAGATGGAAGCCCATTGAGGAAGCGACTAAACTGGTTCCACTGCACCTGTAACTATAAAAGAAACTAGTATGCGAAAGTATGCTTTATGCAACCATAAACATTTCAAACAGCAGCACACTACATTAATTTCACATGACTCATTATGTTGCATGCTTAATTCAGTTACCATCTCAGAAGTTAATACTGATGTTTTGCGATTTTTAATCCAATTTTGTGCAAAAATGTCCTTATTTTTGGCAGCCTGATCAAATAATGAGTCAAGAAGGAGACGTTAAAGATGTCGGATGACGTCGCTTCCAGTTCATTCATCACAATAGATGGAAGGTCAAGTTGAGCGCATATCATTGTGACACAGTTTTCCCATGCAACTCCGGCTGTATATTGCACATGAGAGTATTACATACATACAAAAAATCTGCATGATGTTCAGAGTTCTCATACCGCTTTCTTTCAAGGAAATCTCAATTCTACACCTGTTTTTCTTACCTGTATGCAAGAGCATCATGCCCTAATTTTACTACAAGGTGGCACCAGTGGCAGTCGATGCATAAATAAGAAAAAAAAAAAAAACACTTCATAATTCCTTTCATAAGAATTAGGTGGATTGAACTAAAAAATATAATTTAGTGCACAAAGGAACAAGAGTTGAAATCCCAACCTAATGCATAACTATCACTTTTTTAAAAATAAGAAATCATAGGAGTTTCAAATGACAAGAGGAGATGGGTTGATTTCTGAAAACCCACTCATAAACATGCACCTGAAAGCTCAAAGATACAAATATTTTTAAGGAAATTTGCATTCAAAGTCCACCGAGTTTAAAAAATAATCTCAGGGGCCTTTGAAATCTTGGCTAGGCCTATATTGAAAAAGTAGAGCAGGATTTACTACAAATTATAGAAATTATTCTAGTAAGTTTCACTAATATTTACAAAGAAATGGCCGTTTCTTACAGTATATATGTCCTAAAATGCGCAAAACCATAATAGTCTAAGATCATCCAAGGAAAAGGGTCTGATAAATCCTTCTGATACATGTTCTAGTGAACACAGAGATGGTAAAGAGCTGACGTTTGCACAGTTAAACACTAACGGGCAACAAGCAGGACAGCTGCATCTGTCCCATTATTAAATGGGATCAAAATGATTTCTGTTCCCAACATGATCTTGCTGACACTGTTGTTTGCGCAGTCATGACTGGACACTTCAGTTATACAGCTGAATCAGAAAAAAAACTTTCTTAATTCCTACCAACCGCCGATTGGAATAGCTTCAGGTGGAATTTCTGTACGTTCTCCTTCATCCCTGATTCTGCCTGGAGTGTGCGCAGATCTGGAATTCCTCACACTTGGGAAACAGGGGGAATTCCACACAGTAATACTTCAAGTCTTGTCCCCCCCCACCCCTCCACCCTCCACTCCCCTCACACACACCCTGTCTGCTGAGCTCACTTCCTGCTGTAGGCTCTGACAACAGGAAGTATAAGTGTCAGCAGGCATAATGAAGGGGCGTCATCCAGGTGAGAGGCTGATTAATTGTCCCTTACAGTACAGAGGGAAGGAACTTTCCATAAATCAAAATACACTGTCATCATAAGCCATTATCGCCACCATGTGGTGAATGCATGAAGAGTAATTTCCAAACTGAACTAGCAAAGCAACTTCAGGACAAAATTTACAAGGAAGGATCAAACAAAACCGTATACAAAGACATTAAGAATAAAAAAAAAAAAAATCAAGTAAAAGTGCCTTACTTTTGGAGAGTTTGTGACGGATCTCTTCATTTGAGACAATCTGCTGATGAATGTAACTTTCTTCTCTTCTAAACTTTACTCTCCTCAGAAAGCACCTGAAAAATTAGAGCTGTAAAATAATCACATTGTATGTATAATTCAGAAACTTATATTTGGTGGTAACATATAGCCTGTTTGTTTAGCCATAATGGCCATGAAATGGACCAGGTTCCAGAGTTTAGGAAACATGTTGATCAACGGTACATTTTCCCACAAATCGCTTCAGACATTGAGAAAAAAAGAAGCAAGCGCAGAAAGAAAATGCAAAAGTATTATGTTTCAGCTGACACTTTTATTCTTTCTGTTACACACAATAATAGAACAGAAAACTCTGTTTCTTGAAACAAGCCAATCAGGTGAACACCTCAGGTTGGAGACTTTCAGGAGCAGGAGAAATGATTGCCGAGATTGAAAAAAAAAAAAAAAACAGTAAATTTGTGCTCTGTATGGTCTTTGTTGGCGAGTGTTACAAGAATTTAGAGCATCATCTAAAATGTACTTCATCAGAGCTGCTTTTGAGTCAACGTTCAGAGGTTATGTAGATGTAATAATCAATTAAATCAATCAATTAACACCTGTTATTAGTAAATTAAATTATTACAGCAGGAGACAAAAATAAAGATGCATGGCGCAACTGTGCGATGCAACATACATATGAATGAGGCATTGCACTGAACATTTTCAGATTAGAAAGGTACACAATATAGTTTTTTGTGTTAGTCTAGCCAGATGTCTTGTTCTGAAAACTTTAGGGTGGTAAGAACATAATCTCGCCTCTGGGCTTTGATGTTAGCAGTTACAACAACACCTTAGCAGTGCACTTGATTACGTTCATCCAAAGGTGGAGTATAGGCAACTTCACAATGTTATAATTCACAGACAAAAAGTTGTTATACAGTATTTATTTCACAGATTAACTAAAGCTGGATTACTTCCATTTCCATCCAAGAAAGGAAACCAATCTAACACTCCAAGCGAGCAGAATGATGCAACAAAATTAAATTGCTCTCAATGAAATCGACATCAACAAATAAGCAGCACTGCGTGACTGCATTATAAACCATTTTGTTGATCATAATGGAACAATATAGTGTTGTTGAAATGCACTGCTTGTTTGCAGCATATACATTGTGTGTGTGGGGGGGGGGGGGGTCACGCTTGTACCAATTTCACAAAACAAAACTAATTAAAACAGCTCAAGGACTGATTCTTCTGCTTTCAAAAAAACACATACATATATTTAACGGCTTTATCTATTAGCACAAACAAATTAAAATGGCTTAGTGCAAAAATAAAACAACTGATATGACAAAAACATAAAATAGCAAAAGCATGATTTTAAAGTTTGAAATCAACTAAACATCTTTTTTTAATGACCTAAACCATGGACTAACATTCATCTTTTTAACAAGGTATAATAGTCTGGCCGTGCTTCTCAAGAGGATTTTTATGGGAGAGTCTATAGCACTTAAGATAATTGTAAATACTATTTTAAACGTTGAAGGCCATTGGAATTTCTGCAAGACAGAATCCTGAGGGCTGCACGGAACACTGTGAACTAGACGGAATCTTCAATCAGACGGAACACTCAGAATCCGACTGAATCTTTAACATTATTACAGTTCAGCTGCCATCTTCATATGAAGAAATTAAGGGGACGATTTACAGCGATTATGGTTTCAAATATACACAAGAAGCAAACTGGTCTTGGGCTGTGAAAAAACTATTTCGCTTAAAATAATGTTCAAGTGTTGTTGTTTCTTTTCTTTTTTTTTCTTTTTTTAAATGGCCTCACAAAAAAAAAATTAAATAAAATTGTAATAAACCAGCACCACTGGTTAAGAGTGATGCTCACAAAAACACCCAGGATCAAATTTTACCCAAAAAGCAAAAGAAAATAAAGGAAATTATATTTTGCATTAAAAAAAAAAACAAAGCCTATTTTAATGACCATTAACATTACTGCATTAATATCACTTTTTCCCACATTATTTTAATGATGATTTCTATTACTATAAAATAATAAAATTAAACTTATTTTATACTGTACTTTTTTAATTACCGGTACCATGATTACTATATGTTTTAATCACCATAAATTATAATCTCTAACACAAATCAATCCATGAAGTATAAATACTTTACCATTTCATTTAATTTTTTTCAAGTCTTTTGAAAAATCATAACGAAAAACATTTGTTTAGTCCAAAACAGGCTTCATTTACTTCATGCAAAATATAATTTCATTAGAATTTTGAGATGAAACATGACCTGCACAAGTTGATAAGATTTAGCGAGATTCACCCATAGTTCGCTTTTAAAATTATAACTGCCTTAGCACAACATCCCATTAAATGTTCTTCTAAGAAACCACTGTGGACTTGACAAAAAAATTCATAATTAAAAAAAGAAAAACATATATAAAACATGAAGCATGTTATCTCTGCCATTGCTGAGGTTCCTTCTGCTCTATCCATCTTTAAAGTGAGAGAAGAGCAGGCGGATCGCGTTAAGACGGGAAGAGGCCAGATCGCACAGCTGAAGTGCCGTTACTGGCTCAGCCCAGACTTCTGCTGCACCGGGACGCAGAGCAGCCATTACTTTTTTAGTGATTGTAAAAAGTTCCAAAGGTCTTTGATCACCTGCAAGAAAAAAAAAATGGGGGGAGAGAGAGAGAGAGAGAGAGAGAGGAGGGGGAAAAGGATGAGTTGGTGAAGCTGGAACAGAGTTTCTCTGATGTAGCGACTCATTTGGATGCTTAATAATTAGAGCCGTGTGAGTCAGTTTGGACGAAAAGCTCCACATTAGTGGTGCGTCTGGGGTATAACTACAGCGCCGAGACCAGAGGAAGGGGGTGCAGTCGTTGTACATACCAGAGGGTATGACTAGTGCCTCTCTCTGACAAAGACATGTCTCACACCTCTTTGCCTGCTGTGCTCCCAAAGCCGTTTTTGCTTGAAAACACACTCGCACACACACACACACACACACATACATGCTCCACCCGTTGTACATCTGAGAGGACACCTGCGCTGCAAGGACACGCTCCAGCCTTGTTTCTAGAACAGACTCACAGGGCGCAATGCATCAAATAGCTCATAACTCATTACCGACCAAAACACAAAAACATCTAAACTCTGTTCCAAATCCAAGTGAGCTGCCTTGCTGCATAATTTCCAAGGCAGCATCCCAACTGAAATGGGACCTCAGAAGTGATCTGGAACCATCTTCATAGGCAGCAACACATATAAATAGTGCTCATCGAGTGAAGTGCACAGGAGACTTGACTCAGTTGATTTGCTAGCAATATGATGAGTAACACAAAAAGTTGAAATAGTTGAAAATACTACAGTATAATAGGATCACAGAATCAAGAAGTTGCTATGTAAAGCATAAATCTGTCTATTGTACAGATTTATTTTTATTTCATTTTCAAACAGTTTCCTAATTAAAATAGATATAGAAACTGAATTTAACCATATCACTCGACAACTATCTACAATACTTTTTAAAATGCTGTCTAGATATGCAGCTCACTAGGTTTTGGAACAGCAAATACTGGGACCATGAAGCAGGAGAAATGTAAATGCAAAAGAAAACCAATTTTCACAGCTGCAAAGCCATAAAACAAATAATGGCATGATGTAGTACTTGTATAACATACAAACTGATTTTTAGGGCTAATGAAAAAAAGTTGTGGGTTTGATTCCCAGGAAACGGAGCCATTTTTAAACCTTGAATGTAAGTCACTTTGGATAAAAGTGTCTGCCAAATAAATGAATTTGAATTTAAAATATGCTTAAATGGATAAAAATAAGATCACAAAGAAAAAATATTAGGGTACAATGAGACCTGGATGTGTTTTTGTAAGATCCACCCCGTTAGTACCACTAACACACACAGACATTTGGACTCTCTCGTGTGTAATTCATCCTGACCAAAGAGGAGCTACAGCAGACATGATCGTGCGCTTTAGTTAAAAGAGAGATTTTTCTCTTTTGACCCAAACGTGGCCATTTGTGAGGGCTGCTTTAGACTACTGCAATATTTCAGGTCAACACCCAGCCTGACACATACGAATGCAAAAAAAGCTCTATACTAAAAGAGACAGCGAGAAAGGAATGAGTGAAGGAGGGATTTAAATCACAGCTAAAGATGTCAGGCATGACAGCTCTCTCCTGTTCTTTTGAACGCCAAGAGGTCAATCAGTACATATTTCATTTGCTGATAAAAAAAGAGAGCGGCAGGAAGATCTCAGTATGCCACCCCCAAACGACCCACTAAGACAGAAGTTGCTAAAGCCTGAAATATACTCAAATTGAATGTAGATGTGATTATTTCACTATTTAAAGGTAACTCTATCAACCTCTTAAAGTAGGGTTATTATAAGTAACTGATGGTATATTTATATAACAATGATGCACATTTTTGAAAGGTTTCATGTACAACGCCCATTCACACAGATCCGACTAAAACACTGCATTATACATGAAGAGTTTGCAATTTCAGGCCCACAAAACGCCATTGTTGTGTAAATGAGCAGTCAAAACCCTGAAGAAAAAAAAACGACCACGTAAGTGGTCACTAAACCTAAATTTTCATTACTTGAAATAATAAAGCCAACTAAAATTAAAAAAAAAAAAAACATAATAAACTAAAACTTATTTTTTATTTAGTTTAATTTGATGTTTTTTTTATTCTGATGTACTAAAATTAATAAAAATGAAATAAAAATTAATAAAATATATTGACAATTTAAATGAATAAAAATGATAAACTACTACTACAACTAAACTACAACTAAATTACTAAAACTTTAACTAAAATTAAAATGAAAACAAAAAACATTAACTAATTCCTGAAATAAAATAAAATATAAAAAAACCACAAATTTATTTTATTTTAGCTAGTTGCCAAGTTAACATTTCCTATTTACATGTAGTTTAACTTGATGTACTCAAATAACTAACACTGATTTTTTTTAATTAAATTAAATAAACAATAAAATCAATAAAACCTACTAAAAATTAAAAACATAAAAATAAAAATGTATGCAAAATATTAATAAAAACTATATTAGAATATAAATGACACTAAAATAACACTGCCTTGAGGTTTGTTACTTCCCAGTAATGCAAGAACGCAGATGGGTAGTTGACGTATCAATGTGTCCTATGGTGTGACGGAAAAATGTAACAATTTATTTTTTAAAAACTTTAACATTGAAGACAAACCTCTCTCATGCTATTTGTTACTCTAAGAATGAAGAAACATTTTTCTCATGTTAGTTGTATGTTAAGTTTTTTTTTTTTTGTTCTACATTTTGCTATGTCACACCATAGGACATAGTCCAATTTTTATTTGTCAACTACCCATATAACTATGTTGAACTGTTTCCCTTCGCATAATAGAGTATATTTCAAGCCTGATGCTTTGATATCTCTTCGCCGGCTGAGGAATGTCTCATCTTCCGAGCTGAAGCGTCTTAATCTTTTAAGTGGACATTTCTTACATAAAAGACCTCTTAGAAGTGTTGATAAATTTTGTCAGGGCCATACATGCTTTTTACGCAACGTGCGAACACTAGAAATACTCCAGCCAGAGGGTGACAGTGCTTTATGAAAGCAACGATACTCACTTGTTTATCGGAGATCTTGAAAGCGCTTCTAGCGTAGTTCTCAAACTTCTGTTCCGTCTTTGGAAGTGGCTTCCCCTGTTTCAGAGAAACATATTTTTGTAGAAATGAAATGGCCCTTTTTCATCACTTGTGTCTCTCTGCTAAGTGTTGAGATCATCCTGACTCCAAGCCAGAGCACTGCTGCCGTGATGAACAGCGTGAGTCGTTGGGTGTTGGACACACTTCAGTGCACTCACATTTTTTGTGGCCTTTACAGTAATTCCAGTTCCCCTTATCTACAGCAGACCGAATGAAATCACACGGACACAAATCATCATATCTGCTCAACACAATCCATCCGTTGTATCCTTCCAGTTTTAAACTAGATATTACGGCACAACATACTATTCATCTCGCTCTTCTGTTTCTAGCATTCTAGAAGTGTACGACTAGCGTAGAGATGTCTAAAAGGAATCTTAAGGGTTTTTTCAACCTGCTGTTGATTGTCACAGACAACAGTTGACTAGTCCCCTCAGTATGTGCTCTAACATTCAAAAGTTGGAGGGTTTTTTCTTTAAGAAATTAATACTTTCATTCAGCAAAGATGCATTAAATTGACCAAAAGTGACAGTAAAGACATTTATAATGTTACCAAGATATCTACACTGACATTCAGAATTTTGGGATCAGATTCTAATGTTTTTCATTGGAGTCTCTTATGCTCATCAAGGCTGTGTTTATTTGATCAAAAATACAGAAAAAAACCTGAATCCTGAAAAGTATCACAGGTCCCAAAAAATATAAAACAGCACAACTGTTTCCAACACGGATTATAAATAAGCATATTATAATGATTTCTGAAGGATCATGTAACACTGAAGACTGGAGTAATGATGCTGAAAATTTTGCTTTGCTTCACAGGAATAGATTATAATTTAAAGTATATTAAAATAGAACACTGTTATTTTAAATTGCAATAATATTTCACACAATTAAAAAAAAAAAAATACTATATTTTTGATCAAATAAATACAACCTTGATGAGCCTAAAAAAAAAAAAAAAAACTGTAAAAATCGTACTGATCCCAAACTCTTAAACGCCAGTGTATTTTAAATAAATGCTCTTCTTTCGATCATTCAATTCATCAAAAAATTCTGAAAAATGTAATTTTCATAATCAATAATCATAGTTACCACAAAAAGATTAAGCGGCAACACTGTTTTCAACATTGATAATAATAAAAAATGTTTCTGAGCAGAAATAAGCATATAAGAATGATTTCTGAAGGATCATGTGACACTGAAGACTGGAGTAATGATGCTGAAAATTCAGCTTTGCATCACAGGAATAAATTGCATTTTAAAATATATCCAAATAGAAATTTGTTTTTTACATTTTAATTATTTCACAATATTATTTTTTACTATATTTCTGATCAAATAAATGCAGCCTTGGTGAGCACAAGACTTCTTTAAAAATAAGATTTCTTTCAAAAAACATAAAAATTCTGTACCAACCCCAAACTATTGAACAATTATGTAGGTGGTGCTGACATGCATATATTTATTATAGACTCATAGTTTATACCTTGTGTAGTTCGTTTTGACAAACTGAACAAAGAATGACACATGGCATATCACATGTGCGGTAAATTCACATTATGAAAGAAATCCTACAGCATCTCACTGCATGGTGTGTTTGCATGCAGTCATACAACATTTAAAGGATCAGTACTGGGTTCAAAAACATAGCAATGTAATGAGAGACTCACAAAGATCAGGAGGCTCTTATGGATCTGAGGATGTGAGGATGAAGAGGGTTAGTGGTCAGGGGTGCATTTGGGAACTGATTGAGGAAGTGAGCAGGTGGACTCAGAAAGACTGGATAATCCTGATACGATGAGGTCATCCCCCCTCCGGCCTTTAACTCAGACACCTCATTAACATTTGACCACCTCATCATCTGCTAAGTCGGCGTACTTATTGCTGTTAACACACAGCATGTGTGTGTGTTTGTTTGTATGCATGTATGTATATATGTCAGGGCTAAAGCATGTGTGTGATTACAGAAAAGAAATGCATTCACATGAGAGAGACAAATATCAAAGTGAAAGGGAATATGTACCTCTTTAGCTGCTAATGAAAGTTTGCTTTTGACCTCGCTCAGGTTGGGAGTGCTGGGAGACTTCCCAGAAGGCCCTGCTGCAGACTTGTCTTTTACTTTCTGTGGTGTCTGAAACAAGAAAAATGCTCATTCTTTTAATCTAGAAAAGTTCAAGTTAACTTTTATTTATATAGTAGTGCTTTATACAAAGCAAATAGTTTAACAGCAGTTTCATTCATAAAGAGGAAAATGACAGAATCAATTATGCAAACTTCATCAAATACGAGACAAATCCAAATTCTGCTATTCGATGTTGATTCAGTGAAGTTCAATAACATTGCAAAAATGGTCAATTCTAAAAAATTCAATTCAGTATAAAGCACCTCAACAGCAGACAACACGGTCTTCATTCAGCTCAAGTTCTGTTTTCATCTAATAGCATCGGATTTCAAATATCATGCTAGATATTAACAACAAAAGGCCATGTACAATCACAAATGTTTATTCTCATTCGTAACATACACCATCAGGCTCATTGACCCATTTAGCCTTAATAACCAACGGCCTAGTCTGGCCCACAGACCTCTGCACTAATGACAGCACCCTTTGACAAATTTGGAAGAGGTTCAAATGATCCTTTTATTGCTTCCATGCAGGAGAAGACAAGCCCAAAGCACTTAGATGTGGCAGGGGGACGGGACGCTCTGCCAAGAGGAGAAATAAATGACGTGTTTTTCAGTGACAAGACTATCATTTCCAAACACCCTCATGTTATACAGAGATCAATAACTTAATGTATCAGCACATGATTACACACTGTGGCCACAAAAATACTTTTAAACCAGATTAATGTCCATTAATATAATAACCAAGGACCCTGCAGGTTTTCAGACATAACTTTATTTTTCATTGTCATTTTTGCAATTTACTGACTTTTTTGTAAGAAGAAACTGGTTTCAGAGCCCCACAACATCAAATTTAACGAGCAAGTACAAATCCAAGGGAGCTTTAGAGATAACTAAGTGAATATTAACTGGCTACAGCGTTTTTTTCGCAGTAAAAATTGAATCATAATAGGAAAAAGAAAGGTAATGTGGCCAATGCCATTTTTATCCTTTCCATCACAGAAACCAAAAATATGGGATGCACCATATATTGCACTCAAATATGTTTAAGAAAATTTGTGTGTGTTGCATATAAAATTTTCATCCATTTGGATTACAGTTTTAACACGACATGATTAATGACAGAATTTTCATTTTGGGGTGTATTTAACAGATTTATGCTCATTTATGACTGACTGGCAAATATGCATCACATTAAGGTTATTCATTTGTTCAAGTTAATGCATTCCAAATGGATGGAAATTTTATATGCAATTTAAATACATAAATCCAAATTTAGGCTGTTTATGAGTGTCCCTGTGAATGATTTTTCAGGTTTTGGACACAGTTCGTGTTTGAAGTCAGTTTACCTCAAGTACACACAGGTGCTGTAGCAGATGCTAGAAGCGTCTCCTGTGACCGCTTGTGATCGTGTTTAGGAGGGCGGATCTCTGATTTCGTGACTACATCGGATGGTAATTTTCTTTCAAAGCCAGGAAAGTTTACCAGGTGTAAACGGTGTCTGTGTTGGTGCTTTGAAAGTAAAATGTTTATGTGCTCTCTGATACTCTGTCATAGTACAGAAGGTCTGAGAGATTGTGAGGGTAAATGTCTGTATTATTACAGCTTCACTAAAGAATCTGGTGTCCACCCTCTAAAAGAGCGGGTCTGTGTCTGTGTGTGCTCATTGCGCACAGGTGTGTGTCCAGCTTTCAGCAGAGAGATACTATCCCTCTGCAGACTGATATAAGCTCTCTCTCTCTCAAACACACACACACACACACACACACACAGACACAGGCACACAACACACTGGCCTGTCCATGCACGCAGCCCAGCCAGGAATCCACAATGATTGTAGGGTTACATTGATGGACAGAGCCTTGTTTTACACAGTAAGTGAAAAAAATGAAGAAATGGGAGACGTAAAGCATGAAGACTTCTGGCATATGTGAATATATGAATGCTGCAAATGACCTCAGTGCCCTTTAAAGTGAACCCAACTGAGACCATCTTGAGAGGTGGTGTGATTATTACATATCTAATATCTATTCTTTTTTAAGAAAAAAAAAATATTTAAAAGATACATTTTGATTTATATATATTTTAATACTTTTTATGGCCTCAGGAAATGAACAAATGGAAGCTGAATTAGCTGAATTCATTGTTATCGTTAATAATAAATAAATAAATAAATTTAATCTTCATTCATTGAAATTAATTTAAATAAAGTTGAAATAAACCTAAAATATAAATATTATATAAACAACAAACTTGAAAATTAGAGTAAAATTAGTTTATTCCCTTGGAATCTAATATTAATAAAACTGAAATAAACTAGAGCTAAATTTATACAAACATATATATTATTACATTATAAAATTACTAAAACTTCAACTAAAATTAAAATGAAAAGTAATTCAAAATATTAACAAATATATGAACGAATACAACAATAGTATACATCATTTTAAAATAACACTATACACACAAACACATTTTAAACAGTTTGCATTAAAGAAATTAATGCAAATAAAATTTTCCCAGTCCTACTAATAAAAAAAAAAAAATAGTCTAAATGTAAAGTTTGTGAAAAGAAACTAAAATTGAGTTTCTTCTTTTTTTGTCTAAATTTGGTGAAAACACCACAAAACAATCTCTAGATGCATTATTGTGCACCAGTTCATCTTCAAGGCGAACAGGTAAACATCCCAAAAGAGATCCTCCAGAACTTTTGGTCCTGCTAGATGAAAGAAGAAAGTGAAGGAGGAACAAAGTAATGGACAATGTCTTCCAGTCTTTCTTTGTAAGAACAAAATAAATAATCCCCTTTTCCTCTGTAGCGATTGACGAGCATGCGATAGATCAAAAGGTATCAGATTAAAGGACAAATGCACTCACAACACACACACACACACACACACAGGACTGGCAGAAGGCCAGAGAGGCCCGGTGTGGTGCAGTCATTATATAGCAGGGCGTTTTTGTGTGTTGGGAAAGGACAGCTGTAGAGTCAAGACAGCTGACAGACAGAGAGCGCAGCGAGCTTTTTAATCTACGCCAGACACTGATTACAGATGCCAGGGGACGGCACTTAATCATTAGCACGCTAGCATTTGATGTAATCAGCTGTCCTCAATACACACAAACACAAACGCGACTCCACTGAGCCATAATCGAGCATGTGACTTCAAAACTTTACTGACCTTTAACAACCAGGGACATTACCAATGATCTTGCAAATTGTTCGCAGCTCTATTACACTAATGCAGTTTTTATGTATGTTAGGACAGGTAACCGTCTCAGCTGCCTAATAGGAATCGATTTTACAAGTGTCCATAGAGCCGTCTTCTCAGGCTCTTCTCGGCATCCACTCTCAAATACTTGCATGCTCTGGAAAGATTTCTGACTAAGTGCATAACAACTCAGTTAACAGCCACTTCATTTTCTCATTTTTGACTGATTATATTTTATGGCACAGGGAATGAATGAACTGATAAAATGCATACCTTGAATGTAATATGGATAAAAGCACCTGCCAAATGCATAAATGTAAATGCACAACCGGTGGTCAATTCCGGTGTCATTCAATTTTTTTAAAATCTTTTTCAAAGTGTCTTTTTCTCACCAAGGCTGCATTTATTTGATCAAAAATGCAGTAAAATGGTAATATTGTAAAATATTATTACAATTTTAAATAACTGCTTTCTATTTGAATATATGTTAAAAAGTAATTAATATTTATTTTCTTATTGTTATCAATATTAAAAATAGCTTCATATTTTTTATGGAAACCATGATACCTTTTTTAAAGGATTTTTGGATTGATTAAAAATTCTTAAGGATAATTTATGTGAAACGGAAATCTTTTGTAACATTATAAATGTGTTTACTGTCACTTTTAATCAATTTAATGCATCCTTCCTGAATAAAAGTAAAACAAATTGTAGAACTTTAACATACAGATTAATTTTAAACGTTACAAATTTAAATCAACATCTGTCCATAGACCATAATTCACTTTTTAACACAATGGGCAGGCAAATCTGAAATTAGACAAAGTGGATAATACAAATGTGCCTAAAACTGCCAGAAATTAGCCAATCAGAATAGAGACTGCCATTTGGAGGAATCCTTTACCATAAGATGCTCAATGAGCAGTCTGTTTGCGTTTTGGCTGAGGCTGACTAACATAAAACTAACTGGACTTTAGGCATGAATATTCTTGTATAGTTTATGACAGTGCACATGCCATTCAAAGATGAAGGCATCTTACAGTTCCATACTATTGTACTAAACTTGTTTCTACATGCAAATACAGTCTCACAGAGCATTCCACAACTGCTAGTGCATGTCAGTGTGAAATGCAAGCGATTTTTCTTCATGCATTCATACAGATATACAGGTCTCTGTTGGGAGAATGCAAATTGTTAAGAAATGCAGCTTCTGCCATGCTCTAATGACAGAGCACTCGGTTTCCGCTCGCCTCATGGCCTGCAGGGACACCCAACACCAAGCCCTAATGATTTCTAATGGCAGAGGAGTGGCCACCGGAAACAAGGGTGCAGAGAAGGACGAGTAGGAGTATCCCGACCGGAAGCAGAAGTGTAAAAAGTGCCAGAGTTTGAGAAAGATGGGAGGATGTCTACTTGACTGTCTAATCTCGTCAGGTGTTTTAACAACCATGTCTTGCACCACAACATGGCCATTATGGAATTAGCCAAATGTGGGTGCACACACACACACACACAGCCCCCCGGGTGTTTCTATAACAGTAGGTAATTAGTGCTCCTCACGTCAGGCATCTAAGATGCTAATAACATGCTTACTGAGACTTACATTGTTAGGTCAAGTGAACTGCCAGCGGGAATGATGGGAAACTCATTTTGACATTGTTAAGGGATGTTTCACACATTGTGTGGGTGCTTACGTGTTAAAGGTGGTCCGGGTTTGAATGCCAAGACCAAAGGTCACCCTGTAAAGGTTTAAACCTGTCCTGCAGGGGTGTGTTCTAGGGGTCAGAGGTCGGATAAATTTAAATTTAAAGTGGTGAAAGTTCAGTCTCGCCTTTGTTTGTCACCTGCAAAAAACTTGCCCACTTAGGTAATTGGTCATTTGGTTTGTGAAATCGCTTTGGGATGTGTGAAAGGCAAAGCCTGATGGACATTTTTGGGCATATTTAAATCTGGTAATTCATCAAGCACTCAATAGAGCGCAACAGTGACCGCCCACTTTTTAATTGTCATTGGGTTGACATTTTTCCTCCATTAATTTTCTCCATAAAGACAAAACTGTCTTTAGAGCTCTGTGATGAACTTCACAACAAAAACATTTTATTTGCTGTAAAGAGGTATTTGACAAAGCTGTGTCCTTTTATAAGGTAATAGACTTCTCTTCCCATGGAACACAATGAATAATGTAATCAAATCAGAAACTGCAGTACAATACAAAACGTCACAAAAAACACTAAAATATCACATCAGTATTCAGACTTTAACTCAGTCCTTACTGTTATTTTAGTACCTCTATAGTATACTATATTTTTTGTTAATTTGAATTAAATTTTAATATTTAGTATTTTCATTTAAAATTGTTATTTTTATTAGTTATTTTTTAAATGTCTATACTATATATGCATTTTTTTTGTAGCAAAACTAAAATAAAAACACAACAACTAATATATACAATAATTATAACCATTTTTTTTTTTTTTGGTTTGTTTGTTTGTTTGTTTTTTTATTATTATTTTGTATTTTTGATTTATTTTTTATTTTTTGGATGTTATGTATGAAAAATAAAAAATGTTGATAACAAAATAATTATAACCATATTAATTTTTTTTTTATTATTTATTGGTTTTTGTTTGTTTAGTTTTAGTTATTTTAGTACTGAAAAATTATGCCTTGGAAACTAGCAAAAGTACACTGTAAAAAAAAAAAAAAATTGAGCCAAGTTAAAATTTTAAGGCAACCAGCTTCAGCAGATTTTTGAGTTTTCTCAACTTGTCGTTTATACAACAAAAATTTGAGAATCTCCCACAAAAATAAGTTGAGCAAACTCAAAAATCTGCTGAAGCTGGTAAAAAAAAAAGTTCACTCAACTTTTCTTTTTCTTTTTTTACAGTGTAAGTTTACCTTTTTGTATTTTATTTCAGTTAGCATATTTTAAGTAACAAAAATATTTTTATGCTTTTAGTTGGTAAATGATGATAATTCTGCTTTGATAACAATTACAGCCTCAAGTCTTTTTGGTTATGATGGGACAAGCTTTGCACTCCAAGATTTGGGGATTTTCTTCTATTTTCTTTCTCCTCGATAGCTCAGTTTGGACGAGCTGCCAGCTGTAGGAAGATTCTTCCATTTAATAATTATGGAAGCAACCTTTAATGTAACAGCCTTAACCAAATTTGTGCCTCAACACAATCCTGTCTGAGCTCTGCAGACAATTCTTTTGACTGGCTTCATTTCTGCTCCGATTTGCATTTTCAGCTGTTAGAACTTATATAGACAGCTGGGTGTTTTTCCAATTCGGGTCCAATCAATTGAATTTGCTACAGATTTACTCCAATCAATGTGTAGAAACATCTACAAGAGGATCCAGAAAAATGGGATCCACTTGAGTAAAATTTCAAATGTCATAGTAAAGAGTATGATAGTAATATTTCAGCTTTTTCTTTTTAAGCTATCACAAATTTGGCTTTTGCTTTGGCATTATGCCCTATGGAGTGTAGAAAAAAAAACAGAAAATATATTTAAAACACACACATAAATACATTTATGACAAAATGAATTTTTACTTCAGTAACCCAATTTGTGCGCTCAACTTCTCTCTCAAGTTCACACTGTTCTTGCGTTCTGTGTGGATGACTGCTATTTCTCTGGATGTCTTTGAAGAACTTTTACTGTGCGTAGCGTTCCTACTCCTTTATCTTTCTGATTCAGCTCCACAATTACAGCAAAAGAAAAAAAAAATCTACATCAAAGAAAATTCAACCCCACACTACTGCATGTGCACCGGTCAAAGAAGGAAAATATGTGATTAGAAGAAAATCTGGTGAATGCATTTCAGATTCCCAACATCGGTCACCCTGCCAGAAGGCCGTGGCTTTGTGAGTAGTTTGTTGTTTTAAAGCAGACCACAAATGACCCTTCAAATTGGGCGTTTTGGGATTGTTGCCACCAGCAGCTAGTTAAGAGCGCTTCACCATTTCCTTGCATGGGAAAATACAATGGCCCTTTTCCATGAGCTAAAAGAAAAGCTTTGAATGTCAAGATGTTTTTCTCTAAAATGCTTGATTATTAAAGGTGTATTAAGTGCATTGACTCTTAAAAAAAAAAATACAGAAATAATGGCTTCGGGATCCTCGTGTCCTCCCAAGACTGGGCGGTTTTCAGCTAATCACAGCTGGAGTTTTGAATGCTGTTGCACACATCTATCTTTAGGGGTACTGCTGGTCTAATTCACATTTTGCTTTTGGCGGTGTTGGCTGATCGTAAACAAAGACAGGGCGTCTCATTATCCCGTGGTTTTCTCTGTGAGGCTGCCATGTCGTCGGCGTCCTAAACTGCACCTGGACGTTTGGTAAGAATTACCTCTGGCACCCACTGGTAAACTTTGGCTTTTGGTTGGCACGGCTTGGAAATGGGACGTGGACTGAATACCAAAACCTGAAACCCAGACGGCTCCTACATCTTGCCGTGACCCAAACAAACTTATCCTGAAGCAGACCTGATCAGTATGACAGTATATACTGTACAACCATAGAAAAACCTTTCAATGTACATCAGAACTGGTTTGTTTCTTTACCAAAGTGTTACATAATGTGAAGCTGTTTTTGCACTAATACCAGACTTCATTTATTACAAATAATCGTATCTTTTGGTTTGCATCCATCAAATACCAAATAAGATAAAATAGGTTTTACATTTCATTTGAAAAAGAAACTTAGTTTGCTTAATTACCCACATATAGGCATGGATATTAAATATTAAAACCATTTTACCAGCCAAAAATGGCTGTATTGTGATATTACGCCATTACCATTAAGTAAAATTACTAATAACATGATTGCTTTGAAGATTTTTGGCATACGGACCACATCTATTTTTTTTTAGTGCTGTCAAACGATTAATCGCATCCAAAGTAAAAGATTTTGTTTGCATAATATGTGTGTTCTGTGTATATTTATTATGCATATATAAATACACTCACATCCAGTATATATTTTGAAAATATTTACGTCTATATTTATATTCATATAATTTATATTATAAATAAATACATTTAATATACACATGCATGTGTGTGTATTTATATATACACAAATAACAAATATACACAGTACACATACATACATTATGTAAACAAAAACTTTTATTTTGAATGCGATTAATCGTTTGAAAGCACTATTTATTTATTTTTTTTAAATAAATCATAACTTACCCGTGTTTGGGGCTTCCCTGATGTCCCGGCTTTCTTGTCTGGAGAGCCGTTCTGCTTATCAGCACTCTTCTTCTTCTCTGGGGTCTGGAAAAATGGACAGAGAGAAAGAAAAAGAGAGACACATTGCAATCCCAGGTTAAAATGTGCAGAGAAAATATTTAACGCGTGTCAAAGACAGAGCCGCTCCAGTCACCTGTCATGCTCAGTGTTAGAATCATAACAGTGGATAATGTTTGTGAATTGAGTGATTGTGTCGGCTTTGCTCTTCAGTGATGTAACACAATACGCTTCTCAGATGTTTATTTCAGTCGGCTGTCAGAGAGCCGTGATGAAAGAGAGCAGTAATTTGTAGAAAGCGCAGCCTGTCTAGTCACGGCCTAATGGGACCACAGTACACTGTCATTGCCCTATAACTCTATACCCCAGAGAGAAAAACACACAGCGGAAGAAAGACGAGTAAAAAAGGTTGAAATAAAGAAATACGGATGGGTACTGTACACTTTCTATGAATCTATACACACACAATTTTAGGCATTATAAGCAACACTGATAATGTAAATCACCATCTTATAACTAATTATACGGTTGCTATTTTTTCTCAGGAACAAAGTTAGAGTACATTATAAGACCTAATGTGTTACTTGAACACTGTAGCATACATTAATAATCATAAACAGACTTCATAGAAAGTGTTTCCAGCAAAATGAACAGGTTCAAAGATAGATCTTGAGACGGCTAAAGAAAGAGAGAGTGAGAGATTGAAAAGCTGTGAGAAGAGAAGAAAGCATTCAGGATGGGGGGGATGAGAGAGGATGTGGAGCGTGTGACAGAAGTGCTCGTCTGTCGTCTCTCCTCAGGGCAGGAATCAGCCCTCACAGAGCAGGTATGTACCCGCTTTGATCTCTAAACACACATACAAACACACACTGTCACGCGCTCTCAAACATTTTAATACACGTACACACAGCAGGGTTATTAGCTTTTATTGTGGTCGTCAATTTCAGTTTATTTCCACTGAGTTTTAATGGTGCATAATTAGTTGAGTTTTTAACTACATGAATTTACATACATTTTAGATCAAAGGTCTTCAATCCTGCTCCTGGGGACCCACTGTCTTGCAAAGTTTAGCTCCAACACTAATCAAACACACCTGAAGCAGCTAATCAAGCTCTTCAGGATTGATTGAAAATACACTTACAGCTGTGCTGAAGCAGGTTGGAAATAAACACTGCAGGATAGTGGATCTCTGTTTTAGATTATAAATAGACTACACATCAAAAGTTTTTTATGTTTTTGAAAGAAGTCTCTTATGCTCACCAAAGCTCCATTTATTCAATCAAAAATACAGTAAAGATAGTGATTTTACTGCAATTTAAAATAACTGTTTTCGATTTAAATATATTTTTAAAGTGTAATTTATTCATGTGATACAAAGCTGAATTTTCAGCATCATTACTCCAGTCTTCAGTGTCACATGATGCTTCAGAAATCACTGTAATATGCTGATTTACTGCTCAAGAAACATTTCTTAGTATAATCAATGTTAAAAACAGCTGTACTACTGTACTGGAAACCATGACACATTTTTCAAGATTCTTTGATGAAATGTATTTGATCATGTATTTGAAAAAGAAACCTTTTGTAACATTATAAATGTCTTTACTGTCACTTTTGATTCATTTAATGCATCCTTGCTGAATAAAAGTATTTGTTTTCTGACCCCAAACAAGCAAGTGATGGGTAGAGAGGTGAAGTCAGGCTGTCTGTGAATCTTACCGGTGCACATGTGATCATTACAATCCAGACAGAGAGAAAGCTTCTGTGAATACAGACGGATGAAGAAAGGATGCAAACAAGACATGATAAAGATGAGAAGTCGCTGAGGTAACACGAGGGAGGAAGAATGTGTGTTATATGAAGAGACAGACAGAATGTCATGTGCTCTTAACGTTGATGGGATAATAACAGGTGGTGATGAATATGTGATGCAAAATCCTCTGTCTCAGGCAGAGACTGGCACCTGCTGGTCACTCGGCTTCATTCAGGACAACAGTGCTAACATGCAGCAATGTAACGTAATACTATTCAAAAGATTGGGGTCAGTAGGATTTTTCCTGAGTAAATTAATACTTTTATTTAGCAAGGATACATTATATTGATCCAAAGTGACAGTAAAGTCTTTTAGAATGTTACAAAGGGTTTCAGTAAATAAATAAAAAATGCACAAATTTCGGTTTTGCATCAAGAATAAATTACATTTTAAAATATGTTATATAAAGTATATTATTAATAAGAAGAATTTCACAATATTACTGCTTTACTGTATTTTTGATTAAATAAATGCAGCTTTGGTGAGCATATGAAACTCCTTTCCAAAGCATTAAAAATCTTTTCGACCCCAAACTTTTGAACGGCACTGTAATACACAACATTTCCTCTTTTCTAATGGTGTACATGGAAAAAAACAACAAGACTCACTTTCTGAGGGGTTTTGAGGGGTTTTGAGGGGCTCTTTTCAACAGCCTTTACCTCTTTGTCGTCATCACTGAAAGGAAAGAGAAGACATGAAGAAATGAAGACATTTGTCAAACAAATAAAAATATAAATGAAAAAGTTAACACTGAACAAACGTGAGTTCTCACTCGTCATCATCATCATCGTCATCATCATCGTCATCATCATCATCGCTATCCTCATCCTCGTCTTCATCCGAGTCCATTTTCAACTTTTTCTGAAATGACGGAACACAATCATTGGAAACATTGAACATTCCGGCAGTAAAATCTGAAAGGAAGTGACTAGTGAGATGCTAGAGACAAGTATAATCATGCTATTTTTTTTATTAATGCATTAATTTGTGTTTTATCTTGTCATTGCTGCTATTCTATTAAAGCAATAAGCCACTAAAAATAAGTATGACAGTGATTTCATCATAGGTACATCACAACAACACCATTTAACCCGAGTAAAAACACTGTGACAGCTTCTCATGGCTTTCTGCTTCAATAAGAATTCTGGGATCATTTCAACACTCTGACAAAAGATTTCAAACAGACTCCCTGTGTATCACATCGATGACAAGCTGTTGCTTGTCTCAGACACTTATCTAGAGGATTAAGTGTGTATTGAACAATGTGTCTCTTTATTGAGATTCCACAAAAGTCAACAGGGC
Organism: Acrossocheilus fasciatus; assembly: GCA_036784905.1. NCBI lineage: Eukaryota > Metazoa > Chordata > Actinopteri > Cypriniformes > Cyprinidae > Acrossocheilus > Acrossocheilus fasciatus. Next base: position 19,664,912 of record CM071951.1, on the reverse strand, counting down.
AACCTCATAGTTTCTCTTTTAATGTTTCTGGACACCTAGTTAAACCTTTTTCATTTCTTATTAACAAAAGACAGAAAGCACCATATTGTCTGTGATAAATACACTACAAAAATGGCCATCTTCCTTATTAATTTTTTTTATTTTTTATCACCAGTACAAATATCTAAACATTATTAAATCAAGATACATTTACTAGAGAAGATATTAGGTCTTTTTTTCTGAAAAATGCATCAAAATGAATTGAGTTTATGCTTAAAATAGAAAATAATATACTTCCTTAAAAGTGAAAACCAGATTTTTTTTTTTTTTTTATTATTCTATTGTTAGATTTTTTTTCTTGTTTTAAGCATGAACTCACTTCATTTTGAAACATTTTTTAGAAAAAAAAAATATATATAAATATTTAATATTTTTTAGTAATTTTACTTCTCAATTAACTGTATCTTTAAGAATATATAGATATTGTACTGGATAACAAGACAAGAATATCAAGATTTTTTATTTTTTTTTTGGCCGCATTAAGTATCCATCTCTGATTATCTTAAGGGAGTTTTATGTGTATTGCACCACAAAACAGTCATCATTTCATAGTTTTTTAATGAATTGTATATAAACAGCATTATCTGTTGAGTGGTTTGAGGTGAGAGCTCACCTGAGCCACTTTTGCAAGGGTCATGTTGGACGGTCTCTTCACTGGTGATGTATTATTCTCCTCCTCCTCCTCCTCCTCCTCCTCCTCATCCTCTGATTCCTTCACACCTGAGCAAACCACAGAGATCTCCAGACATCAATAACTCTGATTTAAATAAAAACAAAACAACTTCACATGTCCACGTTTTGTTACAAAGCCAGTCTGACATATATAAGTGGAAGCGTAAATACTGCACTCGTTTAATATCCCGAGAATAGAACTGACATGCTGAGAGTGTCTGAACAGCATGTGCAAACATATGGAAGTGATTATATCAGAGAAAATGGTGTCACATGGTGCCGGTTAATTCATTTTGAGTCCGTATGGAGAGTGAAGGGCCCTTTCAGACGGCCGGATTACTCCCATGGACGTCGCAACAGGTTGAGAGGATCATTTCACAGAGAGAAGAAAAGAGTAAACAAGAGAGACAAAAGACACATCTGGGAAATGATTTTCCTAAACTGAGGTGCATTCCCAACAACGACATAACTCGCTGATTAACCACCATAGTACGATGCATTGTTTTGGAAATGAACTAGCTAGTCACGACTGCTTCCCAAACATGGTCGCATCTCCGTCGTTTGAACCACATTAGTTAAACAACATAGGGCCACTGTTAATGACGTCACACGCATGTGGAGGAGGAATAACTTCTGCTATTTAACTGATTAGAGATCTCCAAGATGCTACTGTATTGAATATGGCACGTACTGACTAATTCACTATTTTTTGTTCCCTGTTATTTTGCTTTATTTGATGTTTGATTCATCGCGGCTTCCCTCTAACGGCATACTCCTGGGTTTATGCACATTTGCATTTATGCACTTTTCAAAATGGACTTGGAATGGACAAGCAAAAATGCATAATTAAAATGCATTTATATTGATATAGAATGGAAGATACAGATATTACTGCATGTTAGCTTGCTTGTTGTGCCCAAGAGCATATTTATTTAAGCCCATATATCTTACTAACAAGAAACTATGCTTCTAACCACAGGTCAAGAGCTGTAGTTCAAACCACACAAGTTTGTGACGCTGATTGCGAACGTTCGTTTGAACTATGGTTTCGGGAATCACCGAATCGTTGAACTATGCTGGTAACGATGGAACTTGCGAACATAGTTGACTAACGATGTTTTTGGGAAACGCACCCCTGGTCGTGTTCAGTCCTAACAAATGAGAAAAGACAAAAGGTACTCACTGACGAAATGCTGACCGCTGATGTAGACCGGCCCCCCTCCGGACTGCAGGCGAAAGGACACCGGAGGCGTGACCTCAAAACCTCCCAGACTTAGCTAGATGGAAAATGCAGACACACATATTGTTGTAATCCAAACTAAGTGAGAATTATCAAACAACAACAGCAAAACATCTTACTCATGGTCTACTTTTAGAACAAAAAGAAAAACTGTTTAGAACACAGAACATAGCTTGTTAAACGAAAAATAAAACATCTTGAACTTGCCACATAGATGCTCTGTTTTAAAACTTAACCTACACAACCATGCAAAACTTGGGGTCAGTAATTTTTTTATCATTTTTTTTTTTTTTTTTTTTTGAAAGGAAGTAATGCTTTTATTCAGCAAGGACACATTAAAGGGTCATATGATGCTATTTTAAAGATCATTATTTTGTGTATTTGGTGTAACACAATATGTTGACATGCTTTAATGTTCAAAAAACACATTGTTTTTCAAATACTGTACATTATTGTAGTTCCTCTATGCCCCGCCTCTCTTAAAGGCCTCATTTTCAACAAAGCCCCTCCTTCCGACAAGCACAATCTGCTCTGATTGGCCAGCTGACACAGTGCATTGAGATTGGCCGAACACCACGAGCACACGTTGGAAATGCAACGCCCCTTTCCATAATCGCGAGCTTCAGCTTTCAAAATAAATGTAAAGACAGTTAATAATGTCGTTAGTTTTACCATCAGTCCAAGCCCGAGAGAGGAACAGAGTCGTGTGAAAGACACAGTGATGAAGCTCGTATGTGTTTGCACGGTTTATACAGCTAACTGTGATGTGACCCTGTCTTTCTCTCTCTCACACACACACACACACACACACACGACACGATACTCTACACGGCGCAAAACTCCGCATTTGAACAGTCAACAGAAAATACTTAAACTAATAACAAAACATACTTACAGCCGCTGATTCAGAAGCGCCAGATTGTCATAGAAAAGTAAGAATTGACCCATTTTTTTTTTTAGAAATAGCCTTTGTTCACAGCCAGCCTTGTACTCTCCTAGGTTAATAAAACTGTCGTCCATAAAATGCGTTGCACAAATTCAAACATTTGGGTTGTGCTGTTCTGTTGCAAGTAATCTTAATGATTCCTAACTGCATCTACTTTCGGAAGGCCAAATAATGTGCTTTTGCTTTCGCATAGAAACACACAGCGTCTCCCTAACATGGCTGCATCAGCACTACTGCGGTTACTGAAACCACACCTTCTTTCTTTGCATGATCATTTGGGGTGACATTATGCAAATATTTCCACATCGTGACGTAGACATGTGGGGGCGTGTTTGAATGAGGCGTTTTAGCCCGATCTGGATCAGCCTTCTCTTTTAGATAGAATAAATCCTTTTGTGGGAGACTTTGAGCTTTGTAACTCTGCAGATCTTATACATGCACAAACAGCTACATAACACACTAAAGAACAGGAAAAATAGAAATCGCATCATATGATCCTTTTAAATTTATCAAAAGTGACGTAAAAGAAATGTATAATGTAATAATTATAATCATTTCTATTTCAAATACATGCCATTTCAAATAATAAATGAATGCTATTTCAAATAGATGTTCTTTCTAATAATTCCTAAAGGAATGTATCCTGGTTTACATAAAAATATGAAGCAGCACAACTGTTTTCAACACTAATAACAATAAGAAATGTTTTTACGCAGAAAATCTGCATATTAGAATGATTTCTGAAGGATCATGTGACACTGAAGACTGGAGTAATGATGCTGAAAACTCAGCTTTGCATCACAGGAATAAATTACAATTTAAAATATTTTAAAATAGAAAACAGTTATTCCAAATTGTCATAACATTGAACAATATTACCATTTTTACTCCATTTTTGATCAAATAAATACAGCTTTGGTAGAGCACGATTTTGGATAAATTTTTTTGGTCTCAAATAAAGATCACGATTCTCTCAAGATTCTGAACTAAACAAAATACTGTGACAAAATATTATTGCTGATGTCTATTAATTTGAATGAATTATTTAACATTCAATATATAAGTTTTTAAAATATATTTGATACACCAATTTTTTATATGAAAATTATCAAAGAGCAGTTTGAATGAATGATTCAATGACTCATAAAAACTTAACTTGTTTCATTACTGGATCAATCAGCATTTTTGAGCAAATCTCTTGAATGAATGATTCAATGAAAAACAAGTTTTAACAGTCACTTAATGCATTCGACACAAATGTCATTTGAAGCACCAGTTAGGCCTACGTTCAAAAGATTTGATCACTACCATAGACATCAATGTTTATATCTAAACTATAAACTTTCCTCCCAGTATTTCTGTGATAATATGAATGACTGTAAGACAGAAATAATAGTGTGTAGTTTAAAGACTCTTTGTGAAGCTGGGGGGGTTGGTTTCTCGTTTTTTTTCAAAGGTTTAACAGACAAGGGGCAAATCGTGGTCATATAAAAATGTTATCGCATGAGTGTTTGAATCGAGATTGCGATATCTTTTAACAATTAAAACGTTACTCCACCCCAAAATGAACGTTTTGTCATTAATCACTTACCCCCATGTCGTTCCAAACCCATAAAAGCTTTGTTCATCTTCGGAACACATTTTAAGATATTTTGCATGAGAACCGGGAGGCTTGTGACTGTCCCATTGACTGCCAAACAATTAACACTGTCAATCACAGAAAAATATAAAAAACATCTTCAGAATAGTCCATCTGCCATCAGCGGTTATGAGTAAAGTTATGCTTTGATTTGAACGAAAACAGCGTATTCGTGTGGCGCAGCTGACACAGAACAGCATACGCAGTTTGCGTCTCCAAAATGTCGCTATGCTGGCGCAGAGGAGAGAATTGTTGAATAAAGCTGCATTCACACTAGCAGCGACTTTCTCGCTGCACGTCGCCAGGGGCTGGTGATGAGATCGCTAGTGGGCGTTCCCACTACTGGTTGCCTTGACAGCGAGTCAGGTTTCTTGCTGCTAAGTTCAAACTTTTTGGAGGCAAAAGACTAAATATAATCTAAATCTCAATTATATCCGTACATACAAACAAAAATGAATGAGAAACAGAGCCTACTTTCTTCTGTTTATCTCCGGCTGAGAGGAGAACGATTACATGAGCTCAACCATCTTCTTTCCTATTGGCTGTCGCTCCCGAAAGTCGCTCTTCGTTTGCATAAAGGATTCTGAACTTTGTCGCGTCGCTGGACACGCCCCATCCAGTCGCCAACGGTCGCTATCGCTCGCTGTCACTCTTGTCGCCGGAAATCGCCGGCTCTCCATTGAAATTAATGGAATCGTGTTACTTTGTCACTGCGTGTCACTTGTAGTGTGAACGGGGCTTCAAGTCATTATTTTTGTTTTCTTTGCGTACAATTATTTTGCCGATGTCTTTCATTCTTTTCTGGGCCTTGACAGTGTTAATTGTTTGGCAGTCAATGGGACAGTCACAAGCCTCCTGGTTTTCATCCAAAATATCTTAAATTGTGTTCTGAAGATGAACAAAGCTTTTACGGGTTTGGAACGATATGGGGGTAAGTGATTAATGACAAAATGTTCATTTTGGGGTGAAGTAACCCTTTAATCATGCAGCTCTAAATTTTGGTAAGCATAATAGACTTCCTTAAAAATAGGGTTGTTCCGATTCCGATACTAGTATCGGAAATTCCACCGATACCACAAAAAATTCTGGCATCGGTATCGGCGAGTACTTAAACCCATGTACCGATCCGATACCATTTTTAAACAAGATCTATAGTTATGCGCGCTAGCTTTGCTTAACGCTGCAAATCGGAAATCAATTCTTCTTCGCTGCTCAGAAAGCAAACACAGGAAGTTGTGCTGTGTTGCCACACAAGCAACCACTATTTAGAGCAGTGAAGAAGAAATACAAACGTGCTGGCACATTGCCAGTAAGTTAAATCACTCGCATATGTGACTAAATCTTCACCCTGGGCGACTAAATGATGTCTAATATAAGCCACTGGCTAATAAATGATCAGATTTTACTGGGAGGCTATGTATAAGTTTAGCACAGATATATTGTCACCCGCTGAACACTCTGAGCGCTTCAGAGTTTTTCTCTCCGCCAAGCGATCTATTTTTCAGATCATCTGAATGGATGCGCAGCGCACCTGTATTTGACGTACCGTAAGCTCTAGTGTGAAGTGCACAACTCGCCGTCGCTTTGCTTTTTTCCTCACACACACACAGAGAGAGAGAGGGAGAGTCTTACGTGTAGCGCGTCAATTCTGCATGGTATGTAAACGTTATTCTTTGTTGTATTTTGCTGTCAAAATAACGGAGTTCCTTTGGAATTCTTCAGCTTTTAAGAACTGCCGGGTCCTCTGGTAGTGGGCGGAGCTAATGCGCAAACGACAATCTCACTGGCCGGCGCTCACCTATTATTGTCCCTGTTTTGATTTCAGCAAATAAGTTCGAGCCAATGCAGACAACCTGATTAATATTCATGAATCCAGCAGCTCGTTAATCCTTAGTGCGTTTTATATTGCTCTTAGCAGAATTCATAGTATGATTATTATCTTATCAGTATTATTGATAGTTTTTCCCCATTTTTACAGAAACACTGAATGACCAAAAAAGCACCACCACCGGTCCTAAATTCAGTTAAAATAATTGCCACTCTATCTATCTATCTATCTATCTATCTATCTATCTATCTATCTATCTATGGTAAAGCACACCATAAAATAATTGTATCAATTCATACAGGTCTAGTAGTACATACAGCTGTATAACCAGATACACACCCAGGTATCGGATCAGTACTCGGTATCGGCCGATACCCTGAGCCTAGGTATCGGACTCGGTATCGGGAAGGGAAATCGGAGGGTATCGGAACATCTCTACTTCGGTCCCACTTTACATTAGGTGGCCTTAACTACTATGTACTTACATTTAAATTAATCATTTGATACAATGCACTTATTGTGTACATACATGTTTTTACATTGTACTTATATTTTTAAAAATACCTATATGTACTTACATCTGTAATTAATTTCTGTAATTACATTTATAATTACACTGTCAACCCATCCCTTACACCTTAACCCACCCTTAAACCTACCCATACCACCAAACCTGTCCCTAACCTTACCCGTATCCCACCTCAATAGCAGCAGAAGTGTTTTGCAATACAAAATGAACACAATAAGTACATTGTACTTATTTTTTGATGTAAGTACATAGTAGTTAAGGCCACCTAATATAAAGTGTAACCTCTACTTCAAAACCACTGAAAACCCAAGTATTGTAAATGATTGAATATTAAAACTTATGCCATGGTCTATCTGAATACTCGATTCTGATGGCAGATGTTGATTAAACTACACAGGTAGTTCCAGGTCAGTTTAATCACGTTCTAGATTAATGCGCTTCCTATAAACATTGGTAACCACAGTAACATACAGTTACGGTTGAATAGTACTACAGACGAAAATAACCGTCATTTTTAAAGTTCCGGTCAAATATTGCAGCGCAAATATTATTAACATCTTTAATATGTGAATGCTGGGAAATGACCATGGCATAAACGGGATAATCAACAGCTAACTGTGCATTAAACGATTTGAATGCACTTCACGGAGGCAACCACCCTCCGCTGTGCGTCGGGCGGTTCTTCGCCTCCACGTTGTGCATTCAAATCGTTTAATGCACAGCTAGCCGTTGATTATCCCTTACATCAGGGGTCTCCAACCTGTTTTATGATATCCCATATATGATATTGTGTGATATCCATCGGTTCACCTTCTACAGTATAAACTACATGAATACATGAAAAAGGAATCAATTCGGTATGCCGCACTGTCTGAAACACGTCTCTATGCTTGTGCGCGCTTCGGGTGTGTGCGAGTACAGCGTGCAAGTAACGAATTGAGTTCTGTTTCGTTTCTTCTTGTGGTTTTAAATAGATTGAACATTTAAATTGGCAAATTAATCTGCGAATCACATGCTGAACGGTGGGGTCTGGACCTGGTCCGTATATCACGGATCAACTGCGATCCGTTTAAGCCCTACGACAAATCAGAGCAATCTTTTATTTACTAATTTAACCATCGTTAAATTGCTACTCGATATCAACCGCATAAAACGAAAATAAAGAGTAATTAGAAAAATCATTTACGCACAATAAATAACAGAGCGTCATATCTATACACATTTTCCCCAGAACTTTCTCGCGACCCGGTAGGAATTCTTCCACGGCCCGGTAGTGGGTCGCGACCCGGTGGTTGGGGACCTCTGTCTTACATAAACTACTAAGTGTTTATTATCAGACAATTTTGTACTAAAATCAGATAATAAATGCTAGTGCTGGGCGGTATACCAGTTAATACCGAATTCCGGTGTTTATTTTTCTTATGATATGAATTTTTAAAATACGTAATACCGATGTCATTTAAATAACGTTCAAAACGCAAAACTGTTTGAGAGGGGTCTCTTTTCAGTATTGCATTGTGCCGAGGACACAGCTGTATGTGTTACTAAGAGTGAAAGTTCTGAAGCTGTAGAACTAGTAGAATGTGATGACACAGAAGAACTCATCCACAATATCCACCACCCGCTGCCATCAGCTCCCGCGTCTCACACACACGAGCGCGACTTTAGCACTATATTTAACAACTTTCAGACCCTGTTAGCGGCTTTTTTCCATAGAATATACAAACTGATAAACCTAACGACTTTTTTTTAATAAACTTTAGCTATGGTACGGCTCTCTGCGTCTGTTCTGTGCAGTGAGCGGCAGAGAAGCACCGCATTCAGTTGGCCGTAATGCAGCAGACTCATCAATAAATGAGTACAAAACAGCGTTTCCAAGCACCTGCCACTAACTGACTGTTTGGAATTATAAATATGAGCATATTTATATATGTTAAAATTATTCACTTTTTTGTTTGTTGTTTTTTTTTTTTTTTTTTTTTAGTTTGTTACTCAGAAGCAGGCAGTGCGCTGCATGAGACAAAATAGTAATAGGCTATAGCCAAAACCACCGCATAGTGTAACGTTAGATGTATGTTGATTTTATCAGACGATGTCGCGATTATAAAGGAGAGTGACTCCTGGTTAACATGTATTAATGGTTCGTGTTTAGTCACTATTTAGTGTGGAATTTTTCTACAATATTCGCTCATCATGACAGTAAAATATCTAAGTCAATCTACGGCAGTTTTTCCTCTCTCAGTCAGTAGAAAATGTGGTTAACACCCAGTCATGCATGAAAAAAATAGATACCCTCATATACCGCGAAACCGGTATAATTTTGAAAAATACCGTGATATAAATTTTTGCTCATACCGCCCAGCACTAAATGATTCCCACCCCAAACAACCGAACAAGACTGGTTTCTCAGAAAGAATTCACGACTGGGATCTGTCCTGATCATTCCATGCCAGTACATCTGAGACAGGCCTTCAGCTAAACATTAGCACAATTGCGCAACTCGCGAAATACAAGCCACGGCCAAAAATTCTGAATGAACATTCCACTGCGCCAGGCAACGGCACTTGCATCGATGGCAACCAGATGTAAACAGCTGAGGGCGCGATGGTCTGCTTAATGCTTTAAATGACAGCTATGTAACTGTTGTAATTACGTTGAATGGCGAACAATCCCTCACGTCCAAAATCATCTCGGATGATCCGTTTCAACACAAACGTTGACTGATGAGTTGATTGTCTCCCGAGCAATAGAGACAAAACCTTGTAATTAAGGTACAATTATTGCTCGAGTCAGATATCCCAGGGCGTTTTCTAATTTTGGGATTGAATAAACTGAACAAAATCCAAGATCTTACAGACAGGGTTGAAATAACACAAAAAGGGCTTACAGATTTGGACAAAACAGCAGCTATGCCCTAAAATAGATGACCTCAAGTGTCAAAATGAACATGCCACCATTAAAAACTCCACCCACTGTACTAATCAAACCAGCAGTTGGTATCTATCAGAACACAAATAGAGTTGCAAACCCTGCATTCTGATCGCTCTGAGCCATAAAACATAGATTCCTCCCAGAGCTCTTTGGAAATGCTCACATTTTCCATAGCTGATATAAAACAGAGGCCAATATGTGCTGATGTCATGGAGAGCTTGTGCCTGCTGTCCTGATGATGCAACGATGGCCCAGCCCCTTCAAAAAACAATCTGTCAATCACAACTTGACCAGCCTCGGCACAGCTGGAATTTTTATTAGACACATTCTTCCAATACCATAAAACACCCATAACAGGCATCCCTCCACAGTATAAATACATATACAAGATGTTATTGAGAGCATAATAACAACTGGCTTTGAGTAATCTTTTTTTTATTTACAAAACAAATTAGAGTAAATTGGTAGTATTGTCTGCAATATTAATTTGGAGTACCTACAGGCAAATATATATATATATATATATATTTCATCCACTGATCAGTTTTGCCATTTTGGTCTATTTGGCTTCTCATAACGTGTTTTTGCAGACTAGCGCAGTGTTTCCCAACCACTGGTGTGCCGTGACGGGTTGTCGGGCGTGCCATGGAAAATGATCTAAAACTTTCATATCTCTATAATATTTTGTTATTATTATTTTAAATCAGTGCTATTGGTCATTGTTATGTCTGTTTGTGGGGTTTACAAATATTTAACCAATGAAAAGCATTCAAAAGAGCTTCTGACTAAACCTTGTAACGCCATTGGATCCTCAAATTGTCGGTCAAGCCTCATAACTCCACCCCGCCTCCATTCAGAATGAAGCGCCGCGCAGTTTGAAGGCAGACGCCTACTTCTTCACAATGCAAGGGTAAATAACTGATGTTTGCATAAGAGCAGCGTTTCCTTTACTCAAGAAACGCTGTCTATAAAGGCTAATGTTTTTGTATGTTTAAAGAGCAGTCTGTCTTAGCATTTGCTGTCTAGTTGTAGCCAATACACTTTTGTACGTTTTAAATATCCTGTGCATAGCGGTTTGTCTTTTATATCGTGAGATTTTGGGCAAATGTATTTAACAACAAGAGAAACTGAGTGCCCATATAGCTACAATAAACTTTAAAACTGCAAACTAATGAAAACGTGATGCTCAGATGCGGCCGTTCTAATGATGGACAAAACACAGATCTGTCAATCGGTCGTCGAAAACCTTGTTAACTCCATTTGAGTATGATTTTAAGAAATTAAGTGCAAGTGTCTGATCATATATAAAGCCAAAATACCAACTCTGAAGACGCAATGTTTAATTATTGGGGGGGGGGGGGACCTTTCCCCCTTTCTATATATATATATATATATTACAATGCTTAGTGGTGTGCCGTGGGATTTTTTTACATATAAAAACTGTGCCACGGCAGAAAAAAGGTTGGGAAACACTGGACTAGCAGAAGGAAATTTATTCATTACAAATTTATTTGTGTCAAATGATATCAACTACGATTTTAACATAATTTTATTTTGTTTTCTCAAAATTATTTTTTCTCCTGCAATGGGCGAGAAATCTCCTTTTCAGTAACACTTACATACCTATCCATATTCATAGAGATGTGTACAAATATTGAATCATTTGTCAAATTCCCCTCTATAAAACTTTTGGCTCTAACAAGCCAATAAAATGAAATAATAGCGTCTTTAATGGTGATGTCTGTTAGTAAATTTTTTTACCCTGTTAAACTGGGGTGTCTTGCCTTAAATACAGATTAATTTCAGTTAGGGTTTGGTTTAGGGTTAGTTGCTTGTAATTATACATTAATGGATTGTGCACTGTTGTTCAAAACATACCAATACCAATTATTTAAACAAAAACTCCATAAAACAGCTTTGGAAGTTGTGAGTTGTGAATATTACATGATCTAGGAACTTTGTAGAGTGCGTGCGTGCTATTGTAAAGACCTTTACAGCCTCGTTTTCATTTACGTTAAATTCAATATAATGTCTAATCTGACTAAGGTCTACTACTATAGTAAGCACGCGTAAAATGCGTAACAAGGATGCTGTAAAAAAGAGTTACTGAACCAAGTCAAGTGAACAAAAGCCAAGCAGAAGAACTTACGGATGATATATTTATAATTATTTAGATGGATACACAGTTGAGCATTGCACGTTTCTGTTCATGATTACATAAAACTCTGTAAAAAATGGAGACTAGAACACTTACAGAAGGCAGAACAGACGGCTTCAGTACAGCAAGAGTGATTTTGGTTGTTTTACCATCGTAAGTCAATCCCTCCATCTCCACGGTGTGGAATTTATCCTCCGCTTCAGCACCCAAACACACCTGAGGACACACGGGAAGAGAGGAAACTGGTTTGTTAATGTGAGTTTATGGACAATCAAAATGATTCATCTACAAGATAGTTCAGTAGCACATTTATGTTGAACAATGACAACAATATTCCTAATACAGAACTTATAGCAATGTTATAGAATAGAATGTGAATAAATCAGGATAGAATTTTATACTGAATAGAATAGTTCTTTACTAATAATTATATGAACTTTAAAGTAAAAAAAAAACACACAATAGGTAAGTGGTTTTAGAGTATTAGTGAAATAATTTATAATTAATGATTTCATAAATGATTTCAGAAAACATGAAAAAATAATATAATCGTGCATTTTTCCAGGAGTAAAGAATTAATTAGGATTTAATATCATATATATATATATATAAAAGAACAGAATAGAATAGAACTATAGAGAACAAGACAGAATAGTATTCTTTAAAGTGCTACAGAATATAAAGGACAAATAAAATAGACTAGGTAAGACTAGAATGACTGCACCTCACAACTTCTGCATTTATCTTTAAGGTAGGGCTGATTAAACTATTCAATGCAGGACTGAATATCTGTAATAGTGAGTCATTTTAATAACATTTCATTATTTCATCTTCCTCACCGCTTTGAGTGACAGCTGATGTTCAGCCTCATCATCATCCAACTCAACTTTGTGCTCTTTCTTATCAGCTTTCAATGAGCAACCTGTAGGAAGAAGTCACAAATTATGTTTTATTTATTAATGTTGTATACATGGATGTTTTCCCCCTAAAATTTACATTTTTACAAACAACATCCACATACTATACAACATCATTTATAAAGGCTGTAGACACGAGATCATAATAAACAAAGGGGGAAAAGAAATACTCCTACTCCTCTTGTCCAGAATATTTTAAAAAGAAAAAAGAAAATTACATCTGCGCTCACATCAACATTAGGCTATAAACAAAGGAAAACTCAATGCATGAGGCTAACTGCATTAGCCACAACTCTTTTATTGCACAGCAATACTGAACCAGACGCATGTCATATGAATGCATAATACTGATTATCACATATATATGATTATGCAACATGAGGTTTTATTTCAGCTCACCAAATAAATACATCTGAGGTCGGCTGAGATCTTTAATGTTATCCTCCATTTTTGCGCCACAGAGGGTCCTGTTAATCGTAGTTCCGGCGTGTGGATTGACACTTGAACGGACGAATGAGAGCGCACAGTGGGCGGGCTTTTGGACGAGTCGTCCAATAGCATTCGCCCTTGGTGGTAAAGTAAACTGCTCTTTTGTTTGCTTTTTCTTGCTTTCAGTACCCAATTTATCCGCCAGATGACGCCATATAACAACTATTCAGTACACTTGACTCTGTTTGTTCATCCATCCTTTCATTTTTCTCCAAACCACTTGTCCTCTGTAGTTTTTTATCCAAAATAATATATAATGTTAATATAATGCGCCGAATGCTTTATTGTGATGATTTAATGCAACTTGTCATCTATCCCAATTAAAATAATAATTAGAAGAATATTTTTTATTAATATTGAAATCATTGTTATAATTTTTATTTACCAGTAAAATGATTGTCTTCCCAATGTTTTTTGTGTGTTTGTTTGTTTATTTATTTTGTTCTGCAAAATAATTGTTAGTATAAATTATATTAGCAATATAGCATTAAAGATGAATTTGTCTTTGTAATGTGTAGTAATTTTGTAGCGCCACTTCATTTGTTCACAAGCTTGAAAAACACTAACAAACTAAATGTTAAGACCTTTATAGAATATTCTACTCAAGAGAGAGTTTGTTTGCCTCTCTTTCCAAATGAATCATGTCATTCCAGCTCCGTGGACCAATGAGAGGACAGTTTACTCGCACGTGACTTGTATTAACAATTTTGGTTCCTTTAGAAACTTTGCCGTGTGAAAGCAAACGGCACCAACAATAAAAAAAAGCAACATTGTAATAATTTTAATCCCTGTTTCGGAACAAAGCAATCGCTCTACAGGTGTGAGTTAAACGCGCTCCGAAGCAATGATTCGAAACATCAAAAGATTCATTAAGTTTTCGAAGCTTCGTTTCGAACGCGCGCCTGACGCTCTGCTCTAAAGTTCACTAGTGTGTCGCTTCTCGACTATTTATTAAACTCTTCAGAGGATTTACTTGATTTCCCATTCACAAGAACAAAGCTTTTTGCTTTGTTAGAGGTGACAGCCATAAAAAAAGTGGGAAGATAATCGCTTCCACCCTTCATGCAGGCTCTTGGTGAAAACAGACATCTTGAAAGAAAACGGTTGAAAACAGGCAGCACTTTAACGTGAGTGACCCGTATACACATAAAGACATGCCGGTCTGATTACACACCCCAAAACACACCCATGCCTGTCGGATCTCAGGGTTTTACAGAACTCTAGAGAGCTCTGTAAAAATTATATATTTATATCAGTGCTGTCAATTGATTAAAAAACTAATTAATTGCACATTTTTTTCTGAAATTAATCGCGATTAATCCCACCTAACATTAAAGTATTTAAATATACTTTTATATTGCAATAATTTCACATTCAATCTTCAAATTAATGTACGAACAACTTTTTTATGACTGAAGGACAGTATCACTGACACCAGTACTACTGATTTCTCTATAAAATTGCCCTTTGGACTGTAGCCTACAGACTATAGTCATATATAGACTATGAACTATAGCCATTCAACATTACAGTATAATTGAGAGCTATCAATTTTAACATTTATTAGACTTTAAAAAAGTAACTTCTAATTTAAGCGAACTTAAAACAATCTTCGCATAAACCCATTATAATAAATGTCATATTTACCTGCGCCCTTCAGCAGAAATATACAGAAATTGAAACTGAAGTTACTATCAAACACTAAATTCTAAATTAAATACAGATGAATCCTTAAAGCTACAAAAGTTATTGATTTCCTCTGTTTTTCTTTTGTTCTGTAACGAACAGACATCAGCAGCTGGTTATTATATTTTGGCTGCTATTTCTTTAAGAGCTGCCGCTGAACATGAAGCGAATCTGACACGCATAGTATTTTCTCTCAACTCTCATCAACTTTTCTGACCCACTTCGGGTCTTAAAGTCGCTAGTAATGAGCTAACGAGTTGAATCGGGTGTGTTAGATGAGGGAGACAGTGCTGGGTTACTCCAGAACAGTTTTGAAAACCATTATAGAGACCATTTTATGTTCATAAATGTGACTCCTATAAAATATGAGTCACATTTATATGAAACTCATATAAAAAATGACAATCAGAATTTCTTCTTATTTTTTGGCCATGCAAATAACAACATCTGCACCAAATTGCAAATAATTACTCGGTTTGGCCTCCAAATGAAATTTTTCTTCAGGCATGAGCTTCTTATTCTCACTTAAATGTACCATTGCAAAAAAAAAAAAAAAAAAAAATGGACTATTCTGATTATTATTTCATATGTCAGGCTTTACAGAGTTCATAGGCCTGTCTTTCATACTCTCAAATATTTTCCTAACTTCTCTCTTTCACAGAAATGTTTCTGCAGACCTGTATCTCTTTCTGGAAGAGAACCAGCTATCTGATTTTCACAAACGCAGATGAGCAGATCAGCCATTTAGATGTGTCAGTAAAACTGCAGGTATATCAAATGTGTTGTGTGTTGCTTTACTGTGGTGATGCTCTTGACGGCCCGACATTTGGTAGAGATTGTACCACAGATGCTATGAAAAAGCCTTATTATGTTGCATTAAATTGTATAGTAGTGAGTGTCATATAGTACTCCATTCTTTTCTTGATAAAAAGAAATTGAATTATTTTGAAGGACTTGAGTAACTAGACACATAGATAGCCATCACTGCATCTGTATAAAGATAAAACATCAATACAGTCTATTTGAAGCACACCAACACTCTTAAAATTAAAGGTGCTTCACGATGCCATAGAACCTTTTTAGTCTAAATGGTTCCATAAAGAAGCTTTAACATCTGTTTCACAAAAGGTTCTTTGTGGCAAAAGAAGGCTCTTCTGATTATAAAAAGTTAAGAAAGAGATGGTTCTTTGAAGAACCTTTGACTGAATGGTTTCTATATATATGGCATCGCTGTGAACTGCCTTTTAAGCACCTTTATTTTTAAGAGTGAAGACATTTCATTTAAAGACAGATATTTAGATTACTGTATGCATGATGCATGGTTTTCACTCTTCTTGTGTGTTCAGCCTAAAGCTTATTGTTGTTTCTTGAGGACCGTGTTTATGCATTTTGTGCAGTGCGGTTGATCTTTGAACCGTCGGACATCTGATGCAATCTGAAATCACAGACTTATTGTGAAGAACTGGAGGCCATATAGGTCATATTGGTTTGTAGCGTCTGTGAGATAAACAGGAGCCTGTCTAGGAACATTGAGTGAGATAGGAAGTGTGATACTTTAACCTCTCGCTTCTCTCTCATCTTGTGTGGCAACATTTTATTGGCTGAGGTGGGGGCCGTCAGGTAGATAGGGCAAAAAAGCATAAAGGCACATCAGCAGGAGAAAGAGAGGCTCAGAGCACCTGTGGCCAAACACAATAGAGAGTTTTCGAAAACAGAGGCCGAAAGGAATTTCAGCAAAATGAGCCAAGTCACGTCGCAATGGCAGAATAGACAGGAAGATGAAAGCGACTGGAAGACTGACATAGGAAATGAGGGTAGGAGAGGCGTCACCGCGGCAACCGACTCACACTGACAGGATCTTAACCAGGCGAGATGGCATCAAACTTGGCTAAACAAACCAGGAGTGTGATGGCTAGAACAGACAGTTGTCAAATTGTTGTTTTGCTGATAAATTTGATGACAGCTTTATAATAGTAGAGAATGCATAAACAAAGAGAAGTTTGATCAACTTGGTAAGAAAAGAAAAAAATCCTGCATGGCAGATAATTACCAGTACGTTTTCCGTTAAATTTACAGACATTTCCCCTCAAACCTAAAACAAAACACAATGCAATGCGTAATTCAAAATATGGGTAAAACACCTGTAATAAATAAATGTGGAAAATTCTTTTAGATTAATAGTAGGCTACACTGAGCTGTGTTTTTATGGACTTTTCTTAGCTTAAATTTTAAAAGTATACTTAATTATATAGCTTTTTGTACTTACCAAAAATTCTATAACAGTAATATTGTGACATATTATGACAATTTAATATAACACTTTTTTTTATTGTAATTTATTTTTCTTTTATTTATTTCACATTACTCCAGTCTTCAGTTTCACAAGATCAGTCTAATTCTGATTTACTGCCTAATTATTATCAGTTATTGCTAGTTCTCAATTATGAATAATGATTCTTGTTGTTGTTATTATTGAAGTGGAAAAGCATTTTCAGGATTTCTTTTTTTTTTCTTTTTTTTTCATTTTGAAGAATAGAAAGTTCTTCATAGAAAGCTGAGGAAAAGTATTTTATTTACTTATATATTTATTAATATATTTATTTATTTTATTTATCTATTTATTTTTAAATCCACTCAATAAAAATGCTATTTCTACTTCAACTGAGTTTAGTTAGCAACCTGATTTGGTCAGATTCATTCAATCATATAAATTATATTTTTGTCTTAAATACAACTAGTTAATTTGGAAGTCACAACACAAAGTGTTTTTTTTTTGGTTACCTGAGACAAATAACTTTTTATAAAAAATCTATTTAAAAAAAAAAAAAAAGTTTTATTTGAATGTCTTCTGTAATTTCAGAAACAGTTTGCAAGATTTGAATGCGTTTAATTCACTTGCCTGAGACCAAAATTGGAAACTGGTTATGTGTGATGAATTTTAAGACAGGCCAATCACACAAATCCAGCAGAATTATTGTTCCCGTTGAAAGACGCTTGTTTTCCAGCAGCTGGGTTTGTGCAACTGCTGGTTCTTTTCTGTAAGCCACAGGCTGTAGAGCGCTGTAATCAGTTTAGCGCTTTAGCATTTCCTGGGAGATGCAGTCGTGTGTAGAACAGAATGTAAAGGCTCATTTACTGCGAATAAAACTGCTATGATTCCACGTCCCCTCCCTGTGTCACGTGGGTATCACTCTACTGTGGTATAACCAATGAGGAAACTGCTGTTTTGACTGCTGTCTTGGCTCACAGAGATCGCATCAGTTGTTTACGCCCTTACGGTGTCTGGGTGGACATGGGTGATGAATGCTTTCAAAATACTTGTCAAGGACTTGTTTTTTGTATACAAACTGTACTCACAGGTTCTCACCAGCAGGTTTTCACAAGTTGACAATGAATGATGATTTGGGCTAAATATAGGTAATAGTAAAATTCAAAGTGGCATGTTTTTATCAATTTTAAAATAACCCATTTGTTATTTATTCTCCCGAAAAATGGTGATGGTACTATCAAAATGTTCTGTTTTAGCATCCCAATCAGCCCAATATTGGCTCAACCAATTGAATGAGTTTAAAGTCTTAAAAATAAAGGTTCCAACAGGGCGTATTTGCTGTAATGTCAAAGAAGAACCATTTTTGGTTCCTCAAAGAACCAGTTCTCAACCATCTAAAATCTAAAGAACCATTTTCCACTAGAAATGCAATGGAAAGATTCTATAGATGTTAAAGGTTCTCATATTGAACTGTCAATGCCAATAAAGAGCCTTTATTTTTAAGAGTGTAGGTAGCTATATTCTGTAGTTCTGCAAAAAGGGCACATTTCACCATTTGTAGTATTTTAAATGAATTTTACACAGGATGAAACAGAAGTCTTAGAAGTCACAATTCTTTTTAATATAAAACACCTTTAAACGTCACGTCATGAAGAATCCATAGAGAGTGCCTCCATAATTGCTTCCAAAGTGCATTTTAGGAAGGACTCCAGCTTGACAGAACTAACAGTTTTTAGTCCATCTCTTCATACAGGAAATGTAGAGAACATGCATCACAAACACATCTTACAAAGTCCAAAGGAAAGAGAAAAAAAAACACAAATAAAAAGAACAAGAATGAACGAGTCTGGGGTTGAGTCAGTCTCCTTGATGCCAAATGGCACGTAGACAAACAGCCGTCTTGATGGGAGAAATTCATCAGACAGCTTTGCGGTTTTGGGTTGGAAAGGACAAAGCCCCTCCCTCTCTTAGATGGGTAGCTGAAGAAAGAGGAACGAGAATGTAGCGTAAGGGACGAGCAAATGACCAGTCAGATTCAGGTGGGAATGAAAATGTGTGTTTGTTTTGATTCCACTTTAATTAGAGTTTTTGTTCCATGCCAAGACTTAAATATGCATGTTTCTGAAAAATGATAAACAAACACAGAAAAATACAATTCGGTTTAATCTGTTATTGGGTTTTTCTAGCCGTTTTTATCACAGGCTCAAAGCTGATCCTGTCAAAAATCATGGAAATTGAATAGAATCTTTCCATAAATGAGTGGAAAAGATGTTTTTTGCACAGCTAGATCTCTTCTACCATCTCACAGAAAAAAAAGTATGGCTTGGTACAGATGCTCATGAAGTGAGTCCAAGTGAGAATGTCAGAGATCCGCCTAAATTAAGTTCTAATTGGCATCCTATAAAATCCTTTCTCAATTAACTAGCACACATGAGAGTTGTGGGTCAGACCACAGATGCGACTGAGGTGACGGACGTCACCTTGTTGTCTTCTGCCCAAGGCTGTAAGTTCTGCAGGGCGTAAAGCGAGGAGTTGTGTAGGCAGAGAGGGTCTTGTTGGAGCGGCTGACTCAGGGTCTTCTGAAAGGCCTCCTGTTGTAGCTGCAGCATCAGACGGTTGGCTTGCTGTCGCTCAGCCTCTCTCTCCTCAGCAGTCTGCCTCCTGTCATCAGAGACACATGACTGAAGTCAACATGATGTGCAGTGACAGAGACCCTTTTCAAATACAAAAGCGGATTATGTCAACTAACATGTTTATCTGGTGCAGGTCCTAGGCTGGTTTTAATTACCTTGAGAGATCTGAGCTCTCCGTATACACAAGACACGTCATGCCTTTGTGAAAAATAACAATTGTGTGTTATGACTAAAGTCATTTTGAATGAAACGCATGAATGTTAATGGTTCTGTACATTTAATAATGCCTTGAATGTACACACGAGGAGCCTATTGGAGCTGTCAGCGTAAAGATGTGAGTATTATTATATAACAGAACATGACAAAACAATGAATAAATGCTATTTTATTGGTCCGGGGACCTGATATGCACTTTGATAGATCAAATATTTAATATTTAAGGGATAGTTCACTCAAAAATTAACATTTTATCATCATTTACTCAACCTTGTGTCATTTGTCAGTGTGATTTTCATTGAAAGGACAAAAAAAAAAAACTGTATGACGACAAAGCAAAGACAGAATTATAATTGTTGGGTGAACTGTCCCTTTAATGTCAAATTTACCACAAGTTTGTTCAATTTGAATGAAAACAAGTTGACTTGTTAAGGTTAGAAGGCACAGCTAGGGCAGACTTTCAGAATTTTGAAACAGGAGTAACAACAAACAGGAAAATTTTGTCAGGTAACAAGAATTAATTTATTTTATTTACATATTTTTTTGCACCATCAAAACGATTTTTTAAATATTTTTTGGGATGATTATATAGGGTAATTTGTCACTCAAATACAAATGTGTATTGTTTTTTTTTTTCTTGAAATAAATTAAAGAATTACCATACTTATAATATCCTATTTTAATATTATATCACATTTAAAATGAGAAATGGTTCACTGAGCACTAACAGCATGGAAAACGCAAACAGAAACTGTGTTCCTTCCACTTCAGGTTTTCCAGGTTTGTTGTGATGTAAAATATTCAACTGTAGTCTAGAGACACTTTGAGAATGAAGGATGTATTTGTGTGTCGATCTTACGGGTAACAAGCCTGTGATCAAATGAGCCAAGTGCAATCACATTACAGTGATGCATTTAGCTGTGATGTGTGGCTAATGGACGCCGGGCGGCAGGTATGGAGACCCTCATGGCGGACAGATTTTGTCATGGAGGATGAAGACAGGATGTATGATTTCATGCATTCGTGACATCTGAATTCATTCTGAAATAAACTGTTTTCAGTGGTGCTATTGATATTCGGGTTTGGTTGGTATCCAGTTGTGAGGTAAGATTTACCAGAATTTCATTCCTAAGAGGCAATCTAAAAGCAAAGTGACCGCGCTAATGAATGTTTCCCAGCAGCTTTCAGCAGATACAGATAACTGCTGAATTAAGTTGAGCCCCATAAATATTGATGAGTAGGCATACTGAAACAACCATAATAAATTTTTATTTGTTAAAGGCCATGACTCAGCTTCATTATAAATAAATCACGATCAGCCAGCTCTTGTCTGCCTATTGCAGCCTGTTGGTAAAACCAAAGGTAAGTAAGCCTGCTCTTAATTAGATTGGGCACTTATTTGCTCCAAAAGAGCCAACAGCAAAAGGTTGAGTAGATTATGGGGAAAGGATGGACATGCTCTCAATTATTCAGAAGTATAGGTTCAGTACTGCATGGACAGCAAGTTTCCACACAGCCTTTTAAGAGCTGGAACGTTTCTGCTTGGTCAAGGCAATTGGTGTCCAATGTAAAATAAATAAACAAATAAAACGCATACCTCTGCAAACTTACAATAGTATTTTTCCACTAGGCCTTAATCGCCCTGCTCACTTAAACTCAGTTCTGACTAATTTAGCTGCTTTAGGGAATTTTATCATCAGATATTGCCAACAAAACGAATTTGAAAGCCTAGGATTCAGATGTAGCCTAATCGAAATAATTAACATAGGTTAGTCTCCTGAACACAATAAACTACTCCTATATGGCTATTATTTTATATACTTGGACGAGAGGTTATGTTTAAAAATAATCCATGCATTTTAAATCGAACATGTTTTCACTTACCTCCATTTTGTTCTTCTGTTTTGAAACCAGGTTTTGACCTGAGCGTCTGTCATCTTCAAGGCCTTGGCGAGCGTGGCGCGCTCCGCGGACGCCAGGTACTTCTGCCGGTGGAAGCGTTTCTCCAGCTCACAGATCTGCACGCGGCTGAACGACGTGCGGGGCTTTTTCCGTTTCGGTGGAGTTCGGTTCTGGTACGGATGACCGATCCGTCGTGTCACGGAGAACGGTGAAAGAGCAGCTGAAAAAACAGGATTTAGGTGTGAGTGCAGCTGTAGGTGAAAAACACTTGCATTCAATAACACTGAGAAGAAGAATATTCACGAAGAGCCATTAAATTTATGTAGAATTGGTAATGTCACGAAATCTTGATTAAAATAATTGTATATTATATAAATGTAAATCAGTTTCTGGAAGAAGAAAAAAAAGAACGTTATTGCAAAGTTTTCATTTTCAGTGTCTTTAATGTATTTTGGAAATCTTAAAGACATGAGGTAGACTAGGCTATACCGTCTTAACAGTGGAAGTAAATTCATGGTCATTAGGACAAGAACAAACAAACGCCAGGAGGGTCATTCATGGTGGTGGTCTTTCTGAGCTTATTAACATACCAACCCGATCTCATGAAAGTGCATATAAATAGGACGCCAAATAAAAACAAAACTCGTGGTATTGATACGCAAAAATGGACTTTGGCGTGCATATGATACGCATCTACCCCACAACCGTAATCTTACCCATCGCGTAGCATATACACGCCAAAGTCCATTTTTTTGCGTATCAATACCACGAGTTTTGTTTTTATTTGGCATACTATTTATACGCATTTTCATGAGACCGGGCTCAACATACACGTGTATATTCTGGAATATGCATTTAATGCGATAGATAAAAACAAACATCGATATGAATAGTAGCCTACTGATGGCGCGATATTTCGACGCGCACTTAAATACGTTTCTAACAATACGCTACCGTTTTATGTGATCTGAATTTGTGATTCGTTTTCCTGAACTGAACATAGCGTTCCGTTGCTATGGTTTCCTCAGTCTAGCGTGAATTTTGAGCGTCTTTTTTTTAAGGGCGGTCATGATGTCCATCACCTTTAACTTAAGCACATACATGGACAAATTGTATTTAAGGTTTATATCACACAAAGCAGCAGCAGTCAACTCAGGCTCATTTCTCATTCAGTCCTTCTGTATTGTTTATCCATTATTCATGGTTTTACAACAGAGGTCTTGATTTTTGTATTCAGAATTCTTTGTATGCATTTATTTGAATTTCTTTCACCTTTCCCCTCCTTCCTGTTTTTCTTTCCCCCACCAATGTTCCTAGTAGAAGCAGCTGTGAATAACTAATGTGAACAGTTTGGCACCTTTCATAGATGCATGTGAGCCCAATTTGACACCATGTCACGTTCTAAAAGTATATAAGCATTAAAGCAAATACTGTTTGCAATACATATATCAGAAAGGATTTTTTTTTTTTTTTTTTTTAAGTATTTATGGGGACCACAAGGGTAACATACTGGAACCCAGTCAAGGCCACTAAATGGCGGTTAGGTTTATAGCCAACATTGATTTGGTGACGGTATGTTGTCCTAATGTTTTGTTTGTGCACCTGAATTAAAAAAAAAAAAAAACATAAATAGGCCTATGTCACAGGTTGCACATGTTTATATTGCACAGGGATGTTAATTTGCACATTTCGAATAGCATCTAAATTGTGATGCTACATTAGCATCGTGTGGCAAACTATCCTTACCATTTGGTGAATAAGGATGTACACATTCAAGATTAATAGGACCAAATGTAGTATAAGAGTCAACCACTGGAAAAAGTCATGCCTCAGCCTCTAATATGAATTTTGCCCCTCACATATGCTCGTTACATCCTGAATATAAATTTCTGTGTTCATATATCAGTATGTTATTTAAAAGTTTAAAGATGTTTTATTATTATTATTTAGTAGTAAGTAACATAATGATTTTGTGTGATATGTTCTGCAAAGCTATAAATGGGGGGAAAAAATTAAATTTTAAAAATAATTTTAATTTTGGCTTCCACTGCACTGTATGTATTCTGTATGGAAAAAGATCTGTTTGATTCAGCAGAAGCCAAAATTAATATTGAACATCTGAAGAAAATGTTTACAAGGACAGTATAGATAAAAAAATAAATAAATAAATAAAGCAGAGAGATTACCAAAATATTATATTGCATCGTTTATATAGACACAAATCTTATAAAATGAGAAAATGAAATTAAAAAATTAGACCAGAATAACAAAATAATTGGAGAACACTCACTTCACTCTGCAACCTGTTTTTAATCGAGTAAACCAAGACAGTGACCTTCGCTCAATGTGTTTTGTTATTCTTGTGGCTGAACTTGGGTCTTGCAATGGTTGGCTGGCCATGTGTGAAGACAGAGAGCCAGTTTTCTGTTTGGCAGGTTGGAGTTCAGATAATACCATGTTGGAGATCTGTAAATGTCTGTTCTTGGCTACTCAACTACATTCATTCACGTTCTTGTGTAATTCAAGATTCGTCGGTGGCTCTCAGAAGAACTTCTCAGCAGTTCACACTAGTCACACTGGGATTCCTCAAGGTCTGTCATGAAGTCAGTCTGACATTGAATCTGTTTTGGGCAACCTCAGAGATGCAACTGAATTTATCGTTATAACTGATAATAATAATAATAAAAATAATAAGGTGTCATGATTTTATTTTAGGCTAGATATTTTATTTTATGCTGAGATCATTAGTTTATTTGTCATATTTTATTAGATGAGCAAGTAAAAAGGCTTCTGATTGGATTAAGCACATAGACTCTTCATTCCTTTGCGTAATTAGATTTGATTGCTTTTAATTAAAGCGCTGATCTTGAGTGACAGGCGGCACGCGTCATCATCACTTAAGCACACGGGTAATGATTCTAGAACGTTTGACATGAACATTATCAAGAGCAAATCATTCGTTTATGTGTTTTAGATGATACACTTAGTTTATGTCTCTGTAGCTAAAGTGGAATGTTTTTCGACGTGGTCACAGCTTTTCTTAATCGGAGTTATTTATTTATTTATTTTATTTTTTTCTACTATATGTCAGGTATGCAGATTGCCGAACGAACAAATAACACATTTCCCAGGAACACTCCTCCGCAGATACATATGTGGGTCAAATAGAAACAAAAACAATCCCCGTATTCAGTCTCGACAGCAGAGGGAATTCTAAATGATAAGTCTGTGTAATAAAATTTATGGTGAGCACATCAAAAAATCAAAGCTTGCCTTAGAGAATATTCGGCCAGTAATAAAATCAGTTATACGTGATATCACCTTCATGCGACAGCGCCTGCCTTTCCCATTGCGCATATTACCTTTGTAGAAATCTAATAAATATACATGTAATGGATTCAAAGCGCGATATTGAAATATAACATGGGCATTTGTCGCTATTTACGCGCAGTGAGGCAAAACAGAATGTGCCTTTAAATTTTCTCTCATGCTGGGAATTGAAATATCGAATAAAATAAAATAATTGTCAGGAAAAGCCATAAACCGTCCGCTCGAGAGCCTCGTCGTCCCTTCAGACACTGTCACCATGGCTACGCTGCCTCGTCTCAGTTTCATAATCATTTGTATTTATGGGTGGGAAAGATCATTATTGTCATTTCAGATAGAGGGGCATCCACATGCAATTTCATTTTCCAATTTCTCCAAGGCCAGTGCTATCAGATTACGACCATCACCTGCCCCTTGTTGTGATGCAGCTGGACCCAACAGCCCCCACCAGCAGCGGTAATACAAATAAATTTACCTACTGATGAATATACTGTTATGCGAATCAGTGCAAGCAACTGTGCCTTTTCAGAGCACGCGCGGAAACAAATGCAGACCGTTTGAATTAAGACACCGACACGTGCGTTTTTCTCGTGTCAATGCAGATTGTGGTATATTTGAAAATAGTCGATTGTAGCATTTATTGTATTTCCAGAGTTATATTTACACCTCCTTGCACGCCGCAGTTGTCACCAGTGCTCTTTAACAGGAACAGAAAAGCCGTGCGTAAAGGCCGTTACCATCACCAGAGCACCTGTGTTTATTGACCGGAGAGCGACTGATCTGTTTATGCATTTCTGGATTTTTATAAACTTGCAAACTGCCAAGGAGTCAATTAACAAAAAAACATGTGGTATAGCCTTTCATCGCCTCCCAATCCGGCATGATATGTCCGGCCTGCAGTGCATATCGAGTCTCAGGCCTGTCCGTGCACCTTTACGCGCCGTGACACTTGTGGTGTAATGCAGACATGCAATTCAAGCTGACGAAGAAAATAGTTGGAAAAAGAGAAACCTATTTCAGACAGGCATCGTGACTTGTGCATTATGACTAATAAGTGGCCCTGGTTCCTTTGGATGACGCTTGGAGAAAGGCACCAAAATAATTGCAATTTTTAAACTACTACTGTAACTTATAAATTTAGTACAATTTAATGTAAATATAAAGACCGTGTAGGGGTGTTTGATGCAAAAATAAAAATGATTTCAATAAAAAAAAAAAAAAAATTATTGGTTTATAGATATGTTTATTTATATTTTGTAATTTTTATAATTAGGCTACATACATTTACAGTATTAAACAAACATATCATTTTGTTTAAAAATCTGAAAAATGTCTTGCGTTACCTTGTATCCAGCGCAATTCAAAGGCACGGAAGAGATAAAATATAATAAACGAGTGGCCCAAAGTGACTATGAGTAAAATTGATAAGCATATTTACAAAAGAGCTTTTGCAGTTGACATATCATTCTCTCATTTGAATAATTAATGAGAATAGAGCGGAATTCTGAATATTTAATGCGCAGAAATCCATATTCTTCTTCATTTTCATCTCACTATGAGTGACGTCATTTGAAGACGCGAACTGACCAAAAGGAGGAGGATGTTACGAATACAGACGAGACACAAATAACGTGATGCATATATTTTCTTATTCATGATTTGGAATTTATTTACTAAAATATGCATTAAAATTCTATATTAAAACGTATATATATTAAAATAACATTAATATAATAAAAATATAATTGTTTCATTTTCTGTAATCAAGCACAAGCAAGGCTATTTATCAGAAAAGTTCTTTTTTTTTGGTCCCACTTGGAAATGTTATCCAAAATCGTCCTCTGTTGGATCTCTATTGGTATTACGTTTGCGTAGATTAAAACGATTTGTCAACATGCCATTACGCATTACCACTGGCTGTGGCAACATTTAGCTCCCTGCAACCACTGTATCATGATTCATTTGTCCTAAAGGCCCAGAGAGACAGTAGCTCAAGAATATAGACGTGACTTGGTGTCATAAAACCATTCCACAAGAAACTGTGATTTTGAAAGCCACTGTGTTTTTATGAGCAATACACACGTGTAATATCCACAGGCCGAGATGATGCTGGTTCTACTGTGCGCCTGAGTTCAATCCAACATCATGGCCTCTCTCAAATAAAATGAATTATTGTGCTGCTTTCAGAGATTGTCTAGTGTTACTCCTCAATTTTCAGATGTGTCGAGGGGTAAAGCTACTGGAGTGTTTAAAGGATTTCCGATATTAATTCAAGCACAATGCAGAGATGTGTTTCAGCAGAGAAAAGAAAAACGTCGACTTAAATATAAACACCTAATAATGGCAATAAAAAATAACTCTCTAGACTTAAAAAAATAATAATAAAAAAAAAAATTTTTTACAGTAAAATGCATTTGGCTCTAAAAATAAAAACAATCAAAAAAAGTATTCTAAAATAAAATAAAATTACATGGGCCTATTAAATATATTTCTACGTATACAAAATTATTATATATGCCATTACATATTACTATAGCCTATTTAAACATGAATACATAAAATGAATCGCTTGTTGTATTCCTTATTTTAAGTTGCTTTGAATAAAAGCTTCTACTAAATAAATAAATGTAAATGCATAAGACCGTTGTACATTAAAACACTAGTTCTTTAAGATACGGCTCTGTTAATATTTTGACAAATATTTTAGTAGAAATGGGGGTCTGAAAAATAAGAGGTTTAAGTTTTAAAATCCTTTATATCTTACAGTAATAATATATCATTTATTATTGTAATCTTGAGGCGGTTTTTTTTTTCTATTTTAAAAGTAACAGTGCAAGTAATTTCAGTTCAAAACATACCGTAGCAGTTATTTTATATATAGGACTATTTTTTGTTTGTTTCTGTTAATTGGACTACTGCTGCTTTTACAACGTCTGCGTTTATTTTTTTTGTAATTCGTCGTCTTATTTTAGCCTATAAGAAAATCACTGCGAAATCTGCAATTTAAATAAAATAATTAAAAATCTTTTGGCTATGTAAAAAAAAAAAAAAAACGTTCCGAGCTAATAAAGCAATTTTCTCATAGTTAGCAGATAACATTGACCTTAAAAGTCAAATAGAAACAAATGAATCGTCCGTCTTTGTTGATGTTGGTCATAATTATACCCTTTTTTTTCTTCTTCTTCTTCTTCTTTTTTCTAACATAAGCAAGACTCAGCCTACTTTTGGCAGTGCTGTCTTACCGGTCAGCCGATCTTTGGCAAATCTTCTGCTGCTCTCCATCCAGGGGAACGTGAAGCTGGCGGGGCTGCCCATGCTGGGTACCGTGTGCATGGTGGGTATCCCCGCCGCGATGCCCGGTGGATGGGCAGAAGTCGGCGGGTGAGGTGCGGGTGGCATGGGTCTGTGGGCCGGGACGCGGATGACACCACCTGCGTTCCCTGAGTTCACGTTAACGTTCATATTCATGCTCACATTCATGTTCATGTTTACGTTGTAGGAACCTGCAAGTCCCGCCGCCATCGAACAGGCCGGATTGTACACGCTGTTGTAGCCGTTGGCATAGACGTTCGGCGCGAGCGCATAGTCCGGGTCTCCGGTTCTGCTCGGCAGCATGCAACTACTCGGCTGGTCCGAGCCATTGAGAATCTGATCTATTCCAAAGCTGATGGGTTCGTGCTGCTGGTGCGTCTGGTTCACCTCTTCGATCCCCGTGTGCTCCATCGTCGCGGTTCTTTCTGTTGCGCACAGCTTGGAAGGTTGCGATGTTTAATTCCTAAAACTTCAACGCAACACGATTTATTCCCAAAGGTACAGAATTTATTTTTAACAAACAAATATTCTTCCTTGGAGTGCTGAGAGCCCATGCAATTTTATATCGCTGCCATTTGATGTACAAAAACAGTGAAGAACAGAAATCACATTGACTCCTTCACGATTAATTCAGCATTATCCAACACTTTCTTGCATTGAGTGCGTCTTGCATCTTTTTCAGTTCCATGATGATGCCTAAAAAAAAGCAACTCGACAGTAGAAAGGGCTCCGCGCTCACTGTTAAATCCCGAAGTGATGAGTTGCCAAGTTGTAGCAAACAAACCGGACGCGTTTCTGGAGTGGTGCCGTACCTCAGAAAGGCGCACGGCCCAGACTTGAGCTCATCACTGTTATCTAAAGTGAAGTGTTAACTGTCCGATACGTGCATATTAATTGTCGTGAGCTGAAAATGTCCTGTTCACGCTCCTCTTGAAGTGATTTCGAGCAGGTGAGACAAACCCCTTCTGCCCAAACTCTGTCACACGCCTCTCCATTGGCTCTTGCGCACTTCTGTAGAGACAATGCCTCGCGCCCGCACCCCTCTCTTAAAGAAGCCGCTTCTGTTTTTCACCAGGGCTGTTGTGTTGTCGTTCACGTTGAAAAACATAATGTTTCATGTTCCTAGAAAACAGAGCAGTATAGTGGAATTATTAAAAAATGTAAGCAGATGTGACATAAGTAGTTTGATATACAATAATCTTTTTTTTCTTCTTCTTTTTTTTTTAAGAATAAGCAGTGATTTTTTTTTCCCGTGTTTTAAAAACATTAATATTTTGGAGAAAAGAAAAACATTTTTAAGCCAAAGTAAAGTCCGTGTGGTGTAACCAACTTGCAGGAAGCCATTTTGTTGTCATGTGACAGGAAAAACAACTGTCATGACTGTGAGCCAAGGTCAATTTTATCACATACAATATCACATTTTGACTTTTTTATAAAAAGTCATATTGACTAAGAAAACGTATTGATATTGATAATATCTATTTAGTATTTATATTTTTTTATTAATTTCTAAATCATTTTTGTATTATACAGTTTACGTTTTTAAAGGTGCAAGTTATTTTGGTTTTACTTCATGTTTAAGCCAGTTTGAGTACTCACTATTTTTAATTATACATTTTTTTTTTACATCCGAATTTTTATAGAATATGGTATAGGGACAGTTCACCTGACTGTTGTAAGAAACTGAATTGTCAAGTTAAAAATACACTGAATTTGAGCAGGAATACCATTGACATTGGGTTGTTGTAATAATAATAATAATTAAAAGCAGGCTTCGTTTCTTTAATGTTGGGAAAATAACACATCAAAATAGCTTTGTAAACCACAGGGTTGATGCAGTTAATTATCCCAAGGAATAAAGGCCAAAATGTTTAGATCAATTCAGAAAAAAAGCTCTTCAGGTTTTGTCAAGGGTACAGAAACATGCAGCTACACATGGCAATGCGTTTGCTTAATCAAATGAAACTGAATTTCATTGAAGTGCACTAGCCTTTGGCTGCGTAAAATAAAAGGGTGAAGCCAGAGAAGCATCAGTTGCCTTTAGTGATGCAGAAGCCAGTGTGATTGGCGCAAATAATTTAACCTTTTTTCGCCCGAAGCTACAGTGGAAGATTCTCCGCTTTCAATTCAATAAAAATGAAAAATGGCGCATAATAAAACCTGAAAGCAAGGAAAACGAATTTAATATATCATCGTTTTATTACGTACTTATTTCAGCTTTCGCACGAATAAAAATATTTCTCCACAGCACAAAGTGGCTAGAGGGAAGCATAAAAATCAATTTTCTGAATACAGAGCTGTATCAATAATAAGCGCTCGTGTGTGTGTCTCAATAGCAGGAAAACATGTTGTTGGTTCTCAATGATATCGAATAAAGCAACCCGGAGTCGTGGCTTTTTAACAGCACGAGGTCGTGTTGTGCAACAACAGCATCTCATCGTTAGGCTACGGGCCTATCATAACGCGGGGGTTTTTCTCAAACACGCGAAGATGATCGTTGTGTTTCTAAACCTTGATTGAAGACGTTTTTCAGAAACGATGATTAGGTTTTGTTGGGCAGAGTGATGATGGCGCTCAGACGTGCAGCTCTAGAGCATCACGGTCTTAAAGGCCCATCTGAGGTCATAATGATCAGACACGACCGAGTCTGTCTTCATCACGAGGCAGTTAAGAAATTAAGAACGAACTCAATCATAATTAACAGTCAGGATTAACTATTATTCCCTGGTTTTCATTTCCATGATTTCGCCCTAATGCCATTTTGTGTTCTATATACACATACGCAATTGTAGATCTAATTTCTTGCACATTCATATTCCTCCAGCAGTTATTTTCCCGAAGATTGCTTTATTTTAACCACAGTTATTATCGGACTAAATGAACTGTGCTGAAAATATTTTAATTGCGTTTCTCTCTTGCTGTTATTGAGTTGAATTAAATTCCAGAAGCAAACGGTACCCCGCGTTCTCCAGTTGTTTTCGTCAGCACTGAATGTTAAATACAATTACATTTTCGCGCGGAGGCAAAATATTATCTAATGGTTACTAATTGGTTTAAGTTGTAATTATTTTTAACACTAAGAAGCTCTCAAATTATTGAACCTGACAAACCGCGCCTACCCAACTCTTGTTTCATTTCATTAGGTGCAAAGGAGTGTTTATTCTAAAATCCATCCAATTAATGTCCTGTTAAAACATTGCAATGTAGAATCAAGAATCAAATCGCTATCTTCAGACGAGAAAATCCGAAATGCATGCCGGGATATTGTGAAAGCCTATAAAACAAACTTTCTAAGAGTCACTAAGTTCATTTGCATATGTTCTGTATATTGTGATTTTGATATAATATCTAAGCTAATTATGTTTTAGCTACTGAAACCGATCGAGCTGCGGTTGCCATGGTTACCCCGCAATTGCTAGTTAGCACACTCCGGCTAACATGTCATCTAGGGCGGCTAACTTTTGTGGATAGCTACTAATGATGTTTGAAAACGTCTGTATCTAAAACGAACATCTTGGTTTTTAAAACCTAATTTAGTTAGTGCCTAAATCTTTCTA
Source organism: Acrossocheilus fasciatus (assembly GCA_036784905.1). Classification (NCBI taxonomy): domain Eukaryota; kingdom Metazoa; phylum Chordata; class Actinopteri; order Cypriniformes; family Cyprinidae; genus Acrossocheilus; species Acrossocheilus fasciatus. The sequence continues at coordinate 19,632,622 of CM071951.1, read as the reverse complement.
AAACGGCCTTCCTACCGTGGTCTCCGGGTTGAAAGCCTAATATAAAAGCCCTTATAGCTGGTTGCCCGCAGGCGATGTCTTGGCAAGGTTGTTGAGTGTATATAGGGTCATTGATAAATCGGAATCTCCAGGCGGTGCTGATAATAAAGTATAAAGACAAAGCGAAGACAAAAAGAATTTGTCACAGTTCGCCTTTCAACAGATTCGGTGACCCGCCGCCCTCCCGGGTGTAACCTGTTTCAGTGCGCTTTTGGAGATTTGCAAACAACTGCGATAGTGTTTGCTCAATATGGTGCCACAGGGATTGGAAGGCGATACCAAGCAGCACAGCTCATGACAAATGGCGATTACAACGCTACATAAAGAATGAGATGAGTCAGTAGCAAAGTAGCTACTCACAGCCTCTTTTTTGCCAGTTATTTACACTGGCTGTCAATCTATGCAAATTGATGTCGAGATATTTTTTTTAGATTTTAAAAGGGAAATAATCAAACAAAAACAACTAGACAAACAGCCATTTAAATGTATTGCCTGAACACCTGCCGGCCGTGTTCTATATGAACCCGGCACGTGGGTTTGAAAGGAAAATCCCACCCATCACAGCTGCATCCATCTATAGATTATGAGGATTGACTGTGTAATGCATCTGTTTTTCACTTTAAATGCAAGACGATCTTTTACACTTTACTGCTACTGTTAGTTTGGTTTTGCCGTTTTTTAATAAACACTGCAATCTGTTGCGGGACAAGCCACATGAATAATATAATTTATTCATATATTTCTAAATTATAATGAATATAATTTATAATAAAGTCTAAAAAAAATAGTGTTGTTATTATTGGTATTTTATAAATAATTTGTATTTATACATTTGTAATAAATAATTAATATAATGCTATTATTAATAATATTATTATTATTGCTACTATTAATATCACTACTATTAATAATATAATTTTCTAGTATTAAATAATGTATTTTATATATTATTATAAAATTGTTATTATTAACATTTCAAAACTATTATAAATATATTATAATATAAATTATAAAAAATAATGCTATTTGCATTATCAGTCCTATAAAAAATTATTTTGTTTATTTTTTATTATTACTACTAGTACTACTGTTATTAATAAACAATATAATTTATATATGATTGTATTAGAATTGTTATTATGTAGTATTATAATTCAGAAATTGTAAATGTAACATTATTATTAGTAGTAGTAGTAGTAGTATGCATATTATTATTATTTCCTCTTCTTTTTTATTTGGTGTAATGTTCTTAATGTAATTAGGTTAAGCTGTAAATGGACACTTCAGGTCTTGAGTTGGTGTCATTCAACAGAGAAATGGCGGAACAGCTTTGGCTGATCCCAGCGCCTCTTAGTGTCAGTACATCCTTTTACCTTCAGCATTTCCTCGTGTGCATCTTGGCCTTGTGCCCCTCAAATGCATGTGTGTGCGCGCGCTTGTGTGTGTTTGCTTATGTGTATGCGCGCGCCGATGAGCCTGTCAAAGTGGGGATTCGCATCCATTGCACCATTCTCCATCCTTCCCATGACTGTTGTGCTTTCTGCTGTAATTAGGTTGAATTCAGAGCAGATTGAATTACGTTATTCTGCATCTCGAGCTGCAGTCCTTGACTTTCTCTCTCCCCCGGGAGAACCTGGCGCCTCCTTGCCCGATCAGACGGCTTCAACTGGACGGACCGCCAAAAGGGAAAAGCGCTAGGAGCGCACCGGGATCTCCGATACGTCATCTGGTAATGTGGACTAAATGAGAGGTGTGAGGGCAGGGGAGCAGGATAATATCGCAAGGTCTTGTGTGACCTGAAACAGATAAAGTGTTGGAATAATGAATTGTTTTATTCGCTTTGTCGATATGAATTTTACGCGCAGAGGGCGTTGAGGGAAAAAAGGAGATGGTAAAGGAAGAAGAAGAATCATTTTGTTTTGTTTTTGGATGTAGCCAGTTTATTTCGAGCAGCAGTTTTCACGTTCTGTTTTATTATTATTATTATTATTATTATTATTATTATTATTATTATTATTGACGAATGAGTGAATGGAATAAATAAGAGAAAATATACTTGATATTAAAACGGAATTCTGCTGCTACTGTCTTTTTATTTATTATTTATTTTGCTGTTGTTGTATTTTGATTAACTTGACATATTACCAGGATTTATTTATCCACTTAAATCAAGCTTTTCGTTTTGTTCGATAAATAAACTATTTAGGGGAGATAATTGCACGTGTTTTAAATAAAAAATAAAATATAGTTTAACAAAAAAGTAAAACGAATGAACATTTTTTCTTTCTTTTTTGTTATCATTCCACATTTCCTTAAAACAGTTCAGGACATTTCTGGCAGTAAATTTGTTCCTCTTGTACAGGTTGTGTAAACAAATGAAAACACGCCTCACTAAAATATATGTATTTGTGTAATTATTTGTGTGTTTTGGTTTATTAATTAAATGAATTGTCAAATGTGATCTTATGGAATGGAATCTTTGCACAGACATGAATTCTGTTTTCAGCATATTAAAACAAGTCATGCATTCTTTAGTTCAAGTTTAACAGATATTCATGATTGCATATTTAATGAAAACACCGATAAACCCCCATTTAGCGTTTTAAGTATGAAAAAGTTGAAATGTTAGGAAATATAGGACACAATGCCCATATAAGAGTGATTGTTGCTTAATTTTAATTGGGTTAAGTTTTGTCTACGTGGTTAAAATATGCACTGAACACGAAACCAAAGTTTAAAAGGGCTATAATTAGTTTACTTATTGATAACGAAATTAATCAAACATCTTTTGATATGGCTCTCTGAAAGCAGGGGTAAACAGAACCGATAGATAGATAGATAGATAGATAGATAGATAGATAGATAGATAGATAGATAGATAGATAGATAGATAGATAGATAGATAGATAGATAGATAGATAGATAGATAGATAGATAGATCTTGTTTTTCCTGAAGAGTTGCAAAACAATGAAACTTGTTTAATTTAAACGCATCTGCTTCAACCATTATTGTGTGTCTTGTAATCCGTCTTTTGTGTCTTTCGTTCCGATCGCGTTTCTACACGCGTCTCGTTGAAGTGTCAAAAGCGTAATTAAGCGTATCATTGGCTTTGTGTTGTTTACAAACCGCGAGCAGTAATTTAATTTCGTCCACCAGCCGCCACCGGCACGGACTGAGCGCTGATGCCCGCGGGCTCCGCGCGGAGAGGGACCTTCTGCCAGCCACCTGCGGGGGTGGTAACCCGGGGGAGGGGTGGCATGGGCCAGCTTAATCAAAACAGACGGGAAATGTTCAAATGTATGTAACAATAACAGTTTGTTCACTCTCTTTTGTTCCTGCTGCAAGAAGCGCGTCCTAAGCATTCTGTGCGTGACACGTGCAGGCCTGTCTCTGTTACTATTCAAATAGCACATGATATCCAATTTAAAACACCGTGAGTGCAAATGAAATGCTAAGCGTCTCAAAAAGTATTTATCCGCAGTACCTGAACTACAAAAAGTGTTGCGCCATTGTGTTGAATTTTTCCATCATAAAAAAACACATATTCAGACATTAAAAAGGGTATAAATTGTTGTAAAATACAATTTAAATAATAGTAAAATAATAATTATTTATTATTAATAATAATAATAATAATTGATCACTTTTATTTATTATTATATTTGTGTTAATAAACCTGATCAATTAAGTTTATTGTGTATATGAGAGAGAGAGAGATGCACACACACAAAATGTATTCATCGACTCGTTTCAGACATTAAATATATATATATATATATATAACTTGGTTTAACTGAGTATAAAATAGAATTTACATTTTTTATTATTAATAATAACAATAAAATAACTATTCTTATTATTAATGATTTAATTTTCTTAATAATAAATCAAACCTGTATACTTATTGTTCTTCTTATTTGATTATTTTCAAAATAGTTAATTTAGTAGTAATAGTTAAATATATTATTTTATTTATTTATTTATTACAAGAGAGACAGATACATGGTGGAGCAGGAGTGAAGAGAGAGAGAGAGAAAGAGAGGGAGAGAGGGGTTTTGGTAATAATGATGTACCCTCAGGCTTAGTGCTGTCTATCATACAGCCCCCCTCTTCTTGCACTCTCTCTCTCTCTCTCTTTCTCTCTTCTCCATCCCTGCACAGTCTCAGCACAGACAGGCCTGTTGTATTAGATGGGGTGGGGGGGGGACCCAGCGTCTGGGCCAAAACACAGGGAGCACCAGCCTCCTAATTGATGACTCCCTTTGAGTGAGGAAAAACACTAGCTGAGATTGATGGCCTTGCAATTTACGGCTTTTGGAATGAGTCCTAGCAGCATTAACTCAATAAGGTGTCTATCAAACTGGCCTTATAGCCCATCCTATGACAGCATTGAATGACTTTAATTACAAGGCATTTGCATGAAATATTGGGAAGACAGTGCATATATCTCAGGGTAAAATAGGGGTGAAGAATAATACATCATCATTTGCACTTTGTCTTTGAATTTTTAAGATTTTATTTTATTTTTTGCCTATATCGAGGTGAAGGTACTTCACTGATATTTGGGTAAGACAGTGTCTGTCATTATAATTACAAGCATTTACTCAAAATACAGATTACGAATATGCAGTAAGTTAGTTTTGCACAGTAAATATGTAAATAAAAAGTAAAATTAACACCTTAAAGAAATAATTCACCCACAAATTAAAATGTACCTTCGGGCCATCACAGGGGTTGATGTTTCATCATCATTTGCTGACCAATGGATCCTCTGCAGCGAATGGGTGCCGTCAGAATGAGAGTCCAGCTGATTAAAACATCACAAGAATCAACAAGTAACCCACACCACTCCACTCCATCTGTCTTGTGAAGTAAAAAGCTGCATGTTTGTAATAAACAAATCCATGATTAAGAGATTTTAAGCACCAGTCCAAAATCCAAAACAATGTTTCCTCCAGTGAAAAGTATGTTTCCTGTTGTCCTCTCACATTGAAAACATGATCGTTTAGAACCGTTTTAGACTGTTTGGACTTGTAAATACTGGCTGATCTGTACATAGTTCTCTCCTGATTCAGACGAGACAACTTTTTCACTGGAGAAAGCGATATTATGGATATAGGACTCTATTTTTTGCCAGAAGCAATGGTTTGTACATAAAAACACATTAATGATGGATTTGTTTCTTATAAGCACACAGCTTGTAGTTTCAAAGACATTCATTGATGAGCTGGAGTCTTGTGGATTATTGTGATGTTTTTTATCAGCTTTTTGGACTCTCATTCTGACGGCACCCATTCACTGCAGAGGATCCATTGCTGAGCAAGTGATGTAATGCTACATTTCTCCAAATCTGTTCCAATGAAGAAACAAACTCATCTACATCCTGAATGGCCCAAAATTTAAATATTTAATTTCACAAGACCATGCTTTGATAACTTCACTTTTAATTGCGTTTTCATGGATCATTTTAGTAGAATCCTGTATCATCCTTATGAACATAATTAGGTCACACTATATAGGCAATTGTTTTGTGGGGTTGCTTTTATTGCACATTGTTATTTTTATTACTATAATCATTAATTAATGCAACACGCTTTTACATGTTCAGCATGTAAAGTGTTACCCAACATTAATGTAGACTCCCACTGTAATGGTTATAGACTGGACTTCAATAATCTGGCCCTGTCGTCTGAGGGTCCTACGCTGTTTAATTTCGTGCCATTTTATCTCGCTGTTTCCAATAGCTACAGTCAGTCTTTGGCGAGTCCTGTTTTCCCAGCCATCTCAAACGAGTAATTGCATTTTCCATTTTCTCTCACGACAATGGGAGCATCCACAGCGCGCGTGTTATTAATCATAATGAGCTCGCGCAAATAAGCCCTCATGCATCACGAGAGAGAGGGAGGCAGTGAGAGTTTACAACTTGCAAGCACAAGCATTTTTCCTCCATTTTAATGGATTTAAAGTAAATGAATACGCTTTACTTTCATGTTCACTTCATTTTCAATCATGTGGAAGAATGTTCTACATGCCCTACCTGCATTTTAAGCATGCGGGTATTAGTTATACTGTAATGAAATGTGCTGCAGTGTTGTTGGATGATGCTGATGCAACAAATTCATTTTATCATTCATTTAGCTCTGAAATAGTTTAAAAAGTGCTGTTATTTGATGTAATGGTTTGGGATAATTCATCATACAGTAATTTGGCAGAAAAGGAACTACACTGTAAAAAAAAAAAAAATAGTTGTTTCAACTTAAAATAATTTGTTACCACTCTGACTTAGAATTTTTAGTTTAGTCAACTAAAATATTTGAGTTGTCCCTTAAATTAACATTGAGTAACCTAAAAATTTCAAGTTGACTAAACTAAAAAAATTAAGTCAGCGGGGTAACAAATTATTTTAAGTTGAAACAACTATTTGAAACATTTTTTTTTTACAGTGTACACTGTAATTTTTTATTTATTTTTTAACTTGTACAGTGAGTAAAACAAAGGTTATTAGAGTTAACAAGAAAATGCTATTTCAGTTTTCTATTTAAAAAAAAAATCATGTTTAACAGTCTGTTACTTGCCATTTCTTTTAGTGAAAACTTTCTACACCATTATTTTTTTCTGTGATTTAATTATATATATATATATATATATATATATATATATATAGAGAGAGAGAGAGAGAGAGAGAGAGAGAGAGAGAGAGAGAGAGATAGATAGATAGATAGATAGATAGATAGATAGATAGATAGATAGATAGATAGATAGATAGATAGATAGATAGATAGATAGATAGATAGATAGATAGATAGATTTTAGTTTGGGATTTATGGTTCTCATGGTCTTAAAAACCTTACAATTTCAAAAGAGTCAAAGATAATCTCTCCACAAGTAAAAATTTCTTTACAAAGGTAAAATTATTTATTATAATTTTTATTGGATGAGTTTGAGAAGATAAAGAGTCAACAAGCATGCCAGGATGCACTGCATGATGTTCAGAGATGTGATCAAATCAAGGAAGAAGCTCAAATGTAAGAGAGTTTTAATTCCATTTGTGTTATAAACTCTCAGAAAAAAAGGTACAAAAGCTGTCATGATGAATGAAAATGAAAATTTGCTGAAAATGTATTTACCCTCAGGCCATCCCAAATGTAGATGGGTTTTGTTGATGTTTCTTCATCATTTGCTCACCAGTGGATCCTCTGCAGTGAATGGGTGCCGTCAGAATTAGAGTCCAGCTGATAAAAATGTCGCAAGTAATCCACACCACATCAATTATTCCATCAATTAATGTCTTGTGAAGTAAAAAGCTGCATGTTTGTAATAAATCCTTGCTTAAGAGATTTTAAGCACCAGTCCATAACAGTGTTTCCTCCAGTGAAAAGTTTGTTTCCTGTTGTCCTCTCACATTAAAAACATGATTGTTTAGAACTGTTTTGGATTGTTTGTTTGGAATACTGCCTGATCTGTATATTTCTCTCCTGATCCAGACAAGACAACGTTTTCACTGGAGAAAGAAATATTATGGATATAGGACTCTAATTGTTGCCTGAAGCAATGCTTTGTACATAAAAACACCTTAATGATGGATTTGTTTCTTACAAACACACAACTTTTTGTTTCAAAGACATTAATTGATGGGCTGGAGTCGTGTGGATTACTTGTGGATTATAGTAATGTTTTTATCAGCTTTTTGGACTCTCATTCTGACGGCACCCATTCACTGCAGAGGATCCCTTGCTGAGCAAGTGATGTAATGCTACATTTCTCCAAATCTTTTCCAATGAAGAAACAAACTCATCTACATCCTGAATGGTCCAAAATTAAATATTTACACCTTGATTATCAAAAGTAATAATGAAGTATGAGCAGGTGTGTCCAGATGTTTGAGTGGTAGTATGCATGTGTGTGTGTGTGTGTGTATATATATATATAAAACTCTGCTTATAAAACAAGCGGAAAAAGGAAACATTTTTTTCATGCAGGCCACCACTGCTGTTCATTTGCAACCCGTTTTAGAACAGGCCCAAAGGTGTGTTAGCAAAGTTCTTGATCAGTCCGTTTCATGTATGTTTGATTAAAAAGGTGCGCAGATCAATAATATATATTATCCTGGAGATCCCGAGGTGAGATTTTAGCTGATAATGTAGTTATCTAGAAATACGGCCGCTTTGATATCATTTATTATGGTTCACGGTAGGACCTCCAGGCTGAGTCTAATAAATCTGAGAGTAACAGCTAGTCTGCTAGTGGCCTCTGCCCTGCTTAACTCTATAAGAACACACCGTCTGAGGACTTCATTATGTCTTCACAAACACCGCCAAATCGATCCGGTCACCCTTTCAGTGGCAGAATCAGTCGTGGTGGAAGCAAAAGAACAAATCTAATGAACAGTATTTGTGTTTAGGCTTGCTTTGCTGCGCTGTAGGAGTGTCTGGTACGGAATATTTTGTCCCCTCTCTAATTAAGAGGGTTAAAATAAACTCAGCTTGAGCCCTGCAGTGGGACGGGGGAAAGGAATGCATTAACGCCTAACGAGGAAATGATTGCAGCTCAGAAGACTGAACTGGTGTAGTCAGAGACGACACACCGTTCTAATGTCGTATGGCTCTTTTATGGAGGCCATTATACTATATGTGACCCTGGACCACAAAACCAGTCATATAAGTAGCGTGGGTTTATTTGAAGCAATAGCCAACAATACGTATGGGTCAAAATGATACATTTTTCTTTAATGCCAAAAATCAAGTAAAGATCATGTTCCATGAAGATATTTTGTCAATTTCCTACTGTAAATATATATAAACTTAATATTTGATTAGTAATATGCATTGCTAAGAACTTCATTTTGACAACTTTAAAGGCGTTTTTTTTTTTTTTTTTTTGCACCCTCAGATTTCAGATTTTCAAATAATTGTATCTCAGGCAAAGATTGTCCTATCCTATCAAACCATACATCAATAGAAAACTTATTTATTCAGGATATATATCAACGTTCAAATATACATATACTGTATATGTATAAATATACATATACTGTATATGTATATTATGTATATATGTATATTTTTTAATAATAAATGTTCCTTTTTATTCTTATATTTATTATGCTACTGTTAAGGAAACCTTTAAGAAAATTACAGGTAAACTAAAGTGCAGAAATCCAGTTAGTGATTTTCATCTGGGCATTTCTTCGTGATAATTATAATTATAATTATAATTAATAACATAAATAAATATATAAAGTCATACTGTTGTAATTTAATTTACTTATTTGATTACAGTCTAGCAATCCTTTAAGAAAATTACAGAATAACCACAGTACAGAAAGTGGAAATTTATTTGCATGTTAGATTTAAGGATAAACAACATGTTTTCATTTGACATCTCACACACTGAATGTGACCTGTGGGCCTTGGGACCCTTCTTTATTTCTTTAAAAAAAAAAAAAAAAAAAAAAAAAAAAGAAATTTACAGCATAGAGTTTTCTGGGTTGTTGAAAACACCAGCACATTAAGGATTTTTTTGTCATTTAAAAAAAGAAAATAAAAAAATCTCTCAGATGGCATCAAAACTCTTCTTGTCATTTGCGAGTATGTGCTTGTTTGCCTGTAACTGAATGTTTTTTGTGTGTATTTTAGGTGCGTGAGATTATATGTTTGTGTTTGCACGTTTGTGAATGTGTGTACAAGCCTCTGTGTGTTTGCACACGTGTGAGCGATCAGTCAGGTAACTCATGTCAATAGAAGTTTCTCACTGCAGGTGAACCCTGTAGAACTGTACTGCTGTTGCAAACTTTGATGAGTGATGAGTGATGACACAGCAGTGGATTGACAGCGGTTAAAGGGTGAGTCTGAGCTCTTTTGCTTCACGCTTCACCTCACCACACAAATACTCATAAAACGGACCTGAAGCTGCCAGAATATCTCGGCACATCAACAGGTCTGATCAGCCTCAGAAAGAACCGATTTGATGGAATCTGACGAATGCCAAACACGCTCAAGAAGGGGAATCACAACCGTTTTACTTTTACTGTATGTCTGTCATTGCCATTTTTCTTTTCAGTTTTTAAGACATGTTGTTCATTGATGCAAAACCACACAGTAATGTTGTTGATGAAGTCGATGAAAAGAATTAATAAGATTTGGACTGCATTTGACCTCGGTTATGAGTGATGAGGGACAGTGAGGTCAAAGTTCATTCTGCTTATTCAAAGACACACAAAAAATTAAATACATGTGAGCGGTTTTTCTTTTTTAATATGAACATATTTGTAAGACTAAATTATAGAAGTCAATTTCTGCCTCAGATTAGATATTTGGAAAAAAAAAGGTCATTGTGAGATAAAGTGTAAAATAAGAAATGGTCACATTGTGAGAAATAGGCTAGTTGCAACTGTGAGATATGAAAATGTGGGATACAAATTCATATTGTGAGATTTGTGTGTGTGTGTGTGTGTGTGTGTGTGTGTGTGTATTTATGCATGTTCTTGTGATGGCACTAATATCTTGAGTTTTAGTGTTTATTTTGGTTTTTAGTGGACTGTTAACTTAATAATTAACTTTCTACTGACATGTATTTCTTTTAGGTTATCATGGAAACTATATATACTTTTAATTGTGACTTTATTTCTTGTATTTTTATTAGAGCTGACAAATATATATATATATATATATCTATATATATATATATATATATATATATATATATATATATATATATATATATGAAGTAAAACATATATGAAGAGTTCATCTGCAAAAACCGATAATTCCATTTTTGTTTAATTTTTTTCAGAAATCACTTTTTTTTTTAAATTGTGCATTCCAAGTAATATCAGTCAAACTGCAGTTATAATAACTTAAACAAATACAGGTAATTTGCAAAATTAAAGTTATTTGACAGTATGTTTCTTTTTTTTTTTTTTACAAATTAAATGTTTTTTTATAGCAAATTGGATAACTCTCAACAGTCATTTTTTGGCAAAAGCAGATAACTCCACATTTCATGTTTTAAAGTTTGAAAACGCACTCGTTTAATCTTTGTAATCTCCTCAGATGGTAGGCTAATGTTGATGCCTGACAAACGTTGTTGTTGTTGTGATCCTAGAGACTGTATGGATGTGATTACACGCAATACACGGAGCTTTTCCCTCACCATTGTAACGCGCTGCTTTTGCAAGGCTCTGTGAAAACGTTTCAGCTTTTATTTTCATTTTTCACCCTGAAGAAGAAATCACAGGTTCATCAAGTTCGTCAAAATTATCCATCCTCGATCACTTTTAGTCAGCTTTTACAAAACTCCTCTCAGCCAGCACGACATGTCAGCTGACCTGAATACAGCGCGCTGATTCGCTAGAATGGATTTATCGGCTTCTGTTCAAAAACAGCAAGGGCGCTTGTCGGCTTCTGCAGTAAAACGTGAACTCGCGATGCCTTGGAAGTGGACAATACCGGCTTTTTTGACAAAACGTGTTTAGAGTTCAGATTTAGCTATATGTGAAGACTTTTTTTTTAAGTGCCGTTTATCGGTTTTTGCAAATGAACTCTTCATATAGTAAAACGTGTTTGTGTGTGTAGGCCTATATATATATTAAATTTGACAATTTTCACAATATATTAGTTATATTTAAGAATATTAACATTATATAACTGTATGTATATATATATATATATATATATATATATATATATATATATATATATATATACAGTGGTGTGAAAAAGTGTTGGCCCCCTTCCTGATTTTAATTTTTTTTGCATGTTTGTCACACTTTAATGTTTCAGATCAACAAACAAATTTAAATGTTAATCAAAGATAACACAAGTAAACACAACGCAGTTTTTAAATGAAGTTTTTTATTATGAAGGGAAAACAAATTCAAACCCACATGGCCCTGTGTGAAAAAGTGCTTGCCCCCTCCTATTAAATCATGAAAGAACTGTGATTAACCACATTATTTTAGAAAGCTGACTTAAATTTCACTAGCCAAACCCAGGCCTTACTTCCAGACCTGGTGAATCAAGAAATCACTTAAATAGAACCTGTCTGACAAAGTGAAGCATGTTTAAATAGCAGCACATTCCGCGATCTTAAGAAATTCATAAACAGATGAGAAACAAAATAGTTGACATGTATCAGTATGGAAAGGGTTATAAAGCCATTTCTAAGGCTTTGGGACTCCAGCAAACCATGGTCAGAGCCATTATCCACAAATGGAGAAAACTTGGAACAGTGGTGAACCTTCCCAGGAGTGGCTGGCCTACCAAAATTACTCCAAGAGCACAAAGACGGCTCATCCAGGAGGTCATAAAAGAACCCAGAACAACATCTAAAGAACTGCAGGCCTCACTTGAAACAGTTAAGGTCAGTGTTCATGATTCAACAATAAGAAAGAGACTGGGCAAACAGCATCCATGGGAGAGTTCCAAGGCAAAAGCCATTGCTGACCAAAAAGAACACAAAGTCTCGCCTCACATTTGCCAAAAAATATCTTGATTATCCCCAAGACTTTTGGGCAAATATTCTGTGGACTGATGAGACAAAAGTTTAACTTTTTGGAAGATGTGTGTCCCGTTGCATCTGGCGTAAAACCAACACAGCATTTCATAAAAAGAACGTCATACCAACAGTCAAACATGGTGGTGGTAGTGTGATGGTCTGGACCTGGACGACTTGACATAATTGATGGAACCATGAATTCTGCACTCTATCAGAAAATCCTGAAGGAGAATGTCCGGCCATCAGTTTGTGACCTCAAGCTCAAGTGCACTTGGGTTATGCAGCAGGACAATGATCCCAAACACACCAGCAAGTCCACCTCTGAATGGCTCAAGAAAAACAAAGGTTTTGGAGGGGCCACATCAAAGTATATAAATATATAAATCCAATTGGGATGCTGTGGCATGACCTTAAAGTCGTGGCCTACGAGGTTTTGGAGGGGCCAAATCAAAGTATATAAATATATAAATCCAATTGGGATGCTGTGGCATGACCTTAAAGTCGGACTCGTAATCCAAAGGTTGCGAGTTCGAGTCTCGGGCCGGCAGGGATTGTAGGTGGGGGGAGTGACTGTCCAGCGCTCTCTCCACCTCAATACCATGACTGAGGTGCCCTTGAGCAAGGCACCGAACCCCCAACTGCTCCCCGGGCGCCGCAGCATAAATGGCTGCCCACTGCTCCGGGTGTGTGTTCACGGTGTGTGTGTGTTCACTGCTGTGTGTGTGCACGTTGGATGGGTTAAATGCAGAGCACAAATTCCGAGTATGGGTCACCATACTTGGCCGTATGTCACTTCACTTTCACTTTCACTTTCAAACAGTCCATTCATGCTCGAAAACCCTCCAATGTGGCTGAATTAAAACAATACTGCAAAGAAGAGTGGGCCGAAATTCATCCACAGCGATGTGAAAGACTCATTGGCAGTTATCGCAAATGCCTGATTGCAGTTATTGCTGCAAAGGGTGGCACAACCAGCTTTCGGGGGCAAGTACTTTTTCACACAGGGCCATGTGGGTTTGGATTTTGTTTTCCCTTCATAATAAAAAAAACTTCATTAAAAAACTGCATGTTGTGTTTACATGTGTTATCTTTGATTAACATTTCAATTTGTTTGATGATCTGAAACATTAAAGTGTGACAAACATGCAAAAAAATAAAAAATCAGGAAGGGGGCCAACAGTTTTTCACACCACTGTATATATATATATTAGTGCTGTCAAAATTAGCTGTCAAAATTATTTAACGCCGTTAATGCAGGGGTGGGGCCTAGGGTTGGCCACCCCACTCATAACTGCTAATTTTGTCTCTTTTTTTCTTGACAAAAAGTGCATTTATTCAGTCGCAGAACATCTTTACAAGCACATCAAACAGGAGACGTTTCAGACGCGCGCTTCAACTTCACTTCAGCGTCGGCGCGAGTCAAACGAGCGTGAAAACTGTACTGTGCTCGGAGCGCGTGCTCTTCAATACACACACAAAGGTGTCGGCGCGCGTCTTTATGTTGTTTGTACATTAATTTGAAGATTGAATGTGAAGTTATTGCAATATAAAAGTATATTTAAAAATTTTAACGTTAGGTGGGATTAATCATGATTAATTTCAGAAAAATGTGCGATTAATTAGTTAATTTTTTTAATCGATTGACAGCACTAATATATATATATATATATATATATATATATATAAATGTGTGTGTGTGTGTGTGTGTGCGTGCGTGCGTGCGTGTGTGTGTATATAGAGAGAGAGTATGTATATAGAGAGAGGGTAAAACGTGTTTGTGTGTTAAACTGTTATTTTTACTATTTATATTATCCATAGATCTATCGATCTATCTATCGATTGTTCCATTGTTCTATCATTCTATCTATCATTCTGTCCATCGTTCTATCTACCATTCTTTAACCATAGTTGTAAACGTTGTTTTACATTTTCAGGCAAGACATTCAACATTCAAAGTATCTTCTCTTTCCTGAGTGCATAGAGATTTGTTGGCGTGCGTGAGTCAGAGCACAGGTCTCTGCTCATCCACTCAGCAGATACGTGACGGCTGACGCACCCTTTGAGGTGACTGCGGTGAAAGGCTTTGACTGGCAAGATGAAAGTTTGTGGATTCCAGAGTGCTGCTCTTTCTCATGTTACAGAAACGAGGTCAATCCACTTGTCCCGACTGCACTGGAGCGCTGAGGCCTGGGCCGCCATGATCTCACGCTGGCCGAAGGGCATTTTCATCTGTGTCTGGGCTTACATTTGGCAGCCATGTTTGTGTTTGCAGAGTCTGAAGATTAATCCTCTGAATCCATTGTTGCTCTACAACTGGCTTAGCTATTAGCGCTACTACTGTTACAGGCCAACAGATCCCATTTGTGGAAACTTTAAGCTTTTCTCACCTCTCGTGTTTGTGGAGACATGCAGTTTCTTCACAGGCGCTTCCAGCTTCACCTGAAATCCGATCTCGCACATCTGCGCTTGCTCTCCGAGCCCAGATTCTTGGCTACTGTAGCTAAAGGCTTGTTTTGTTCCAGTGTAATGCAACTTCAATACTCTTCTGCTTGGACCTTCCATAAAAATGTCAAGGAAGAAATATCTGGATTAAGCCCAAGTGAAGTAGTGTTCATTTTCAACACATTGATGTGAAGCTGTCCAGTCGTACAGGCCTCGCTCGGTCCAGGAGGAAAATGCATTAGTTGCAAAGGCAGAGAGAGAGCAGCAGAACACGCCTCGGTAACCAGATACAAAATAAAGGAAGTACCTTCGATATAAAGCCTGCAGATTTATGAGAGGGTTTAAATATGGCAAGTTGATTAGCTTGATTCGTCTGTCTCATGTTGTTAAAAGAGAGGTCAGTGATCCGTGCAGGTGTTGCAAGACACTACCAGCATTCTTTGACTAAGCCCAGTTCTCACACAGCTGCATGAGCGCTGCACTGAGAGAGCTGTGCTGTGGTTTGATTAAAACCGGCAGAATATGGTTCTTTTAACAGGAAACGATTTTGCTGTTTAGTACTATCGAGTTGGTTCATTGCATATTGAAAAATTCTTGATGTGATATTGCAGGATGCTTAGAAAAGGTAGCTACCTGAAAAATAGCTGCTTTATTAGTTATGATTACTATTATGATTGAGGTGTGTGTGTGCGTGTGTGTGTGTGTGTGTGTGTGTGTGTGTGTGTGTGTGTGTGTGTGCGCGCGTGTGTGCGTGCGTGCGTGCATGCGTGTGTGTCTGTGTGTCAAACTGTGTATTTACTATATATATATATATATATATATATATATATATATATGTGTGTGTGTGTGTGTGTGTGTGTGTTATATAGTTATATAATTATCTATATATTTTTTAAGGTCAGAGATTGTTTTTATTGTAGCTGTTCTTATTTGTATTGCTATTACGATCCAATGTATTTGTCAATGTAAATGCACCTTTGCATTTACAACAATAAATAAATAAATAAATAAAATTGCATTTACACCTTTGCAAAAACAAATTTCCCTCTGGTGACAATAACATGTATTTCAATTAAAGAAGATAGCAAATAAATAAAATAATTACATAATCCAAAGATGATAAAAATTGATAAAAACTGAAAGTAACGACATTTAAAATGTGACATTAGAGTTCTGTTTGAAATTAATGCTGTTATTTTGAACTTTATACTTTCTATTTGAAAGAAACACAACCATTTTCAACATTGATAATAATAAGAAATGTTTCTTGAGCAGCAAATCAGCATATTAGAATGATGCTGAAAATTCAGCTTTGCATCACAGGAATAAATGACATTTTAAAATATATTCTCTATAGTGTATTTGCTATATGTATATATACACACACACACACACACACACACACATATATATATATATATATATATATATATATATATATATATGTATCCAGCTTTTAAGAGTGCACTAGCTTATATATGACTTCAGAGTTAAAAGATGTAGACTAATAGCCACAAAAATCTAAACCACCAATAAATCCTGATTTAATTTCATAATCATAAAAAAATATTTTTGTATAGCATCAGACATCAGAACTCCTATTTTAAAAGGCATTTTAGATACTGACTCATTGTATAATCAATTATATTAGCATTTGGTTTAATATCTATCTTTAATGTAACTTTTCAGCCTTTTTTTTTTTTTTTTTTTTGCTTATTGCATCTCCGCCTCATAAGCAACCAGCCATGGCTCATTCTGTTTCTGCATGCAGAGGTGGATTTATCTGCAGTAGATTATAATAAAATAACAGTGGAATAAACTAGCATAAAATGTATAAAAGCAGGTTTATGACCTGTCATCTCATAGCAGTTTAAAGGCTGTAACTCAACCTTTTGTGTTCTTAAACTTCACACATCTTCAGGTTCATATAAAATGAAAGACACTGAGTGGATTCAATATAGAAATCAGAGACACTATATGCAAACCTCTCTCTGTTACTCTTTCATCCTCCGTCACGGTGACGGGTCTGTTGAGAGCTGTAGGAGGGCCGCTCAGACTTCTGCTGTCTCACCCTGTCAGCTGTCTCACCTCTCCAGTTGTTTCGTCGCCTGTCGGTCCCACTACTGACAATTTAATTCCAAAGCACCCCCCCTGCACCTCTCTCCATATCTTTTTCCACTCGTCAGCCCTCGAACCCGTGCAGACCCCGTGCTGACAGCTGAGGATGCTGAGTGCTCTTCAGTCAGTCTGCGTGTGTGTGTGTGTGTGTGTGTGTGTGTGTGTGTGTGTGTGTGTGTGTGTGTGTGTACGTGTGCATGCATCTACATGTGTGCTTGTGTGTAAGCAAGTGAAACGTAAGGAAGCTGCTTGTCTTTTGTAGTGTCAGAGATCAGAGGAAAGTAATGAATGACTAATAGAGGCATGATCTGTTTCATACACCCTCATCGTGGCTCTGTAAGTATGTCATTGTGAAATGACTTTAGTGTGTTTGATAGAAACTTGGAAGGATATTTTGACATTTTCTTCATCTTGAAATGACCTAGATTTTTAGAATAGCAGGTTTGGATTCCGGAGTAAAATAATGTCTGTTCACAATATTTCAATAGACTTTCATGTTTTGTTCTACATTAATTATAAACAGTAAGACCTCTAGCATGCATTTTGGTGCCTTTATGTTTCAGTATATACAGATTTTTTTTTTAAAGGTAATTATAAATTTATTTTGTCTTACATTCCAGTTAAAATATTTAAAAATATTTGAAATTTGTGTTGTTTTATGTATTTTGTCTTATCACACTGGCATATTTTTCACTTTAATTATAAATAAGTTATCTCCTGCAGTGTTGCTTCTTAAATCAATTGATCTTGTTTTAAGGATTTTTTAGAGATTTTTTTCCACCTAGAAAACAAGGGAAAATAATTCATTTTAATAATAATTATAACTTAATTTATTTTAATAATAATTAAAACTCACTAAGATGTACATTTTTGAAGTAAAGGAAGCAAACATTTTGATGCAAATAATTGTGAGGTTAAAAAGAAAATTATAACAATTATAGCTAAATTAGATTTTTTTTTTCTTTCTTTTTTTTGTATTTGGCAACTTAAACAGGAAAAAAAATTACAAATGTATAGCATATTTAAATAAACACAAAAGTGTAAGTGAATAAATCTTACAGGTGAAATATTAGAGTTAAAAAAAAATATCCAGATTTATTTTAAAATACTATTTAATTTTTTATGTATTTTAATTTTTGTTTGGTTGATTTCTTTTTTTTTTTCTTTCTTTTTTGACATTCATCTTTATGATTACATAGTTGGAGTACTATGTAAATACCATGGTATATAAATTAAGTACCTTGGTAATCATTCAGTATCATGGTGTGTATCTGTCATTATATTACAGTGTTTTCTGATACCATCACTGTACCATGGTACCTCTATACAGTTGCTTCCAGTAAGTGTAACGCCAATACACCCTCATCACACACACACCTTAAAATCATTAAAGCACTTAAGAAAAGCCAGAGAAGGAATGTAAACATCACTTCTTTCACAAAGCCTTTGGATTTGTCATTCTTCCGTCTTTTCACTCATGTTATAAAGGGATGATTAGAGAAGGTTGGGGTTGATGTCTTTTTTTGTGAGAATGGGAACCTCAGTTTCTGGAAGCAGCACCCACATATGCTGGATTCCTGTAATCACCTGCACTTGTATTTTCTGAAATTTAAGCTGATGTTTGTCTCTAAAGTAGAATTGGAGAAATGCTTAATCCTATTAATAATATGAAATGAAGACTTAAAAGAAAGTGTTATGCAAAGTGAGTCTTTGATTGATATATTTTATAATTCTATCATGACAAATCTCTGAGGTTTTGGCATGGTAATACACATGACAATTTTAAGGGGTTAGTTCACCCAAAAAGTGAGAGAAAAGTGTTTATAACAGTTGAAACGGTGAACTAACCCTTTAATGTGTTTGGTCTTGGTGGAATAGATTTGCTACGCTGCTACTGCTGTAATGAGACTTGGTACTGCCAATACATCCACAGACATGCTGCTGCACATATTACATGTATGAATAACCCACATCTCAATAAATTAGAATGTCGTGGAAAAGTTAATTTATTTCAGTAATTCAACTCAAATTGTGAAACTCGTGTATTAAATAAATTCAGTGCACACAGACTGAAGTAGTTTAAGTCTTTGGTTCTTTTAATTGTGATGATTTTGGCTCACATTTAACAAAAACCCACCAATTCACTATCTCTACAAATTAGAATATGGTGACATGCCAATCAGCTAATCAACTCAAAACACCTGCCAAGGTTTCCTGAGCCTTCAAAATGGTCTCTCAGTTTGGTTCACTAGGCTACACAATCATGGGGAAGACAGCTGATCTGACAGTTGTCCAGAAGACAATCATTGACACCCTTCAGGAATTTGGCTACAGTTGTCGTATTCCTCTTGTTAAGTCACTCCTGAACCACAGACAACGTCAGAGGCGTCTTACCTGGGCTAAGGAGAAGAAGAACTGGACTGTTGACCAGTGGTCAAAAGTCCTCTTTTCAGATAAGAGCAAGTTTTGTATTTCATTTGGAAACCAAGGTCCTAGAATCTGGAGGAAGGGTGGAGAAGCTCATAGCCCAAGTTACTTGAAGTCCAGTGTTAAGTTTCCACAGTCTGTGATGATTTGGGGTGCAATGTCATCTGCTGGTGTTGGTCCATTGTGTTTACCAAGACATTTTGGAGCACTTCATGCTTCCTTCTGCTGACCAGCTTTTTGAAGATGCTGATTTCATTTTCCAGCAGGATTTGGCACCTGCCCTCACTGCCAAAAGCACCAAAAGTTGATTAAATGACCATGGTGTTGGTGTGCTTGACTGGCCAGCAAACTCACCAGACCTATTGTCAAGAGGAAAATGAGAAACAAGAGACCAAAAAATGCAGATGAGCTGAAGGCCACTGTCAAAGAAACCTGGGCTTCCATACCACCTCAGCAGTGCCACAAACTGATCACCTCCATGCCATGCCGAATTGAGGAAGTAATTAAAGCAAAAGGACCCCTACCAAGTATTGAGTACATATACAGTAAATGAACATACTTTCCAGAAGGCCAACAATTCACTAAAAATTTATGAAGTATTCAAATTTGTTGAGATAGTGAATTGGTGGGTTTTTGTTAAATGTGAGCCAAAATCATCACAATTAAAAGAACCAAAGACTTAAACTACTTCAGTCTGTGTGCATTGAATTTATTTAATACACAAGTTTCACAATTTGAGTTTGAATTACTGAAATAAATGAACTTTTCCACGACATTCTAATTTATTGAGATGCACCTGTATATAGCATACATGAATCACTCTGTAGCAGATCTATACAGGTGGAGCTGGGGAAGGTGGAGGGTTTCTGAAGTGTGCTGCAACTGCTACAGCAAACACTAGCTGAGTATTTGAATGTTGATCAGCGAGCTCATTGGCTGCTGATAAGAAAATAACCAATCGGCTGTGCCATGTGATGATGTCATCATGTCAGATTGAGTTAGACCTATCAGACTGTGCCATCTAGAGTTTCATACCAGAACTTTGGATTTGTCTAATCCAGTAGTTCTCAAGCCCGGGACCCACTAGGGGGCCTCAAGATGACTTTTCAAATAAAGACAAAGCTTGCCTAGGTGTTTGTTTACTGGTCAAAGTCAAAAGAGCCCGTCCTCAAGTTTCTGTGATATTCTGGTCTTTAGTTATGGCTCGTCTCCCTTCTTCAATGTACGTCTGAGATATTTTGTTTATGTTCATTTTATTATTGCACAAAAATATCACTTAGTAAAATAAAAGCATAACTTTTAAGGTCAAATGTTTGTCTGTAGCACAAACATATGCAGTCTGTATATGCATGATAGTGGCCTTTAACCTGAATTAAGGAGAAGTTGCTCTGTACTTTGATGGATTGATCATTTCCAGCCATTAACTACTGAGCCGTAAAGCTGTTTTTCCACACATTTGACTTCACACACTCACAACCATTAGGCCCTAATGAATTAAAAGACAGCTCAGCACCCGGGAGGCTTTGCCATGATCAGTGTAGCGCAGATCCGCAAAACCAATTGTCTTTTGTAGCGCCCTCATTTGTTACTTGGGAAACGGGAAGATTCTGATCTCCAGATGAAAGCTCAGGATGTGAGGAACCCCGATGTTTTGTGATGGTTTGGTTGATAGATGAGGCCCGGGGTTTTTTACCTTCACGCCCGGCCCCGAAGGTCCCAAGCTGGGGGCGTTTGCAGAAATCCAAGCAGCACCACCATGGTTTTGTTTCACCGTGCTGGTCGTTAGCCACTCTGGTGTCAGCGTATCATGCAAACAATCTTCTGCAGTTTGGTAAAACTGAGTAAGAGAGATTTCGTATGCTTTTGATGGTGTGTTAAAGATGAGTCTGAACATGTCTCATCTGATGATCCATTACAATCCCATCTCCTATTTGTTAATCCTCTGTAACATTTTGAGTAAACGCTTGGATGAAATGGTAAATGCTGTTTGACACACAGGTTTGAAAGAGCATAAAACAGCAAGAAATAAAAAATGAGAGAATGAAATCCAGCCAATTGATGACTAAATGATGCATATGCTGATAATTAGAACTCATTAGAGTCCTGATGATGTGAGACTCCGGTGAGAAAATTAACTAAATGGTGCAAATCTTGGTATTTGAGTGACAACCTTTTTGAGTTTGAATTATTTGCTGTAACATGTTATTTGTGCACATGGTTGTGTGTGTGTGTGTGTGTGTGTGTGTGTGTGTGTGTGTGTGTGTGTGTGAACGGGAGGTAAAATGTGTTTGGTCCAACACTGAGGCAATCAGGAGTCAATCTGTTCTGATTATGTATGAAACATGATATTCCTGCAGCTGTGTTGTACCATCCTCATCCCACACACCTACCAACATGGAGCACACTCACAATAATGCACACATACAGTCACACACTCTTCACAATGGCACATGGTTTATCCATATTGTAGCTTATTATGGCCAAAACAATCACTTAAAACAGGAAGAGATCATCTATGCATTGTTTTTGTGTTTTTTCACTGTACAAAAAAAAGGAAAGATAAAAAGAAAACTGTACCTCATAAATTAATGTAACCAATTTCAACTATTTACGAGACTCAACCTGAATTTTTTTAAGTCAGCAGAAAAGAAATAATGTTGAAATGAGTTGTATATACTGTATTTTTTTTTATTAAATAAAATGAAAACTATATAAATCTATTTTAAATAGGTTTTAAATCGACTTTGTATAACACTTTAGCATGCAAATATTATTTTGAATGTGCTCTATACATAAATGGATGAATAAATGACTACGTTACAAACAAAACCGAGTATCTTTTAACTGAGATTTGATGTTATTAACTTTGTAAATTCAATAATCATTTCATTCTCAAAAGCTTTTGTATCAACCTAATATCTTGTAAACCTTTATTTCCAGGTGGCCAGGTTATGAAAAACATCCAGGCAAATTAGAGGCAGGTTAGATAAGTGCTCTCCTTTAGTTCTGTATGTCCTGTGATGCGTCATACCGTCAGAGATGGTGGGCGGCCCATGTGTGTGTTGTCTGATGTTCAGATTAATCTCTACCTGATGAAATGTCTCAATATGATTTAAAGATGAAATCGCCCAGAGCTCCTGTCAGTTATCAAACTCCACGTTTAATATTTAGAGCTTATTCGTGGTGTTGATGTGCGTATTAATCTCCTTTCTTTTCAAAGATATACAGGTTTTCTTTCAGAATAAGGCCTCATCTATAAAAGCCATTAGATGCTGCTGTTAGTGAATAAATCCCATTGTGTGATAAAAGGCATGTTTCAGCATGATCTTTAGGTTCTCCCATACTTACCCAAACCCCAACCTCTTGGCCTCCTTTTTAGCTATTAATGTTTGGTTGTGATTCCTACGTTGCACAACACAAATGATTCGCAAATGAAATCTCTTTAATATCTCAGTTTTCTTTCCTGATTGATATGAGATTAAATTAAGACTGTCGATGAAATCTTCTTCTCAGATGTTTTTCCTGAGAAAAATACCTGTCTTCACTAGAGATTCAGAGGAGATCTGCTCAGATTTCACAATATCAAAACTTTAATATTCACTGCAGTTCAAGCATTTGTGGTCAGTTAGTTTTTTATATATATATATATATATATATATATATATATATATATATATATATATATATATATATATATATTTCTGTTTTAATCGTTAAATTAAAAATATTAATCAAAAAGCATGTCTAATTAATTGAAATCATACACAATTTTACAACTTTTTTCTGGATTCCATTTTAATGGTTTCATTACATTTTAATAATCAAAAGCATCTGTAATTAATAGATTTTTATAAAAAAAATACATGATTTTATTTATTTATATTTTTATTTATTTATTTCAGAAATACTGTGTTGTGTAGGCTATTTACATTTTATGGTAATTAATATTTTATAAATATTTCTGGGAATTTTCTTTTCTGGTAAATATTTCTTTAAAAATAATGTTTTAATACGAATTTTATTAGTAATAATAGTAGTATCATTACATTAAGTAATATATTTCTGTAACAGTTTCTTCAAGTTAAACCAAACCTTTTTGGTCTTGTGAAGACCTTTAAGTTTCTGTTTGTCTATGAGAATAGTTTTTCTCAAAGGAAATGGTATAATGCTCATGAAGTGACTCTCAGAGCAGCTCTGGAGATTGTGTTCATCTACTCGTATACTGAGGCAGCAGAGACTAAAAACCCCGGGAGTGTCATGCACGCTTCTGTATAGTAAACAAATCAGCGCGTCTGCATCATTCATTCACACAGAGAGACAGAACATGCAGGATTCATATGTGTACTGACCTTCTTTTGATTTATTCATCCAGAATTTGCCAATTTCTATGACGTTAAGCGTTATACTGTAAATTCCATTTTTATGACTGGATTCTGAGATTCTGTCCACGTTTTCCGCATCGCAGAAATCATAAGGCCCTAGTAATATTGTAAAGTATTATTACAATTTAAAATAACTGTTTTCTATTTGAATATATTCGAAAATGTAATTTATTCCTGTAATTAAATGCTGAATTTCACATCAGTCACATGATCATTCAGAAATCATCCTAATAAGCTGATTCGCTACTCAAAAACATTTTTATTATTATCAGTGTTGAAAAGAGTTGTGCTGCTTAATATTTTTTGTTGAAACCATGATTTCATGATTTTTCATGATTTTTGGATGAATAGAAAGTTCACAAAAACAGCATTTATTTGAAATAGAAATCTTTTGTAACGTAAATTTCTTTACTTTCAATTTTGCTCCATTTAATGCATTCTAGCTGAATTAAAGTATAAATTTCTCTACAATTTACAGACCCAAAACTTTTGAATGTTAGTGTATGAACTCGCCAGATTCTTCCAAACCATATTATAGATAAGCTATTGCCTGCA
This sequence comes from Acrossocheilus fasciatus, assembly GCA_036784905.1. Lineage (NCBI taxonomy): Eukaryota > Metazoa > Chordata > Actinopteri > Cypriniformes > Cyprinidae > Acrossocheilus > Acrossocheilus fasciatus. The sequence continues at coordinate 19,608,163 of CM071951.1, read as the reverse complement.
TTAACTTTCTATACACTTCAATGAGAGATGCAGTTGAAACATAAATGAAAGTGCTGAAAGAGCAACCTGTGAGCGATGACATTTTCGCCTGGGTAGCTCTTTTTAGTTCTTTAACACCAGGGTCATCGCTCGTCGTCTTTGTTCATCCATCATGTTAATATGGTAATGGTGTTATGATCGGCTGCCGTGTGCATCGCTGTATGTCACAAGGCCATGTTCAGTATGAAGACCTCTAATCCCTTCACCTTCTTTCTCTGTGTCTCTTTCACTCTCTCATACACTGTTCCCGGCCTCTGTTCATTAAAAGCTGTCAGTCATCCCTCTCACACTGGGGTTTTGATTGCGGCTCGGCTGTCAGAAATGAAACACCTCGGCTAAGCGCTAAACGCTTCATCTCACGGTGCTGCAGCCAGAGTGACAGAGCTCCAATAGCATTAAGCTATTCTCTCCAACGCAAACACATTTATGGGCAAGTTAAGATGCCTCTCATGTTATGGCAGTAACTGTCAGATCTTTTTGTCTTCTCTTCTGACACTGACCTTTTTCTGTTTTATCACCTGGATACGGTCAGAGAAAACCACCACTGCAGAAAGAGACACATTTGTCAGTGACATATTACATGGAATGGATTCGAGGGCACTTGAGTGGCGTCTTAGATGTCATGTACACAGTTTTGGGAGTGACACTTATGGCATCTGAATGGAATAGTAAATCCCCTAAATTATATATTTGGTAACACTGCAGTGATTGATACCATAGCCAGTAATCAGACTTGTAATTCGGGGCTCTCTATCGGCATCTGTGGTTGAAATATAAAATTGCAAGTTACTTCTTGGGAAAACATTTTTCAGAATTTAAGAGCTAAGTCGATAGTTATATTAAAGGTGCAATAAGTGATTGTTTTCAGAAACATTTTTTGTTTTGCTGGTTGAAAGTCTCTTCACATCCCGATAGCAATCATTAAGTTAAGTGTTCTAAATGTATTTATATTTTCTGTGGAAGGGGTAGGACCAAGAAATGTTCCTCCGATCAAAACGCTCGGTCCGAGTGTTTTAATTTGCTTTCCTACCTGCCTGTCAACGTATGTATTTGCATACCTCCGCGCACCCTGTTCACGCAGACAGGATACGTCATCAGCGCGTTCACGTACGCTATTGCAGACAGAGCAAGAATGGCAGACAAACATCAACAACCCGATCTTCCTTCCTGGTACTGTAGTACTTTTACTAACTGTGCTATAAAGTTTTCTCACCGGTGAATGTCACATGATGTAGCCCAGCAGTTCCCAATTCCAGTCCTCGCGCCCCCCGTCTCTGCATATTTTGCATGTCTGGCTTAGTTAGGTTGAATCAAATAACCAGCTTGTTAGAAGGGAGATATACGTGCATGAACTGTGTTTCGATTGACATGCTCCCTACACAGTGTTCTTTGCACCCTACTCCCTGAGCAGGGAAATCCGTTGAAGTTTAGTGAGGACTGGAAATGGGAACCACTGGTGTAGTAATGAGAGTATGCGTTCAGGGGGCGTGGCTTTGGATGGCGATTGCAGGGAGGGTGGGACGTTTGCTTTCAGTGCTCTCAGGCTAAAGTTAGCATTTTCCAAGATCTCCTACTGCACCTTAATTCTGTCATGTCGTTCCAAACCTATATGCATTTCTTTCTTCTGTAGAAGACAAACGAAGATATTTTGAAGAACGTTGATAACATTTTCGCTTCCCATTGACTTCCGTTATATTTGTTTGTTCAGACAATTGAAGTCCATGTGGACCAAAAATTTTCAGATGGAACTATGCCTTTAATGAGTGTGAATTCGAATGGAATCAGCCACATTACAAAAAAAAATCAACATAGTCGCTACCAAAAAGAACACAATTTCGTTAGTCTCCAAAGGGTCACAAATTAATATTTGTTCTCTGATATGTAGAATCCAATATTTCTGATAAGACTTAACGTGTAACAGTTTAATGCTGTTGAAAAGCCATCATAGTTTTACTGTAATTTTTTTCACCATCAAAAGTAAAAAAAAAAATCAGCTATATAAATATTGGCATAATTTTATAAAATGTCATGATATCAACAAATAAATATGAATAAACATAAATAATAATATTAGATAATATATTTTAGTTTTTTTTTCCAATAATTAACTTTTAGATAATTACATTATTATGTTTATTACTATTATTTATTTTATTATAAGAATGTTATTTTATTATTTAGTACGAATACGTAATTTATGTTATGTTAAATAAAAACCTCACAAATACGATTTTGTAGTCTGTGAAAAATAAATAAATAAACAACCAATATTATTTAATCATGAATATTTTGTTTAATACAAATGTTTAATTTGGAAATTTCAATATTATGTGGCTAAAACCACACACATATATTGATGTGTATCAGAAGATTTCATAGTATGTGTAAAACATAAAAAATAATAAGAAAAAAATATTATTAATGAAACATTAATAGGATTTTATTAACTGATAAATTTATATTAAAAATTATATATATATATATATATATATATATATATATATATATATATATATATATATATATATATATATATATATATATATATATATAAAGGTTAAAAATAAAGGTATATATTTGAAGGTATAAAAATTATATAGGCTATATGAAGGTTTTTCAGTCTATTTTAAGCTGGCTGCACATTAGAAGATTTTCAAATCTTAAACGATTTTAAAACCACGGGAGACCGCTCTCATTGGTTATCGCGGGTATCATGTCAGAAGCAGCCCAATGAAGAGTTGTAAATGTCAAACATGTTTGATATTTACCATCTGAGTTCGGCGACGCTCCGTCTCGATCGGGAACAGATAAATAATCGTAATGACACCACACAATAGAGGATTTTTGGACAAAAAAAAAAAAACAAAAAAAAAAAATCGCTCGCGACAAGCCGCAAATCGGGCCACACCTCCCGGTAGTTCGGTGGTGCAAATCGGCCTTAAAATCCTCTAGAGTGCGGCCAGCCTTAACTGCACCTCCTTAAATTCTACATCTTGTTTGTTACCTCAATTTAGAATCAGGAATTAAATGGAAATTCATATCAATTCTGAATGGTGCACAATCCATTTTGTCACTTGTTGTTATTGTTATAAATAACTGAACTCTGAGTGTACAGAACAGGATTCAGCAGAAGCGAAGTAACAGCCGGATTGAGCTGCACTGTGTGAATGGCCGATGCATAAATTCCACCAAAGCACACCTGATAGAACAAAACATTTCTAGGAATTCATAACAAGAAACTGAAGCCTGAGAGCAAAATATTCAAAGCTAATAATGTGTTGCTTTTACTTCGCAGCAGGTGTGTTTGTAACATGTAGCCTACCGTTTGCACACTTTTCAATGTGTTTAAATATAGCTGTGTAATTTGTAAGAGCAACTACAGCATGCATTGTTAGTCTGCACGGTGCAGGAAGAGCTAATCAGGCAGCAGGTATGTGCAGCGGGAGCTAACGTGATTTAGTCTGCACGCCCAACGGATCCTATGGCTCGTAAGTGGCTGTGATGGATGAGCAGGTCCACACACACACACACACACACACACACACACAAAGCCTAGAACCCAGAGCGAGGCCCGTCAGAGCGGTGCCGACCCCGGTGTGACATCACCCAGCGCGAGAGCATGTTTCTGTTGGCCTGTAAGTGCTATTGCTTCTCCTCCATCAATAATGCAGCGACTTGAGTTGTTGTTCCTCAGCAGTAAAGCTCACATGAGTGCAGCAATTAAGGCAGCACGACCTCCGATCGTCTCAGGCTTCACCCCACAGCCCTGGGCAATGGATCGGAGAGGATCTGTCCTCTAAAGGGCAGGGGAGGATGGTTTTAAACAGGACCAGAGACCATCTGGCAGGGGCCCTGCTGCGGTAACCTGACTAAACATTGGTGAAGGGGAGATGCTTTGTGCTCACTGTTGTCCATTAAAACAGGGATGTTTTCAGAAAGCAGTACAGGCTTTATCCCGCCGTAGCATTCGTAGATAGGGAGGCTGGAAACACTAGCATGGAAACTGACACACAGCATACGTGACCTGACTCCTGTACTGTTGTTGTTTTTAGAAAGAGGTAGAGCAAGATATATCTGGATTCATTTTAATCAGTTTAATTAGTAATTAATTTCATTACTTGCCATTAAAATAATATATATATATATATATATGCAATTAAAAAATGTTAAATATTTAACTAGTTAATTATGTTAAATAATATAATTATGTAAAATAGTGGAATTTATCAATTTCACCAATATTTAACTATATTTATTTATATTTATTTTTCAATTAATTTTATTTTAATTGTCAGTACATAGACTGGGAATTGAAATAAATATTGCGAAATGACCACTTAATTTTTTTTAACTTGTATTATCTAAAAATTCGTAACAAAGAGGCCAATTTACTTGAAGCACAACTGCATAGGATATTAAGACTTGTTTTCATACATTTATCGTGAATTTGTTTCTTTTGTTTTTTTTTAATAACTTGTTTTATACTTAAAGCAATTTTAAAATCAAATAGAATCATATTAAGCGTACATTCTCTGAAAAGAAGTCTTAATATTTAATGCAGTGTTGCATCAAGTACTTTTATTTAGTTTTAAGGATTTGTTGATATTTTAAATGGAAAAAAAGAATGTTGAATTATGTTTAAATATTTAATTTTGTTTATGTAAATATAATTAGAAATACAAATACTAAATACTAAAAATACACAGACTGGCTTTTTCTTTTTCTTTTTTCTTTTTTTGGTCATATACGGTTAGGTCCACATATATTTGGACAGGCACAATTTTTTAAAAACATTTTAGTAACCAGGGTTACTGGTGTTTATTGATGGCGTGACCGAGCACAGAAGCAGCCGGATGAATTCTGAAGTGTATAGGGATATACTCTCTGCCCAGATTCAGTCAAATGCAGAAAAGTTGAATGGGCGGCGCTTCATGATAAAATGGATGATGACCCAAAACATACAGCAAAAACAACCCAGGAGATTTTGAAGGTAAAAAAGTGGAGTATTCTGCAATGGCCAAGTCAATCTCCTGATCTCAACCCGATTGAGCATGCATTTCATTTGCTGAAGACAAAACTAAAGGCAGAAAGACCCACAAACAAACAACAGTAAAAATAAAATAAAAATTGTTGTATATTCCTAATGTTATATTTTTGTTCAACCCCTTGAATTAAAGCTTATATATATATATATATATATATATATATATATATATATATATATATATACATATATATATATATATATATATGTATATATACCTAAATAGAGGCCAACACTGAATAAGATATTAAAACTTGTTTTATTACATTTTCATCTTGAATATGTCTTTTCTTTTCTTATTTACTTGTTTTTAACTTGTTTACACTTAAAGCAAGTAAAAAATCTGTGCAGTGAGACAAAATTCTCAAGCAGTGTTGTATGAAATAAATTGATTTTAGAGGACTTTAGATATTTTAATTGGAAAATAGGAGAAAAAAAACTTGAGTATAGTATTTTTTTAGCTTAATTTGGGGGCTTTTCTTGATAAATATTGATATATGTGATTGATTAGTTAATTGGCTCATCTAGGTCTGTAATTGTGGTGTAATATATTTCAGACAAACCTGCCCCTGAGCACACCTTCAAAAGAAAATGAACTCTTTGCACTTTACGTGTCAGTCAAACAGTGTCTTCCTGTCTATGTGGGCAGTTCTTGGTTAGAAAAAGATGTAATGTGAAAGGTCAAAGGTCTGGCGGCTGTGTGAGACTAAGCTGACAATAACCCTTTACATCTAAAAGAGAAATGATGTCGACAAGCAATTAAATGACATAAAAATGATCAGACATTGATCATTGGAAGTTCACTTATGAAATAAATTCATGCTTAGACATGTTTGGGGGTTTTAAATTGTGAAATGAAATGCAACTCAGTTTTTTAGATCGTCTTGTTTGGATCATTCCAGTGACTATATGATAATATGTTTTCAGATTTGTTTTCAGGGACAAGTTTAAATACTAATAATAAGATGTTTTAATGATTTGAAGAAAAGAGGTCTCTTATACTCATCAAGGCTGCATTTATTTGATCAAAAATACAGTAAAAACAGTAGTATTGTGAAATATTATTACGATTAAAAATAACTGTTTCTTCAGATAACTAGCATCACTACTTCAGTCTTCAGTGTCACATGATCCTTCAGAAATCATTCTAATATGCTGATTTGCTGCACAAGAAACATTTCTAATTATTATTCATTTTGAAAGCAATTTTGCTGCTTCAAATTTTAATCCATTTTTATACTTTTTTTTCAGGATTCTTTTTGAAATCAGAATTCATCAGCATTTATTTGAAATCTTTTGTCAAATTATATAAAAGTATTATGTATATTATTTAACAAGGACATATTAAATTGATGAAAAGTGACAGTAAAGAGATTTATAATGCTACAAAATATTTTAAATAAGTGCTGTTCTTTTCAACTTTTTATTCATTACAGAATCCTCAAAGAATGCATCGCAAAAAAAAAAAAAATTAATTATTTTATTTATTCACTGTTTATGTGACATTTTCATCTTAATATCTGTTCAGATCTGTAGCAGTAACAGCTACTGCTACAGATCTGAAGAGATATAAAGACAAATAAAATGTTTCTTTTGCTCTACTTATCGCCCTGCAAGCAAGATATAATCCAGCGATAGGCTCTTTAAATGGCATTTCAGCCGTGCAGTGGAAAAAATATTGTGTTTTCAGGGCAGGTTAGGTTTTTTTTTATTTTTTTTTGCTGTTTGAGATTTGTTTTGCGAGGCGCTCTGGGGCAGCCGAGAGACATTTAATTACACAGAGAAGCAGGGAGAGGCGTTTTCATCAAAAGTTGTAATTGCGTTATAAAGGAAAGTCTGTTCTCCCGTTTTGTCTTTTCCTGATATTGTGCTGTTTGTAAATATATACAGAGGGGAGAGAAATTACAAGGATATTTGCATTTCTCCCCCCTCGGCGCTCCTGACTTGAACGAAATTAATTTAAATGAAAATAAGTTATGGAAATACCACAGGAGAAATTTATACGATATGAAAGAAGGATTTGGGAGTCTTTTTCCCATACTTTCTCGCAGTGTTTCAAGTGCAGATTGAACGCTATGGCATACAGATATCCTGTCTCATAAATGTGAATCTGAAAATCAATAACAGAGTTTCTCCAAACGAAATGCACAAGACATTTTGAGTCTATTGAGGTTATTTCCCTCGCATGATTTGACGACGTGCTGCATTACTTAGGGGTCTGCTGAGAAACCTCATTGAATATATCACTGTTATTGGCCTTTGTCATTTTAATATCGAGTTGTGAAACTGCACATCCGAGACCATCACGTTCCAGCATTTCATACTCCGTCTAAACAGCGTCCAATTGCATCAAATCTCGCCGAAATAGCCGCAATAAAGCCTTAAAGACATAAAAATGGGGTTCAGATGCCCCAGAAGGGCCGTTGGCTGGTGGCAGCAAGCGTGATCCATGTCTCAATACCGTGCTGAAAAGCATGCTGGGAGTCTGCCTGCTCTGGCACCAACTAATTAGACCACCATAATAATCAGAGCTGCTAGAAGCAGTGCATCATGGGAAACGCTTACACTATTAGCCCCGCTGGTTTGTCTTCATCTTAACAATTCACAGGAGTCACATGACACGCGCCGCGTGGATCGACGCCCTGTTATTCGACTCCGCTGTTGATTCTTCATAATTTAACTGGGAGAGGAAAAAAATATTCAAATCATATGTAATTGTTACATCGCAATAGGGAAATTAAGCGACATGCTACAAGGGGCTGCTCCAATTACTGGCCTCGTTAAAGCAATTGAAATGACTTGATGATATTATAAAAGTTTAATGTCTGTAAGTGGAGCTATAACCGTGTAAAGCGGTGAAGGTAGCGCTAGGAATACTCATTCATCATGGGAACTTCTGTGTGGATTATATTCATTTGTTGGAAATGGCTGAAGCTGTCTGAAATGTTAACTGTGGTGCTAAAACTCTTCTCTTCTCATTTTTCACTTTTTAGCCAGAGTCCAGCCAGGGAATATATTTTGAACTACAAGAAAAGGAAACTGGATTTTTACAATTTATGAAGAATATGTCATTGGTTTTCATTTATAATATATTCAATTTTATATCCTGCAAACATTTGGAGAGAACTGTGGAATTGACCGTAATATCAGACTTTGAGCTGATGTAAATTTGGGTATCATCAGCAAAAAAAGTGATACCCGGCCTAGACCATATTTCCTAGTGATTTGCCCCAGAGGAAGAATATAACTACTAAAAAGTAAAGGGCCCAAAACAGACCCCTGATGAACACCATGACTGACCTGATCAATGTCAGATTTGTTGTTTCCCAAAACAACAAACTGGGAACGATTAGTAAGGTAGGATCTTTTTAGATTAGATTTTTAATCTAATATGATCATAATTATCAAATAATTATTGTTTTTTTTATATAATAACTAAATAAAAAATATTTTATTTAAATTAATTTTAATATTTTTATATAGTTTGCATTCATTTATTTCAGTAATAAATATTATTATATTATATTGTATTATATATTATATTATATCTTTTTCATTATATATTATTTTAGATTAGATTAAATTATATTTGATTTCAGTTTTTTCAATTAGCAAAAAAAGCTTTTAAAAGTTTTTTAATAGTTATTAGCTTTAGTTACCAATAATTACACTGGTGTGGTGTTTTGGAGGTAGTTACGAGGGTTGTTTCTATTGGGTGTTTTTAATGTTTGCCGGAGGTTTGTCTGTTTTATTGTTCGCCAGATGATTATTGCAAGTCTAATTGCTTAGGAAAGTAAAAGCACACATTTTATTGTTTAGCTGCATGATTTAAGATATCAGAACAGAACGATAGAGTCCCTTTATTGCTGTGCTTTCTGCTGAAGGTATCTGCTTGTAATGCGGTGTGTGTGTGTGTGTGTGTGTGTGTGTGTGTGTGTGTGTGTGTGTGTGTATTTCGACCATGTCTGCTGTCGGGTTTAACGTGTCAGTAGCTCCACACTTTAGTGTATTGATCTGTCCGAGAGCTGCCATGTGAATCCTGCTCGTGTTTCTTTGACAACTGTGGCCAATCTGCCAGGCACCCCAGTTTAGAAACCTCAGGCATTAGAGAGGTCACGCCGTCCCATGGGGGGAAAAGAAGAGTTCTCAATCTCCCATAACTTCTGAAGAGTATCTGTCTATTACATTGGTCCTGTGCTCCAGGGCTAAAGCAATCAAATCTAAAGCTCCGTTCACACTGACAGCGACAAACTGACCGGAAGTTGTTCATTTTCAGTGAGAGCTTTCAATGGCCAGTGACTTTTAGAGATGAAATCACTATCAGTGTGAACAGAGCTTCTTTCACACCACACAAATAAGCAGCATGTATTTATTTCAGTGTCTATATTAAAAGGTTACTAACAATATAATGCCTGTCTAAGTAGCATAAAACATATAATAACACTCAAAAGTTTGGAGTAAGATTTAAAAAAAAAAAAATAATAATAATAATAATAAAAAAAAGAAATTTTCAGTGGAACAGAAAAGAAGATATTTTGAAGAATGTTGGAAACCAAACAGTATCGGAGCCCACTGACTTCCATTGTATGGACAAAAAACTAGAGACTTTTCTCAAAATATATTTTGTGTTTTACAGGGAAAAAAGGTCATACAGGTCTGGAATAACATGAAGTGGAGTAAATAGTGCCTGAATTTTCATTATTAGTTGAGCTGTCCCTTTAAACAGCACTTTCGGTTCAGGTTTGTGTTCCATTTGTATGTTAATGAGTTATTTTAGATTTATGAAGTTATTTGTAACTCCTTAACAGCACACTGTCAATAACCATATTATCATTTCTGGCTGCCATTAAGGAAATATTCAAAGTAGTAACACAGAAATCACTTTTTTTTTCGACTCGCGTGCCACATATGTGTGAGGTGTGACACCTAATCTTTCTCTCACACAGAAATGCAAACAAACATGCACATACTTTTCTGAAACACTGCACAGACTCGTTCATGCAAATGATGTTTAAAAATATCTGATCAAACTTCAGCTGCAACAAACGATCTGTTATTTACAGAAAGATTCAAGGGAAACCTCACCGAACCAAACGGAATTCAGAGGAATATTTTTCCTTCTGTTTTAAAGACTTGACTGACATATTTCATGTTAATCATATTTACACAGAAATGTGTTACTTGCATGAGAAATGATCCTGTTGTGTCGCACAGTGATGGATGTGTCGTAAGGTGCCGTAAACATTTACCAGACACTGTAGGCTTGTCATGCTCACATTTCCCAGATCTTGTGGTATAGGGCTATAGTGTGCTTACTGTGCACTGATTCTGCTTTAAAATATAAGTCCATAATACATAATAGCCCCTCCTCCAGTGAAAGAGTCCATCACCAACATAGTTGTTTAGAACTGTTTTGGACTGTTTTGGCCTATAACTAGTGCTTGATCTGTGCATATTTAGCTCCTGATTCAGATGAGGCGACAACGGTTTGAAGTTAAAAATGTCTCTTCACTTTAAAAGACATTGCTTGTGGACTGGATTCATGTGGATTATTGTGATGTTTTTATCAGCTGTTTGGACTCTCATTCTGACGGCACCCATTCACTGCAGAGGATCCATTGGTGAGCAAATGATGTAATGCTAAATTTGGAGAATGGAAAAACAAACTAATCTACATTTTGGATGACCTGAAATCTCAAAATGAACATTTCTCATCAAGTTTATTCAGGGTCAATTAAAATTTTCCTCTGAGTGAGAGGGAAATGAAAGAGTTAAAATACAGAGACAAGGGGAAATGCTGAAATTAAAGAGATGTGAGAAAGGAGGAGATTAATCTGAAACTGAGGTTTTCAAATGGCTTTCAAACGAAGGATTTGAAAAATGAGCCTCCGTGTAGCAACATGTCAGCCTGATAGGAAATATGTGAACAGTAAAATACTGTGACGTTAAGTAGGTGTCACACAGCTGAGGGCGTCCCAGCTCACCATCACTCTCCCTCTCTCTCTCTCTCTCTCTCTCTCTCTCACACACACACACACACACACACACACATATAAATGTACAGTACTAGTGTACGTTTGACACACCTTACTGGATTTGTTTCTCAAGATCTTAAAGGAACACTCCACTTTTTTTGGAAATAGGCTCATTCTCCAACTCCCCCAGAGTTAATAAGTTGAGTTTTACCGTTTTTGAATCCATTCAGCCGATCTCCGGGTCTGGCGATAGCACTTTTAGCATAGCTTAGCATAGATCATTGAATCCAATTAGACCAGTAGCATCGCGTTCAAAAACGATCAAAGAGTTTCGATATTTGTCCTATTTAAAACTTGACTCTTCTGTAGTTATATCGTGTACTAAGATCGGCGGAAAATGAAAAGTTGCGATTTTCTAGGCTGATATGATTAGGAACTACTCTCATTCCGGCGTAATAATCAAGGAACTTTGCTGCCGAACAAGGCCGCGGCAGGCGTAGTGATATTACGCAGCGCCTGAAAGTAGTCCCCGGTAGATGGGGACTACTTTCAGGCGCTGCGTAATATCACTGCGCCTGCTGCGGCCATGTTACGGCAGCAAAGTTCCTTGAAGTTTTAAATAGGACAAATATCGAAACTCTTTGATTGTTTTTGAACGCGATGCTACTGGTCTAATTGGATTCAATGATCTATGCTAAGCTATGCTAAAAGTGCTCTCGCCAGACCCGGAGATCGGCTGAATGGATTCAAAAATGGTAAAACTCAACTTATTAACTCTGGGGGAGTTGGAGAATGAGCCTATTTCCAAAAAAAGTGGAGTGTTCCTTTAAAGATTTTTGATATAGATGATTACATAATGCTTTAATTATTCTTTTTCTATGTATAAATTAAAATGACTTTTTTCTCAAATAATTAACAAAATATATATTTTTATATATTTAACCTTTTAACTTTAAGTAATATCTGATGCACTGAAAATTTTTTTTATAGAAATTAATTATAAAGAAACACATTGAATTAAATGTGAAATTTTGAAGTAGAAAAGCTAAAATAGTATGTTCTTGTAAAACATAGTCCAGTAATCTTTGTTTTATTTAGTTAGTTAGTTAGTTAGTTAGTTAGTTAGTTAGTTTGGATGAATTGGACCTAAAGGAAATGTTGTCAACAAATGTCACAAAGGGAATCACTTTGGGCATTTTTTATGGGCATTTTTGTCTCAGGGCTTGCTTTTTATTGAAAAATAATAGATCTGTTACAAATGCCTTTCATGTTGTTATATAGATTTATTTTACTTTTCTCCCAGCGGTTAAATCTGTAGATATGAAAATCCATCATAAAAAATATGATTACATATTTAACCTAATCAAAACAAATAGTGAAATAAACAAACTTTTGAATATGTATTGTGTGAAAATGATTTATATCAATTTTACGCAAATTATTTCTATCCCTCAGTTGTAGTGCCATCACACACAATAATGATGCCACTAATAAAGTTTTATCAAAAGTTACTGTTTACCAAGAAGACAAGTGTCAGTGAAGAGCTTGAGATGAAATATGAGACATGATGTAAAGACAACAACAAAAAAGTAACTATCACTTGTGAACAGAATATAATTTCTAGCTGCAATCAAGATGTAATTTTGACAAATTATGCAAAATGTGTTTTAGAAATATAAAATGCTAGCTTTGAAATGATCAAAACAACAAAATCTACAGTACCATTTTAACGTCATTTTCACCACAGAATGCTGTTAATCAAAATAAGATGTGGTGGAAATGACAGTGTTGTGGTTCTTAACATTCTATTTTCACTCTAATTGATGCGATAATCTAACGAGAGTGCATTTTAAGAGGATTTGTTTATTTTTAGTCAGTCCTCAGGGCCAAAAGTGTCCATAGTCGAAGAAACACTCATACAGAAACATCACAGGCCTCTCCATTTAGTTTTAAGTGCCCTTCTCACAGTCAGACCTGTTAGCCTGTACTTTAGCAGTCATTGACACATGAGATAATAGCTAGTGCACAGACAAGGAGGTTCATACTTTCAGAATACCAGAAAGAGATCTTATCAGATCAAACAGATCTCCCATTCTGGTTCATCTGCCTTTCAGCTTTGAATGTGGACGCTTCATTGCATCTTTCTGAGAAACTCTGAATCTGTAGCTTGTCTCCTATTATTAATGACTTATTTAGATCAAAGGAAAGTGATGTATGACGCAGTTTAGCAGGTTGAATGAGATAAGCATGCTATCAGAGCACAGATGACACATGATTTTAAATAAGACATGCTTTACTTGTTTAAGTGAACTTCTAAACCGGTGAGCACTAAAAGTTTGCCTGTAAAAAGGTTTGGCTGTGGTTTCTGAGTAGATGGAGTTACAACAAGGTTTATTAAAGGCATTTATTCACTCATGTTGTCATAATTGTATTGTCAATACAAATCAAACCTGTATTGTTGGTCACACTTTATTTTGATAGTCCACTTTAGACATTCTACTAACAATAAGTAACTTTGCAACTACATGTCAACTAATTCTCATTAATGTGCAACAACATGTCTACTACCTCTCTGAGTAGACTGTTAGGTTAGGTTTAGGGTTAGTAGAATAAGATTACATATACTTGCAAAGTTTCTCATAGTCAGTATGTTGTGGACCCATCAAAATAAAGTGTTAGGAGATATTAAGCAGACGGTCTACTAATACTCTAATGACTGCTTGTTGACATGTAGTTGCAAAAATACGTACTGTTAGTACAATGTCTAAAGTGGACTATCAAAATAAAGTGTTACCTAATTGTACCTATCTTTCTTATGTGAAATATCTGCAGAAGGCTTTAGTGTTCCATACACTCTTAAAATAAAGGTTCTGAAAGTGATGCCATGGAAGAACCATTTTTGGTTCCCCAAAGAACCTTTAGGTGGACAGAGGACAATCTCAAGCACTTTTTTCACTGTAAAGAACTCTTTGGACAGTAGAAATGTTCCATGAATGTTGAAGGTTTTTAAATCAATAGTTCACCCAAAAATGAAAATTTGATGATTATTTATTTACCCTCAGGCCATCCGAGATGTAGGTGAGCTTGTTTCTTCATCAGAAAAAATTTAGCATTCAACACCAATGGATCCTCTGCAGTGAATGGGTGCCGTCAGAGGGACAGTCCAAACCGCTGATAAAAACATCACAATAATCCACAAGTAATCCACACCACTCCAGTCCACCAAAGCTGCATGTTTGTAAGAATCATTTAGGAATTTTACATTTCAATTCATTGCTTCCAGCTAAGAGTCCATAATCCATAATGCTTCATAATAATTGAAAAGTCCATCTCCTATTGTCCTCTCACATCAAAATCCACTGACATAGAATTGTTTGTATAGAATTGCTTTGGACTTTTTTGGCTTGTAAACGGTGTTTGATCTGTCCATATTTCTATCATGATTCAGACGAGATGACTTTTTCACTGGAGAAAGCATTATTATGGATAGAGGTTTCGTATTTTAGCCAGAAGCAACAATTTGGAGTTCAAAACAATTTAATGATGGATTACTCAAATTACTTGTGAACTGTGTTTTTATCAGCTGATAAAACTCATTCTGATGGCACCCATTCACTGTAGATGATCCGTTGGTGAGCAAGTGATGTAATTCTAAATTTCCCCAAATCTGTTTCGATGAAGTAAAACAAACTATAATTTGGATGGTCTGAGGGTGAGAACATTTTCAGTAAATTTAGAATTTTTGGTGAACTATTCCTTTAAAGAAATCATCACGTTTTCTACTTTAATGATACTTTTATGGAGCTTTTCTAAGTTCAATAGTATAAATCACCACCCACTTTTGTGTTTACATTTCATGAAAGACAGAAAATAAAATGGGGTCCCAACGCCCTCAGGGTGAATAAATTGAGAAAGTTTTCATTTTTGGCTGAATGAAAGGGCTTAAGTGAATGAAGAGGGAATTAAAACTCTTTATTTTCTCCCCAAGAAGGGCATGATTGATCATGTGGATGATTGCACCAAAAAATGAGCCGATAAGTGTGACTCTTAAAGATGTCCCCGGGGAAACATCATCACTACTTTTGGCCACTGGGTCCTTTCAGTAATGCTATCCGCATCAGAGACGTACAAACATTGATTTAGCACTTAGCTCTCACGTCCCCCATGAGCGCTTATCATTTCTGGACTCTCGCCAGCAAGGAGGCGTCAAAGTTACTAATCGATGCGCAGAACTTTGAAGACGTGAAAAGCACCATAAGGAGGCTGGAGGAGGGGGACGGGGGACCAGATTTCTTTGATTAGGTGACAGGGTGAAGGAGGAATATCCACTAGATGAAGTCAACAGATGGCATTCTGACTCTCTCAGTAGATATTCAGACCCATTTACCAGCATAACACATGGTAGAGTTAACTATTGTTTCTTCAGGGTGAATACAAGTATAATAATTTATATTTAAAATATATAAACAAATATATACACGACCATTCAATAGTTTGGGGTATTATGTTCATGTTCATTATCTTATGTTCACCATGGCTGATCAAAAGGCACTTATTTGATCAAAAATACAGCTATTTAATGAAATAATATTAATTATTATTTTATTTTTTTAAATGTAATTTATTCCTGTGATGCAAAGCTGAATTTTCAGCATTATTAGTCCAGTCTTCAGTTTCACATGATCCTTCGGAAATCATTAAAATATGCTGAGTTCTTATTAGTATCAACATTGAAAATAGTTGTGCTGCTTCATATTTTTGTGGAAACCACAATACATTTGCATTCAAAGGTTTGGGGTCAGTAAGCACCTTAGCAACCACACAGCAATGGCCTGGCAGCCCACAACATACTAGCACTGTGGCAGTGAGTTGTGCATGAATTAAATCAGACGGAAATCTGATAAATGTGATTTATATACAGTATATGCATTTTCATGTTTTGGCTGAGTCTTGCTCAAATCCAGATATGGTTACAGTAGGTATTTGTATTACCTTCCATCTATTATTCAAACATGTTCTAATGGTGTTTTCAGGAGTGGATATTTCTTGTAAAGTTTCCTACAATGTATCATTGTGTCTCATAATGGGCCTTTGTCTGAGACTTCTGTTCTGTTTCACCTTTTGAAGGACTCTGAAGTCTTGGGAGAGTTAGCAAAGGAAATTATTAGCAACATGTACAGTATGTGAGATTGATTCATTTAAGGGGCAGACGCATCAGGTGCTAATTAAACTTATTAGTAAAAAGAAGATGTCTAAATAAGGGAGGTCGGGGCTAGTTGTCACATGGAGTTGTCACGATAACTAACTGAAAAAAATGGGGCGTAGAAACAATTTTCAAATATATATATATATATATATGTTATAATTATTAAAATTATAATTATTTATTAATTTTAAAATAATACAATTAGATTTCTGTTTAATTTCAGTTTAAAATTTAATTTTACTTCATGCACTGAAATGAAATAAAAATTGATAAAACTATATATGCATATATATATATATATATATTAAAAACTACTACAAATGACAGAACACACACAATTGCTTAAACCTCAAATTTGACATGTACAACTAAAAAAAACTCAATAATACCATTGTGACAACTTCATATAGTTTCAGGTTAAACTTTTTTTTTTTTAACAGAGATTGTAGAAATAATCAGTTTGGGGTGTTTGTTTGTTTCTAGTCAAGATTGTAAGGCTTTTGCTAATACTGAAATCTCAAAAATTTACTGGGTTAAACACTGTGACAACTATCCCCACTCTGCCCTACACATACATAATACAACAAAACAATACCTATTATAACAGCTTGTCTGTTTATTCAAAATGTAGCTTCTCATTCTTTGAACTGTAAATTACAATAAGGTCTTTGTTGTGTACATGTCCAGCTCAAGCAACCAAACTGAATTGAGCATGTGCAGTTACTGATGAAGTATTGGAAATGTAAAGATGACATGATTTCTCATCTTATTATAGCTCTGAAATCCCAGCCATGTTGAAGTGAGCGCTGTTGTAGGGTGACGTTTGCAGGCCCAGATCCTGCCTGCCCCGGCGCTCTACCCATCCTCCCTTCTGCTGGTGTAGATGCACAGCCATTACTCTCCATAAAAGATGATGGATTAAAGGCTGATAGTACACTGGGCTGCAGCGCTGCTGTCTGAGAGCCGCTCATAAGAATGATGAAGTGCACTGCGTTGCCCCAGAGCCCAAACACTCGCTCTTGCCTGTGGGGGAGACGGCACAGGAAATCGGGTTTGTAGAAAAACCGGGGGTTCCCAGATCTTCATGCTTTAATCTCAGTATATGTAGAGTAAGTGTTGGCTTACAGCAATAGTTCTTCCTCATGCTTTGTGGTTGACTAAATATAAAATGAATATAAAATGCATCATTCTTAGTGAGATTTACATTGTATATACTGTATATACATATAATTGGTATTGAATTATTCAATTATAATGGATATTCTGAATAAATTCAGAATATTTACAAAACTGCATAATTGTTTTATATAATTTTATATAATACATTTTAAATTTAATTTATGTACATATAATTTGTTTATTATTCGATTTTAATGGATATTCTGAATAAGGTAGTTACAAAAACTACATATGTATTTTTATATAAAATATTTATATTTTACTTATATATAATTTTTTTTTTTATTCAGTTAAAAATTTATATTCTGAATAAGGTTTTTACTAAACTATGTATTTATTTTATATAATATATGTTTTAGCTATTTTTATATAATTTGTTTATTCAGTTACAATGGATATTCTGAATATGGTTTTTAAAACTATGTAGCTATGTAATTGTTTTATATAATATATTTACATTTACTTTATTTATATATCGTTTATTATTAAATTATAATGGATATTCTGAATAAGGCATTTACAAAACTCCATGGAGGTCGACAACTGACCAAGGCGGAGCCAGAGGTGGAGTCCTAGGACTGATGGAATCCAGTGGAGCCAAGGAGGCGCTGAAGGGTCGGAAGGCAGAGATGGAGTCCAGGGCTCAGAAGCCTAAGGTCGTGCCAAGGGATCCACATTCCAGGGCGGAGCTGGTGACCAGAAGGTCCAAGATAACTCCACACTGGAGAGTGGCAACAGAGGAGGAGCAGAGGAACTGAAGGGAAACAGCAGAGATGGGGCTGAAGATCTGGCTGATAATGGACTCGAAGGCAGGAGAGGGAGCCTGGGCAGAAGCTTCAGCAATAGCCCCATTCGCTGCCCCTTTAGTTCCAGAACTAAAAGTACAGTACTAAAGTACTGGGACGATTTTGCGTGAACTATTTCCCAGTACCATTTAAAGGGTTGCATTCGCACTGATAGTGGGTACTAAGAAGTGACGTAAGCCGGTCGACAGCGAAGTCATTTGTGCGCGGCGTTCAACAACGAAAACAAAGAAGAACGTTAACTACAGGAGGATGGAGGATGCTGTGATCGGAGCTGTGTTTTTGTTGTGTCTTGCGGGGTTCACAATAATGGACATGGAATGTCGACGTAACTTATATGTCAAGCGATTGAAAGATCGGAAAGGAGTTCAAAATGTTCAAAAGTGCCTGCACTTCAGCGTCTGTCCATCTATTGCTGTTCTCCATTCTTGTGAAATATAAGTTGATGCAATGTTTACACAGTATGTGTTTACACGGCGTTTTAAATCATGGCGGGTGAGGGCGTTTTCGTACGCGTTTAGCCAATCAGCGTACACTTATGTCACGATAGTTCCTAGGGAACTGTTTTAGACCCTACTCTGAAGTAGGAGCTAATTAGTTCCTCCAAACGGAGTTCCGGGAACTAAAACAGTTCCTAGTTCCCGCGGTCTGAACACGCCAAAAAGTGGGTAGTTCCACAATTAGTTCAGGTACTATGAAAAGGTTCCTGCAGTGCGAAAGGGCCTAATGACACAGCCTTGGTACTGAGTGGAACCAGAGGGGATGCAGGAGATGCAGGGTTGGGTGGAAATGCAGACTCTAAAAGTATGGTGCTGGGTGAAACAGACTTAGGGTGCTTTCACACTTGATTCGATTGCTTGGTCCGAACCCAAGTTCGATTGCTCCTCCCTCCCCCTGCCCCTGCTGGACTGCGTTCATATTATTTTATTTGGGTCCGAACCGCGGTTCATTTGCGTCATCAATCCAGCAGCTGTTTACCCTGTTGCTTAGTAACGACGGCGCAGAACAATGTGGCAAAATGCATAACATTGCTCTCTGCACTTTTATATATTGACGTTTTGAACCGTTCATTTGGTTTACAAAGCTTCAGTGCATAACAGCACTTACGTCTGTCTTACGAATGTACTGCAAATGCTCTAAAGAACGCTGAAGGCAAACAGAAATGAGACATACAGCTTTCTGCTTGCAGCTCATCAGTCACGCTTTTCAGGAAAGTGAGTGAAACACACACAAACATACAAACATCAAATAATATGTCATTAATAGCGGTTCACTTCCATGATTTGGTACGATTGCGTTCACATCAGCAGCGAACCGTACCATAGTTCATATGAACCGTACCCAAGACCACCCTTTTTAAGCGGACTCGGGTACGGTTCGCGGGTGCGCACCTGAGGTCGGAAGACAGCCTTCAAATCATCCAAACGAACCGAACTCTGACGTCAATCGAACCCGTGTGCGCACCAAAAATGCTAGTGTGAAAGCACCCTTAGTGCAGGGAAATGACACTGGCAGAAAACATTCACTTTTCCAATCAATTAGTGCTCCATCATCAGCCGTTGTAGAGGGGCTTGGGCTCCAAGACATTCCCTCATGCTTCACCAGTAATCCAGCTGGCACGGGCGATGAAAAGCACACACAGGCAGTCGTCACTATCCAGATCCATTATGGGTCAGTTCTTTGCACAATGGTTGCAAATGAAGGTGAGGTGAGAATCAAATTTTTTTTTTTATTTACACAAACTCAAACAGGAACAGAATGAAACAACTAGGCTACACGCAACAAGAACTGACCATGAACAAAAGAAGTCATGGGGCTTAGATTAGGGGTCAACCAATATGTGTTTTTCAGAGCCGATGCCAATACGGATTATTACAGATCAGGTAGACCAGTAACGGATATTTTGAAATGAAATATATATCTGGTGTAAAAATGAAAATGAATGTCAATTAAGAATAACAAGGGCTCTGACAAAAACTTTCTTTAAATGCTTTTAAATTATTTTATCTGCAAACCGGTTTTGAAAACGACCAATACCGATAACCATAAAAATGCTTAATATCGGCACCGATAATCTGTCGACCCCTAGCTTACATACACTGGAACAAACCAATCAACTATATAAACAGCAGTTGGAAACACTAGCAAAACCATAGAACCAGTAACCATGGAAACTAATGAATGCAAAGGAAACTGATCTTGAAACGGTGAAAACTCAAAGTCCAACTGAAGCAAACAAAACAAAAATGACCTGTAACACCATCAGGTTAACATGTTAACAAACAAATTAAGACCAAGTGCTGATTAATGTCTGAATGTTGTGCACAGAAACACAGTAACTCTGAAACTGGTAAGAACAGAGGTGTATATTGGCACTGTTATTTAAATGCAAAGATGTGAAAGTGTTTCAACATGTAACTTCAAGTGGTCTTTAGTTTGGCACATTCACAAGCGTGTTTCAGTTTGAGAGCCTTATTCACTTTCTGAACATGCTTATCTGCCAACCAGCTTCCATCAAGAGCTGCTTTTATTTTTCTTATTTGTCACACGAGTGATTAATCGTCACTTGACGTGGCACTGGAGGGCATGCTGAAACAGCTCCTGTTGAGATTTATAGGGGTTTGTTCCTGGAGGGAATTCTGACAGGAAGGTTAATCTCTGTCACAGAACCATTTTCAGGGGCATGTACATTGCTTATACAACATGAGGGTAATTAAATTGCCATTAACTGTAACTATGAGTATTTGTAAAGCCGAAATTATTCTATTGTTGGAGCAATTTGTGTTCTGAAGTAGTTTGAACCAGTTATGTGGGAAAAAGTTGGATGAATTCACAGTGCAAATTTATGTTTTGTAAGCTAAAGAGGGTTGTGTGGTTTATGCCAGCAGACAGAAGCATCACTGTAGCATTACGTACAGTAAAATAAAACCCTCGATGTGTCGTTCACCTCCTCTCACCACCATTAGTGTCTTTTTGAAGCAATGCATTCACCACAGCAATGCATTCTGGGCCGCAGTACTCGTTTGTCTCTGTCAGACAACTATGAAGTGTTTCGTAATTTCGGAGCCAATTCTTCCCTCCGATTAGAGGTGTTTTGTAGAGTAACTTTTCGTATTTTCATTGTGTGACTGTGCATGACAGAGTGCTTCGTCCTGTCAGTGCTTGACATGAGGAAAGTGGGTTCCGATTTCAAGTGGAGATAAATAACCTCTCCAGGTTTGCTCATGTTTATTTTTCTTACAACTTACATTTAAAGCTGAAGTGTAATTTTTTCCCATGTTAAAATACTGCTGACCTAATTTGATGTACAGAAACAACTATAAGTATGCTATTTGTAGGTTGATTCAGCTGAAAAGTATAAATCTTTGGTTTTCAAAACTGATTTTATAACTAGTCTGACTTTTTTTCATTTGTCTGTTTAACTTTTTTCTTAGCATTTAAAATATTTATTTATATTTATTTAGAATATTATCATTTTTGTTTGTTTCATGCTTTGAGTAATAAGAAAAGGCATTAGAAATACATTACAAATAAACTTTCTTTGTATTATGATTATTATTATTATTATTATTATTATGTCTATTATTTGATTGTCATAGTTATTCCTTTCTTATTGTAAACCAACCCTGTGTTAGACAGGCTCTCTCTCTCTCTCTCTCTCTCTCTCTCTCTCTATATATATATATATATATATATATATATATACAAGAAACTTTACCTTCAGTTACTGCAGGGGGTCACACCAGATACTGAAAGCAAAGATTCACATACTTTTGTATCGCACAGATATGTAACACTGGATCATTTTCTCAATGAATAAATGACAAATAAAATATTCTTGTCTCACTTGTTTGATTGGGTTGTCTTTGTCTACTTTCAGGACTTATATGAAAATCTGATAATGTTTTGGGTCATATTTATGCAGAAATATAGAAAATTCTAAAGGGTTCACAAACTTTCAAGCAGCACTATATATATATATATATATGTATATATATATATATATACATATATATACATATATACATATATATATATATACATATATACATATATATATATATATATATATATATATATATGTGTGTGTGTGTGTGTGTGTGTGTGTGTGTGTGTGTATGTATGTATGTATAATATATAATATAATTTATGTATATTATGTTTTATTTTATTTATTTATTTACTTACTTACTTACTTACTTACTTGTGTGAGGAATCCCCAAAATCTATAAACCTGTCTGCCAGGCTTACATATCAATAACTTGTCGAAAAATGTATAAAATCCACCAGAAATTAAATAAGTTATATAATTAATAATTACAAATGATTAAAATTAGATAATATATAATTTTAACTCAAAACTGCTTGAAATAAACAAAATGTATTATTATAATGAATAATGAAATATATTATTATTATTATTACCATTCCATTTGGTATCAAAATCCTGTTTTTAGAAAAACATGGTTTCACTCAGAAACATGGGCTTAACCAATTGTTAGGCTTCACTGAGCAAGTCTTTATTTTTATCTTTGGTTGACTGGTAAACGAAAATGAATTACAACAATCACAACAGCTTTTTGCAATGTTTTTCACTGTAAAAGTATCTCATTTGATATTTTCTGGATATTTCACCCTGCATTTTTTTCTCATAGGAATGAATAGGTACCATGGGAACAGGGAACTAAACCACACCCCCAGTGTATAATGCTGATATGAATTTGGGACGGGGCTATTTTTTGTCTGGCCAATGGCAGATGTGGGAGTGTTCAGGAAACCTGTTTGAATACAGTCATTATTTTTGTAGTTTCTTTTGTTGTCACTAACCATGTAAAAGCGGCGCACTTCTCCTTTAAGGGAAACATATCTGTGTTTATGAACTTTCCTTTGGCAGAGACTGAATTCGGGAAACCTAATATCTTTCTGCGTACATCATAGATTGTAAAAAAAGACAAAGTGCAGACATGCTAAATGTTATTTAAAATCCATCAGCATCTCGTGGAGCTCTTGTCATGTTTGTCTGGTTGAAATGATCGATGGCAACATGGGATTAATGATTCCTCATCACGGCTTCTAAGTCATATTCTGTGAAAAACAGAAGCTGTCATAGTCAGATGAGTGATCTTCAACAAACAAACACAAGCACACACCCTTCACAGTGTAGACACACCAACTTTATCCTTAAATGTGTTGTTGAGGTGGGGGGGGGGGGCTGCAGTACATGGCTAAAACTCATGAAACCTGTCAGAAATATGCCAAATATCATTTCTTTTGATGTTAAGGTGAAATGTGACCCGGCCATTTTTTCGTGAGACTCACCCATATTTATTTATCCATCATTGCCATTATTTAAAATAATATGGCCTATACATAAACCTCTTAAGAGAAGTTCTGTCCCAGTTGATTGCTTTGTTTGTGATATGTAATTCATGGGAGATAAGCATAATACCAACATCCCTCACACTGTTGCTGCAGGGTTTTGCTGAGAGAAATTTGTGCTTGTGCCACCTAAATGCCAGTCAAAGCTCAACTTTTGCTAAAGGCTATAAAAACATCCAGACTTCCATCCCAAGATAACACATTTGAGTCTAGATATATATATATATATATATATATATATATTTTTTTTTTTTTTTTCCATAAGTAAGCTCACTGCGTTGGAAAATGATGGAAAATAATTGTCTCAGGTGCTTAAAGCTAATGAGCTCTATAATAACAAAGGTAAGCTGTAAGTAATCTCATTCATCTCAATGGCAGTATAGCTTGCAAAAATGTTTATTTTGTCAGAAACTACTTTTGGATGGCCATCAACTTTTAGGTTAGCCTTCATTTGAGCTATTCTGAACAATTCTTGTTTGTTTGTTTTTCAAATTTGTTGTGTTAATGTTAATTGCCAATCTGTTACAAATAAAATGTATTATTATTATTATTATTATTATTATTATTATTTGATTGTAATAGTTATTTATTTGTTATTTTAAAGCAACTCTGAGTATTAGAAAGACTTTATATAAATACAATTATTTCATAGATTTTATTTTATTTTTATTTTTAGTTTTATTCCTTATAGTATTTACTCAGATTTCCAATTAGCTTTATTTTGCATTTTAATTTGTTTTGATCCTACTGTTATGCGCTTCTACTAAAAAAGTACTTACTTTTTTTCCCCCAGTTTAGGTTTTTCATCTGGTATTTATTTTTATTTTATTTTAGCTTGACTAACAAATTTTTCATCATCAAATTATTAAATTTATTATTATTATTTATTTATTTATTATTTATGTTCAGTTTTAGTCATTTTAACATTTAAAATTGTTCAGTTTGTTGCATTATTATTATTTTATTTATCACAATATATGGTTATTAGCATAAACTGTTATATTTTATTTTATTTTTATTTCAATTTAAATTTTATTTCAATTTCAATTTGTCCACTTAAATGAGGAAACACCAAAATCTATTAAATTGTTTGCCAAACTTAGATTGCAATAACATATGCAAATAACCAATAAAATCTGACAAAATTTCTATAAATTATAAATGTTAATTATAAATAATAATTATAAATGGTTAAAATGCTACAATTTCTATACACTTTCTTTTTACAGTGTTTTGGTACAAAATACACTTTGCAGTTTTAATCAACATTTTTTTCTCTTCTTACAAGATTATCTGGAAACCCAAAATTTGATTCTTTAGTCGTGGGAATTCATAGTTGTTTAATCAAAGCTCTTGGAGTGATCGATTCATCTCTGAAAGCTGCATGATTTTCCGCTGTCGTGTTGGCAGGTGCTAAAGACCAGAGGAGTGATGAGAATCAGGAGAGTAGGAGTGAAAAGGAAGGAATGGACAGACTTCCTGAGAACATCAGACGCCGTCTTCCTCCACTCTTCCCCAGCGCGACGAGTGACACGACGTCTGGCGGCTCCCTGACAGTGCAGAGGCCAAGAAGTTAACCGCCATGTTGTGCACCGTGAACAAAAGCTGATCGAGACCAGACGAAGGATGACACGGTCTAAGGTTAAAGTAACACGGCAACAGGGACGTCACAGGTGAAGAGCAGCACATTTCCTCAGACAAACACTCGTGATAAATCAGATGCCAACTGCAGAGAGAAAGCAGTTCAATCCTCAGGCATGTAGTTGCAGGAATTGATACAAATTGGGGTGCTTATGAACTGGTTTCACTTCAGGACCCTAGTTTTAAATTGGAGCAAGCTTTGACCCAAAACAGAATCATAATTGTGCTATAAAACAGAGTTATTATTATGTATATAAAATTATAGTATTTATTAATATTTTGAATTAGCTTCCATTGTTATATTAGTATACGACAATACGACATGATACAATACAATAGAATAATATATATATATATATATATATATATATATATATATATAATTGGCCTAATACATACAGTAGATAAATAATAATAATAATTTGTACCAGTGTTATTATTGCTAACTAAAACTATTACAAATATTTTTTGTTAATTGAGCTGAAATAAAATAAAATATAGATAAACAATAGCTTTTTTGTTTTGTTTGTTTGTTTGTTTACTTTTTTCCCAGTATAGGTTTTTCATTTAATATTTATATTTTACAAACCCGATTCCAAAAAAGTTGGGACACTGTACAAATTGTGAATAAAAACAGAATGCAATGATGTGGAAGTTTCAAATTTCAATATTTTATTCAGAATACAACATAGATGACATATCAAATGTTTAAACTGAGAAAATGTATCATTTTAAGGGAAAAAATAAGTAGATATTAAATTTCATGGCATCAACACATCTCAAAAAAGTTGGGACAAGGCCATGTTTACCACTGTGTGGCATTCCCTCTTCTTTTTATAACAGTCTGCAACGTCTGGGGACTGAGGAGAAAAGTTGCTCAAGTTTAGGAATAGGAATGTTGTCCCATTCTTGTCTAATAGAGGCTTCTAGTTGCTCAACTGTCTTAGGTCTTCTTTGTCACATCTTCCTCTTTATGATGCGCCAAATGTTTTCTATGGGTGAAAGATGTGGACTGCAGGCTGGCCATTTCAGTACCCGGATCCTTCTTCTACGCAGCCATGATGTTGTAATTGATGAAGTATGTGGTCTGGCATTGTCATGTTGGAAAATGCAAGGTCTTCCCTGAAAGAGACGACATCTGGATGGGAGCATATGTTGTTCTAGAACTTGGATATACCTTTCAGCATTGATGGTGCCTTTCCAGATGTGTAAGCTGCCCATGCCACACGCACTCATGCAACCCCATACCATCAGAGATGCAAGCTTCTGAACTGAGCGCTGATAACAACTTGAGTTGTCCTTGTCCTCTTTAGTCCAGATGACATGGCGTCCCAGTTTTCCAAAAAGAACTTCAAATTTTGATTCGTCTGACCACAGAACAGTTTTCCACTTTGCCACAGTCCATTTTAAATTAGCTTTGGCCCAGAGAAAATGCCTGCGCTTCTGGATCATGTTTAGATATGGCTTCCTTTTTGACCTATAGAGTTTTAGTCGGCAACGGCGAATGGCACGATGGATTGTGTTCACCGACAATGTTTTCTGGAAGTATTCCTGAGCCCATGTTGTGATTTCCATTACAGTAGCATTCCTGTATGTGATGCAGTGCCGTCTAAGGGCCCGAAGATCATGGGCATCCAGTATGGTTTTCCGGCCTTGACCCTTATGCACAGAGATTGTTCCAGATTCTCTGAATCTTTGGATGATATTATGCACTGTAGATGATGATAACTTCAAATTCTTTTCAATCCTTTCTGATATTGCTCCACTATTTTTCGCCGCAGCATTGGGGGAATTGGTGATCCTCTTCCCATCTTGACTTCTGAGAAACACTGCCACTCTGAAAAGCTCTTTTTATACCCAATCATGTTGCCAGTTGACCTAATAAGTTTCAAATTGGTCCTCCAGCTGTTCCTTATATGTACATTTAACTTTTCTGGCCTCTTATTGCTACCTGTCCCAACTTTTCTGGAATGTGTAGCTCTCATGAAATTCAAAATGAGCCAATATTTGGCATGACATTTCAAAATGTCTCACTTTCAACATTTGATATGTTATCTATATTCTATTGTGAATAAAATATAAGTTTATGAGATTTGTAAATTATTGCATTCCTTTTTTATTCACAATTTGTACAGTGTCCCAACTTTTTTGGAATCGGGTTTGTATTTTATTTCATCTCAATTAACAAAGATGATGTCCTAATACTAACTAATACTAATAGTAGGCTATTAGTTAACAACAACAACACTGGTACAAAAATGAACAAATGTCCTTAAAATAAAATATTACATTTTTTATTATTATTTATATGTGTGTTAAGTCAATAATGCAAGGCACAATACATGGCAATTAGCACAAACTATTATTTTTATTCCTTGTAGTATTTATTCATATTTTAAATTTTAATGTAAATTTATGTGTTTTTATCATTTTTATTGTTTTGTTATAAATATCTATTACATATTCTATGTACCTTTCAATTATATTTCAGTTTTAGCCATTTTAGCACTTAAAATTATTTCAGAACTATCCCTTTAAGTGAACCTGTCTTTATTGTCTGGTTTCTTTTCCCTTCTTTTGACTAAAACATTTTTTTGAGTTTGATTGGACACACAGCCTTTGACGTCAGCAGCAATACATTTCATGAGCTTTTCCTCTTCCCTTTTAAAAAGTTTTAATAGACAATTTACATTGCATGCACAATTATATCATTAATTGCATTTTATCATTATGCGACCTGGTATAGATGTCCACAGAATTGGTATACCAGCAATGCAGTTCATGTTATTCGTGGCTGCTGTGTTTGTTCATTAAATCTCTGTCAAAATTGAAATGCTCTCAGTTGCAGCTTTCACCATTTAACGTCATGTTTAAATCCACAAATTGTCCCCAAAACCAGCGCAGAAAATGCAGCGACAGGTCAGCAGATTCAGATACGCGTCTCACTCTGTCTTGCGTGTTATTGGCTGACGGCTGAGTTTCTCCATCCGGTCGAGTGCAGATATTGGAGGTCTGATTGGTTGTCTGGCTGTATCTGTGTTAGGTACCTGCTTTCCATCTTCTAGAATCTCTCAGTGTCCGTTCTGTCACAACACGGTATACGTCTCAGCAATGAAGATGGATTACCATAAAGCGGCGTACAGCTGAGCGAAGGAAAAGAGAGAGAGAGAGAGAGAATAGCTCCACATAAATAATAACAGAGAAGTATTTTCATGTAGAACAGAGGAGGAACAAGTGCTCCTCTGCCTGCTACCTAGCTGTCCTCACCCCTTCATTCATTAGACCTGACCTTTGACCTCGCGGAAGGTGATCATGAGATCAAATTACTGGCTGGCCTGAGGTGCTGGGCAAGGCATTATGGGTAATATGCTGCAGTGCACATGTGATGTTTCTGTCATACGCTGTCAGGCAGCGTTCAGGTGCTGTCTTTCACCTTCTGTGGATGTTGAGTCTGTCGGGAGTCTCGAGGGGTTTGCCTGAGCGCAAATGGGGGCTTTTGTTTTCAAACAAACACCTTTCAGATGACGCATGTTTGCACACAGCACGCTGAAATGTACTAGTTGTGTTAAGTGCTTTATGTACAAGTTAAGCTCTATGGACAGCAAATGCACAGAAAATAGCATCTACCCTCACAGTTTGCAGAATCAAACAAAGTTGTTATGCACAGTTGCAATGAAACACTATTTCAAGGACAATTTCATTCATTTTAAGAGTATCTATAGAACTGTGAATTATAATATAAGTCATCTGTCATTTGTATCACAGACATATAATGAAACGATATATTAATTTCTTAATGTTATTTATTTTTTAAATTATTGATTATTTGTTTAATTATATTTATATATTTACCTATAATTTTATGTTTATGTTTTTAATATATATATATATATATATATATATATATATATATATATATATATATATATATATATATATATATACTACTTTTTAATTATTTATTTATTTATTTATTTATTGCTTACAAGATATCAAGTTAATTTTTTTTAACCATACAACTAATTTGCTTTATTTTTATGAGTATTATCTTCTGTTAATATGTGTTATTTTCTATGGCTATTCTCCTGACAATAAATTATTTTATTTTTTATTATTATTATTTAAATCAATATATGAAAAGTTCAAATGCAAAAGCCTCTAAGTATTATTTGAATTGCCATTTTTTATGAGAAAAATGCTAATTTTAGAAGAAAAGTTCATACGGCAGGTAGAGGCTTTTGCATCTGAAGTCTTCATATATTGATTAATTAATCAATAAATTATATATATAATATATATTTTTTTTTTGCATTACAGTGATGAAAAATGTTCATTTTTTAAAATGATGTTTATGCTAAATATAATTTCTTATTTGTTTTTCTTTTGTTTATTGGATAAAACATGACCTGAACATGTTCTTCACACTGCTGCTTTCATGATGGCAACTATTTCTATCACTTCAGTACTGAACTCGACACAAGGATTTCTATAATATCCAGCAATGTCCTTTTCTGCCGTAGTATGTCTGTCTGATGTAACAGAATGAAAGTATTGTAGCAGTCTGGACAGAGACTGTTAACTGTCCTCATTTAAGGGCCCAAAGAGTCCGAGGCGACACTGGACAGCACTTACTGTTGGATTGTCTTTATTAGCTAAACTATAAAAGTGGTTTGGTAACCTAGTGAGGTTATTCAGATTGGTGATGGATCGCTTTATGTCGTCTGTACTCTGTTTCTGGCTCGTCACAGGTAAATCATTTCAAACAACCTCAAGAAGTCTGTTTTCCATGGATTATTCAGGAGAACAGAACTAATCCACAAATACACTGAGGATCATGATCTGGAACGACACTTGAAAATTACTCATGAGATCAAGTAAACTAAATAATGGTAAAATATTTGATTATTGTGGGTTCATGAAGTTTTGTAACAAGTTACAGCTTTTAGGAACACATTTCACATGATTTAATCTTTTTTTTTTTTTTTTTTTTTTTTTACAACCACCAAAATTGTAGCTGAGTTGTTTAATGTTTTAGTTCAAACAGGTCTACACTGGAAAACTAATTTTGTGATCCAGTCCCATTTTTCATTCCATCATTTATATGGTTGCACTGTTTGACTGTTTGCTGTTTTTTTTTTTTTTTTTGATGTTGTTAATCCAGTTGCTCAATTTTCATTTTCTAAAGATTCATCTAAATAGTTCATCTAATTACAGTTACTATTTTAGGTCATGATAACATGATGATTTAAGGTCATTCGTGACATTTACTTAAGTGAAAGCAATCCAAAAATGTTACTTTTATATTTTAAGTAAAATATTTAGGATCATAATCTGGGAATTGTGGCTTCGATGCCTTTAGGGAACGAGTTTGATCCAACTTTTACACATTACAACTGCAGTAATGAGTCCGTTCACACTTCATTTTCTAAATTTCATTGTTTCCTAAAGGAAACCACAGCTTTGGAATTAAATACACTGTAAAAAGTGATAAATTGACTTAACCTAAAAAATTGAGGAAACCCGTTGCCTTAATTTTTAAGTAAATGATAAATAAAAAAATAAGTTAAGGGAATTGTCAAGTTCACTTCCCTTTTTTTATTTTTTTTTTTTATTATGTACTTAATAATTTTAAGTCAACGGGTTTCCTAATTTTTTCTCATTTCCAAAAACACATTTCACCCCAAAATTGCTTTAAGTTAATGACTTAACTTCGGTGATAAATAGTATAAGAGTGAATCTCATGAAAAAAAAAAAAAAAAATTAAAAATCACATTTGATGCCAAAACTTACATCTACAATTTACTCATGATAAAATCACATTTAATGACAAAATTGATGACTGAAAATTAATTGTGGATTTATTTGTTTAATTGTTGGCCTTTACCTTTAATTGTCTTTATTCTCACTGGTCTTTTCATTCAGTCGCTGTAATTCTAATTTAAGTATATTTTTGTCTAATTTAAGTATATATTAAGTATATCTGTCACTGGAGCAGTACCTTTTCAAAAGGTACATGTTTGTACCTATTAGGTTCAAATATGTACACTTTAAGTACTAATATGTACCTTTAAGGTACCAAAATGGACCCTTTAGGTACAAACATGTACCTTTTGAAAAGGTACCGCCCCAGTGACAGCTTTTGTACCTTTATTTCTGAGAGTATAAAGGTGGAAATAATTTACTTATGTTTTTTATAGTGACATTTATAAACATTTATTATAGTGTAAAACAGATTTGTATGTGTGTACTCTGACAAACTCTGATGTTCTCATTTGAGTGTGTGATCATAATGAGTGTCTGAAGCGTAATGCAACAGCAACAGCAGCAATATCTGATAGCAAAACCGTTGAGAGGAGAATGTCACAGCGGAGACGTCTAAACCAAAAGAGCAAGAGAGAGAGAGAGAGATACAGTGAGAGAGAGAGAGACAGACACACAGAGAGAGCAGCTTTTAAAAGGATTTTGTCGGTTATTGACTGGTTGCTCTCCACTGCTAATAGCCATTTAAAGATTATAGGCCTGCTGGTGGAAATCAAGGCCTTCATTGTTCTCCTTATTGCATTCTGGCAGATGGGGGCTGACACAACAACACGCTCTCTCCCCGCGGGCAGCCTCACTCCGCACCGCTTTCCATCAGCAGCCATTCTATTGAACCGGCCCTAATAACTAGCCATGAATTATTTATCTCCATACGATATTGAGGGCCAAGAGGAGGAAGAGGGCAACGTGAGGAAGAAGGCGGGGTGGGGGTCTGCGTGCAGGTGCCAGGTCGGAAGATCTTGCGGTCCGCCCCAAACACTCCCAGGGTGGCTCTTTCCCGGAACGCAGCGAGCATTCCGATCATGGGAGAAGGAGGAGATAAAATATATATTCATTAAATGTCAGTCGACTGATGAAATGAGAGCGATCCATTAGAGGCTGGCCGGGGCGGCTGTGCGGAGGGCTAATGTTTCCCGGTTGTTCGGAGGGCCGGACGGCTTTTAGTGGGCACGCCGGTGCCGCAGGGAGCAAAGCTCTTCATCTAGAAAGTTTGGCTAGAGGAAGGGCACATGACATCTACAGAGATGGAGGATCATAATCTTTATTATTTGGGAATTGTGGCCTCGGTGCCTTTGGGGCCAAGGATGGTCCAACTTTTACACATTACAACTTCAGTAATGAACATGTTCACACTTTTCTACAGGAAGTCACAAAGCCTTCTTATGAAAAAAAAAAAAAAAAGTACTGTTTTAAAAAGCTCAGTTCCCCTCCGAAAAAAAGAAAAACATATATATTTTGGAAGAAGAAAACTAGGCCGTGTGTGTGTGTGTGTGTGTGTGTGTGTGTGTGTGTGTGTGTGTGTGTGTGTGTGTGTGTGTGTGTGTATCTATCTATCAAATACTGACATAAAACTAAGAGAGAGAGTGAGAGTGAGATGGATGGATGGATGGATGGATGGATGGATGGATGGATGGATGGATGGATGGATGGATGGATAGATAGATAGATAGATAGATAGATAGATAGATAGATAGATAGATAGATAGATAGATAGATAGATAGATAGATAGATAGATAGATAGATAGATAGATAGATAGATAGGCTTCATTTTCTTCATACAAAACAACATAATTTCTTGAAATATATGTTGACAGCTTTCCTGACATATTTTTATCTGTAAATGCCTAACATCTTCATGCCCCTATATCCAAGTTATAATGGCTTTTTTTCTAGTCATAAATTGGTTTACCATCACATTTATTGTTGAGTGCTTCTCAAAGGATTCTTGTTCCTTTCTTGTAATTTTACACAGCGTCTAGAGACGGCACACTGGAATTACATGGCCAGTGGCAAAGCTGTTTTCATAATTCCAAATTATTCAAAATTAAATATGTAGAGAGTGTTTGATCGATACAATTTTCTTGGTCCAAATATAGAGAAATAATGAGCAGCGGCTGAAGAATCCACCTCAAACGCTCATTATGGACAATAACGTTTTAATTGCCAGGAAACGCTGTTAAAAGCACTCTGTCATTTTAGTTTGCAGGGGATCATTCGCAGCCTTTAATTAAAACTCCAACACAGATGCGTCAATCACCTGGTTTTCATAAATAGGTATCAGACAAATATTTTAAAGTTTATTGCTTAACTGTAATGCTCCTGTTATGTGAATTAATAGTCCATTTTATGCCCTTATTGTGTCAGTCTTGATCTTTCTAGAATGATCTGCGATTTAGTGACTAACCATAGGAAGCTTGTCTTATCATTTTCCTCGTGATTTAACATGGCAGCATATGCATCAAAATGACTTAAAATGAGTGAGTGAGTGAGTGAGTGAGTGAGTGTGTGTGTGTGTGTGTGTGTGTGTGTGTGTGTGTGTGTGTGTGTGTGTGTGTGTGTGTGTGTGTGTGTGTGTGTGTGTGTGTGTGTGTGTGTGTGTGTGTGTGTGTGTGTGTGTGTGTTTGGGTCAGTGCCACATTTCAGTCTTACGGCAGGGAAAGAGAAGAAACTTTAATAACAGTTTGGAGTCCAGCCAGAGTCAAGACAAATAGCCTTGGATCACTTCCAATGAAAACATGCCAACTGTCCACAACTGGCATCATTATTGGCTTCTTCACACCCAAAGGAAATGCCCCCAAATGACACAATTTCCACGCCAGTAAAGCCATATTAGAAACGGAGACAATTAACCTGAAACTTAGCAGAGCTTTAAGACCCACAGACCAAATAAACGCCTTCTAAAACATCTTTGAAAAATGAGAGAGAGAGAGGGGGGGGGGGGATGCAGGTGTCATTGAACTCAACTATAGTTCTGCTATAATGAACTCCACTGAAGCAGAAGGAAACCTTACATCTAATGCTACACGACTGGCGCCACGTCTGCTCTCCGGTCCCATCAGAACAGCAAACAGTGACGCAAAATACAAGACTGTCCGGGTTTGATTCATGTTATATGATATGCAGTAAAAGATGCTGAAATATTCCAGTAGATCTAGAGTGGAATGGACGGACAGATGAATAGGCAAACATAGATAGATAGATAGATAGATAGATAGATGATAGATAGATAGATAGATGATAGATAGATAGATAGATAGATAGATAGATAGATAGATAGATAGACAGACAGACAGACAGACAGACAGACAGACAGACAGACAGACAGACAGACAGACAGACATAGATAGATAGATAGATAGATGATAGATAGATAGATAGATGATAGATAGATAGATAGATAGATAGATAGATAGATAGATAGATAGACAGACAGACAGACAGACAGACAGACAGACAGACAGACAGACAGACAGACAGACAGACAGACATAGATAGATAGATAGATAGATGATAGATAGATAGATAGATAGATAGATAGATAGATAGATAGATAGATAGATAGATAGATAGATAGATAGATAGATAGATAGATAGACAGACAGACAGACAGACAGACAGACAGACAGACAGACAGACAGACAGACAGACAGACAGACATAGATAGATAGATAGATAGATGATAGATAGATAGATAGATAGATAGATAGATAGATAGATAGATAGATAGATAGATAGATAGATAGATAGATAGATAGATAGATAGATAGATAGATAGATAGATAGATAGATAGATAGATTTCATGTCATTTCAGCCAAGTTTACACAAAACTTGTCAAGCCACTTTTACAATGCATTTTGTCTCTGAAAAGGAGGAGTTGAAATGGTGTAGGATGTCTTGAGATGTCACTCAGTGCTGTGTAGGAGAGATCGAGAGAGATGAAGACAGAAAAAGGCAAAGAATGAGTGAAGGATGCCTGCAGGGTAGAATGAAAAAACCCAAATAAGCATGTAGGGGAGGAACTGTCCACCAGCTTCTGCAAAATGAACCATCTGGGTACAAGAAGAAGAGGGCGACAGACAACAAACAAAAGAAGCAGGGGTGCCAGAGAGCGTCCGACCCTCCTCCAGGCAGGCGCTCGGCGGTTCTCCTTAAAAGGCCATCTTTCCCCGGGGGCTGCTGTGAGAAGCAGAGGAGCCGCAGACCCCTGCAGGCTGACAGTGATCCAGGCTAATGGGCCGGTCTGTGTACTCTGTAGTGTGGGGAGTGGATTAGAGAGGTAATTAAGGTTAATGATCCACCCGCTCTGATCTGTGCTTCACCACCTCAGGCTACATGCTAGCGCACGCGCTCGAGCAGATGCTAACTCCCGCCACACACAGGTGGATTCAACACCAGCATGTTTATGAAGCTCTGTTGAATGATGGGATGTGTCTACAAAGTACGCTTGCAGGGTGTCAGGGTTGTGCAAAATTAAGAATTGAAGAATTGGCAATTCATGATTTCAGTTTTAAGTGAATTGACCACACCCCACAGGAACTTGAATTGGAATTTGAATATGAATGACAGGATGAGGAATTTAATGAATTGTAAATCAACAAAATTCATCATAGGAAGTGCATTCTGGGAAATAAAAGGTTTTTCAATCTGGTCCACAAAAAATGAATTAAATGTAATAACATATACTATTAAATACTAAATATAAGTATCCATCCATCCTTCCATCCATTCATCTATCTATCATCTGTCATTCAGCCAGTCTGTCTATCTATCTATAAGAAACAATAATAAATACACACATCTATCTATCTATAGTGAGTTACAGTCATGGCCAAAAATATTGGCACCCTTGGTAAATATGATCAAGCTAAAAAAAATCTAACCTTTCATTGGATAATAAGAATTTAAAATGGGAGGAAATATCATTATGAAATAAATGTTTTTCTCTAATACACATTGGCCACAATTAACAGCATCCTTTTATTCAATACTTTTTGAAACATCCATTTGCCAGTTTAACAGCTCTAAACACCTGACAAGAGATCAGAGACCATTCCTTCATCCAGAATCACTCCAGACCCTTTAGGTTCCCAGCTCCATGTTGGTGTTTCTTCTCTTCGGTTCACTCCACTCATTTTCTACAGGGTTCAGGTCAGAGGACTGGAATGGCCAGCAGAAGCTTGGTTTTGTGCTCAGTGACCCATTTTTGTGTTGTTTTTGAGGTTTGTGTTTAGATTATTGTATGGTTGGAAGATCCAAACATGGCCCATTATAAGATTTCTAACAGAGTCAGTCATTTATTTTTTATCTGTTGGTATTTGATAGAATCCATGATGCCATGTGTCTAAACAAGATGTCCAGGACCTCCAGCAGAAATATAGACCCACAACATCAAAAATACAGCAGTATATTTCATTATACACATGGAGTACTTTTTATCCATGTGTTCACCAAATCTTGAGTGTTTGCTGCTAAAAAAGTTCATTTTTTTAGTTTCATCTGACCATGGAAGCCAGTCCAGTCGTGTCTGATCACTGAATGTGCTGGAGTTTGTTTTTTGATGAGATAGGAGAATTTTTCTTGAAACCCTCCCAAACAACATGAGGTGATGTAGGTGTTGTTTGACAATTTTTTTTAAGGTTTTCTGACCCCGAGACTCAGCTATTTTCTGCAATTCTCCAGCTGTGATCCTTGGAGAGTCTTTAGCCACTCAAACTCTCCTTCTCACCGTGCATTAGGACGATATAGACACACGTCCTCTTCCAGGCAGTTTCATAACATTTTATGTTTATTGGAAATTCTTAATTATTGCCCTGATGGTGGAAATGGGAATTTTCACTGCTCTAGCTCTTTTCTTAAAGCCACTTCACTAATTTGTGAAGCTCAGTTATCTTTTGCTGCACATCAGAAATATATTCTTTGTTTTTTCTCATTGTGATGGATGAATAAGGGAATTTGGGCTTTGTTTTCCCTCCTATTTATATTTCTGTGAAACAGGAAGCCATGTATAATTTCAGATTCATAATCACCCTGGAATGCTCAAAATTGTGAATAATAAATGGGAATATACTTCAGAGATATTTTACTTATAAGAATTTCTAGGGGTGCCAATAATTGTGTCCAACGTGTATTTGAGAAAAACATTTATTTCATAATGATATTTCCCCCCATTTTAAATTCTTACTATCCAATGAAAGGTTAGATTTTTGTGATTTTTTTAAAATAAAAGATCGAAAGGATTAACAATGCAGATTAATTTTCACAGCCTTCTTTGATAATATTTATTAAGGGTGCCGATATTTTTGGCCATGACTTTGTATGACAATTATTTTTTAATTCTATCTTTAATTCAGTTATCTTTAATCCTGCTGTACTTCCTGACATTCATATTCAAGAACTGAATTGGAAATGAAAAGGCATTGTCGTTTGAAAATAGCACATAACCCAGTCTTGTTGTAACTGGTTACATGTCTTAAAGTTATCCATTTTAGCACTATTTTTTATTCTGAATTGGAATTTCCAACATCCTACTTGAAGTCAGACTTTTAATTTGCACAGCAATCAGATTTTACAAAGACACACATGTATGACAACATGGCAGCACGTGTTTGGCAAATGCTTAAAATGTGTAAGACATTGCATTA
Source organism: Acrossocheilus fasciatus (assembly GCA_036784905.1). Classification (NCBI taxonomy): domain Eukaryota; kingdom Metazoa; phylum Chordata; class Actinopteri; order Cypriniformes; family Cyprinidae; genus Acrossocheilus; species Acrossocheilus fasciatus. The sequence goes on along the minus strand of CM071951.1, from coordinate 19,570,434 downwards.
TTTGTCATGTATCAGCTCTTTTCTCTGTGGAAAATAAAACACCAACAAAGCTAGCAGTTACATTGCTTTTTTGTTTCTATGCAATGCATACTTTGTATACCCCATTTTTTCGCCCATTGGAGTATCCCACACTGGACAGCTAGCTGACCAGTAAAATGGACTTTTTTTCATTGTAGCAGTTTAGCTTTATTAAATATCACTGAGTTTTGATGAAAACCTCCAAAGTTTGGTCTAATGAGCCTTACACAGCCTTTGAAAACATATCTGCTTTTCATATACATTGTCGAAACAATTGATATAAATAGATGCCATCACAATAATTAATGTTCTCCTCATATAGTTGTAATTATTTTATCACAGTCGGAATGTCTGACATCTCCCTTTCTCTCAAGCAAATATGTGTGTAAAGTGAGAATGGGGATTTCCACGGACATAATGCGTGGCATAAATCATCTTAAATGTAGCGCCTTTCATCTAATTGCTCTGCTTTGTGTAGCACATGTAACAGAAGGCCGTCCCCTTTGGAAGGAAACATGGTCGTTTTTCACAGTATAAACTGATCAATTGAATGGGACATCAAAAAATGAAATTTGAAGAAGCAATTTTTTTGCTCTTATCCGTCTTTGAAATACCACAGTAATAGCAACAAAGTGGTTTTTCCTCAAAAATGCAGTTTCTGCTGATCAAATCAGGATTTCAGGGCAGCACATTTGAGAGTATGAACGACAGGACCCATCAGACTTAAGTGAATTATGACCCTGTTAAACCAGGTTTTAGTGCCATCCAAAGCAGACACATTTTCCAGCCTTTTCCTGTAATTTTTGAAAGCCTTTTTGCTGTAATAAAATATCACTTTTTCCAGCATTTATGCATTAAACGCCCATCGTCCTCGTTTCTCTGCTCCAATGATAATCAGATTGCATCTCGCTTCCTTTTCTACGCCTCTCTCGGATCACTCTCGATAAAGATGACACGAGGGCCTGCAAACTGGACCAAATTGACCTCGGTGTCTTTCTCTCGCTTCAGTTTTTCCTGCAGTCGTTCGTGTTATGATTACATCATCTAAAGAAACACTGAGGTGCTTGTGTGACTGTCACCAAGGGCTCTAATGCCCCATCATGTAGTTCTTTACCCAGAATGCCTCGGGACCAAGTTCCACACATATTCACCGCTCTGTAACTTGGTACGCATCCTCGAACCAGCTATTACAGCACATCGGCGCATCGCCAATGGCCGTGTTTACAAAATCCTGATGTCCCCAACAGGTCCTTTTACTGTGAGAGTGAAACACTTTCAGTTTTATTTCTCATAAAGTAAACCCCCCTCTTATTTCACTGTGGAAATATGATCACTGGTGATGTGGTAACTCATTGAGAACCATTGAAACCCAGCTGTGGATATTGGCAATTAAGTCAGGCATAATTGTTTGGAAATGAGAATAGGAGGTGATAAAACAGGATGGAAGAACTGACGATCACTCTCTAAATAATTCTGCTCGCTTCAGTCTGCGGTGAGATGGCTCACAACAGGTTTGATTCTGCATTACTGATTTGGGTTGTTCAGTTCACGTTAACAATAGTGCTTCCCTCGCCTCAGGTAGGCCTACTGCAATTCTGAGAGCGCTCAGGACCAGAGGCAATGATAGGTACCCATCCATAACCAACAAACCTCAGCACCTGCTGTAGCTTCCGGCGTCCCATTTATTCTCCCAGCTTGATGCCACTGCAGATTTGGCTGTCGTGAAATGTATTGCAGTTAGGATTTAATTCGTCTCGGCCTCTGATGGCACACTCACTGTCCATTCGGTGGTTGTATGATCTATATAGCACACAAATGTTGTTGGGAACTGGAAGGAATCTAGTAACAAAAGCATCTACAAGGTACTGGGTTGATACAAGAAGCACATTTAAAAAGTTACAAAGATATTGGCACCCTTGGTAAATATGAGCAAAGGCAACTTTGAAAATAATTCTGCATTGTTTATCCTTTTTATCTATCATTCAAAAAATTCACGAAATTCCAGCCTTTCATTGAAGTAAAACAATTGAAAGCGGAGGGAAAATATCATTGTGAAATAAATGCTTTCTCTAGTTCATGTTGGCCACAGTTTGGATTGTTGTCCTGGTGGAACGTCCAAAGACGGTCCATTATAAGATTTCTAACAGAGGTTTTGATTTTTAATCTGTTAGTATTTGATAGAATCCATGATGCCGTGCATCTGAACAAGATGTTTAGGACCTCTGGCAGAAAAACAGGCCCACAACATCAAAGATCCAGCAGTATATTTAACCGTGGACATGGGGTACTTTTTTATCCCGGTTTGTACTAAACTCATTTGGTGGGTTTGCTCTGTTTTCACTTTCATCTGACCATAGACGCCAGTGTCATTTGAAGTTCAAGTCGTGTCTGATAACTGAATATGCTGGAGTTTGTTTTTGGATGAGTGAGGAGAATTTTCCTTGAAACCCTCCCAAACAACATGTGGTGATGTAGGGGATGTTTGATATTTTTTTTAGGTTTTCTGACCCCAAGACTCAACTATTTTCTGCAATTCTCCAGCTGTGGTCCTTGGAGAGTCTTTAGCCACTCAAACTCTCCTTCTCACCGTACATTAGGATAATATAGACACACGTCCTCTTCCAGGCAGATTCGTAACATTTTATGTTGATTGGAAATTCTTAATTATTGCCCTGATGGTGGAAATGGGGATCTTCAATGCTTTAAATCTTTTCTTGGAGCCACTTTATATTTTGTGATGCTCAACAATCTTGTTCTGCACATCAGAACTATATTCTTAGGTTTTACTCCTTGTGATGGATGATTAAGGGAATTTTGGTTCTGGTTGGACTTTGTGTTCCTCATATTTATAATTCTGTGCAACAGGAACTCATGGCTGGACAATTTCATGCTCCTACACTGGTGTGCTAAAAATGAATGGGAATATACTTCAGAGATATTTTACTCATAAGTGCCAATAATTGTGGCCAACATTCATTGGAGAAAACATTTATTTCATCATGAGATTGTATCCCCACTTTCAATTGTTTTGCTTCAATGATAGGTTAGGATTTTGTGAATTTTTTGAGTGAAAGATCAAAAGGACAATGCAGATTTATTTTCACAGCCGCATTTACTCATATTTATCAAGGGTGCCAATATTAGTGGAGAGCACTGTAGATAGATAGATAGATAGATAGATAGATAGATAGATAGATAGATAGATAGATAGATAGATAGATAGATAGATAGATAGATAGATGATAGATAGATAGATAGATAGATAGATAGATAGATAGATAGATAGATAGATAGATAGATAGATAGATAGATAGATAGATAGATAGATAGATAGATACTGGGGGGGGGGAATTAAAATGGTAAATGATGTTTATCTTAAAGTGTAACAATAAACAGGTTTTCTGTAAGGGGTTTAGGATTGGGTATAGAAAATATTGTTTTTTCAGTATAAAAACAACAGAAGTCTATGGGAAGTCCCCACTATTCACAAAAACAAACGTGAGTGCGTGCGATCTTTTTTTCAGAAAATGAGTTTTTGCAGTGTAAGGTGCTTTGAAGCAAACATCCACAAATATAACTGTTTAAAATTATGTATGAGAAAAAAAAAATCTTATTTTTTTATTATTACTTCTGGCCGATCTACACACAATAAATTCATTGATTATTGTCGTATCAACTTTTTCAAATAAACTCTGCACACAAAGTTAAGTAAAATGAACTGTATGGGTTATTGAACAATGGTAATTAACAGTCACGCTTGTTATTTAGGGTAGCTATTATTGTTTTAGCTTGAACAAAAACAAATGGAATGGAAAAAAAGAAAGAAATATAGATTTTTAAAGTGAACAGAAGCTGGGAGAGAGTTGCCAAAAGGATGAATGAATGACTAGACAGTTGATTTATTATGTTGGTGACAGTACCTGCTGGCGAACCCATGACAGCTTCCCCTGATGGCATCCTCAGCATATCAAACACCGCACTCTTCCATTTCCTCACAACAGGCACTGTGTCAGTCTTAAAGGACAGGCGGTACTGTCAGCGGTGGCTAGGTTGGATTAAAGACAGGCAGTAAATAAAAATATGCCACATCACCATCACAAAGCTTCTCTGGGGATCAATACATCTGTCAATCACTGACTGCTGTCTGCCTGGACCAAATGGAAATGCATGCATAAGAAAATGTGTGATTTTAATAAGTCGAAGGCAAATATACTTTTACTTGAAACATGAGTATAGCTGTCACCTTAAAGAGAAATATGAAAAAGATTATTAGTACAGCTACAGAATGCATTGTTCCTTCAAATCATTGCTGATAGATTAAAGCCACAAGAACCATGAATAACACCCTCGCCATCTTTACTCAAGTCAATATACATGTTTGTCCTGAACACACCATTGTGTTTTTTAACATGCCGTACTACAAATATTTATTGTTCCATGCTATTCATTTGACTATATACATTATTAAACAGCAAACAATTCCTCTGAAACCCTTATTGACACAACAGATTTGAAAAGGGAAGGACATCAAAAAGGCCTGCCCTGATGTGTCTGCAATGGCAAATGTGAGCGTCTGTAACAGTGTGGTTGATTCTTGAGGCTGTGCATGGCTGGCATTGTACATTTAACTGCATATACTGTAGTCTCCTCTGTGAGGGTTTGTTTGTGTGAAAGCTGATCTGTGAAAAGTGCCATAGACGAGCTGCATCCACAGACTCCAAGGCCCTGAACTCAGAACAAGTTGAGATGGAAAAATACCTGCATGTTTACTACTTACCGTAGTAATCAAATCCTGCTTTCACAGGAAAAAGCTAAGTGAAAGAGTAGCTCTCCGGAGAGCAAAATAGAAGGGTTAAATGATACATTCCTGCAAATGGAAGTCCATTTCTACAGCACTGTATACCGTTTATAAGAATAAAGATTTAAATAAGTTTGAAACTGTAAACTTAGGGCTCTTTTTGCTCCAAGTAATGTTTTTAAAAACTATAAAAACTAACACAACTAATAGGGAAGACGGGGCTAGTTGTCACAGCAGCCATATCTCAACTATTTTGAGTCAAAAGTAAAAAATGCACCAGTTTTCTCTGGCAGCGGTTTTGGGTGTTGGTTTCAAACCATTTCTGCTGGCCATTTGTGCTGTTTAATTAATTATTTTACTGTATAATTTATTTGCTGAAATGCCATTAAATACCTTAGAACTTGACTGCTGGGTCAAGGTGTTTAATCCTTTGCATAGGTCTACAATAAATAGGCCTATCTATCATTAAAAAAAATTATTTAGTTAAGTAAAAAATGCACCCGGTCTCCCCCAAAGAGTAAATATTGTTTGTTTTACTCAACTATTGCTGTTCTTTTTGGAACAACAATAGTTGTTAAAGGCCTATTATAGGCCTATTTTGTAATAGTGGCATGAAATCTAAATGCTTTATTATTAATATTCCCTCTATGCCCATGTGGTTATTTCATATTGGCCAGTCTATGAGCAGCTGGTTGTGAAAACACCAATCAGACTGTGCCACCCAATGCCACTGCAGAAAACGCACGGGCCCCGTTAGTAATTCACCGCCACTTCCAATTAGTGTGACAACAATAACCTTTCATCCTGTCATTTATCAATTAGAAGAGAGAAAAAAAATTCGTCCAGCTGAGAGCTGTGCAATAATGTGCAGCTGTGCTGAAGAATTCGGCGTCCCTTTATTACTTTGCGACAAAGGGGAGACAAAGACATATTTCACTCATTGCGTGACTTAATGAGGCCGCTCACAATCCATCATCTAAATGCCGCCCAACAGCGGACGGAATTCTCGCGACAGTTCCTTCAAAAGCCAACGGGGTTCTCGCGAGAGTTCCAGCGGAGAGCGAATGAGACAGCAGCACGCGCCACCTGATGGTGTTAATGAGGCATTTTCCATGGCTTTTTCCAACTTCATCTCGATTCTGAGCTCTTTGATAGTATTAAAGCTTGGGAAATTAGCAATAAACTAACGATTACTGCATGATTTTTTGTGGGCGTCGTTCTCCAGACATGAGGACAAGATCACGTTAAGCAAAATGAGGTAAACAGGAAATACAGGAACAACTATAAAATAAATAAAAATAAACAAAAATCTCGTTCTTGTATTTCTTTATTTATTTATTTCTATCCCTTTCCAAATATAATACCTTAATTATTCTTTCTTTCTAAATAGGCTATAATTAAATTATATTCTATAGAAAGATAATAATTAATGAATTAATTGCATGTTCTTAATTAAATTCACTCAATAACTCAAGTCTTATTTTTTATTTATTTATGTTTGATCCTCCAGATATGAATTTCTTTGCACTGTATGAAATATCAAAATCAGCTGAATATCTGTCAGCAAGCGATTCTTTGCTGGAGTCTGTTTTACTGCAGTCAGTATGATCTCTGTTCATCTCTCCTGTGGATATTCATGGTCTTTTTCATCGACCAGCACGATATTAAAATGCTTCATTCACTGTCATGACTGCTTCATTAAGTCTAACGTCTTTCCTGCATGTTTCTTTTTTCACTTTTATTTCAATTTTCTGTATTTTCCAGCTTCAGTTCAGATGTTATTTTTTGTGATTACTTTTAAAAATGTATAATACACAATGTCCAAATAGTACTGTCTTAAGAATTAATATATGCTTATTTCATATATTTTAGTGCAGGCCAGAGAAGACTGTGACCACATCCTCTTCTGCTCAATTGAGGTAAGTCTTGTGTTTACACTCTTGTGAAATAATGAGAGATGATGAGTGTGTGTGTGTGTGTGTGGGTGTGTGTGTGTGTGTGTGTGTGTGTGTGTGTGTGTGTGTGTGTGTGTGTGTGTGTGGGTGTGTGTGTGTGTGTGTGTGTGTGCGCGTCCATGCGTGTGTGTGTCAGATCAGGCTGGGCGACTGGTAACCCGACCCTGCGTTTTATTGAGATGTCCATTAATCCTAGCTCTCTGCCCATGACCTCTGACCTCGGCTGACCCCTGCACATGGTGTTGCCGGCCAGAGGGACTCGGGCACTGCTGCGTCCGGATCGCGTCTCCCATCCTGACAGCAGCCCACTCTCTCCCATCGGAGAGGGAATCATTAAGCGCGAATCTAAAACGAGGGCCAGGGGAGAGCTTTATCCACACAAATACAGCCATGAGAAAGAGGCTCGGCTCTCATCTCCACGGATAGAGTTACGCTGGAGTGAGAACGATTCAGCTTTTAATTGCATTCTTCTAACTCCATATCACATCTTCATCCATCTCTCCCTCTCCCTCACCCGGTCTGTCTCTCCAATTCTCGCTCGCCCAATCGCCTTGCACGCTCCCCAACAAATGCCTTTTGGAGTACAAATCATTCCAAATTGGAATTCATTTTCAAAGGGCTTTTAAGAAGACGAATATGAGAGCCACTTACTTTAAATGATCCATTTATTTTAACGCTCAAAGTCGTATCGTTTACCTGCTGCCTATAAAAGAATATCCTCACCTGCCACCAAGAGTCTAAAAATAAAAGCCGTCCTGAAAGTGTAGAGATAAGCTTTCGTTAGGTATCACTGCTTTCTCACCGACGGTCTGAAAGAGAACACCTGATTGGCTCGCTGTTTCTCCTCGAAGCTGTTGTCACCTATCCGAGCTCTGGTGAGCAATTACCTGGCCTGTCGGAATCCAAGCCGAACAGATTGAATTCTGATTGATTTCTGCCCAGGAAAGAGGAGAGAATTTAAAGGTCTTCTTTTTTAATTGGGTATTTGGTGTGTGCTGATGTGAGGAACTTGTCCCTCCCCAGGGATCCTTTATGGGGCAATAATGGCGCTGAGAAACAGCCTGGTCTGCTCTCTCCCTGGAAGGCCATAACCCCACATTTGTCCTGAGTGCTTTTCTATTATGCATTGATAGCTAAGCATCAATCAATAGGGGAGGGAAGAGAAAACCCAGCGAAACCAACTTCTTAAGTGTAAAACGCCTCTTAATACCAGAGCTTTCAAACAACTTAACCTGGGTGCTTTTTTTTCTGCTCAGCGTCTTTGAGAAGACAGAAGTGAGGAGAGACACTGCTGATGTTTTATTCAGCAGCAGGGAATGGGTTCAGGGGAAATGCGTGCCACGGCAGCATCAATGGCCTTTTTTGGCTTTTAGAAAAGTCTGGCATGTGCACTTTTGCATAATAATGTTTGGCAATAACGATTTACCCTAAACGGACTCTTAGCAAATATTTTAGATTTTAGATCACAAACAATAAAGGACTCAATTTGTAAATCAATTATTTAATTAAGTTCTATTTTTAAGTACAATTCTCAAGAGTGAATAGAAATTATTTGGATGTATGTACAATGCTCACACTTAAACATAAACCCTTAAAAGGGCAATAAAAAATTTGAAGAGTACTCATTTTATGCTGAGCTTACATTTCAAACATAATTAAAAAAAAAATTAAAAAAAAAAAACATCTGTGTTTAAATGCTATGATTTTATAATCTCTGTATGTTACAAATACATGTATCCACTTGGCTGGCCTTCGTAATCTTCATCATCGACATTCTCCTCTTCGCCTGGTATTCTATAAGGTCCGTTTTCTTTTGGCCAGAACTCTTTGGTGAGCTGAGAACCTGGAAAATATAAAGAGAACATGTTTAATTAAATGTAACAATTATTTATGATGCAAAACAAAAAAATAACTATTTATTTGTATTTTGTTTAATGCACTCAAAGGGTTTTTTTTGCAGCACAGAGGAACTACTTTTTGGTTCCCTAAAGAACCTTTTGGTGAACAGTTCTTAAAAGAACCCTTTTTTCTTAATGCGAGGAACATTTTAAAAATGTAAAGTACCTTCTTCCGCTATAAAGAAACTTTTATCGTTAAAGGTTCTTCATGGAACCACAGATGCCAATAATACACCTTTATTTTTATTAGCATGTACTATAACTAATATAGCCTATTATACTAAAACATTTTAGTAGATGCTTTTTAATTAACAGAGTGAAAATGTTGTGAACATCCATTACCAGCATGCAAATAGGATCTATTAATTAATGCACTAAATAAAGCGCAACATGTTTACTTTTGATCATATATATATATATATATATATATATATATATATATGAAAGCTCAGCATTTTCTCAATATTTTTGCCCGCGACTTCCTGTAAAACACACACACACATACTTGATATATTTAAATCTTCTCTTTCTATTTTTCTCTATAGCCTCTAAACCTACAGTATAGGAAAGGGTCTGTCCTGTGTCCAGAGTCACCTTTCACTACCACCTATCCCAGAGTTCATAGCAGTCGGGACGTTCCGGGAAGCGAGGGATGGGGGGGGGGGGGATGGGGCAGGCACTGGTGGTGAAGATAAGGGCCAGTCTAAAGGATCAGACCCCCCAGAGAAAGAGATAACAGCCAGACAGTCACAGCAACGACCTGCCACATAATACACAAGCCCTTCCACCCCTTCTCCCTTTCCCTTCCGAATCTCCCCCCATCTAGGACCCTCTCGACCTCCTGTCATCACCAGCCTTTACGTTCCTGCTGGAGTAAGCCCTCGACTGGTGTACGGTTATCGTCAGCTCTGTCGGATTCTCGGAAGGCCAAGTTCACCTTTAGCGATGAGGAGATGATAAGCTTTGATAGTGGCATATGCGAATCGATCAGCTCCCACTGTTGGTGCGTTCACATGTCTTTTCTGACCATGCCACAGACCACAGAGAGAGCATGAATAACCTAACAGACCTCTCTCTGCACGGATATTTTTCAGTGTTAAAACAAGACAAATGTTCACGTTAAACATTTGTTGTTTGTATTAAGTTAAATCATCTATTAAAATGCTTTGCACTGCAACTAGATGAGGAAATCAACTTTAATGACCGCAAAAGATAAATACTAGTCAACTAATATACACACTCTTTCATATAATAATCAAATTATTTATATATATATATATATATATATATATATCTATAAGTTAAAAAAGTTAAATAAGATTCTGATAAATTCTGATTGGTACTATGTTCAAATGAAATCAAAGCTACATAATCTGTGTAGCTACATAAAATGCTTCTGAAACATAATGCTTATATTTTATGTTGGTCTTCTTATATGTGTTGGTTTTGTGTACAGGTGTATATGTTATTTTGGCTGCATCTTGGCCAGGACACTCCTGTAAAGTAGATTTTTAATCTCAGAGAGTTTTCTAATGTTGTTGTCGAATAAAGATTATAATAAGAATAAGAATAAAATAGTGACTTTTTATATGAATACAGACTTTTTCAGATTTCTCTTCTGAGAAAAAGACCACAGAAAACTCATTTAGAGTTTCACAAGAGATTTCAGCAAGGTGCGCTCAGATTTGCTAAAATAAAAATCTGTAATCAAAGTCAGAGATCTCAGTATGAACTATATTTCTCATCACATTCTTTCCAAAATCTAGCTTTCTGAGCTAATACTGTACCATCAACAACGGACTCATTTGTTTCTATTTGTTTAATTTTTTCCTGAGGCATTTTATGAGAAACACCTGAGACAACATTGACACATAAAAGTAACTCCTGAACAAGTAACTTCTGAACAATAAACAACAATAAAACATGGAAACAGTGTTATCTGTGTGCGTGCGTGCGTGTGTGTATGTGTGTGGAAGTAGCCCCAACAATCATGTTTTTTCAGCTTGTTCACCTCTGACCTTGTTTTCTTATGGCCATGTCTGTGTCTATGAATGAGTGTGTCTCAGACATACCTCCACGTGTAACCTGTAATCTGGCGGAGGCAGACACCTCTCCGAAGGCGTTCCTGGCGGTGCATGTGTACACACCTGCATCGTTCGGCCCAACTCCTTGAATCTGGAGCCAGCCGGTCAATTCAAACCGTCGCGGACCTCCACGGGCCTGTAATTACAGAAACACACACACCATTGCACATTTAACAAAACCAGAACTGTTTCTGAGAATGTGACCGTAAACCTACTGTTTGAGAGGTCATTTGTCCGTTTACACTCTTAAAAATATAGGTTATTTATGGTTCCATCAAGAAACTTTAACAGCCATAGAACCTTTCCATTCCACGAAAGCTTGAGATTATTGAAATATTCTTTACTAAGAAAAAATGGTGTTTCTATTGTATCATACAAAAAAAAAAAAAAAAAAAATACACATAATCTGTCTGATGACAGTTTGAATGGTGTTTTCCTGTGTATTTGTTAGAATTTTGTGGTGGTTGGTTATTAAATTTTTTTATTTAAATTTTATTGTCCACCAGGTACAGATTATTTAATGTGCACATACCTGTACAGCTGTGCTTGAATCATCAGCAGGGAAAGAAATAATGTCTCCTCCTTTACTCCACTGGATGGAGGCCAATGGATACGATGACACCTCACAGGAAAAGATGACATCACTTCCTTTGGTTGTGACGATGTCACGGGGAGCATAAGTGATAACTGGTTCTGTAAAGTTTGCAGAGAATAGACAACTTTGAGTTTTAGAGAGTTTTTAACTGATCATAAAAATAAAACATATTTTAAGATATAAAAAAAAAGCATCCTGAAGCAAATCTTTACTACTGGATGCTTTTTTCACACCAGTTTATGTATTTACTGTAGCCATCTGTGCTGTGTTTTGATTAGCTTGGTTAATTATTTTAAGGTGTGAGATTGGACACTTACGAGCTGCTAATCTTTAGCATGACGGTAAGGTAAATACAAACTTAACGGCTGACTTATTATTCCCACAGCTGAGCAAATGGGTTTTCATTTGGCATTTTCCATGACAAAACTTTTAAATGTGGTGATTATGTTGGCACTCAGACTCTATCCATGACAATGGTTCCTCCTGAGACGACATTTACATCTGTATATACATTTACATTTGCATTAGCAGATGCATTCATACCAAACTGATGGGGCCATTATTTTAGCTGAGGTCGCTGAGCAAACACATGCCACTAAGAAAACAGATCCAATACAATTAAAAAGAATTTTAATAGCTGAAGGCCTTTAGAAGGGTAAATCGCTGCCAGGACCTATCCCAGCCATATTGTTATCACCAAAAGCAAAAGAAAAATAGTCATATTTTTAATGATCTTAAAAATAATCATAATCAAAATTAAGCTTATTTTAGGATGATTGCAATTGTAACTTTATTTTTCTGACAATTAAGCACCCCACCCCAATTCATCAATTTAATAGGCTATTTAAAGAGATTTATAATCTAGACATAAACTGTAAGATGTAATTGTAAAATAAATAAATAAATGTAATAATTGTTGTGTTTATACATCATTGTAGTATTTGTTGTGCTTCTTTTAATCCATGCTAATTCTGTAATAAATTCAAATGCACTTTAAAAAGTTGCAGTAATGAAAATCACGATTGAGGATAACAAGAATTACAATTGATCTATATATGTGTACATTAAGATTTAATCATAGTACATTTAGAGATACTCACTTGACTTGCAGGGTCCATGGTGCACCATTGTCAGAATCTGACCTTTGCCTTTCTTGTGTTGGGCCGCCTGAAACTGGCATATATTTTTATATGTCTTTCCATCAGAAGCGCAGAGTGTTTCCTGTTTGCTGCACACACAGATGGCTCTGGGTTCACCTGTGGGGTTTCTGCGTGGGGCTCTGCAGCGCAGACCTTCAGCACAGCGCCCGTAAAAAGTAGACCCAGATTGGGGCTCTGGGTCACACAGTTGCCCCTCATCGTTTCCACATTCCCAGCAACACCCGCACTGGTCACGAACTAGCCCGGCTGGACAACCCTGCAGCTGCCTCACATCTGGACAGTGCTCAGGGTGGCATTTTTTAGGGCATCCCTCACCTGGTCCAATGCTCTTCTGCCAGTCAAAGCGACCGAGGTGCTCCGGATGGAAGGACTCAGATACTGGAACTAGGATCAGCACCAGTAAAACCAGTAAATAAGCCATTGTCTGTCAGGTTAAACTGGTTGAAGTCACCAAAAACAGATGGAAAAAGTCCTTGTTTCTGATAGCAGAAGTAGCTTTTATGTTGGTGTAGCAGGCCAACAAAAGCAGGCTTAAAGGGCAGTCACTAGGCCTGAAAATCCCAAAATACAAAGTTTCTAGAATTCCTGTGATCATCAGCAAAGCCTTTTCTCCCTGTTCAGTCCTTAAAGTATCCTCATAAACTGAACTGTGTTGCAGTGTCACAGAAGTGCAACAGGCTGAATGAGCAAGAAGGTGGGAAAGAAAACACAGAGGCAGTCTAACTTTGGTGACCCCCTCTTAAACTGCAGGGTGCCTCCCCCCCATTTGCTCAACAAAAGTGTAAAAAAGGTGTGAACTGGGAGATGAGCAACAACCAATCAAAACACTCAATCCTGAGTTAGGGTGGGGGTGAAACCTGAGTTTGAAATCATGGGTTTTAAACCAAACTGGACACAGAAATTGTCATAAATTAACCCTCACAAACATGGTTTCAGGTAGGTTATTTTTTGCATACTCCACCCTCCCCAAGGCTGTTTTCCCACATAATATGTGAGTTAAGTGATGATAAAACATCAATTTATAAAAATGTTTAAAACAATAATGATTTAAATATAGTGAATATAGTTGTGTAACTCAGAGCTTATATCACTGGCAGAATCAAAGTGTTCCCATTCACTTAGAAACAGTTTTTAGCCAATCACAAGAGCCGTAAATATCATGTGACGGTGCGTTTTACAGATTAAGTGACTGAGTGAAACTTTGTTGATAAAGCACAAAGAGATGTGAAAACAAAAGAAAGAAAGTCTGACTTTTTCGTGTTGTTTAATCACAAATTTGACGTTTTAAGCAGTTGTTGATATCAGTCATGCTGAAGAAGTTCAGTAAGGTATTGCACATTTATTTAGACATGTTTCTCCAGTCATTCAGTCTAGGTTATTAAGTTATTTTTAGTAGTTATTTATTGATATCCTTTACTGTTGCTCAAATGCTTTCAAGCAGCTATTTGTTATTTTGACCATGTCGATGTGAAACGGGTCTGGATTAAAACGGTTTGGACCCTGTTTGCACCTGAATTTAGTGTAGAATTTGTGCTTGAATCTTTATTTTTTTCGTAGTGACACCATGAAATTACTAGTTTTCTTAATTCTATTTCCTATATGGTAGAAATAAGATATACTATGATTTGCTAAATTGCAGGTCTTATGGGGGGAGGGGGGTTACTCTGAATCTAGAAAGCACATATATGTGTGTGTGTGTGTGTGTGTGTGTGTGTGTGTGTGTGTGTGTGTGTGTGTGTGTGTGTGTGTGTGTGTGTGTGTGTGTGTGTGTGTGTGTGTGTGTGTGTGTATACATATGTATGCATGTATGTGAATATATAACCTATGTACATGTATATAGCCTACACTTGCAGAAGTGTAAGTGTGAAGACAGATTAAGAGTCACAAAACTCAACATTTTGATTAAGAGGGGAGTAAAAAAACATTGAGCAGATTTGTTGTTGCAGGCCTACATGAAAAACAAAACGATCCTCCATTACAAACGAGCTTATCTGTGCTGTGAAAGAAAGTGAGAAGACATTTAGCTCCTCTCTCTCTCACTAATGTCCTTAGTTTATCTGCTGCTCTCACCTCGCCACGTTAAGCCAAAACAAACAATTAGGCGGCCATTAAGGGCCCATTGTTAATTGTAAATAATCCATCATTAATATTGATTAGCTGTGGCGAGCAGATCTCATTCACTTCTTACCTCCTAATGAGTGGGTCTTAGTGGGCTAATTGCTTCAGGCTATTTCTATTCAACACCGGAGAGGCTACAGCGAGCTCTGGAGTGTGCCTTGAGTTTTACTATTAACTAACACAGATTGAACGTCCATGATAAGATCAGACCCCACTCCAATTAACTTTCTCTGAGAATCTTTCCCGAGGTTACAATGTGCTTTTCTTATAATTGTCCGAAAAGTACCATAAACGCATGCCATATGACTCGCACAACTCAAGTCTTCTGAATGTAGAGCACAGGACATATAGACCATTGTTATGGTGGTGGTTCTTGGCTTTTTGGGGAGGGGGGGGGGGGGGGGGGGTGGAGGGGGTTGGGGGGTTGGACCTTCACAGCTCCAGTGTGTGAAGACATTTTCATTGTTTGATTAAACTTTAAGGACTGAAAAATACATGCTGTCACTTTAATTAGATATCCTTCAAAGACTGTATACAGTGTTTCTGTAAATGCACTCTTGGAAAGTAATACTCAGCCTGAGACTGTAACATCACAGGTTTTTGCTTGAAGGCAAACCAGCTGTCTGTAATTGTGTAAACTCTTGTTGAAGTGACAGCAACAAAAGATTTCACAGTTTCTCCCCATATGTGAGTTAGTGGAGCATGATGTCTGTTTAAGTTTTAAATATGTTGTCAAAGTCAAAAAATGTAAGCAAAAAAATAAATAAATAAATCTAAAAATGTGTTTAATTTCTTTACTAATATTTCTTACAATATATGCCACTTTCTCACAAAAGAAATGTATGTATTTGTCATAACTTTGATATACCAACTGCAAATGTTTAAGAAATTAAGAAGGGATATTAAGATTTTTGCATTATTTTTCATGACAAGACAACTGTGTGTGTGTGTGTGTGTGTGTGTGTGTGTGTGTGTGTGTGTGTGTGTGTGTGTGTGTGTGTGTGTGTGTGTGTGTGTGTGTGTGTGTGTGTGTGTGTGTGTGTGTGTGTGTGTGTGTGTGTGTGTGCGCGTGTGTGTGTGTGTGTGTGCGTGCATGCAATTTCCATTATTCTCAATGTTAATTCTTATTATACTTATTAATGTAATAGAGCATTTCTCAGTATTATTGTATTTTTTTTAATTATTAAAAAAAAAAAGCTTATTAAAATCAACATATTAAATTCAAGGCACTAGAAAAATATGAATACTTCACCTGCTTTTATGGAAATATTATAGTGGATAAAATATTATATATATATATATATATATATATATAGATAGATATATATAGATATATATAGATATAGATAGATATATAATGCAATATATATATATATATATATATATATATATATATATATATATATATATATATATAATGCAAAATATAGTTTCTTATTGTGGTGTTCTGTAATTTGGACAGAAATATCCTTCGATAGTCCTCTTTAGACATTCTACTAACAGTAACTAACTTTGCAACTAGCAGTCATTAAAGTATTAGTAGACTGTCTGCTTAATATCTTCTAACACTTTATTTTGATGGGTCCACAACGTACAACATACTGACTATCAGAAACTTTACAAGTATATGTCAACTTATTCTACTAACCTTAAACCTACCCTACTGAGAGTTAGTAGACATGTAGTTGCAAATTAATGAGAATTATTTGACATGCAGTTACAAAGTTACGTCTATGTCTAAAGTAGACTATCGAAATAAAGTGTAACCCTTTTTTGCACATGTTAGTGACTGAAGAAACTTTTAGAGGATATACCAGCAATGTAAATGTAGTTTATCATAACGCAATAAAATAAACAGAATTGATCAACAATGCAGAATTATCAGATTGTCTCACCCAAAGAAATGCAAATCTTACCAATCAAATATTCTTTAATCGCAATTAGAGACCCATGAAAAGAAAACAAAACTTGATATGTAAATCATTCTTATTCATGTCAGTTTCTGTTGTCTGTTTTGCAGTGTAATGGGTACTTTGCTCTTGTGATTTATTTTCAAGTGGACAGGCATGTCAGTTTCATGAAGATCAATTGGCTTATCCTGTCTGTCTGTCTCTCTCATGTCTCACACTCACACACACGCTGTCTCACAGTCTTCATGGAGCCTCCGCAAATTCAATTCCTTTATAACAATGATGTCACCAAGCGGAGGTCACATGTGGAGCAAATGCTTGTAAATCCAAATGGCTGTATAGTGTATTAAACAGGGCCAGCAATGGAATTACAGGAGGTGAAGCAGGGGAGAGGTTCAGCTCACCTCGGGGATTAGATATATTGGTTTGTGATAACACTGAAGCCATGAATCAGCGCAGTGTGAGCCCTTATCATGGGCCTTCAGATCTTTAGTTCACTAGTTTACTCATTTAAATGCTGTAGTTTGATAAGTTCCTCTACAAAACTGTGAAATCCCCTCACGGCAAAAGCAGACAGGGATTGTTTGACATTTCATATTAAACAATTGTGCATTTCTTATTGTTACTTGAGAATATATGAATGTAGATAGATAGATTTATTCATTCATTTTTTTGAGGACTGAGGGTTGTGAGCCTCAATTTAGAGTTGAATTTAGAATGCCCTTTAAAATTAATTCAATTTCTGAATTTTACTGGATGTAGAAAATCAGAATTAAAATTAAAATTTGATTGGAGGGAAGTAGAATAAACAAATCATTGATATATATATATATATATATATATATATATATATATATATATATATATATATATATATATATATATATATATATATATATATATATATATATATATATATATATATATATATATATATATATATATATATATATATATATATATATATATATATAAAAGATATATGTAATCTGAGAAGTATACCTGAGAAATTACTAGTAAATTTCACAAACTAAGAAATAGCAACACACTGAATTAAACATGACATTTTTTGTTGTAAAAATATGTTTTAATTATCTTTTAGAGCTGCTTTACAGTCGCTTTCAACTGTCTATGACTATTTGTCTATTTATCACTGTAAAAATAATATAATGTAAAGTGCTAAGGAAATAACTTGACTTTATTTACTACACTAAAAGATATTTTTTATAGTGTATATTCATATAGGCCTACCATATATACTTCTGTTGTAATGTAAGGTAGTTGTTTTTGTAATGGTGCTCTTGCAAAGCACATATTCATAACTCTCTTGTTTTGTTCTCCCATATAAAGATGCATTTCCTTGAGAAAGCAATATAAATCCCATTCAGCACATCACCTGCTGTGAAATCACAGTACGATGTTTTGTCGGGCTGTGTGCGCATGCTGTGTTGAAGGTATTGAGTTTAGCGTAATGGATTTTGGAAAATATTTCCGTTGTCATTTTTGAATTGTATCTTAATTCACTTGCATCGTGTAGCCTGTTAGCAGAGGAAACAAGAATATTAAACAAAACAAGTCAAATACATCAGCGCAATCATTTTCTCCAGCCCATCTTTGCAAAATACACCAATCCACATTTATGGCACTTTCATTATCCATTATTTCCCATATTATGAAACACCTTATAACCTGTCAAGTCTTTTATCTCACCAGGCAGGTACTTAACTTCAGTGTTATTAACACGATTCAACTGCCGTAGACTCACCACAGGATGCTTTTCCTGCAAAGTACACCCCTTGATTTCTTTTTAAATTGTTTTAAAGTGCCTTTGTTTTCCTTCGACAGACATTAGCCTCACAGCGTTAGCCACGACTTGAGGACTTGGCACGCTAGGACATTGAAATGATCAATCAGAGCAAGTAATATTGGTCAGGGTGGTTGATTCAGTCTCTTTGCAATCTTCCAGTCTGCATGAATTGCTGAGACGGACCATTTAAGCAGCATAATTCCATCATTTTAATAGTTTTAATGCTCAACAGGTACACAGATCTGGGCAGCGTGTGCTGTGTTTCCCAAAAGTCACACCCTGCGCCGAGCTGGACTTGAATAATTGAAGTGGTTTTGTGTGCACTCATTCATCTGAAGTGCTCTCTCATCAGTCTTTCTCCAGAGACGGATTTGAGCGGGAAAAGGCGGCACTGTTCCGGCATTAATGAGAAGCTCTTTGCTGCATCCCAACTGGACTCTGTAAAGAATGGCTGCACGACCCAACATTACACAGTTTTTATCACATCAACCACAACTGACATACGTACGTGTGTGTGTGTGTGTGTGTGTGTGTGAGACGTGTGGCAAAGTATGGTGACCCATACTTGGAATTTGTGCTCTGCATTTAACCCATCCAAGTGAACAAACACACATACACACACACCGTGAACACACACTCGGAGCAGTGGGCAGCCATTTATGCTGTGGCATAAATGAAATGAATTTTGATCATAAATACTTCTCAGTATATACATTTTGATATTCAAAGACGTTTTTGGATTTATTTCACAGAAAGCTGTGGATTTGAACATTTAGGCTATATCAACATTTTCCTTCGGTGTTGTAAATATTCAATTTTCCCACCCCTCTATGACAATGAAAAGAACACATCTTAGATGCTTAGAAATGCATTTCATGGCTTTGGTGCATTGAGGAAAGTGTGTTTAAAGAGACTTAATTTACTGAAAGGACCTAATGTGGCCACCATACTCATAATACACTCATAAATGGACGTTTTATATAGACAGGAAAACATAGCCTCACATTAAGGCCTTTTAATACAGAGGATGTCTAATGAAAGCCTTAAAGTTGGCCGAAAAATGCAATTTTTAATCAAAATGAGGTCTATTGAAGTTGTTTACCAGTTGTTTACAAGATTTTAAGATGAAATAGTGAATATGGTGTGTGAAGAAAATAGATAGAAATCAAGATAAATATCACTTCACCAATCAACCTGTAAAAAGTGTAGGTAACACTTTATTTCGATAGTCCACTTTAGACATTCTACTAACAGTAAGTAACTTTACAACTACATGTCAACTAGCAGTCATTAGAGTATTAGTAGACTGTCTGCTTAATATCTTCTAACACTTTATTCTGATGGGTCCACAACATACAACATACTGACTATAAGAAATTTTGCAAGTATATATCAACTTATTCTACTAACCCTAAACCTACCCTACTGAGAGTTAGTAGACATGTAGTTGCAAATTAATGAGAATTAGTTGACATGTAGTTACAAAGTTACTTCTAGTTAGTAGAATGTCTAAAGTGGACTATCGAAATAAAGTGTAACCAAAGTGTATAGAATAAAAAAAATAATGGTTATGAAATTAGCCTGGGCCAGTAAGTAAGTCTATCATTTTGTTCCACCACATAATGCTATTAAACACAACATCTTAAAACATCAACTGAGATGGTAGTGGAAATAACATTGTGGTGAATTGTTAGTAGACAAATGCAATAAACTAGTGAGAAAAGTGTGTGTGTGTGTGTGTGTAGGTGTAGGGTTGTAGGACAATAGCACATACAGTAAGTACAGTATAAAAACCATTACGCCTATGGAAAGTCCCCACAAGGATAGCAAACCAGACGAGTGTGTGTGTGTGTGTGTGTGTGTGTGTGTGTGTGTGTGTGTGTGTGTGTGTGTGTGTGTGTGTGTGTGTGTGTGTGTGTGTGTGTGTGTGTGTGTGTCTATCTGTCTATCTATACTTATTATATATTAATATAATAATATATATATTATTATATATGTGTGTGACCCTGGACCACAAAACCAGTCTTAAGTGTCAATTTTTCGAAACTGAGATTTGTACATCACCTGAAAGCTGAATAAATAAGCTTTCTATTGATGTATGGTTTGTAGGACAATATTTGGCCGAGATACAACTATTTGAAAATCTGGAATCTGAGGGTGCAAAAAAAAATCTAAATATTGAGAAAATCGCCTTTAAAATTGTCCAAATGAATTCTTAGCAATGCATATTAGTTATCAAAAACGACGTTTTGATATATTTACAGTAGTAAATTTACAAAATATCTTCATGGAACATGATCTTTACTTAATATACTAATGATTTTTGGCATAAAAGAAAAAACTATAATTTTGCCCCATACAGTGTATTTTTGGCTATTGCTACAAATATACCCCAGCGACTTAAGACTGGTTTTGTGGTCCAGGGTCACATATATTTATATATAAATAAATATACGTATATATATAATATACATACATATATATGTTAGTGCTGGGCAACGACTGATCACATGCAAAATAAAAGTTTTTGTTTATATAGCAAAACACACACACACATACAGTACATATTTTGAAACTATTTACATGTATATATTTATATTCATATAATTTATATTATATATAAATATATTTAATATATAAACATATATATCTATATGTAGGCACTGAAAAGGACACCCGATGAACACAGAGGACGTACTGACGCAGCCCAGCACCAGAACTTCTACTGTTACACAAACTTTGCTTTCGCCCCCTCTAAATCAAACCCCTTTACCAGCATCTGCCATCTGTTCCAGGAGAATCTGTTTCACTACCCGAGCCAAGCAAGGCCGTTATTGGTCCTAATGGCGCTATCAGCTAAGCCGCTAAACCCAATTACTGCTTAAAAAGGGAGGCCACCCCAGCTAATCATGGCCGCCTAACCTGATTTGGCTGTGATGAAGAGATGGGATAAAGATCAGTTAATGCAGGGAGAATGATCTCACAAATACAAAAAACTCAATTCATTTCTCTGGGAGGCCAATCTGTCCGATTCAGTGCTAATGGAGTGTAGTTTCATTAGACTCGAGGCGTGCTGCTCGCTCTTATCAGCCTGATGACAAATAATATCAAATAAGGGTGATCTTCATTAGGGACATGTGTCTCAAAAAGCTTCGATTTGTGAGGGGTTCAAGCAAAATGTGTTAATATACTGATCGGGACGTAATGGTGGTGGAAAATGACCAACATGGACGTTTCTACAGTGTACTAGTGTCTAAAGGGAATGTTTGAACAAAGCTTATGTTTTATGTTTAACATGCATTTGTGTATCACAGACATGAATGATAGCTTTAAGTAGCTTGTTCAAAAGAGTGAAGTTTTTGAAGTGACTTTTCTCATCTTAAAAAAAAACAAACAAAAACAAAGGACAGATGTGAAAATCATAGAGATATGGGCCTGGAAGTAACCACCTGCCTAGCAACCTCATAGCAACACATTCAGAACAACAACAACATAGCAACATCTACACACTTATATTTATTATGCTTTTAGTAATAATTCATTTACTTTTACTTGCTACAACAAAATCTGTGTACACACTTACCATGATTTGTGTGTTTTTTTTCCCTATTAATTAAAGCAAGGGGTTTAGATGCCCCTGGGCCAGATATGATCCATATATTAAATTGTGTAAAAAAATGCATAATTATAAATTTGGAAAATATTTAGTTTTTTACTGGGTTACAATATTATGCATTTTGATCTACTCAATATACTGTCCTGTTAGATGTATTTTGTAAAAGATTGATTGATTGATTGATTGATTGATTGATTGATTGATTGATTGATTGATTGATTGATTGATTGATTGATTGATTGATTGATTTTTCCATTTAATCGTTTTATAAATTTGATTTGTGAATTTATTAACCAGGCAGAGAGGCTTTGAGCTTATAGCTTATCAATTTTTCTTGTTTATTTATATAATTTAACATGCGATAAAACCTCAGAAAAACAACCAACTTTTTAAACTATATTTCTAATATTTTCAAACTGTTTAAAAACTAGTTTCTAGCCAAACAGAAGCATCCTTGTTTTGCCTTATGGTGAACATCTTCAAACGTCAGCTTTTTTCCGATGTGGTTTTAGGCCTTAAAGTCAAGTCCTCTTAACACACTGTTAACCACACCATCTGTTAATAGGTCTGGTCCGACAGCGCGTGTGCGTGCGTGTTCACCTGAGGCTACAAATTCATTTATTGGTCCGCTCTCATCTGCAGCCCTGCAGTAAGTGTGAGTTGTGCATGAGGCCGCGGGGCTGAAGGGCAGGTCTGGCCTAACAGAGCCGGGCCAGGCCTTACAGACGGACATTAGGCCAAACCGGAGTTAAAATCCTATTAGTTTCAGCTGGGAATCAGATTATCGTCGTCGAGAATCACTCGTCTGGCAACTAGGGTCTAATTTACGCCAATCAACAGCAATTATTGAGGGGAAGGGGAGCATCTATTAGGGAAGCTCATCCACTTAGGCTAATGAATGGGGCAGATTCAATCTCTTACTGAAGAGACGTATTTGGGAACTGCAGCTGGGGGCGAATGCACTGCATTCAAGGAGCACCACTGTTATCTGACTCTGTTTGTGTGTGTCTGTGGACTACATTCATTCGTATAGTGAGTTTTATTACAGACGGCAGCTGTATAGATCAGACGTTTCAGTTTTTAGGATTGTGTAGTATATTACCTTTGCAGTATACTTGGATCAATATATGACAAACTGCATTATTTGCTTTGTCAATATACTGTCAAACTGTTCATGAGAGAGATGTGGTTTGCTACAGTTAATACCCTGCCCTGACTTATTACCTAGAAGGAGAAAAAGTAGGAAAAATAAAGCATTTTATCGTTTTATTAATTAATTTAATGGTTTTCATTTATTAAATAATATGGAGGGCTAACAAAAAAGGTCACTAATAGGATATGACAACCGAAGTTCTGTTTGAGAGTTGGAAAGGTAACATTGGGAAATAAGAAGGATTGAGGTGCCCTCTAGTGTTTAAAACCCGCACGTTTATCTTGCACAAAATTAATTTCTTACAAAAAAATAATAGCCTATAGAATTTTGCACACAATGCAAAGGTGTTTTTCCCCCACAGGAAGATTTTTTTTAAGCAGTATTTGTGAGCATTATAAGTCCATATCTCACTCTTTTTTACTTTTCTGACAGAACTGCAATAAATAAAAATTAAAAAAGTGACATTTGTGCGATAAACCCCGAATTGTGAGCTAATAAGTCGCACCCTTGTATTTTTATATATATTTTTTTTAATAATAAAAAAACTTCGATACTAGAGTCCTAGTCTGTAAGGGGGAAAAAACATTACGTACGTATTAAGTTTATCTTATAACAATACGTATTTTTCAATAAGTATTTTTAGTGTTATTTTAATGAAAGGTTGTCAGACTGTATCGTAGTTCATATTCCATAACACAAGATGTCAGCCTTTAACTAAAAAGTGCGCCTAGAAAGGCAAATGAATAAGATGAAGATGAAACGTGAGTTGTCCTTTGAAAACTCAAGAGGAACATAGAAGCTATACTTACCAGCTCGTCCACTCTTCACTATTTAGTAGCAGTTTTCAAATGCGCAATGAGGACGCTGAACGTTTACTCCAGGGCTTATAACTGAAATGGTTAATACATAGCAGTATTTACATAAAACATATTTTGCAAAATAAGACATAGATAAATATTTATAGTATTTATATTAAATATCGGTTTCGTTGTATTAATGAAAACACTTTGTTCTGTATCAAACAATAGCTTTTTTAAACTGTATTTGTAGATAATTGTATTTCTCCTATATTTATTATTTGGCGGTGTGCATTATTAAATACTGAGTAATATAATTCTTGTGTAAAATCCAGTAAACCAATCCTCAACATCTAGTGGCCAATCAGATGCGCAACTGCGAAGCACGTGACCTAACACGGATATAGCTTTAGAGTGTGTAATCTCTCGTGAAGTTCTTTGTTCGCCATCTAGAAACATCAGCAGCGTCTCAACATGGCGAATAACAGCACAGGCTAATAACGAGCTAGCGTCTCTCCCCCTCTCACCTGCCGTTAAAGTCTGAAGAATAGTATGCAGCAGCCTTTGAAAATATCCCAGAAAGAGTTTAAATAATGGAAACGCGGGGGATTGAGCAGATGTTCGACTTCCAGCGGTAACCTACTCACATTCCAAGCTTGAAATGATAACAGTTGCAGAGCTAACATAATTAGCCGTAGCATGTTCAACATCAAACTCACAAAAATACAAGCGTACAAAGTCTGTTAGAGACTGTTGAATGATCTTCAGATACATCCATATGAGAATGGATAGTAAATGAATGTTTTCTGATTCTTTTGGCACTTATGTAATTTAGTACACTATATTTGCCATTAAGGTTATTCGAACAGTTTCGAATAGTACTATATGGTTTATGAGAGTGTTGCAGTATATAAAAAGCTTGGCTGTGTTTGTATTTTATTAATATGTGTTGCATAATAACACAGATAGTCTTAATATTTGTGGTTATTTATGTCAAAAGTAAGGCCTGTTGCATAAATGATCAAATTAAAAATAATAATGCTTGATCGTATATTAGCTGATTTTCTCACAAAAACCAAGAGGTTTCCCCATAACACGTGTTTCTTAGGTTTGTCTTTCTGATCTCTTTGAGTAACTCATGACAGCAGAAATGAAGCACTGGTTAGCAGGGTCTCTGACATGGAGAGATGGATGTTACTTTCTGGCAAACGGCTCTTGTCATAAATAGATCATGAAGCTTGTTGCTATTCCTGCCATCTATTTCCACAGGTTACCAAATGATCGCTTCATCCTGCTGTTGTTGTTGCTCTACTCCCCTGTTGGCGTGTGTTTGATGCTACTGCGAATATTTATTGGTGTCCATGTGTTTCTAGTGAGTTGTGCACTACCTGACAGTATTGTCAGAAGGTAAGATGCCACACTGGAGCGTTAATAGATAGTAAAATTCAGAACAGCAAAAGCAATATTTATGTGCTTTTTTTACTTTATTGGTTTTGAGTGTTTTAAAATATTTCTGTTTAGCTTTAAGTATTTTTTTCCTCAGTTTTTAGGTTTTTTTGTTGTTGTAGTTTTTATGTACTGTTTATTTGTATTCCTGAATTTTTGATAGTTTTAGTTAACAATAACAACACTGCTGCAATGTGACGTTCTCAAGCTTTTTTTTTTTTTGAACTGCATTCATATATAATTATCACACATGCAGATTTATATTATTACACATGCATATTTTTATTTTTTACTTTTAAAACTTAATTTAATACAGACAGGATATATAATTAAGCTTCAAACAAGCTAAAAGGTGTTTAAAAATGGCAAATAACTTGTCACCTAAAATGCAAACTTTTCCCAATACATTTAATGTTTGTTACTTTTGGTTTGGCCGATTTTGTTTTTGCTTGTGGATATGTTTTTAGTATTGCTGGGTACACATTTGTCTTTGTTGTTATAGGTTCATAGTGAGAATAATGTGTTCAGTGTTGGGTCTCCATGTCCGGCAGGACAGTCCACGCTTGCGGGACAAAACCGCCCGACTTTACATCTGCAATCACGTTACACATTTCGACCACAATATTATCAACCTTCTTACCTCCTGTAACACGGTGAGTGTATATGTGCGTCTCCGTGTTTTCCCAGCATGATGTAATCTTTTTCTCCTCCTCTGCTCTGCCCTTGACCTCTGTGTCTTTTGGTTCTTTGATGGGTTTACTCACACAATGAGGTCTATTTCTCCTTTGGCAGCTGTGCTGACTTAATGTTGGGCCAGAGGCCACCGAATGAGGTTTAGTTCTCTCTGTTTGCTTACAACAAATGATTCACTTTGTTTGGTTGCAGGGCAGCAGGAGTAGCTTAAATTCATATTTAAACTTTGTCATGCTTGAATTCCTGTCTAGGATTTAGTTATAAAATAAATGTATGTGTTATGTATTTTCAATGTATGTTTTGGTTATAAATAACTTAATGTTACTGTACAATATAATAAACATGAAATTGAAGATTCACAGTTAGTGTATTAAGTCATTAGATTATTATAAACTTAAATATATAATATACATATGTAATATACATAATATGCCATTTACACGTGCACAACTATTAAAATTTGCATTATATGCTCAGCATAGGCATGAATTTAGTTTATTACTAGCATTCAAGTTTGGGTTAAGAAATATTTTTATTTTTTCATAATATTTTTTTTCTGCAAGGACACATTAAGTTTATCAAAACTGACAAAATTTCTAATGTTACAAAAGATTTCCATTTCAAATAAATGCTGTTTTTTTTGTACTTTTTATTCATTAAAGGGGTCATATGACGTTGCTGAAAAGAACATTATTTTGTGTATTTGGTGTAATGTAATGTTTATGCGGTTTAAGGTTAAAAAAAATATATTATTTTCCACATACTGTACATTATTGTTGCTCCTCTATGCTCCGCCTTTCTGAAACGCATCATTTTTTACAAAGCTCATCATTCTGAGAAGCGAGGTGTGCTCTGATTGGCCAGCTATCCAGTGCATTGTGATTACGGCTGCACGACATATCGCATGTGATATTTAATGCGCATCTTGTCAGTAAATCCGGTTCTGTAATCAGCGGTAATTTCCGTCACGTGCATGATTTCACATGGAGCAGCATTTACTACACAGAGCCGCTGTTCACTGACAAGCTGCACAAATCCATGTTCCGCCCCTCACCGTATTGTGATGCCGTGACCACACAAAAACAATAAAACCCATTATAAACGAGGCATTTGTTGCATCTAGTGGGGACATAATTACTGATTATAATGACTTATACTGTATTTTTAGGTGTCGCGTTGCATCGTGGCGCGTAAACATTACCATGTCTGCATTTGTGATCGGAGAAACGACAATCAAGCGCCACTCTACACAGCTCAAAACTCGCATTTGAATAGTCAGTGGCAAATTGTTTAAATAAGAAAAAATACTTACAGGCTGAGAGTCAGAAGCGTCAGATTGTCCTTGCAAAGTTGAAATTGCCCCACTTTATAGAAACAGTGTTTGAGCGCAGCTGGCAGGCTACTCCCAGGTTCAGGAAACAGTCCTCTGTAAAATGCGCTGCACACACTCTAATATTTGGGTTGAACTGTTCTGGAACAGTGTTGGAAATACAACTTAACCACTGATTTCTAGTTGTGTCCTCTTTTAGAAGCCCAAACAAAGTAGTTTCACTTTCACAACGAAACACAGCGTCTCCACGACATGGCGCCGGCGGCAGAAACAATAATACAGTGAGAATAAAAGTCCCGTCCTCTTTCATTGCGTGTATGTTTGGGTGGTGTTTTGCAAATCTTCCCACACTGTGACGTAGACATGTGGGGTGTGTTTGAATGAGCCGTTTTAGGGGGGCGTGGTCGAGTCTTAACTTTTATAAAGAATATCTCTGGTTTTGAGACTTTAATCTTTGCAACTTCAGGGATCTTATCTATGCATGAACAGCTTGTAACACTCCAAAGAGAAAGGAAAATTTGAAATTGCATCATATGATCCCTTTAATGAATCCTGAAAAACTGTATCACAGATTTCACAAAAATATTAAGCAACACAACTGTTTTCAACATAATAAGGGTCATGTGACACTGAAGACTGAAATAATTGTGCTAAAAAAATTCAGCTTTGCATCACATGATTAAAATTACATTTTAAAATATATTAAAAGAGTAAACAGTTATTTTAAATTAATATTATTTCTTCATACAGATTTTACTGTATTAAATAAAATGCAACCTTGGTGAGCAAAAGAGACTTCAAAACATTAGCATAATTAATAAC
Source organism: Acrossocheilus fasciatus (assembly GCA_036784905.1). NCBI lineage: Eukaryota > Metazoa > Chordata > Actinopteri > Cypriniformes > Cyprinidae > Acrossocheilus > Acrossocheilus fasciatus. Next base: position 19,542,234 of record CM071951.1, on the reverse strand, counting down.
ATTAGCAAAATGTTTTTCCTGACCACAAACTTTTAGATGGTAGTGTATGCATTGCTCAGATGTATTTTAAAATGTACTTTTACCTTGCCTACTTGATTCAGCTTCAATAATAAAAGAATAAGACTATATAGCCCTGTGTATTTATTTTACACATTTCATTACTGTGGACTTCATTACTAACATCATGCTATAGCTAATAAGCTACGTGTAACCATGTTTTCCTGTCTGTCTCTTTGTGTTTAGCCACTGCTGGAGGGCCCTGTGGGGTTCCTGTGCTGGGCGAGGGGTTTTATGGAGCTGGGTCAGGGTGTACAGAGCAGGGCAGAGCTGACGGAGACCCTCCGCAGGTATTGCTCATCTCCTGCCGCTTTACCCCTCCTGCTTTTTCCAGAGGAGGACACCACCAACGGCCGAAACGGCCTCCTCAAGTTCAGGTACTCCAACATCACACAGCTGCCAACAAAACAATATTCTTTTACTTTTACAATATTCAATGCATATACGCGTATTTGTATTGAACTGTTCGGTACAAGGCTTTCAGTTCGGTACGCATTACAAACCAAACGATTCGTTGGACTAATCCTATTACGTTTGGAAAATAAGAGCTTAAAGTGTGTGAAATATAATGTTCTCAGTGCCAATGCACTCAACAAGGCAGCCCAAACGACGTAACAGGCAACGTGCTATCTGCCCCTTGATAACCTCCCCTTGCTGGGGTGCATCGAAAGATTATCTTGTATCGATGATACCCAGAGATATTGTCAAAAACATCAATTATTGGCAATTTTAAGAGGATTTGGCATTTCCAATTAATGTAGGCCTGTTACATTCTTATTTTTATTAGGCCTATTATTATTATGAAGTTACTTTTATTATTAAATTAAAATTACAATGAATTTGCCCTGCAATAATTACCCCATAACGTGACGTGTTGCGAGGATAACAAAAGATGAGGCTATTTAGGCTACTTCTCAGGCCTATTTCAAGCACCGACTTTCAAAAACAACCCGTTTAACATGAAATGTTTCTTTTCCTTTTTTTTCCACTACGGGCCAAGTTAGCTATACCGTTATCGGCACATGTTGAAGTAAATTGGCCTCTCGTCGTCTCTGAGAGAATATGCAGCGTCAGATGCCGAAAGCTCCACCCGTCGTTCCAGTTTTACTTTCACTTTCTGCATAGTGAATTAAGACGTTCAATAACTCTTGCGCAAAGTTTGCACATTGCTTGTGTGATATCCATTGGCTCGCCTTCATGGTTTAAAATAGAAATATTTCCAACATTGAGATGTAACCAATTACCCCACCCCCCATATTGAAAACGTACCGAATCGTGACACTACTGTGTCGTAACGAACCAAACCGTGAATTTTGTGAACCGTTACACCCCTAATATATATATATATATATATATATATTATGTGCGTGTGTATAATGTAATAATAGACTATTTGAACAGTCTTTAAATGCTTCACTTACTATATGTAACAGTAATATTATAAAAAAATATCAAACAAGTCAGTCATTTAACCAACCAGTCATTAATTTATAGTGTAAAAATACCCTGAATTCTGTTTGTCATATCTCATCTGGTTTTAAATGTGACCATACTCTGTATAGACAATCAGGTGCCTGATATAAATAATATTTGTTAAGTAAGGGCCGCTTTAATGCTGAGGTGATTAAATGTGGGTCTGTTCTGGGAGGGTTGCCAGGTCCTCTCTAAGCTTCCTTGAAGGGTCTAAGCCTCGGGTTTAGCCTTTACTGCCTGTAAATCAGCTGACACCCCCTTTGCCATTAACTTTTAGATGACAACAGTTCCTTTCTCTTTAAGAAAGATGCCATTTTTAAAAGACTAACTTCTACTCTCTCCTCAGCTCTTGGCCTTTTTCTGTGTCTGACACCATCCAGCCTGTGGCATTGCTGGTGAAGAGGCCTTTCGTAGCTGTGGTAATTACATTCAAAACCTCTTTTGTAATCCACTCTTGTCAAATGATTGGTCATTATGGATGTGGCCCTTGTGGTTGCCAGGTATTTTTCTTGTAACCCTTTTAAATTACAACAAACATTACAATAAAAAAAAAAATTGATTGTTCTGAATGTGTATGAAATCCGAGCTAGTTTTTATGTCATTGCTGCTCTTGTCATTTCTGTAAATCGCTTCGCTGTAAAACCATCCACACAGGCATTTAAATGTGACTGAACAATCGTGTCTAGAGTTTCCATATCTTTTTTCATCCTCAAGTTCCTGTTAAAGCACACAAGAGGGTCTTTGTGAGAGGGTGCCTCATCAGGAGGATATTTATAGCAGCACTGATAATAAGTGATTCACAGTGCAATAGAAAGAAGGACTGTCAAATCTCAGTGACCTTTTGCTCCCATTACAACATTGCAAAATGGGTTTATTTATTTTTGGGTGAACATTGGAGTATGTTTACAATCCATTCCAATCCAGCTGCTGTATTACATCAGGGTTTTCAGTCTTTTAGATGCCACATACGTTATGGCCATATTAAAATTTATGTGTGATCCAATTTATGCAGTGAAAAACTAGTATTATACTCATTTGTAACATTATTTGGAAGATACTTGGTTTCTCTTGTTACATGCCTACACTTTTTCCTACATTTAATTTTTTTTAAATTATTATTTTTGTTATTTTTTTTATAGTTTTAGTGCTGGCAATCGATTAAAAAAATTGCAATTTTTTTTTTCTGAAATGAATCACGATTAATCTCACCTAATGTTAACGTTTTTTAAATATACTTTTATATTGCAATAATTTCACATTCAATCTTCAAATTAATGTAGAAACAACATAAAGTATATTTTCTACATTCCCAGGTGAAAAACAAGTGCACTTCCATAATGTACTTAAAGTGCACTAATTTTGTACTTAATATTCTAAAAATATTCTAATAAATCCTTTAGTACTTCTTAAGGTCAACTTAAGATCATCTAAGTGTACTCAACTGTGCTATTTTGAGACACCATGAATATGAACTGAAATGCACTTTTAACGTGCTATCTTTGTATTTGAAAATTGTATTTAGCTACCACGTGTAGTACACTTGAACCCATCTTTCAGACACTAGTACACTCAAGTGTACTACACGTGGTAGCTAAATATATTTTTGAAATACAAAGATAGCATGTTAAAAGTGCATTTTAGTTCATATTCACGGTGTCTCAAAATAGCACAGTTGAGTACACTAAAAATGGTTAAATATCGGAGAAAATATCGTTAAATTGATATATCGGTCGATCTCTACTGAAAAGTCTCCCGTTTGAGGTGGTAGTAAAGATGTTCTGGGTTTAAATAAATGCAATTCTTATCAAGAAAAAAGACACAGAAGCAGCAGTTGTGAGTAGGATGGCCAACCCTAGCTCCGCCCTTGCATTAACTGCATTAAATATTTTTAATGCAGTTAAACTGGAAAAATTAATCGCCTGATCAGTCTTTTGATTGGTTTTGTTTGTCATGTCACTGCTTTGTTTTTATGTTATTATATAGTACAATAGTAGTCATATTCTACAATATTTAGCTTTTTATTTGCTACCAGGCTTTCTTGCATCGAAGATATTCCTTATTTTAGTTTTGACTGACCATTTTCAACTTGTTTGGCTCTTTAGAGGTTAAACACACTGTAGCTTTAAGTCTTTTTATATGTAGATGAACTGTTACGATTTGCTTACCTGTTTGCATGTGAAAACAGCTGGTGCTGTCATTCAGGGTGGGATGGGGCATTTTGCTCAATGCTGTATATAAGTGTTTTATGTAAATGATTCGGTCATATGTTAATGTTCTTATGGTTGTGACGGTAATTCCCGGATAGTTTTTGAATGACCTGATTTTGAAGCTCTGTAAATGATCTCTATCAAATGGAAAGGGAGATTTGCATTGTGAAAGTTAAAGTATGTGTATACAGTATAATAAGTGTCAAATCATCAACAAGCACGTAACTGTGTTCTGTTAAACACTGACATCTGGGATGATATAAAAGGTCTTTCTTTGTTTCTTTTTTTTCAGAACACACCAGAATCCTCATGGCTGACAGAGTTGCTGTGGACCTTTTTTGTACCGTTCACAGTGTACCATGTAAGGTACTACATATTACAGTCTTTCCTTTGTCCAGTGGCAGTATTTTAAATGTACAATCCTCTGTTGCTGCTCTCGACAGGCCAGCACTGGTAATACGACAATAATTAAGCTTTTTAGTGTTTAATAGCCTCATGAGCCTGAGGCATGCAGCTTATGAGATTGACAGTTTCAGTTTTAGTCCTAAATCTTTGTGCATACTTTGCCTGTTGGTAAATATATTAACTTCATTACTGTCCCTTTTGAATATTTGGTTAGTAAATACTTTCACACTATTGCAAATATTTTGTTTTATATAATGTTGACGTTTAAAAATAGATACTAATGTTTAATGTTGTAAATGTTGAGTGAATAAAGGAAGAATCAGAAGCATTGCGTCTGTCTGAATAGATCTCTGTACAAAAATGTAAGGTGTAATTGTTTTGAAATGCTCTCAACCAGATGGCTTCCACCAATGTCTGAAGAAGATGGTGAATCCCATCAAGAATTTGCCAGCAAAGTACAAGAGGTATAAAACTTTTCTTTCAATTTTTTTGTTGCATTCTGTGTATTTCTTTCTCCATCAGATATTGTATGGTGGCAGTTTGCCTTGGTTGTTTTTGTGTTGCAATGTGCAGTGATTTTAGTCAAGGCCAGTTTTAGTCTGATTAATATGTATAAATGCTGGACGAAGCCAAGCTACCATCATATTACCTACACTATCATTCAAAAGTTTTTTTGTTTTTTTTACTTCAATCAAGAATGCATTACATTGATCAAAAGTGTCATTAAATACATCTATAATGTACAAAAGATTTCTATTTCAAATAAATGCTGTTGTTTTGAACTTTGAACAAAGAATCCTGAAAAAAGTATCACAAAAGTGTCCTCAAAAAATATTACACACTTTCCCTATTACACGATGATAATAATAAGAAATGTTTCTTGAGCAGCACATCAGCATATTAGAATGATTTTTGAAGGATTATGTGACACTGAAGACTAGAGTAATTATGCTGAAAATTCTGCTTTGACACCACAGGAGTAAATGGCATTAAAATTCAAGAAAATTTCAAATACATTCAAATTCAACTCTGCTTATAGCCTGTTCAAAAATCTGTGAGTCATGCTTCTGTAGCAATGAACTCTTTCTGAAATGCCTTGAAATTAAATGGATTTGAAGCTATTTTCCAGTAATGTCATACTTGGTTGAATTACCATTAAGAACATGTTCAAACAAACCATTATCTTATTGTCCGATGACACAGCTTTTCATCTGCCTAACCTTCAGGTCTATATCTTGTCCAGTTCAAAGCTTTGACTTGTTTTGGTGTGTTTTTTGATGTATTGTCCATTGTGTCCCTCCGTCAGCTGCTGGCCACCGAGCTGGGCGTGGTCTCCACACAGATCACTAAAGCAGACAAAGCCGAGCACATCAAAAGGAAAAGACACACTGCCGCTCAGACTGCACATTCAAGTAAGAACGGATTCAATGGTGAGAAAGAAATTATGATGTATATATATCCATTATTTAGATCACTGAATCTATGTAGTAGATGTATTTTGGCTTGTAGCGTAACATGAAACAATTTTTTTTTTTTTTCAGATTTGGGTGCCAGACCTCGCACAGTGGCCCAGGGTTTCCTGGGCACAAATGCAGGAGCTGAAGACTCACGAGTAGCACGTATGGCGCAGCAGGTGAAAGAGGTGCTGCCTGACGTCCCGTTATCGGTCATCACCAGAGACTTGTGTATGTCATTCTCCCATAATGCTTTGCATTAACATGAATTATTATTAGGAGTAAATGACCCAATAATGAAAATTTGCTAAAAATGTACTCACTCTCAGGCCATCCAAGACAGGGCTTGACAATAAGGACTGCCTGATGGCCTGGGACCAGCGTGAAAGACGTTCAGGACAGTTGATGGATTTGTCACTAGCTATGCTTCCAGCCATCTGTTTTTATGCACATTTTGGCATATCGCATAAAAAAACGCTAGAAAATAAGAAAACGTGCATCGTAGCGATGGGAACACTTACACCGAATAAATTCCTTAATGCGCATCAAAAAAGTTATGTGACTTTGCGATGGGACGGTATAAAACTAGACCAACCAAACAGACCAATCTCATTTCACAGCATCTGAAATGCTAGTTTTGTCATTCTAAAATGCTTGAGCAAAGTCTCGTCAAAGTGCTTCATTACAATTAACTCCCAGAACTGCATTCCTAAACAGCAGGCTCCGAAAATAAGATAACATGACCGAGTTTCATCTGTGCGCTCTGAAGCTCGTAATTTATTGTATGCAAAAAATATTATATGCGGTGCCTTCTACTATACTTAAGCAAATTAAATTTTTCTTCAGGACGATTGAAGAAGTGACGATTTTGTTCTCTTCAACTCACTGGATGGAAACGATGCTTTATTCGCAAATGTTCTGTATGTAAAGTGCGCAAACAGAGAGGCATGTCTCAGACAACATGCAAACACCGAATTGAGTTTCTCTTTCACTTCTTGCTTTAACGTACAAGTACATCTGGCCAATTTCAGAATTACTATCTGCAATTCTGCAACATCTGCCCATCTTGTGAATGGAAAAGATGCATGTTTGCGAGAAACAAATTTTTAATTTAAATGTTTTAACTTTAAACCATCTGACGGCACTCATTCACTACAGAGGATCAATTGGTGAGCAAGTAAAATAATGATACATTTTTCCTAATCTGTTTTGATGATGAAGCAAACTCATCTTCATCTTGGGTGGCCTGAGGGTGAGTAAATATTCAGCAACATTTTTGGATGAGCTATTCCTTTGATTCAGGCTAGCTTCAAAAATCATGTGCCATTATACACTTCAGGGCTTCCGCATACACGTACTAATGCAAAGCTGGTTCCTTGGGTTTAAGCAGTGCAGTTTCAGCCAGTATGGATTTGGTTAAGTAACCCCTTGATATTGTCTCTGTACAGTGCAGACCAACTGTGTGGACACAACCATAACCAACCTGCTGGAGAATACTGACCAGTTCAGTTCGGAGGCAGCTGTGGACACACCTTCAGGTCCAGCTAAACAAGCAGCTTCTTCCACTCCGTCTGTAACCGCATCCACACCCAATTTGAAGGTACAGCTGACCCTCACATCAACCATTGAAAAAAATGCAGGAGCATGATGGACTTTAATCAAAGCCCTTAGGGCCCGGTTTCATAGACCGGGCTTAGCCTAAGCCAGTATTAGGCCATAGTTCATTTAAGTAATTTTTATAAACGTGCCTTAGAAAAAACATTACTGGTGTGCATCTTGAGACAATAAAAAGGCACTGATATATTTTAAGATCAGTTAGTGCAAGTTTCTTTCATTTGAAACAGCTCAGACTTACATTTTAGTCTAGGACTAGGCTTAAGCCTTGTCTGTGAAACCGGGGGAAAGTATCTTATCCTGTACGAATAGCACAATGGGGGCGGCCTCGCATGGCCTATATTAGTGAATTTACCTATAAATAGTACAGTCAAAGCTTTTTGTCTGACAGAATATTTATATAAATATGTCTGTGTATTCATCAACAGCCAGCTGCCAAATCTTTTGGGAGAACACCCATAGACAGACACATGTCTCTACATGAAAGAAAAGAAGCCTTATACGAATATGCAAGAAGGTAATTCTTTTAAAATCCTTAAAATAATACTTAAAAAGTGTTGCATTTTAGACATCTGAAATGTTTAGCACACAGTGGCATTGTGCTTGAAAATCTTTGTGCCTGAAATCCATTGTATGCCAGTATCCACTAGTGTTTTAGTATAATAAAAGTATGTTGCACTCCATTTTTATGTTGAATTCAGTAACCTGATTCTTTATTTTCCATTCACCCCACCCACAGACGATACATTGAAAAACATGGACTGAACAAACAGGACGATCTATGACCGTGGATAAAGACACACCTGAGGAATTGTTTAGGAAAGACAGCTGCATAACACAAAATCCACATAGACAAAGGAAAAATTATAGAGCTGACCCAGAATGAAACAACATATGAGTTCACCAAACTTGCTGAGAGAAGACTGGATTTTTTTTTTTTTTTTTCCTTTCTTGTTTTTGTTTCTTTGTAAATCTTCTTGCATGGCAATCATGCATGTCTTTTTATTATTTCTCTCTGCAACAGAAAACAATTATTTTGGTAAACAATTTGTATTAAGACCCAGTGACCTTGGCACACTTCATATTATTTTTATAAGGTCCTTGGGTAGAGAATAGGGGATCAGAAACATATGACAGTGAGCTAAAACACAACTTGAGGTTCATTATGTTGTCAAGGATACATGTTGATGCAATATCAGCTTTTAAAGATATTAAAAATCATATAGAAATGCAAAGACTGTTCTCATTGTGTCTGTTAATACAATACTTATTGATGCAATTATTTAATTTTTTTCCCCAATGAAAATGTGGTTGTGAGGGATGGATGTACAATTCTGGGCATAAACCGGCATTTAACTTGTCTAATCTTTAAAACACTTTTTGGAAAGGTGTATTTTCAGGACACCCGTATACACAACACTAAATGCCTAGTGACTACGGTCCATGGTCAGCTTCGTTTACACATTTACACAAGCTTCATAGATTAGCTTTAAACCTATTAGCGATTTTTATTTCTTTATTGCTGCCAAATAAATGAACTATCTTTACTTTGGCAATGTGGTGAATGAGGAGCAAATAGTAAGGTCAAAATGGCATCAGTCCTGATTTAGATGTTTACAAGCAAATGCGTTTTGGAAAATATCCCTGCAGCCCCTCCTATTTCACAAAACCATTTGATTTTTTTTAGAGAAGCGTTTTGAACGTCGACAGCCGTTATAACCGCGCTTCCAGCCAATGGCCCTAAAGCCTGTCAGCGCCTGTACGAACCAATCATAACAATGAGCACACAAGAGAGCCAATGAGAATGCAGGAGAGGGCGTACACCAACCAATGAGAATGAAGGAAATGTAGGCGATTTATCCAGACTGAATAAGTAGGAGCACATCTCATTTTATGATCTCATTGTCGAGGGTTTTGAGTTAGAAGGCGTTTGTTTCAGTCACATATTGTGTTATTAAGCAAGAAAATAATCAACAATGAGGGAGATTGTGCATTTACAGGCTGGACAGTGTGGCAACCAGATTGGTGCTAAGGTAAGAACTGAACAAAATAAATATTTTTGATCGTAGTCTATTAATACAATTTGAGGTTAAAAATAACTAATCCGCGGCGCTTAGAACAGCAATTTGTTCTAGTTTCAGCGATTTTTGAGAACATGTTCTCTACACTATGCTGACTTAGATTCCGGTTATATATATATTTTTTTAATTTCACCATTAAAAGCTACTCCGATCTAAATATGGTTCTAGATTAATCTCACACGCAACAAGTTTTTAAATAAGATTTTATTTTTTGAGTTCTCCGCTAAATATTGACCAAAATTGACTTGTGTTCTTTTTTTTTTTTTTTTAAAGGACGTATATCTAATTAAAAATCAGAGCGATTTGAATGAAGTAATGATGAAACAATGCGTTAGTTTTAGGGTGTTGGCCGCGACGGACCGGCGTAATATCAGATACGCAAGCGAATCGGTTCTTTTTGATGATTTGGTAGAGCCGAATTGCTCGAGTTTTCTCTCCTCCAATGATGTCACCCGACTGTAGCGAATGGTGAAGTAAGCGAATCACAAACCTTTCAAACGAGTCGATTCACTTGGAAGAATCGCTTGTCGTAATGTGGCCGGTTGTATCTGGTTCAGCAAATGGAAAAGTGCGGGAACGCTAATATGACGCAGATACAGTTCTGGCCCCATGCAGAGACAGGATTTGAATCGCTTTGTATCGCTGAGCAATAACGAAGCTAATATTCGCGACATCAGTGGTACTATGCCTGGGCTGTTTCTTTAAGCTCCTGGGCGATGTAAAATGGCCCCGGTGACTTGGCAAACTCCATTTTACAAGTCTGGAGCGCGAGTAACGGGAAGCGCTGGCCATTCAATATTGGATTAGCCTAAGTGTTTTTTTTTTTTGTTTTTTTTTTTAATCGGTTCTATTGACATTTTATAATGTAGTTCCATTTTAATATTTTTGTCCAAGGTCCAAAAACGCTTTAAATCTAAACCCTTGTTCCTACTTCTGAATCCTTCTTGTTTCAGTTCTGGGAAGTCATTAGTGACGAGCATGGAATTGACCCAACAGGCAGTTACCATGGCGACAGTGACCTTCAGCTGGACAGAATTAATGTTTATTATAACGAAGCCTCAGGTGAGCAGAAATCTAATGCCTTTTGTAAGGTTATTTCACATGACAACTTGCACATGCACATTACAGCATATGGTTTGACCTAAAATTCTGCTCTTTGTCTCCAGGTGGAAAGTATGTTCCCCGTGCTGTGCTGGTGGATTTGGAGCCCGGTACAATGGACTCCGTGAGATCCGGTCCATTTGGTCAGATCTTTAGACCAGATAACTTTGTTTTCGGTAAGTTATAATATGCACCCAAAAGCGACATTTGACTGACTGTCAACTGTTTATTGGGGCATATTGGGACATTTGATTTGGAAAGAATTGATCCCGCTCTGGCTCAGAACAAAATTTGAATGGCAGATTTTGACCTGATATGGATCGTGTTCCCTTTTGCATAGATGTAACTAAACTCCCAACCTTTTTTTTTTGTTGGTAGGCCAGAGTGGTGCTGGAAACAACTGGGCTAAGGGCCACTACACCGAAGGAGCTGAGCTGGTTGATTCAGTTTTGGATGTGGTTCGGAAAGAGGCGGAGAGCTGTGACTGTCTGCAGGGCTTTCAGCTCACTCACTCCTTGGGTGGAGGCACAGGGTCCGGTATGGGCACCCTCCTCATTAGCAAAATCCGTGAGGAGTATCCTGACCGTATCATGAACACCTTCAGCGTGGTGCCCTCTCCTAAAGTCTCCGACACAGTGGTTGAGCCCTACAACGCCACACTGTCTGTCCATCAGTTGGTGGAAAACACAGACGAAACCTACTGCATTGACAACGAAGCCCTTTACGACATCTGCTTCCGCACTCTCAAACTCACAACACCCACATACGGTGACCTCAACCACCTCGTCTCCGCCACCATGAGCGGTGTCACCACATGCTTGAGGTTCCCTGGCCAGTTGAACGCAGATCTCCGTAAACTGGCGGTGAACATGGTGCCCTTCCCTCGTCTGCATTTCTTCATGCCCGGCTTCGCTCCTCTGACCAGCAGGGGCAGCCAGCAGTACCGTGCACTGACCGTTCCCGAACTCACCCAGCAGATGTTCGACGCCAAGAACATGATGGCCGCCTGCGACCCCCGTCACGGCCGCTACCTGACCGTTGCTGCCGTCTTCCGTGGCCGCATGTCCATGAAGGAGGTGGATGAGCAGATGCTCAATGTTCAGAACAAGAACAGCAGCTACTTTGTCGAATGGATCCCCAACAATGTCAAGACCGCCGTCTGCGACATTCCACCTCGTGGGCTCAAAATGGCTGCCACCTTCATTGGCAACAGCACTGCCATCCAGGAGCTGTTCAAGAGAATCTCCGAGCAGTTCACGGCCATGTTCAGGCGCAAGGCTTTCCTGCATTGGTACACCGGAGAGGGCATGGACGAGATGGAGTTCACTGAGGCTGAGAGCAACATGAACGACCTGGTGTCCGAGTACCAGCAGTACCAGGATGCCACTGCTGAGGAGGAAGGAGAGTTTGAGGAGGAGGGCGAAGAGGAGCTTGCTTAAGATGACCATTCTGTTTTGTGTTCAGTGTCTCTTTCCTTTTTCAAGTCTTGTCACATGGTTTGTTTTTTTTGTTTTTTCTTACTGCATTTCCTGTCACTTAACCTTCAGTTGTACCTTTTTCATGTTAATGTTAATAAAACAAATATAAGAACCTGATTTGTTTACAAGTGTTTTCTATTCAAAGGAAGATCTTCAGTCCAAGTAGATGGAGCCTGAAATGGTCAGGGCTGCATTTCCCAAAAGTACTGTAAGGTTAAGTAAAATGTAGGCTATCAATGCTTTTGGGAAATGCAGCCCAGGTATGAACCACTTTTCTAGTTGTAACTTGTAGACTTAAGACTGGAGCCCGATCCTGGTCCTGGAGGTCTGCCTACCTGCAGAGTTCAGTTCCAACCCTGATCAAACATACCTGTCTGTAATTATCAAGTGTTCTTTCAGATCCTAATTAGTAGGTTCAGGTATGTTTGAAGCTTAACTTTGCAGGAAGGTAGATGTTTAGGAACAGGATTGGACCCCTCTAATTTAAGATTATGCGACTAGTTAAAATGAAGACATAAATTTGACTTCCCTGTAACTAATTGGTTATAAATATTCAGAAGTATGTTTATGACATGAACTGGATTCATGTTGTGGAAAATCCTCTCAGTCTTATTAGTGTTTGATTCTGAATCAATGACTTTTGGGAATTGATTTTCATTTATGTATGACTGGAAAATGTAAAGATTTTCTTGGCATAAAAGCCAGAACGTTCAGTCTCGGTCTCGGTTCTGAATCATTGTAGAGTTTTCAGTAGCGTTTACCTTAGTCATCTGGCTTTCATTTCAATCCAGCTTTGAGAAATGCCCAGAAACTGCAACATGTTCAAACCTTTTTGCACTTTATAGGTTTTTTTTTTTTTTCGATCTGAATGTAGGCAGAGAAGATGATTCAAGTGACACCAAGAAGGTTTGTAAAAGTGCAGATTTGTATATTTTACAAACATGATTATAGGACATTCCAGAAATATACAAATATACACATACATGGCACACAAATCCTGCATGGGCATACACATAAATGCACATACTGTGAAGTACAAGAAGCCTTCTATTCCATCAACAATCACAGTCTGTAAACATATATAAAGCATCTTTTATAATTCCCTGATGCATGTTAAAAATTCATTAAAGGAAACTGGTGTTTCACGTGAATGTCTGCTCTGCAGTATTTGTACAAGAGGAAGTGTATAGCCACTGTCTTCCTCTAAATCAACCACTTACATTTGCATGGACAAAAGCCCAGGTCACAATCACAGCTCTGTTCTGTCTCTGAGGCCCTTGGCTACATGATGATTTCTGATGACCTGATCTAAATGTAAACTCAGCATGACAGCATCTGATTGAACCACAGTAGCAGTGGATTCAAAAGAGAATAAATAGTAATGTTGAGTGATTAAAGTTTCTCTTTGTCCGAAGCCATGTGGTTATTGCAGTTCCTGGGTTCCCTGGGTTCATTCGCAAAAATGTTAAGAGATCTTGTTGTTGAGCTGCCCAGGATAATGTTCAAACTCCCTCTCAGCCTCCTCGCTGAATGAATCGCCTGGAAGCACAAATAATAGAAAATTAAGCTGAAATTGGCCACCAACAAGAAAACCGAAGGTAAAGAAACAGTTTCATTTGGTGCTCATCTCAAATATCTGATTAAGGAAGCATGTCATTTCATTCCCATCAAATGTTTAATAGAATCAGGCAGGTCTGAAGGACCCAGCGAACAACAGTCCGTCTCACCAAGATGACATTTATGCAACCAGACACGGTTGCCATCGTATTTGCAGTTGCACCGCATAGCGTTGTTGGTGAAGTCGCTCTCAGCTACCTCAAAGTTGGGGTTTATTATGACCTGAAAAAGATAAGACTGATACTGGAAAACCTGGTTGCATAATTGTAATCAAACTTGATCTAGCTAACAGAGCATAATTAGCAAAGCATGTGGACAAACGTGATCTTTTTATTAGTAAATCCTAATCTGGGAGGGTCTTTTCCAGTAAAACCTCTGCCCTCCCTCTGTGTACTTAAGGTTTATTACATCATTAATCAAACTAAATCCTATTATTCTTCTAACCCTTGCATTCCTGGACAGGATGGTGAGTGCTGTGACGCAGCTCCACCACTAGAGAGCAGAACTGCAACAGCTTTTTGACATGTGTTTGACTTGCTGAAAAGCCCAGACAATGGGGTCCTACGGGACCAAAGTCTGCTCATGTAACAGTCTCTCCCATTAGTGTGCTATCTATCTATCAGAAATACATTTCTACCAAAGTACCAAGGTGGTTACTCTTTCTGTGACAAGGTAGCACCACAACTGAATACCTGTAGAATGTAGTTTCCTGGTTTAACATCTGTAATATCAATCCACTGGCAGTCAATATCATGTCTGTACACGTCCCAGCAGCCCACTGTGATGCCCTGCTCGCCAAAGTTGGCGCACTCGTAGTGTTTCGAAACACCTGCAACAAAGTAAGCAATACTTCAGTGGAGACACAAGCTAGTATTCTTGCTCAAGTACACCTTGAACTAATCAAGTGTTCTTCACAAGGAACGTGTTTTAGCCATGGTTTTTTGCATTCTACCACACTTCTTTTCCATTGTTTTTCTATTTAAAGTGTTAGATGGACATCTTTGACCGTTACTCTCTCACATTGTGTCCTTTGCAGCATTTCGTGGGTGACAATTGCTTTTAAAAAAGTGTTACACTGCAGCTCAGCTTTGAAAAACAGGCCTAGAGACCTCAAGCATTTTTTTTTTAAATAACAGTCAGGGCAGTGGGATTAAAAACCTAATATTGACACTTTTAAATGTAACTTTTTAAATAGTGTTATGAAAATGTGGCACTTTCGAGTGCAATGAACGAAATAGAAAATCTATGGAACCCCATTTCGCCCACTGAATAAAAAATAAAAAAACAAGATAATTGCGACTTCTCACAATTCTTAAATTTTTTCTTGCAATTGCGAGTTTACATCTCACAATTCTGACTTTTCTCAAAATTGTGAGGTATAAACTCGCAATTCAGAATTTTTTTCTCAGAATTGCGTTAAACTCGCACTTGTAAGGAAAAAAAACTCAGAATTGCACGTTTTAAATTCGCAACTGTGAGAAATAAACAGAGGCCCGTTTCTGCCACTGAATAAAAAATAAAACTCATATTTCTGAATTTTTTTCTCAGAATTGCGAGTTTAAATCTCATAATCCTGAGAAAAAAATTCTGAATTACGAGTTTATTTTTATCTAGTGGCAGAAACGGGCTTCCATTTATTTATTTATTTTATTGTTAACAACTGTTTATTTAATTTTTTTTTTTTTTTTCAGGGAACAGTAATATAAAACAAAAAGCAGCTGTAAAAATTTGTTTGATTGGTCTAGCTTAGTCAAAGCGGTTAGGATGAACTATACTGTTTTTAGAAGGTTTTTAGATAATTCATGACCAACTAAATCAGCTTAGATCAGCTAAGCCCTGCAAACTACCTATGGTTGGTTTAATGTCTTTAATATGTCTTTAATATTTATTTATTCAAATTCAATGTACTGAATAACATACAAGATGTATAAAGCTGACAGAGCAGGTTTACAGTAATGGTCATTGTAACGTGACATTATTATAACTGATAAATAAATACATTTCTATACCTAGAAGTTTAGGAACCCCTAGTGAATAAACAACTGCCTTGACATGATGTTACTCTAAAACAGTTAAAGGGCACATATCATTGATAGCACGCGACAGAAATATTTTTTTTTCTATTATCTTTAGAAAATTTAGAGTTTTAAATGAAAGAAAAAAAAAAGATTAGGCCATAGTAAGGGCATTTAAGTAGTTTTTATAAACGTGCCTTAGAAAGGTTTGGTTGGTTAGTTAGATTGGTTTTCATTATACAGACATGTCCAGCATATGACCTTTGACCTCTGTCTTACCTTCATGGCACGCTGTGTCCTCTAGGCAGAAGCTGGCTTTATGTCCGTCTGCCACTTTGGTCCCATTTAGAGACAGTAGGTCATAATAGGTGAAGATATCCATACTATGATAGTGCCTGGAGGTTATAAACACAGTCTGCTGAAATCTAACATCCAAAAACCATAAGATGTAGTTGAAATATGACTGGCTGTACAGAACATCATTTTTAAATCAGTATCAGCTTACCAATATGTATGTGTACAATAACTGACTTTAATCATAGACAAAAAGATTTAAATGGCCTTGGAGAGCAGATTCAGTCCAGTAGGCCTGTAGGAGGGAACTGAAGAGTAAATACTATCTTCTCAGACACTGGCCTCTGTCCCAAACCCAACTCTGTGTCCTTTTAGCCTAAGCACATAACAGGTTTCCTCATCATCATTGTGTCAGGCGAATGCATTGGGAAAACCTAATGTCTGCTAGGAAGCTTGCAGTGTAAACACAGACCACCACAAAGAGTTAATGGAGACTATTCAGAGCTGCATTTATTCATTATTCAATGCAAAACGCATGGTGAGGAGAGTATGCAATTCACTAACTACGTAAAAATAAATTGGAAAAAGAATTTGCTACACCAATGAATGCGGACTTCAAAGTGGTCTATAACAGTGAGCCGCAATTTTAAGGGGATAGTTAACACAAAATTATATTTCTGTCATTATTTACTCACCCTCACAAATCCTTGAATCCTGTTCCAAATGTTGGAAAGGCACATGGGAGGCCATTAATAATTACTTATCATCATATTCTACAGCTATATAGAGCAAGCATGATATCAAGCCAAAAACCATGTCCACCACCAGAGGAAAATATAATTATAATACGATATACAGTATGTGGAAACTGTAACTTGTTTGTCACCAGGCTTTTTGGTCCCCAATGACTCTCAATAAGAGTAAACATTTTAATAATTTTTGAAATTCAGTTTTAATGGCTGCCACAGAAAAGCAGAATTATAATTTTAACAGATGCAAGAAGAAATTGTAACCGTGCAGGCATAAACATATAAATATTTAAGCACTTAACCCATGCTTCGCCTCTGTGTAGTGAAATGTTAGAACCATGACAAACAGAAACCACTGTTAGACTGATATAACCAGCCCTGGATCATGTCGGCACACGTGTTCATTTAAAGCAGAGACCGCTAGCATGAACTTTCATTCACCCTGTAGGTCGTCCAGGGTCTTGAAAGCTTCTGCTCTGGTTTGTAGAAAGAAATTTATATCAGTTTATGACCTTTGGAAATCAGATGTTCAGCCGACATGACCACTCAGTGCTCAGCGTTAGTAAAGCCATATGGGTCCTTGGGGCTGCAGCTGGATCAGAACGAAGCGAAAGGAGATTCAGCAAGGCTGCCAGACGCTCAAAAGAAAAACACAGTTGATAGACCCCTGTTCAAAACAAGCAAACAGTTTCAAGTGCTCTCTGTGAACAACATTAGCATAAGTGAACATGAATCTATTTATGCATATTTCAGGCTGAGTTCAAGTCTTAATGCTGTCACGCTTAGGCCTGAAACATACTCTTTGCAAATACAAAAATGCAGACATGAATGCTTGGCCAGTGCATTGAAACATATTTAAAGGGATAGTTCACCCAAAAATTAAAATTCTGTCATTGATTACTCACCTTCAAGTCGTTCCAAACCTATAAGACCTTTTTTCATCTTCGGAACACAAATTAAGATATTTTTGATGAAATCCAATAGCTTTCTGACCCTGCAAAGACAGCAATGCAACTGACAGGTTCAAGACCCGAAAGGTAGTAAGGACATCGTTAAAATAGTCCATGTGACATCAGTGGTTCAACCTTAATTTCATGAAGATACGAGAATACGTTTTGTGTTCAACTAAACAAAAATAACTTTATTCAAAGGAACACTCCACTTTTTTTGGAAATAGGCTCATTCTCCAACTCCCCCAGAGTTAATAAGTTGAGTTTTACCGTTTTGGAATCCATTCAGCCGATCTCCGGGTCTGGCGATAGCACTTTTAGCATAGCTTAGCATAGATCATTGAATCCGATTAGACCAGTAGCATCGCGTTCAAAAATGACCAAAGAGTTTCGATATTTGTCCTATTTAAAACTTGATTCTTCTGTAGTTATATCGTGTACTAAGACCGGCGGAAAATGAAAAGTTGTGATTTTCTAGGCTGATATGATTAAGAACTATACTCTCATTCCGGCGTAATAATCAAGAAACTTTGCTGCCGTAACATGGCCGCGGCAGGCGCAGTGATATTACGCAGCGCCTGAAAGTAGTCCCCAGCTAGGTAACTAGTTATAATATAGCTGGGGACTACTTTCAGGCGCTACGTAATATCACTGCGCCTGCTGCGGCCATGTTACGGCAGCAAAGTTCCTTGATTATTACGCCAGAATGAGAGAATAGTTCCTAGCCAAATCGGACTAGAAAATCGCAACTTTTCATTTTCTGCCGGTCTTAGTACACGATATAACTACAGAAGAGTCAAGTTTTCAATGATCTATGCTAAGCTATGCTAAAAGTGCTATCGCCAGACCCGGAGATCAGCTGAATGGATTCAAAATCGGTAAAACTCAACTTATTAACTCTGGGGGAGTTGGAGAATGAGCCTATTTCCAAAAAAAGTGGAGTGTTCCTTTCAACAATTTCTTCTTTTCCATGTTCACTACAGTACCACGACGCATGCATGTGCATTCGTCTCTTAGCAAACAAGCCGCAGCACATCCGGGTTCTATATCACAACATGCATTGTGATACTCTCGTGAACGTGCAGTGTAGACTGACACGGAAGAGAAGAATGGTTATTTTTGTTTTCTTTGTGCACAAAAAGTATTCTTAGAACTTCATAAAATCATGGTTGAACCACTGATGTCACATGGACTATTTTAACAATGTCCTTCCTACCTTTCTGGGTCTTGAACGTGGTAGTTACATTGCTGTCTATGGAGGGTCAGAAAGCACTCAGATTTCATCAAAAACATCATTTGTGTTCCAAAGATGAACAAAGGTTTTATAGGTTTGGAACGACATGAGGGTGAGTAATCAATAACAGAATTTTCATTTTTGGGTGAACTATCCCTTTAAGTACATACTTAACATGCATTCTTGCATTACTGGGCAGTAACAACCCTCTGTACTGGAATGAATTTCAAATGAGGCATTAACTAAGTTTAATTAACTTGTTTGTAATTCGTTCATAGCCTAAATTTAGCTTTTACTTCTGGTGACTGAATTTAACCTCATGTTAAATGAGCATTTGCATACTTAGTGTATTTGTTGGGTGTTAAACACATGCACTACATGCAAGACTGGGCACATAGATGGCTGGTCAAGTATACTAGATCTGAAAATGAGCCACAGCTCCAGCGTTTACCTATGGCATTCGTGCCACACCCAGGAGTGGCGGCCGAGCCGTGGCCGGAAGTCAGCCTTGCCAATGTTGTGTATCTCAGAGGAGAAGCGCAGCAGGCGGCGGTTGCCGTACGGCCAGTTGGCTTGAGCAGCTGATTTGGCCAGGCAGTTCTCCTCTGCTGCGCAGTACAGCAAGTGCAGGGGTCGGTCTTCGATGTAAACCGTCTGCTCCACCAGTGGAGCATTCAGCACAAGGTCCGAAGCCGCTAGGGATTGTGGGAGAAAGGGACCAATATTACACCCAAATATGATGGAGTAACATTAGCTATTGCTTTACCCCTTCTCTTGATAACAAACTTTTGTTTACAGATTTGCATATGACTTACTGTCTGAGCAAATGACGCCAGCGGAGAACTGCGCTCCCGCTCTTTTGCAGCTGACGACAGAATGATGCTGACAGTCGGTCAGAGTCATCTCATCTCCTTTACACTTCACTCCACTCAGAACCATCTCCGTCACATTACTGCTGTCCCAGTACCACGTTTCCTTTACACAGGGGAGAGCTCATCAGTAGATGAATGGATGTAGTAAATTACTGAACACGAAAATGTTTAAAATTACTTTTTATTATATATAAAATGTATATATATATATATATATATATATATATATATATATATTATTTTTTTTTTTATTATTTTTTTTTTTTTTAATTAAAATTATATTAAAGTATACAGGACACACCTCAATGTTTTAGTAACCTTATCTGGACTATTTTAACTTCTGCTGCTAATTTGTCTGTTAAGTAGGAAAATAATTCCACAAAAATGTAGCCTCTAGCTGATTTTTTTTTTTTCACCGTTCAAAAGTTTGGGGTTTTTAAGATCTTTTTTGTGTTTTTGAAAACGAAAAAAGAAAAGTCTCTCATGTTAAGCAAGGCTGTATTTATTTAATCAAAAATAATAATAATGTAATATTTTGAAATACTATTACATTATAAATATTATTTTCTCTGTTAATATTTTTTTAAATATAATTTATTCCTGTGATGCAAATAAAATTTTTCAGCATCATTACTCTAGTCCTCAGTGTTACATGATTCTTCACTAATCATTCTAATAAGCTGATTTGCTGCTCAAGATACATTTCTAATTATTATCAACACTGAAAACAGTTGTGCTGCTTAATACTTTTGTGAAAACAAAATATTCAACGATTTTTCAGTACAGCATTTATTTGAAATGGAAATCTTTTATGATATTAAAATAGTTTTTACTGCCACCTTTGATCAATTTAATGCCTTTTTTTTTAAATAAAAGTTTGTTTGTTTTTTAATTGTATTGCCACAAACATTTGAACGGTAGTGTACACTTCACACTTATATAAATACTTCACATTTTAGGCTAACATGGGATTTCACAACCAATCAATCTGAAGTGCTTGATTAGCCAGTCCCATAGCGCCTTTTTTACTCACAGTGATAGCATGCAGGCAGTATCTGAGGCCTAACTGTCTGCACGCCACCATGGCTTCTCTTGTGGTCCAGTTGTCACTGCATACAGTTCCCCACCTGGACTTGACCTGAACTTCCACGCGCCCCTCGTGATCCGTCCTGCCCCCCACTATACGGATCTGCAGACAGACCCCCACTGCAAGGGCTTAGCATGCAAAGTAGGCTAAATGCAGTGCTAACCAGGTACGAGCCAGCTATGCTAATGCTTCAATTACAAAATTCTATACTATCTCATGCTATCTAGTAGTCATTTTAGTGGATTATTATGATAATTTGCAAAGGCTAGAGAGTATTTTATTTGTAAGTGAATGTACTGCAGGGATAAGAGGTGTTAGCATTATGCCCCATTCACACTGTTTTGAAAATGTATTGAAAATTAGTGATTTCATGGCACGTCATTAATCATTAATTAAAGCCCAAAACAATAAATGTTTTGGGCTTTACCAATCGGTCAGACCAGAAAAAACATCTGGAGAGCTATAGACTGTCAGATGTTATAACTGATAGCATGCGGGCAGTATCTGAAGCCTAACTGTCTGCACGCCACCATGGCTTCACTTGTGGTCCAGTTATCACTGCATACAGTTCCCCACCTGGACTTGACCTGAACCTCCACGTGGCCCTCGCATTTAGCACTGAATTTAGCCTACTTTGCATGTCAAGCCCTTGCAGTAGGGGTCTGTCTGCAGATCCATCCTGCCCCCCACTATACGGATCTGCAGACAGACCCCTACTGCAAGGGCTTCGCATGCAAAGTAGGCTAAATGCAGTGCTAACCAGGTATGAGCCAACTATGCTAATGCTTCAATTACAAATTTCTATAGACTCTTTTTGCGACGACGTCACGATTATGTCACAGCGCTAGCTGGAGGCGGCCCATTCAAACCAGCGCAGATTCAGCTACATAAGGAGCTTAAAATATCATCTTGTTGTGATGTTGGATGCAAGAATCGACATAGTACAGGCTCCAATTTGAAATTTTAACGCATACCTGCTGCCAGTCCCAGATAAAAAAAAAATGTCAACAGCTGTGGTTAAACGCGATAAAACGAGCGGACTGGACAGAAACGATCGTCAAAAATGCTCGCGTTTGCAGCACACACTTCTTATCAGAAAAGGTTAAATAAAGTATTGTCTTCTGTTGTTATGGATTATGGTTTGTGTTACGTGTCTAAAGATTTCTTATGCATCTCACAACTATGAAATAATGTCTTTGTCCATGTGTGTAAAACAACAAACTGACAATTTATATGCTTAATCATCTGTAATATACATTGTTGTGATTGATAGTGGCTGGACCTTCTAAGAACTTAATAAGAAATAATAATCAAATACAGAAAGTTCAAAATTAATTTCTGGAATTTTTATTTCTAGAAACTATTCACATCTTCCTTTAAATGTACTGTATGTAAAGTATTGTAAACTTAACTTACATAATTTACAGGATGTATATACTTTAAAATAACTATTTAGCCATGATACATACATCTTCAAATAATATATCCATCATCACATTGAATGTTTAACTTTTTGTATTTTGGCCCAGTTCTCTCTCACGTGACGTTAGCTGTAAAAATAGCCAGCTGAAGTTGAAATATATGTACATCTTCATGACTAGATAGACACAGGTGAGTTTCGCTTTACTACTCGTTAGGTTTCTCTAACGTTATATGCGACTCGAGTCACTCAATCGGTGGTAACGTTAATCCTGTCAGATCGTCTATCCATGAGCATAGGGTTGGCCAGTCTGACTTTGTCCGTTAAAGTTAACTTATTTAAATAACAATCATGGTCCTGCACAGTGAGTGACCTTACATATGCAGGTAAAATCAGATTGTCTCCAGCCATTGTTTAAAAAACAAGGTAAACAAGCTTCATAGCTAGCGTTAATGAAGCAGTTAGTCGAATCTTTCTGCCTCCACCTAAGCCCCGCCCACAGAAAAACGTCACAATGTTTACTAACAGAAAAAGGGTCTATACTATCTCATACTATCTAGTAGTCATTTTAGTGGATCACTGTGATCATTCGCAGAGGCTAGAGAGTATTTTATTTGTAAGTGAATGTACTGCAGGGATAAGAGGTGTTGGCATTATTTGAAAATGTATTGAAAATTAGTGTTTTCATGGCACATCATTAATCCGCAAGTCGGCCATATTGGCAGCACTGAACGTAAAAAGTGCCACTGAACTGAACAGAACTTCTAAATTTTGCTGATTATTGCTGCTTAAAGGAACACTCCACTTTTTTTGGAAATAGGCTCATTCTCCAACTCCCCCAGAGTTAATAAGTAGAGTTTTACCGTTTTTGAATCCATTCAGCCGATCTCCGGGTCTGGTGATAGCACTTTTAGCATAGCTTAGCATAGATCATTGAATCCGATTAGACCAGTAGCATCGCGTTCAAAAATGACCAAAGAGTTTCGATAGTTTTCCTATTTAAAACTCGACTCTTCTGTAGTTATATCGTGTACTAAGACCGGCAGAAAATGAAAAGTTGCGATTTTCTAGTCCGATTTGGCTAGGAACTATACTCAGTGCATTTTAATAATATAGGCACAGTGATATTACGCAGCGCCTGAAAGTAGTCCCCAGCTAGGTAACTAGTTATAATATAGCTGGGGACTACTTTCAGCCTGCTGCGGCCATGTTACGGCAGCAAAGTTCCTTGATTATTACACCGGAATGAAAGTATAGTTCTTAATCATATCAGCCTAGAAAATCGCAACTTTTCATTTTCTGCCGGTCTTAGTACACGATATAACTACAGAAGAGTCTAGTTTTAAATAGGACAAATATCGAAACTCTGGTCATTTTTGAACGCGATGCTACTGGTCTAATTTCTTTGTTGCTTTACGATTAAACTTAATTTTAATGCATTTTAAGAAAACAAGACTTGGTATCATTAATGTCATTTTGCCTCCCAAGTAAATATATCTTTATTTAAGATTGTTTAGATGTTTGTAATGGAAAACAAAAAAAAAATACTGATGAACAATAATTGCTTGCAGTGTATTTTAGCTGTGGCATACCTGTGCACAGAGCTGGGTAGTAACTGATTACATGTAATCTGGATTACGAAATCAGATTCCAAAAATTAAGTACCTGTAATTAGATGAAATTACATTTTAAAATACTCAGACTAGAGGAATCAGACTACTGTTACTTTTTTATTGATTACATGATTACATATTGTTCACACAATAGCATTAAACTAGCAGAAAACAAATAAAATATTTCATTTTTTAGTGTTTTATTTTGGTTGATGTTATTTTCATATTTCTTAATTTAATTTTACATTTTTATGATTTAATGAATTATTCGCTTTTCGAAACCCTTGCAGTTCCTTCATGAACCCCAGTTGGGAAACCCTGATAATGTAATGTTTAATGCACTTTATGTTGCAAACATATTCTCTTACTCTTTTTTTACATCAATATGGTACAATTTTTTAAATTCGGAATCAGTAAAGGACTACAATTTATAAGTAATTTACCCAGCTTTACTTGTGCATGAAGGCATGAAGAAAAAACCTTGTCACTGCTAACAACTTTCATGCCTAATTACATGACACAAAATAGTTTTCATGGATCAGCCTACCTTCCTTTATTACTTTCAAAAAGCAACCTTTTCTGTTCAGATGCTTAGCTCTTTCAGCAATCTTGTGAACTCAAAGTCTGCACAGAATTTGCGCCCACAGAAAGTTCAGCAGAAACACACATCAACCGTAAAGATTTGTTCCAGATTTTCCCACATAATCAACACAGAAAATGTGGAAAGCGTGCAGATTCTGTCTGGGTCTACTTATTATTAGTGCACTGCAGGTTAAAAACTGTGCCAAAACATGCTGTCACCACTTGATCGGTTGGAACTGCCTAAAAACATAATTTTCAGATTTTGAAAACCCTTGCAACAAATTGTCTGTGTATCTGTCTGTCTAGCTATCTCTTTACGGTTACACATTTCAACCTTCTGATTGCTCTGTGTCTCTCTAACTCTGACTTTGGAAATACAGATTTTCATATTGTGCCTGAGCTGCGTTTTCCCCAAAATTCATGCTATATTCACTAGAACGCTTTGTCTACCATATGTGTGTGCATGTGTTGTGTGTTGTACAGTGGTTATCTTACTCTTAGGCCACTGCTGGCATGTCCCAACCCCAGCTGTCTGCACACTACCATGGCTTCCCGAGACGTCCATCCATCCCCGCAGACCAAACCCCAGTCCCTCACCCCACTGCCTGTAGAGAGCAGCAGCTCAACCCTCCCTTCCAACCGCGTTCGACCCCCTGTCAGGCGGATCTGTGATGGGTTACAGAGCAAGCATGAGAAAGAATTAAGAGACTTAAGGACCTTGACTTTGATCATTTAACCTGAAAAGGAATGCTGATCTAGGGCTGTGAGAACTTGATTTTACCATGCATTGCATCACCTATTTGAATAAAAGCATGCTCGTTTTAAGTGACTTTACGGATTTTTGCTGGTGCAATGCTGTAGTTTGGATCAGCCTTGAAAGCATTGTTAGTTTTCATAGCTGAGCTAGGAAAAACGTTTGCACAATGCACAAAAATGCACATAAGCATTACGTTAGTTGCAAATGAAGGCACTTTGATGAGAGCCTTAAAGGTTTTCTGTGTGTGGACTCGTACATCAGAGACAATTCTGGTTAAGTATATTAACTGTTAAATGTTAAATAAAAGCCAATTTGAGGCAGTTTTTTCTCCAAACACATTATAGTTTACTTTAGCAGTGGAATCATCATGTATGTGTCTGACCGATTTCTCAAAGCCCATGTAGGGGATGTTGCAGATGACCGAGGCATCCTCCATGTGTTTGCAGTCTTCAGCAGTGATGCTCTTATGAGGACAGTCCCACAGGCTCTTCTCATCACCATGACACTGAACTTCATTCATGTATATGGGACCCATACCTATGGACAAGAGATCATAACAGTTTTTTTTTAATGGGGAGCATATCTGTATGGATCATGGTGGATAAACTATGATCGGCTGAACCCCTGCTATTTGTTATATGGAAGCCCACCTTGACCCATTCGTGCTCCAGTCAGAGCCTCTTTAGCAGTGCCAAAGCCCAGCTCTCTACACACCACACTGGCGGACTGCAGGTTCCAGTGGTCGTCACACACCGTACCCCACTCACTCCCATTTAGGACCTCCACACGACCCTCACCTGTTTTTGCCCCGCCCTTCAGACGCACCTGAGACTGGAGAATGAGAAGGAGCATGGTCACTGGAAGCCATAATGCAGGTGTTCTGTTATACTGTTGTTATTACCTTCATAAATCGTAATAATTAGAAATCAGTTATTAAAATGAGTTTTAGCTGATCACCATTGGATTCAGCTTGACTCTGCGAGCTCTGCCCTGTGTGAACAGCGGCCCATGCACACAGCTCACAACAGCAGTTCCTCCATCGGGACAGGAGGCGCTAGAGTTTGCCTCGCTGAACTCCATAGAGCATGCTGAAAGATGGGCCTCATTTCCTGTGCAGGCCACTGAGTGAATCCTATACACAGCCTGGAGACTAAACAGAAACACAATTGATCAAATGAACAAAAACATCTACGTTGTATCCCAAAACAATATGAAGAAATTCTGCTGAAAGAGTAATGACAATGACAGCAATTTATGTACCACATTCAGTATAATACACCAGAAGATGTCTTTGAAAACTGAATGTTGCAGTGCTCAGAAAAGAAACCCGAACAGACAGCATGACAGATTTCTCACATTCTGTCAGCTTGCTGAGAAATAGTATCTGGTCCAGTGTGAGCAAAGAGGGCATGCTGACGTTGCTTTTCCACTGAAGGCCTTGTTTAATTTACCCTTAGAACAAAAGTTGGGAATAATTATAATATTGGTTTCTTTTGCATTAGCAGCCAAAGAGCTTGCTTCTCAACATTCAAATACTCAGCTAGTGTTTGCTGTAGCAGTTTCAGCGTGCTTCAGAAACCCTCCACCTTCCCCAGCTCCTCCTGTCTAGATCTGCTATGGGGTGATTAATGTATGTTACATATAGGGGTTATTTTATATATGTTATACAACCCTAATTACGGGAATGTTGGGACATTTTTAAAATTTGAATAAAATGAAAACTAAAAGACTTTCAAATCACATGAGCCAATATTTTATTCACAATAGAACATAGAGAACATCACAAATGTTTAAACAGAGAAATTTTACAATTTTATCCACTAAATGATCTAATTTCAAATTTGACGCCTGCTACAGGTCTCAAAAAAGTTGGAATAGGGCTGAAAAAAACAAAAAAAATTGAAAAGATTGAGCTGGGAGAACATCTAGCAACTAATTAAGTCAACTGACATTACGTCTGTAACATGATTAGTTATGAAAGGGATGTCTTAGAGAGGCAGTGTCTCTCAGAAGTAAAGATGGGCAGAGACTCTCCAATCTGTGAAAGAATGCATAAAAAGATTGTGGAATACTTTAAAAACAATGTTCCTCAACGTCAAATTGCAAAAGCTTTGCAAATCTCATCATCTACAGTGCATAACATCATCAAAAGATTCAGAGAACCTGGAGAAATCTCTGTGCGTAAGGGACAAGGCTGAAGACCTTTGTTGGATGCCCGTGGTCTTTCGGGCCCTCAGACGACACTGCATCACTCTTCGGCATGATTCTGTCATTGATATTACTAAATGGGCCCAGGAACACTTCCAGAAACCACTGTTGGTAAACACAATCCACCGTGCCATCTGCAGATGCCAACTAAATGCAAAAAGGAAGCCATATGTGAACACGGTCCAGAAGCACCGTCGTGTCCCGTGGGCCAAGGCTCATTTAAAATGGACTGTTTCAAAGTTGAAAAGTGTTCTATGGTCAGACGAGTCCAAATTTGACATTCTTGTTGGAAATCATGGAAGCCATATCCTCCGGGCTAAATAGGAGGGAGACCTTCCAGTGTGTTATCAGCATTCAGTTCTAAAGCCAGCATCTCTGATGGTATGGGGGTGCATAGGTGCATACGGTATGGGCAGCCTGCATGTTTTGGAAGGCACTATGAATGCTGAAAGCCATATAAAGGTTTTAGAGCAACATATGCTCCCCTCCAGACAATGTGTATTTCAACAGGACAATGCAAAACCACATACTGCAGCTATTACAACAGCATGACTCCGTAGTAGAAGAGTCCAGGAGCTGAATTGGCCTGCCTGCAGTCCATCGCATCATTAAACGAAAAATATGTCAAAGACGACCACAAACTCTTCAGCAGCTGGAAACCTATATCAGGCAAGAATGGGATTAAATTCCAACACCAAATCTCCAGAAACTCATAACCTCGATGCCCAGACATCTTCAAACTGTTTTGAAAAGAAGAGGAGATGCTACACCATAGTAAACATCCTCCCGTCCCAACTATTTTGAGACCTGTAGCAGGCAACAAATTTGAAATAATCTCATTTTTTGCATAAAATTGTAAAATTTCTCAGTTTAAACATTTGTTATGTTATCTATGTTCTATTGTGAATAAAATATTGGCTCCTAAAAAAAAGGTTAATTTTCTTGTAAAAGATAATCTCTTATTTCTTTCTATGATCTGAAGAAATACGAACCAGACATGTTCTTGACAGCTTTCCAATGATTCACCCACAGCATGTCTAGCTCACACTGCAGTATTTACTTTATGAAAGGCTAGACTTTTACATTGATTTATGACACGTACTAGACTCTCACACAGGCAAAGACATGACCATAAGAAATCTGGTATGGAGTAATATTACTGTAGTGAGTGGTGGTATGAGGTTGAGTCACTGAGGTTTTAACACACTCCTGAGAGAGAGGATACTTTCTGCTCACGTGTGTGTGTGTGTGTGTGTGTGTGTGTGTGTGTGTGTGTGTTACATATTAATTCCAGAGCAAAGCAATCAAGTAAAATATTTGAGAATAAGATCTATGTACATTGGCCCCAAAAAGTATTTACACACTTACAAATGTCTGAATGTCATTGCATAACAAAATATAAAACCATGTAAGCAAACAAATAATTTAACTGCAAAATTTCACTTTTTTAAACTGAATTTCTCATCTGAGAAGTGTAAGATATCCTCAGTCTTCTGAATGTGCAGAGTGAGCCATTTCTGAAGTGTATCTAGCCAAGCACTTACGGCACAAACCTGATATGAATGTCATAATTACAAAGATGAAGAGAAGTACAGTATTTTACACATTTCCTTTCAGTAAATTGTCTGAGCCCACAATCATTTAAAAGCAATGGAAAAGATAAATGGCATCTTTTTCATCCACTGAAGATTACTTGTGTTTAGTCAGCTGGTAGACTTTAATATTAAGCGACATTAAGTGTAAATAAAATGGCCTTCTGTCAAGAGAGGATTTTTCATCAGTCAGAATGAAAAACAGCCAGCGGGAGTGTGTTTTTGGAGCTTAACTACAGCATGCTGAGGACTTGAGCTCATGTCTAAGGAGGTATGAGTCACTCATTCAGTTTAATACACGCACAGCGAGCTCATTGGTTAAATTCATAGCTATTCTCTCAAACAATCAGGATTCACACGTGAATTCTTGTTTTTCTGTCCCCTCACACACTGCTTACATTTCACCATCTGCTGTGAATCGGAGTAAGTGTCTCAGAGTTCAGATGTGGATGATTGTTCCAATGCAGATGGAGGAGAGAAGCCAAACAAGCTAAGCAGAACAAAGCAATGCTATCACATTCAGCCTTATTATAGCATCATCAAAAACTTACCGCCACAAGCTGGTGTGTTGTGGGTGGTTGCCAGAGCATTGCCTCTAAGGTGTTCAGAGTGGTATTTAGCATGTTTCTATGCAGTTGCTTTGACGTTGCTAGGTGTTTGGTCTTTTTGTTTAAAGAAATTAAACAATTGAAGGATTTAAATGTATTTAGGAGAATAAAGAAAACGACAAATAGTAAAAGAGCTTTTTTTTGGAATCAGTTTGAACTATTTGAAAATAATATTTTTTATTTTAAAACAAGCATAAGTAAGTGTGAATTTGTGCATAATGTGCATGTCGAAAACACAAAACGGCAAAATGATTCCTGCCTAGCTACATTGAAACATATGTAAATGATTCATCCTATATTTTCAATTCAAAATGGCAAAATCTGTCAAATAAGGTGAGCAGTTTGGACATTTAAATTTCTATTGTAAAACAGTTGTCAACTATTAAATAATTTACATATTACCTCACTTTTTCACTGTTTCACTCTTTCGATGTCATTTTCAGATTTTTTTTTTTAAATTGTGCTTATGCTATCTTTGTTTATATTAAATGTTGCTTGCTTGATATTTAGTTTTATAATGCGGTGGTCCAAGTAGTTTTAGGTAAAAATAAATTTGTATTTTAAGCAACTTTGTGATCAAAACAGCCTTTTAAAAGCATCATGGTCTGTTTGGAAGCCCTAAAAAAATGTTAAAACTTTTTGGCATCCTAATAACAAACAGCAGCAATTTGGCCATTTATAACTATAAATAATATGATGGTTGCAGCCTGGTTTGCAGTAAAAAATGGTGCAGGATCAGATCAAATTAACAACATTTGTTACGTATCACTATGATATTAAATCAGAATGAATCAGAGAGACAAAAACAAACACCACAGCTCAGTATGAAATTCCCATCAGGGCCTCACTAATCCATATGGTACATTTTTCACTGGCACAATGATAAAACTTCCAAATGCCTCACAGTTAAAAACACGTTGGCCAGCAGCCCAGAGGCTGCATATGGGATTGATTTGACTTTTTTCAGGGCTTTGTAAACATTCGTCATTACTTCATGTGACAATGCACAGAAACTGCTGTACGGACAGCCAGCAGAACCTATGATCCCCCAAACACTGGGGTCTGCAATAATGGATCATTCTCTGACACTTCCCTTACGAAAAAGAAGTTTATTCAAGTGTGCTATTAGTATAATTCTTTTCAACTAAAAAATAGGGTATACTTTTGGTCTACTTTTCATGTACTTCTCAGAATTGGCCTTTTGTACTTCTCAGAAATATACTTAAAATGACATTTAAATATACTTGACTTATACGTTGTAAATATATTTGAGCTATACTTGTGCTCCTAGAATCCGTGTTTTAATTGTTATACGGTAGGGGGCGCTAGTCCACATCTTCTTTACAGAATTAAAAAAAAAAAAAAACAAGTGAAGAAGAAACCGAAACAACAGATGCTTCCACATGTAATTTAACATGATCATCAGACATAAAACAGCATCAAAACTGTGTAACATTATGGAATAAAATGTCGACCAACGAAGAGGTAATAATTACTGTCAAGCTTTGGGGTATTGATCGACTCATCTACGTTTTGATTATCATTCTGAATCCAATTCATATTCTTTTTTCAGCTTTTTGTTCAAAATGTTGTTTATTTCTTTATTTTTTTTTATTTATGAAACTTACCCACATTCAAGTGTTTAAAAAAAGTGCATGAAGCTAGAATAAAATGGTTTTGTTTACAAGCTGATACTCTGTTCTTTCTTTTGATGACTTGTATGTTCAGATATTCATACAAAAATATATACAGATTAATACCTAAATAGGGACATAGTAGTATACTTAGAGTATGATGTAAAGTTCACTTTAATATAGTATAAAACTACTAAGCCAGACTAAGCTGAGACTATACTTCAAAGTATACTGAAACTGCTACTACAAGTATTTAATTAGTAAACTGTCAGTATATATGTAAGTTCATGTTTAGTATATTTGCAGTCCAAGCTAAAATCTTTTATGTACACTAGTTGTTTACTCAAAGTTTACTACTGTTACACTTAAAGTATACTTTTATATACTAGAACGTGGGACAATTTAGTCCCAAGGAATATTGAAATAGTACACTTAAAAGTATACTACTAGTACACTGATATTTGTATACTTACATAAAGTATACTTAAAATATACTTGAATTTTACTTAAGAATACTTCATAAAATAAAGTTGAAGTATACTACTTTTTGGTAAGGCTTAATATATCCATCCAGATTTGTGTGTGTGTGTGTGTGTGTGTGTGTGTGTGTGTGTGTGTGTGTGTGTGTGTGTGTGTGTGTGTGCGCGCGCTCACATATGCTGCCAGGTTTCATAACTACATATTCTGACATGCATAAGCAGATTCTTACAAAAGTCTTTTTGGCTGGAGCATGGAAGTGTATGATGATCTATAATGATTCATTGGCCGAGTTTCATGAAATAGAGACATTTTCCATCTTTTTAAAAGTGCCTGAACACATGCAGTAACTATACATCTTCTTAATGGTGTATTTGAGCTCTTCGTTTCGAGTATTTGAAGAAAAACTATCTATAAGGCTTTGCAGTAAAAAAGACAAAAATGCATTTGAAAAGATCTCTTGAATATCTGGATGCTCTGGTTAAAATGCAAACACTAAAAATAGGTTTCAAATAACATATACATAAAAAATGCACAATAACGTCCCCTAAGAATCCAAAATAGTCGAGATCACACAGACAAATGATAATGTAGAGGAAGCCAGTCAGCCGCAAATTAGACAGTCAGCTTCGAGGAATTCCAAACAGACCAGGATGCTTTTAAAAGGCTGTTTTGATCACAAAGTGGCTTCAACTGCAAAATACAATATTTATTTTGGTTTAAAGTAATAAAATACCTGAAATTGCCCCATAAAACCACTGCATTATATAACAAAATATCAAGCCAAGTGATATTTAACATTAAGAAAGATACCATGAGCACCCTTTTTGAGAAAACATTTCACAAAGTAGATGTTTGTAAGTGATAAGGTTTTCCGTTCAAAAGTAATGTGTCAATTTGTGGTTGTCAAACAATAGTGGATCTCATGTTCATTAATGTGATGAACAAAACCGGCGATTACTCTGAGAGGACATCTATGTCAGCTTGAGGAGAAATGATATAAAATCAATAAAAATCACCAGTTGAATTTGGTACTCTGGGTCTAGCCACTTATTTTTTTATATGCACTTTTTATTATTGGCATCAATGGTTCCATGAACCTTAAACAGCTATAGAACTTTTCCATTGCTCAAAAGTTTGCACATAAAGTGGTCAACAGTTATTCAGATTATTAAAATGTTCTTTACACTAAGAAAGTAAAGGTTCTTTTAAAGACTGCTCAATGAAAGTTTCATTGGAGAACCAAATATGGTTCTTCTATACTGTAAAAAATAAATCATAGGTCTTGTAATTTTCATTTAAAATTAAGGTAATAATTAAAAATAGTGTGCATATTTCATTTTTAAAAATGTGGTTCAGTGTTGTATAGAAAATATTGAGAATGTTTCACTAATAAAACCAAGAGATATGTTTTCCTCATTTTTAAGGAAACTTGAGCAGTTATGAAGCTTGAATTAAGGTACTGATAAAATTAAGGAAAAGGCTACCTATTTATTTTAAGAGAATTAGCTCAATTGTGCAGTTTTATTTTGGCGGTGATTGTAAATTCCCAGCATGCTTTGCATATGGCTGGATATGGAGGGTAAATATTGAAATTAACCACTATTTTATGTGTTTTTGAGTGAAGGGAAACATCTGTTAATGTTTAATGTTCAGTTATGTTTGACATTTGAAAGAGTCGTTACCATTGTGCAGAAGAGAGCTTACGGCTAGGTTGTGGATAACGGCATGTACTAACACAATGAGGCATGATGCTTTGTTTAATGGCTAGTATTGCTAATGCCAGTGCAGTATGACATTTTTTCCTGCTTGAGCTCTTTAGCTGTATATAGTCTTTTATTTGTATAAGATAACTCAGTCAAAACAGGCCTTACTCAAAATCATTGACTTAAAATAAATGAGCACATTTCACTAATAATATTAAATTGTGTGATATTTACATGAAAAAAAATATGTGTAATATTGTTACCATCATTTTTTTTAAAGTACATAGCGCATAACATTTTTACTGTGTATGGCATCACTGTGAAAAACAACAGTAACATTCTAAGTGCAGCTTAAGTGTTTTCAACTTTCAAATATCACTAAAGACTACTTTTTGTACTATCCTATAGAGTTACAAACATTTGATAAATATGAACCAAGAGGTTTTTTTTTTTTTTTGGACAAGCATATAATCTGACCTTTGTACTCTTTAAACGTCCTTTACCTGCTTGACTTCTTCACCATAGTTCTCTGCGAAGGGAATCCCATCATGCCACACACCACACGAGAGTTCTTGGTGGTCCAGCCAGTGTTGCAGATGTGACCCCATCCTTCCTTAAACTTCACCTCTATCACTCCCTCCGTCACAGGCATACGGCTGGTATGGGCACCTGAGAGCGGACGCAGGCGAATCCTCTCCATTCGGTTTTCATCCACCTGCATCTAAAACATATGCAGAACAGGTCAATTAGATGTAGGGCATATACAGGCTTTGAGATAAGTTTTATCAGTTTTTCATGTATGTGCATGTTTGTGGTGAAGAAGTGGTCCAGCATGTTTTTCAGATGGTTATAATAAGCCTTGGGTATGTTTAACTAGTCAGCTACAATCTCCTATTCCATGAGTTTTTCATGAACGAGCCTGTCTCTTTGGCTCATGCACGACACGAGTCATCTCAAATGAGGGTTTTGGATCTTTAACGGCCAAACCACACCGTAACTGTGCATTGGCTAGAACACAAACTCTCTCCACCATTTACACAAGCACTTCCAAATGTCTGGCCAAAACAGTCCACAATGTCTGCTAAGCACCTTGCCATGAGACCATCAACTGAAATCTGATTTTGGAACCCAAGTTGTAACCTAAGGCTGAACTGCAAGGCAAAGAAGTAGCAAACCACATCTATACCAGTCGGCCTTCTCATGCAATGCATTGTGAGTTTAACAGAGTTTCCAGAAAGCTTACTGTAAATGCTCTTGATTTTTATTTTACTTTTGGACCTTTGACCTCTCAGATGATTTTGTCAGAGAGAAGTTATAGTGAAGACATTTATAATGTCTGAAAGATTTCTATTTCAAATAAATGCTGTTCTTTTGAACTTTATATTTATCCAAGAATCCTGAAAAAAATGTATCACACTTTCCACAAAAATATTAAGCAGCAAAACTGTTTATAACATTCATAATGAGGAATGTTTCTTGAGCACCAAATCATCATATTAGAATGGTTTTTGAAGAATCATGTGACATTGAAGACTGGAGTAATGATGCAGATTTTTTAGAGGGAATATGCTGATGATTTTTCTTAAATTTAGTGATTTGAACAAACACAACTTTTAAAATGTAGTACAAACATGAATAATAAGTCAAATCATGCAGCTATTTTTATGGAGAGGTGTGTTAGTACTTCTAAAAGCTATTAAACATGATTTTTGACTCACAGATGATCAAATGAGTTCTATATTTATACATAAGTATAGAACTGAGTCATATCTAGAGAAAAGAACATCAGTAAACAACAAAAAACCTTAACAACCACATACTAATATGCACCACTCACTAATTATTATTATTATTTTTTTGGAATGCTAATTTAAAATCCATTTTATAAACTTCTGCACATGTGAATGCTCATCATACAAACATTCAGGCAATTGAAACAATGCCAAAGACTGAATGTTATATAGTGAGTCTGGTGCTCAGATATTTCTTTTGTTTATTTGTCTGCAATTTTTTGGCTGTCTGTGTGTGTGTGTGTGTGTGTGTGTGTGTGTGTGTGTGTGTGTGTGTGTGTGTGTGTGTGTGTGTGTGTGTGTGTGTGTGTGTGTGTGTGTGTGTGTGTGTGTGTGTGTGGTTATGTCGCAAGTCTACACTAGGAGTTAGGTAAATGACATCTAAAAACAGCAGAAAACAAAACAAATGACATACAGTTTCAAACGAAATTGCATTTCTTTGAATCAAATAGAGTGCAAATTATAATTACTTTGGAAAGAACATTCTTCTTGTCAGTCTGTGTTTTGAAAAACATTTGTAAATTTGGACGTGAAATCAGTCATTTGCACCATTCCAGTACACTCTAACACATCTGTAGTGTAACACAAACTGCAGAGTTTGCCAGAGGTTCGTCTGACACCCACTCATGTTCTCTGTGTTCCTTCTGCCTTCCGGACCAGAACACAGAGAAACTTGGCATGTAAACTGAGCAGCGGCACTTCTGCACGTACTCAGCCCCTTCCATCTCTTCCCTTCTCTTCTGCTGTTCAGTCTCTAATTCTCCAAGCTCTCATATTTCTACATCTGTCTCTCTTTCTCTGGTGTGGTTCCAGCACACAAGCAGATCATCAGAGACTAATTTACAACAGAGCAAAAGACTTTCAGTCGAAGCAGAGTGACACTGGCAGTGGACTTTCATTCTTCGCATGTGGATGAGGAAGAGACAGAGAACATGGGATGGAAAGGGGCTGTCAATTGGAGAGAGAGAGATGATGAAAAATGAAGTAGGATAAAACAGTTCAAGAGATAAAAGGAGTGCATAAATATGACAGAAAGTATGCATTTTAAACAAGGTTTCATACAATTCTGGGTTGTGCAAGGTGGTTGATTATTGATCCAGGACACAAAAACCCTTGCTTTGAAAAGTAACAGCCCACCTCTCCTCAAGATGTAAAAAAAAAACACATTTGAAATGTAAAATCCATTTTTTCCCCAAATGATGGACAATAAATCAAGTATGTTGAATCTATATCTATATCTACCTCAATAATCATTTTCATATTTATCTTCTTTTTAAGCAAAATAAGAACAATTGTTTTGAGAAAAACCACAGGCAAACACAACATCAGCAATAAAAAAACAGTAAAAATGAGCTTTTGATTCTAAAAAACTTGCATGCAGGCTGAAAGAGCTTTGTTATTTGATATGCACTTCTCAATTAGCTTTACGGCACTGTACAGGACACTCTGTTAAATCAGATTTCATTGCTACATTAATATGATTTATTGGTGTAAAAAAGTGCTGCAAGGATGCCTTTTTTTGTAGGCCAAAAAAACCAGAAACTAGCATTTTAGCACTTTCTGGTTCCTTCATCTTGAAGTCAGTGGGTTTTTTTAAATGTTTTTTTGGTTATATGCCTAAAATAAGGTCTGTGGTTATCACAAGCTCAAGATATTTTTTTTTCTGACATAAAATACATCAGTAATACACCCTACGTTTAGCTTTTTAAATGTACTTGAATTTAGGCTTAAAAATGAATAAAAGTTGTGTTCTTTTGCGAAGATTTTCATGATAAAACAAAACATGTAAGAATCATGAACTTTTGTTGGTCACAAAATCTTAGTTTTTGCAATGATTCAAAAGCCAATGGAAAAATCTTATTGAGAGAACCAGGGTGATGCTAACATCCAAATATGTTATCACTGCAGCACTCTGAAATGGTATCAATGTTTTTGTTTTTTTCTCTCTGTTTGCCAGAATCAGTGGCATTGCATTGGATGAAAGTGATCACTTACCTCAATGATGTTGGAATCTGCAAAGCCTGGAAGTCTCTCATCTTTACAAACCACCCCTGCGTCCTCCTGGTGCGTGCAGTCACTGTTCCCCCAGCCACGGGACACACATTTCTCAATGCTGTTTTCCGATCCTCCACACATGACATTATCCAGCCAGATTTTACCTGCAGATATTTGACCAGCCAGGTTAGCTTACAACAACTTTTCTACCTTTTTCTGAGAGTGTATAGAGAAAGCTGACTTTCAGATGTTAAAAATACCTAAGCTGCACTAACATGAAAATTCATTTTTAGATTCATTTTTAACTCACCAGTGCCCGGTCCATACTTGGCACTGTGCGACCAGCTTAGTGCCTCCACAAACCCTAGATGGCGACAGAGAACATGAGCATTGGCCAAGGTGAAGTCGTCATCACAGATAGTGCCCCACTCTCCGTTGTAAAACACTTCCACTCTCCCTTCGTTGTGCTTGCGAGGGTATCCGGCCAGACGAAACTTTATTTTTCCATCCTGAGAGGGTGAGGTGGTCTGGCCGAAACAGGAGGGCAGCCAGAAGCCCCATAGCACCATGGCAATCACCATATCCCACAATCCTCCTCTCAGCATGGCTTGAAAGTGTGAGATGAAGAGAGCAAGAAAAACTGAAAGAGAGAGAGAGCATGCATTGATTTGCAAGGTTTTAAAATGTGCATTTTATTACAATAAAATGAAGCAAATTTGACTTTAATCTTCAATGTTTCCTGTTTCCATGAAACAAAACAGGGCAGAAGTAATATCAAACAATGTTTATATTAGGAAATATAGAAATTAAATTCAAAATATTATTATCAGTGTCAAAATATATCAGATTGAGAAGTGACATATTCAAATATCATTGTTTTTTATATTTTTATGCATTTTTATACAGAATTTATGTGTTTTTGTTATTTTTGTATTCTTGTATTCAATAGTTAATTGTGTACTTCCACAGGAATGACAAAATATATCAAGCCAAGGAATGAAATGAAATCGCTAAATTTTACTCATACCATCATGTTTACATGTATTTTATGTTATTTTCATATACTTAGAAACTTAAAATGTGCACAATGACAGAATTTAGAGAGCATATTTCAGTCCCTGACCACAAGTTGGATCTAACACTGTAGCTACTAAAGCAAAACCTTCCTCAGATCTTGGAACATCTTCTTAACACTCAATTAACAAGTGAATTATTACCAAAAGTCCACAATAAAGTGAATATTGCAAGCAACTATTGTAGTACTCTTTTTAAATAAATTTAAAAAATGTTAATTTAAAATTAAAATGTTAGAATAATTGCATTTTTATATATTAAAATAAAAAATAATCAAATTTCTGTAGTGTCCATGCTCTACTTACCTGAATGCAGGAGACAGAATCTTGCACAGATTTTCTAATAAGTCAACTGGTTGTGGGCTCAGTTTGATCAGTCAGTGGAAGTCCAGAGCATCAAGAGAAATCACAGGACGCTGTTGCTGTCTGCAAACAGAGAGAGAGAAAGAGCTGGCGGGATGCAGGGGTTGAGCTGGGACTGCTGTGTATCTGCCCGGTTCACAGGTTTATGAGGAGGCAGGTCTTATGTAGAGGTCTCTCTCAGAGTCACTGAATGGAAATGTCACGTCATGTCCTCTCCATTTCTAGCAGATCTGTTTTTGCATAATCTGGAAAAGACTCTCCGAGGATGCATGTGTGCAAGGAGTAGGAGGGATTATCAAGCATTTCTCCACTCTCTCCTTTTAATTTTCTATTTTCTATTTCACATGCATATCATTCTTGCATAACTTTTAAGCAATTTAAAGGTCACCAATTTTAGACAGCATCTTCAAAGTTTGAAATTAAACATCTCACCTGTGTAGTAAACAATTCTCACCTCCAACTCAAGGCAGCTGACAGCTGAGAAACAGCGTCATCTCTTGGTCAATAGCGCATAGTGCATAGAAATGAATGCTCTACATGGTTTGACATCATGATATTGATATTAAAAAGAGACATTAAGTCGAGCTTTAAAGACAATAGGACAAAATTTATATTTTATAAGTATTTATACTGGAGACCATGGTTGTTCGTTTAGCTACTACTGGTTTCAACGGTCATGAAAAAGCGCGCCAACTTTTATAATGACTTCTAAACTGTATAATTGATTGATATAAACAAATTACAATAAAATCATAGCTTCAACTCAAACCAATATTTCGATATCAATTAGCTGGCAAGTGTTGTGTAACGTTTCAGCCGGTCAAAGTAATGCCAATATTACTTAAGATAAATAAGTTATCTCATGGCCGTCGCTAGTTTTAAATCATGTAGGTTTTCATTAGCGAAAGAATTGCATTGATTAATCAGCAGGATAATTTTACCTTGACACTATCGATCATTTAGAATCATTGTAATTCGTGAATGAATCACTCTTTTGAGTCGATTCTCGAATCAGTTTTGAATCATTCGCGCGATTATCTACAGCTCGACACGCATTGAATCATTTGAGACTGCGTTTCACTATCGACAAAACGAGAAACGTTAGAACAAACGAACAAATCGCTGAATAAAGTGGATATTTACCTTAAGTCTGACCAATACTTCGCACGTCTGTCAGCGATAAAGAAGATTAAATTCAACGCCTGCATGTGAAGCTTGTGAACGACTCTGTAATAGGCTACAGGTAACATAAATACAGTTTGCAACTGAAAATACCAGTTATATTAAAGTACCTGGATATTACCTTGACTTGGACACGCACAACAATAGGGAATTTCTGAAGATTTTTGATTTCTACGAATAGCTATTGACTGTTTTTAATATTTCATAAAAACAGAAAATATCTTATGTAGCCTACCAACATTGCTACGTATAACCATGTAACTTGTGTAATTTTTTCTGACATTTAAATTCGTTTAACAAATTGTTACCAAAAGAAAATACAGTACTTTTACATAGTAAAAGTGTGTGTGTGTGTGTGTGTGTGTGTGTGGGTGGGTGGGTGGCTGGGTGGGTGGGTGTGAGGGGGGTACTGAATAATTGCCATACAGATTAATATTTACATGGTACTCCAACCCATGGCTACCAAGGTAAGAAAATGTCTAACAAGAGTCTGAAAATTTCTTTCAAATTAATCTTGGCAGCACCTTACATTTTTGCCCTTTCTTAAATGATGCATTGAGACAGTTTGATATGATTGGCACCTGTTAAAGGGAAACTCACACTGAATTACCTGCCCTTTTTCAAATGTGTTCTCTCATACTGCCTCAAACCTTTTAAATCAGCTTGACAAGTCATGCTGACGACACCTCTCCTCTTCATTCATTTCAATGTGAAGTGTTGACTGCTGGTCTACAGAAACAGCGTTGTTGCTCTGCAGGAAGTCGTCTCACCCCAACCCGTAATTTAACAGCAAACGGGTGGGTGTCGGGGGGCCAGCGGCAGGCAGCGTCCCCTTTGATCGGCTTGTCTTCATTCCCCTCACACCACCAAGAGAAAAGCAAGGCTGCAGCAAAGAGCTGTCATTTGCTGCTGTCAGTCACTGTTCAGTTTTGTATACACACCTCTTCAGGCCCAGAGATTTTTCAACCTCTACTCTTGAGTGTTTTTTAACATTTTATTGAAAGTGATTGTAACAATTTGTTTGAGCTTCTACATAAAAATCTCTTGTGCTGAATAAATGTGTTATGGAACAGAGCCGGGAGGAGAAATAGTAAACAGCTTAAGACAGCTAGATTTTTACATCATTTTTAAACCAATGTAAGTCTATGGATTTTTTAAATATTATTTTATTTTTTATCATTCTGCAGGAGTGTTATTTTAGTAATATATTATTATAATATTTAATAATATGTAGCATTTGCTTTTATTTTTATATTTTCAGTTTTAGTACCTTTTCTATGTATATAGTCATTTTATTAGATTATATATATATATATATATATATATATATATTTAAACATTTTAGTACTAACATTTACATTTAGTCATTTAGAAGACACTTTTATCCATAGCAACTTACAAGCAGTAAGAAAATGAATGTGTTAGAGGGTAAAGTTTTTGTTTTATAAATAAAAAAAGAAAACAAATAGATGAAATAGAATTAGAATAGAGAATGCTAGTATTAGAGGGTCAAATAAAGATAAAATAAATGAAAATTTAAAATAAAATACTTAAATGAAAATTAGAAATGTTGCCTTGGTAACTAGCTGAAATAAACTAGTTTTTCGTGTAATGTTTATGTTTAATTTATTTCAGCTTTATTTAAAATACCTGAAATTTATATTTGAATAATTTTTACTTTGCTTGAGATAATAACACTACCATCCAGCATGCAGGCAAAAATGGGTTCCTTAATAGCACACCTCTATTCAACAAGCTGCATAATTTGAGACATCAATTATGTCCATTGCTCTAATGATGTGTAACGAGTTATACACGCCAAAGCGTGTAAGAGGTTTGATATTGTGTAGTCATGTTAAACAGTGATTTCATAGGCTTGTGTTTGGTTGCATTTGATTGATGAGAACTGTTAAAATTCTGTATGTATTTGAAGTCAGTATCATATTAAATATATTGCGTTATGATAAAGTTGTGATATAAAACATTATATTTCAGCGTACATGCAGAAACCCCATTTTTTTTAAGAAACCAGAGCAGTAAAATGTCATTATTCAAGCATATCTACATATAAATATGTGGCGGTGGTGTCCTTTCTCTGGTTGATAAAGCTGCACGCGCTATGACATTCAGTATGTCATTCACATGCACTGTGCTGCATACTTAACAGGCGGTTTACCTCAAGAGCGATTATTTCAGAAGGAAGGTCAATGTCACTTTTGTGCCTTCCACCATAAAATCAACCACGCATGCTGCCTTAAGTGGCTGATGAACAGCTCTGTGTGCAGGTCTGACTGGTGTCTGTCGGAATGTAATCATGGAGGGAAGTGTGGCTGTGTCTCAGCGGTGTGTGATGGGCCAATGGAGTCGAAATTGAAAAAAAGAGGATGAACAGTGAATCACATGACAGGAGGGGATAAGGTGAAGTCACACAAGGAGAGATCTTTTCTGAAAAGGAAAAAAAAGGTGAGTGGTGATTAATGCAGTTGTTCTAAGTGGTTTTTAATGTGTTGCTATGTGGTTGCTAGGCTGTTTTGAATGGTTGCTTATTACTGTACCAAGTCAAAAGGGCCTAGTTTCTATGATGTTCTGATCTCTAGATAGATGGCTTGGGTCCTTTCAATGTAAGTCTATGGGTTTTTTGCCCGTTTTATCATCCACCAAGCCTGCTGAGAAAAGTAATTGTCATAATGATGCTTTCCTGAGCATATTCCAAAGAAAAAAGGAGATGAAAAGGCTGAATGAGGAAGAGAAAAAGAAAAGCTGTGTGTAATAGCCACCGCTCTTATGCCCACATCCAGTGTTTATTGTTGAAAGATCTGTGTTTTTCAGCTTACCATACAATTACACAGATAGAGGCCAGCTACAGCATTATAATTTTCACTGCCGTGCTCCAATTACCATCCTCTGCTCTGTTTGAATGGGGGTATTTGTCTGTGTACGGGTAAATCACTCACCATGCACTGTCAGAAATATGCCTTAACATGAGAATCACATGCAAATGTTGAATAAGACTGTAGATCAATTGGTCCATTCATCAAGAGCGAGTAGTATTTAGACACAGCCGAAGCTGCAGTCTTCAGGATCGCAGTAATTACTCATTGTCAGCTCTCAGCCAGGTTATTAGCACCGAAAAACAATGGCCCTGCTTTTCTGTTTGTCCCTTGAGGAAGCCTATTGTTCCTCAGGAGGGACAGTGTACCTAGAATGACAGAGATAAATAGTAATGCATTGGCATTATCGTCATCCAGATCTCCTGAAAAGCCACGTAGGCTGTTGTCCTTCAAGAAAATGTCACCTCGTAGTTGGATATATTTTGATCCTTTTGATAAGGTTGCTCTAGAACAGGCATGGGCAATGGTTGGAGCTAAACTCTGCTAAACTCTTTGCCCATGTCTGCTCTAGAATCTGCCAAAGATTTGACATCTTTTCAAATTTCAACACACAACCTGTAGCTTAAAAGCCTCATGCAACTGTTTTAATAAACATATTGTGGTTCAAATTTTCACTTTTCACCCAAGTTGTTATTCAAGTTTTGAATCTGGGTCTCTAACCAACCAATAAAAATTAATCTTAAGTCTAAAAATGAATCTTAAGCAGATAGCCATGTGGCTCCCGGCCTTTACGCATTACGTTAAATTGCTTTTTTTGATAATCAATGTGTTATTCTATATCATATTGTGACTGGATTGCTAAAAAGCATCTGGAAGTGGTCTGTGATTTTTGACCAAATTTAGAACCTCAATTAATGCCATCTCATTTCCCTCTTTCCTAAGAAAGTGCTTTAAAACTTTTTCTCTCATTTTTTTTTTACACTTTCAGTCCCTGTTACTTTCTTTACAGAGGTGTTCTTAAACAGAGGAAATACAAGAAATGACAGAAAGCATGTTCAGTTATCCATCAGTGTTTTTTTCAAATTCTGTAAATGAATGAAATGTGTAAGTTAACAGAACCTCTCTATGAATATGTAAATGGTGATTTGCATTTTGCGGGGCTAAGTGCAGTCGGTTCACACTTGACACACATTAGAATAAAGGTGTATATGCATGCAACTAAAAATATTCAGATACTATCCTGATATAAATCCATCTAAATGCCAGATATAAAAGGTCGCCACCATTTAGAATGTGTACCATTTGCTAGTTAATTTTAGATCTGATCTGGTTACCAATCTGAATCATACTAATCTATACAATTATGAAAATATGAATCAGTCACAACCAAATCCAATGGAGAAATGTTCCAGATAAGCTTGTAAATACTCTCCATCCAGCATTTATTTCTGTATCCACAATGTTATTAAATCTATCAAGAAATCATTTTAAAATCTCACTCTGATTTGAAATATCTTGTTCATTCAGGAATTGAAACACATTTTAACAGAACTGGTTATTGTTTTACTGCTTATCTTTTCACTTTCAATGACAAACCTGACCAAATACACTTACATATGGCCCCTAGGTGGCGATATAGTCTACTGGGTGATTAATAAAGCGCACCTCTCTCTGTCTCTCTCTTTCTCCCTCCGTTTTAATGGTTTGGCAGAGATAATGTGAGAATTACAGCTAATCTGTGTTTATTCCCATGAGACAATCACATTGTGTGCCTGTTCATTATTCACTGTGCCACAACATGCAGACATTTGAGTCCAACTCAATTACACCAGATAGTCATTTAGAGAGATCATTATTCTACACAACAGCATACACATGCACATAACTAAAAGAACAAACCAAAAATGCATCCCTGATTTTCTTTTTCTATGGGTTTATAACTTATCCTTTGATGGTAATTATTTTTTTGGCTGCATGCTTTTGTGTAAATTATTGCACCGCTGTCTCTTTAAAAGGCAGGACTGTGCGGCTACACCTCCACTCCCTCTCTCATTCTGTAGATGATGTCACTGTGGCTTCCCTTAGACCTTGGACAAATGATGTGGGTCTCTGTTTGGCGTTCCTCCTCTTTCCCACCCCTCTCTCTCTCTCTCTCTCTCTCT
Organism: Acrossocheilus fasciatus; assembly: GCA_036784905.1. Classification (NCBI taxonomy): domain Eukaryota; kingdom Metazoa; phylum Chordata; class Actinopteri; order Cypriniformes; family Cyprinidae; genus Acrossocheilus; species Acrossocheilus fasciatus. The sequence goes on along the minus strand of CM071951.1, from coordinate 19,497,553 downwards.
CCCCCCAGTGTCTCCATCTCGTACTCCACTGCTCTCTTCATCAACAGAGGGACAGCAGCTGAGGAAACTTGATAGCACTCCATCCCCTTCTCTTCTCCTCTTCCCTTTTTCTTAATCTCCCTCTCTTCTTCTCTCTATCCCTCTCTCATTCTCCAGCAGCGATGTAGTTCTCTCTCAAACTTTAACAGCTGTTTGGCAATGAAGTCTTGACTGAGATCCATCACGCCTGGACCTCTATGGATTCGTTCCCTGCTTCTTTTTGAGATCTTTCCAGAGTCGCCTCTCTCTTCATTCTGTCTTCTGTTTACATTGTCGTGTCGGTGGGTTTGGACCATGGCCATGAAGGAAACCATACTCCCTATCAGCGAGGTGTCGAGTCCGTACCCAGAGGTCGTGGAACTCAACGTCGGCGGCCAGGTGTACGTCACCAAGCGCTCCACCCTGGTCAGCATACCTGACACCACCCTCCACACCATGTTCACGCGATGCAGCCCGCACGAGTTGCCCCGCGACAGCCGAGGACGCTTCTTCATCGACCGCGACGGGTTCTTGTTCCGATACGTGCTGGACTTCCTACGGGATCGCCAGCTTGTCCTACCGGAACACTTCCCGGAGCGGGAACGTCTTCAGCGTGAGGCCGAGCACTTCCAGTTGGGGGAACTGCTTAGACTTTTAGGCCCACGTGTAGCCAAGCAAGGCTCGCTCAATGATGAAGGCTGCCAGAGCGACATTGAGGAAAGTTCGCAGAGTAGCGAGTTGGTGACTCGAACTGGAAACTGTGCCACCAACTACGCGACTTCCTCTTCCGCCCTGGATAAGAGGTCTGGGTTTATTACAATAGGTTACCGGGGATCCTACACGATGGTGAGGGATAACCAAGCTGATGCCAAGTTTCGCCGTGTGGCACGGATCATGGTCTGCGGGCGTATCACCCTGGCGAAGGAAGTGTTCGGAGACACTCTGAATGAAAGTCGAGATCCAGACCGTCCTCCAGAGAAGTACACCTCCCGCTTCTACCTGAAGTTCACCTACCTGGAGCAAGCGTTCGACAGGTTGAGTGAGGCTGGGTTCCAGATGGTGGCCTGCAACTCAACTGGAACGGCTGCGTTCGTTAACCAGTACAGAGATGACAAGATCTGGAGCAGCTACACGGAGTACATCTTCTTTAGTAAGTGACAGAGCAGCTCTCGCAAACCTGCCTGTGCTGCACTTTAATTTCCTTTTCATGTAACCGAGTGTTCCCAACCTTGTTCCCAAGGGACATGTCATACGTTTCACAACCCAACCTACAGCCTTTTCCCCACCAAAAAAGAAAGCATGCACTTTATTTTATGTGTGCATGCATGCATTTTATTTTGTGGCTTGTGTAGAACAGGTGTGATTTCACTTTCTGCTCACTGCGTGCAGATTAAATCGAAGCATGCATACTTTTAAGTACCCAACGTCTGTGGATGGTCAAATTATTTTTAATCTTTAATGAAGTAATGCAGACATTGCAAGACCTTCAAGAAGGAGTAATCAGCATTAAATCATTGCACATTTGATCATTTTATCAATTTACAATGTTTTATCAGGAAAGAACATGGACATTTCTTTTTGACTGAACCTGCTGTTTTTTGTGGGGGGGGGGGGGGGGTCCAGTTGCCAAAAGTTATTTTTGCACGCAGCTAGAGAAAGGTTCATATTTTAGTTTAGACTACTTTAAAACAGCTAATAGCTTTCTCTAAAATCAAGTGCATGCCCCTTGATGCCCCTTGGATAACTCTGATCTTTCTTTCTTTTTGTTCGCAGTCTTGTTTTTCGCTATTCATCTGCAATCCCATTTCGCACCTTTAGTGTGTCTCCCAATCACACTCTTTTTTTTTTCTCTCTTTTGAACACCTAACTACCCACACATGCTCTTTCTCCTGCTAGCTCCTCTTCAATATGTTGCGACTTTGATGCTGTAATTCATTGCAGTGCATGTAAATGTGTGTCATAACTGGGACAGCTAGTGCCTCGGGCCTGACATACTGAATAGAGAAGATAGTAAGGCACACTAGGCAATCCCACGTACCACTTGTGTCCAATCATAAAGAAGTCAATCAGATCAAAGCCTCCTCAGCCAATGTAAATCAGAGTTGGATTAAACGATTGCTGCTTAGTTCATTCTTATTGGTCGCCTCGGGTTAGTCATTCTTAAATTTTACAGACTAGTGCTAATCCACTGCAGGCTGATGCTTTCACACTGCAGTGACTGTGAGTTCACTTTTTTACGAAGTGTCAACCAAAATGCAGTGCAGCGTGAGGTCTCTGACTGAGCTGATGTGATTGTGGTGGACGAACCACAAGCTGGTTTGATTGATTTGTGATTGATTGGTAGCTGGTTAATGGTGTTTTTTAACCTGTCTTTCATTTGAATTTGTATGTTCTTTAAAGTGCTTGAAACATTTAAGCATGTTTTAGTGGGGTTTGTGCATGTGCACGTTTAAGCTGAGATAAGGCATAGCTGCGTGGACAGGTATAGAAGTGTGAAAACATGCTGATAAGGAAAAGAAGGACTGTCTAGGAGGAAGGAAAATCTCACTTTGGTAGACTTAAGCGAGGTAATGGAACTTCAAGTGCTAATCCTACCACTGCATGTTGCAGATAATGAGGCTGTGTGTGTGTGTGTGTGTGTGTGTGTGTGTGTGTGTGTGTGTGTGTGTGTGTGTGTGTGTGTGTGTGTGTGTGTGTGTGTGTGTGTGTGTGTGTGTGTGTGTGTGTGAGTGTGAGTGAATGAATGACTGTCTGCCTGTATTTGTCTTTCACTGGGTTACCTGTTAGGTTTTAAAAGATACTTGATGAAGATAAGATGTCTGCTCTGTGAAGCTGCCAAATACTTTATTGACATAGTAGTTTAAAGATGATGTGTGCAATTATTTTGATGTTAAATTCTTTATTCTATTCCAACTCCGACATATTCTGAATATTTAAGTGGGATTTTTATGTGACAGTTCTTTTAAGCTTTACGATTTTTACAATTGATTCCCTCAAATTTGGAACATGGTCATATAATTTTGCAGAGACAAATAGGCCTACAAGTAATTTTTTTTGACTACGCTCTAAAAAAAGATGGTTCTTTAAAGGTTCTTTACATGTAGTAACGGTTATGTTTAGAACCATAGCATCCTGAAGAACCCTTTTATGCTGAAATGGTTCTTTGTGTTAGAGTTTAGGGTTCTTTATTCCCGCCCTTTTGTTTTTCAAATCTGTAACTGTCAAAGCACCTCATGACTGATTTTCTGGAGTTCAGTGATACAACTACACAGACTATCAACACACTCTCAACAGGTAAATGATTTCATTCTTAAATTTAAATACAAATTTAAGTTTAAAATTTTAACTGGTTTCCAAGCAAACATGTTCTTTTCTCTTTGTAGTTTTTTGGTCACATGTAAGTGTGAGCAGCTCTTTTATACTGAGGATACTTCTCTCCTCTTCTTCTCTCTCTGTTTCTATTTTGTTTTACTTTAAGTATTTATTTATGTTCAATGTCAATTGTCATTTATTAATGTATTCTGCTAATAACTGTTGTTAGAGCACTGTCATTTTTGTTACAATTTCGCATGTCATTATAAATAAATAAAAGTACCTCGTCATGCTATTGTTGTTGTTTTATTATGTAAAAACCCTAATAGAGGCTACAAGATAATATAAGACCAGGCAGATAGAGGGGAAAAAACTATATTAATAAATCATATATACAAATAATATTAATAATATTATTAAATATATAAATGTACTAATGTACCAATATTTTATAATCATTAAAAAGACCATTAAGGTCCTATATAGCATTTTCAAAGCATGGTTCTTTTATGGAAGCCTATAAAAAGGGTTCTGCTATTGTTACAAGCTGAAGAACCCTTTTCTGGTACAGTTTAGAACCATTTTTCTTAAGAGTGTGGGCTGCACGGGCACCTCAGATGTGATGAGATCCTCCAGAACTATAGGTGGCAGTGTGGAGAAAATCTTAGTTGAATCAGCAAGGAACAGAAGAGAGAGGTAGTTTTCCAGACTTTACATAGGGGTATATAGGGGTGGCCAAAATTATTAGAACACTAGTATTTTCAGCTAAAAATCAGCTAAAAAATGGTTTTAAGTCAGTTATTTCTATATTTTGCTTTAGTGTGTCAGTAGGAAATATCAGTTTATGTTTCCAAACATTCATTTTGCCGTTAATTGTAATAATCCAGTGAGATTTTTGTGACAACAGCCAGTGCTCCACACAGCGATCTGATCTCATCGTCATCCAGTCTGTCTGGAAAGACATGAAGAATCAAAAAAACTGAGGCAAACTAAATCCAGAAGAACTGTGGCAACGTCTCCAAGACACTTGTAGAAACCCTGTAATGATCTACAGTTGTGTAGAATCTTCAAAACTATAGTACAGTGAAAAGTTTTAGTCACTTTGGTGCTTTCAAAAAATAATGTCATAAATATATTGTATTTATCAATTGACTTCTATTAACTGAATTAATTCAACATTTGCTGTGATTAGCTTTTGCCCTATAGATGCACTTACACATATTTTCTCAGGTAGCTTTGCAGGTAGGTCTCTTGAAGTATCTTGGAGACGTTGCCACAGTTCTTCTGGATGTAGTCTGCTCAGTTTGTTCTGTTTCTTCATGTCATTCCAGACAGACTGGATGATGGTGAGATCAGATCTCTGTGTGGAGCACTTGTAACAGGCTATTTTATGATTGGAAAAACCTGTAGCATCTATTTTAAAATGCACCTATTAACATAAAACCTTACCTGCACCATTGCATTTTACATTTTTCTTACAATTTAGGATACACTTGAGGTTTGAGTTTGTTTTTGAAGTATTTCTCTCATTTTATTTTTGGTTTAAAATTGTTTATTATAGAGATGGAGAAGGTGTCCCCCTCTCTCTGTCTGTCTCTCCGTCACACCCCTGACAGTTTATATCGTACCAATTTGCGTATGTGATTGCAGAGGCAGAAGTGACGGAGAGCCTGAAGAAAGGAGGCGAGAAGTAATAAGTGAGAGAGAATAAGGGACGCAGTGTGTGTTGGGGCTGAGGGGGTGGAACGGTCACCAGCGGTCCCGACTGTAGCGGGGCTGTCGTTCAAGCTTAGCGTGATGTGTGTCCACCCCGCAGGAGCATCAACACTGGCTCCTTATCTCTGTCAGGATGCTAATCACAGCTCTGGAGGTTCAGAGGAAGAATGCGGACATGCCTCAACGTGCCAGAGGGGCTTACAGTACAATAGTTACTACTTAACAATTGCAGACCCCCCCACCAGTATACAAGAGGCTAACATTTGTCGTCCAGGGACAGTAACACTCAATAATTAGTGATGCTTACTAAGATGAGCATCAGAAGTACTATTGCTCATACTTAGTTGGAGATTAAACAACCTATTAACACTTTAGAATTAAATTTTGGTGTGTAACAGACATTTTTGATTTTGTTTTGTTTTGTTTTTTAGAGGAGAGGAGTACTGTTACTTTAATAACTGAAATGACTTGAGATTTTTACCTGACGGACAGGTGAAAATATCTAGACTTACATTGAATGAGGGATGTGGGATTTGAGTCATATATAGACTGGTACATCTGCTTTATGAAATAATGTATACATTAATAAAATTGTTTAGTTTTTTCATTAATCTGTTTTGGTGGATCATCCTTCATTACATTATTTTTCTTCTATTTTATATTTTCAGTAACTAACAACAGAAAATTTATATGCAGTATCATTCAAAAGTTTGGAATAATTACAGTAATATTGCAAAATGTTATTAAAATGTCATTATTAATTTCATTTTTAATCATTATTAATAACTGATCTCCAGTAATAATTAGAATGAAAAAAGAATGCTGAAAATTCATTTTATTCAAATATTCATAATTCAGTCATATATTTTAAAATATATTTAAATCTACAAGTTAAATATTATACATTTAAAGTTAATAATATTAAACGAAATTACTGTTTTTACTGTATTTTAAATCAAATTAATGTAGCCTTGATGAGCATAAAACATTTAAAAGGCAAAAAACTTATTTATTTGTCTGGTAGTGTATTTTGGGGTAAATTGGATTGTGACGTGGCTGTTACATACCAAGAATTGCACTTGTGAGTTTGCTAAAGCAATGCCTAAATAGCTGTTAGTTAACCATATACTATAAAACACACCAGCGGGACACAAAAGTTGTTACAGAGGAAGAGCAAGTTGCTGCATTTTAATGAAAGATTATGTAGGCAAATATTTTATTTTCTTTGGAATAACATGCACAGATGAATCATTCACAATCAGACTAGGAACAAAGTAAACAATGTCGAGTTTGACTTCAAGTTGACTTTAAGTGAAAGACATTCACTGTGTCTGTGGACAATTGTGTGTGTGATCTATGTTTTAATATAGACCAGCGCTGAGATTAGCTGTGGGCAGAATTTGATCATGCATGTTTGTGCTTGTCAGTATGGTTGTGTGTGGGTGTGTTGTGAATGTGCGTGTTTCTCCACACATCCTCATGCGGCGCTGCTGTTGTCCAAGGACAAATCAAACCTCTTGATTGCGAAGCCACGATGGCCTTAACTCACACAGAGGACACGAGTAAATCTCTGTCATCTGTCCAACGTCGATCTTTTGGTGTCCTCCAAACTTCTGGATGAAGGAGCTGGAGCCAGCCAGTCATCTCATGAACCGCTGCTTTCAAGCAAAGTAAACAAGCTCGAAAGAAAATTGCTTTGTCTGTTTTCATCTTTCTCTTTGATTTTTCATTATGTACGAACTCCCCAGGCTGACAAAGCAAACTGAAATGTAAAATTTTCGTCAGATTCATGTAATTTAGTGCCTCAGCACAGAAAATTGTGGAAAATACTGTAATTTTGACAGTGTTGTGGATGCTGAGTTACATCTCAGCGTTAACTGACCACCCCTTGTTTTAAACTCAGAACAGCATAATTGTTAGATCAATGCCTGTCTGTCTTAGTGAGGGAAGCGAGGAGACGGGAGAATGAGCAGGTCAAGGTTGAGTATATGCATCTGACCTGCATGAATATTTATACAAATTAATTCACATATTCAGCAAATATTAACAAGAGTTTAAACAGCTGTTACAGAGATTGTGGGAGACATATAGAGTGAAACCAGAGATGGGATGGATTAACCAGGGACGTGCCGTTACAGGCTGATGCTCAACAACACATTGATAGTCTTGACAGACCACAGACATTTGACACTTACAGTGATAGTTAAACCAAAAATGAAAAATGTCATGTTATTCCAAAACACAATTACGCTCTTTGTAGCTTGAGTGACATTATTGCGGTGACTTTTGTGCAGTGAAGTTATTAATGTGGCAACTGGTCACTGTAGTTTCATTCAGAAGATATAAATGAACTTTCAGAATCTAAAACAGATTGTATTCATTTCTGATGAAAATTAGTACCTTTTAACATACCATGTGGTGTCCCAACAAAATTAGTTTCCACTGACTTTCATTGTATGAACAAAAGAGACATTTAAGGGTGAGTGAATGACAGAATTTTCATTTTGTTTGAAATATTCCATTAAAGGCACCTATTATGCCCCTTTTAGCAAGATGTAAAATAAGTCTCAAGTGTCCCCAGAATTTGTCTGCGAAATTTCAGCTCAAAATACCCCACAGATCATTTAATGTATCATTTTGAAAATGCCTATTTTGAGTGGAAGTAAAAATAGGCTGTTTTCTGAACGCGCACATTCGAAGCACGTAAAGCAACTGTCACAAAGCATGTGAGTATTAAACTATTTCAGTTCTCTTTAATGTCGTATTGCGCTTAAACTGTCAAATACACACAAGTTTATGTTAAAAACACTCATAAGTTACAAAACCGCAAGCGGATATGCTTGGGGAAGATATTGCATGTTTATATTAGATCTGTAGATTAAGTGACAGCTGCACAATATACGGTACCTATACTGCTGTCTGTTAATATGACTCAACCAATAAAATAAAAACAGAAAATTACTCACTGCTCTGAACTTCTATAGCTGTAATAAGACATTTCTTACTTAAATGCTTTTTAACACTCAAGCATGAAGATCAAGATGGAGGATAGTGTGCAGTTCGTTCAGGACAGGGTCTCTGCTAATACGGCAGTATCTGTCAACAGTCGTGGTTGGGGCCTGTGCAAAGTTACCTCACATTGTACAGTTACTGCGAACAGCTTGTTCTGAGACACTGCTTATGACTTAGGGAGATTTTAAAAAAGGAGTGGGTGGATTTTTATCATTATAGGTTGGTTGTGTACACACACTGCCAACACACATTTATGTTCAAGTGAAAAAGTGAATTTTGCTGTTGACACCGACAAACAGCGCTGTTGCGCTATGGGTGTCCCAAGTTCGAATCCCGACTCGAGGACCTTTCCCAATCCCACCGCTATCTCTCTCCCACTTCACTTCCTGTCAGTTCTGATCTGTCCTATCCCAATAAAAATGCCAAAAATAAATCTTAAAAAAAAAGTGAATTTTGCATTGGTACCTTTTAAGATTATCTGTTCACTCATTGGGAAAGGAAAATCTTACAGTTGTTTCTCCAAAAACAATGAGACTAAACTGAGAGCAAATGGTGGCTTTTACTTGAGACACATATGTTTCTGCTCTGGAGTTTTAGAGGACATCTCAACAGTGTCTTTAAATGTGCAAAGACAGCAAAGGTAAGAGATCTCAAGAGAAGCCAGAAATATTTATGGTCCATTTGACCAAATGATCTGAGCTATCCTAGCCACATTTAATGTGTGGTGTACTCTTACTGTATCAATTGTCCCTAATGTGTCTTTTTATTTCTCCAAAGAAATTTTAAGAGAAATATCTAAAAAGAATTTTCATTTTCATAAATATCAATTCCAACCCAATTTCAATACATTAATAACATGAAAGTTTTGTGAAGACATTCATGTGTCTTTGTGCACAAAATTAATTTCCGGCATTTAAACTTATGCCTTTAGATCTAAAGGTTGTTTACTTTGCCAGTTTTAATTTTGCACCTTTTTTATATGTTTGCGTCTAATTAAATATGTCATATTGGTTGATTTGGATAAATGCATCTGCCAAATGATTAATTTTAAATGTAAAGATGTACCCATTTTACGTGTCAAACTGAATTATCTAACAAAATAATCATTTATAATCCCAAAACCTGATTATTTCATGTTTAACAAATATAAGTCACAATGTCCGTCTTGATTTATAGGCTTATAATGTAATGTAATTAGAAGCTCAGAAAGCCCACCAGAGCTCCATGACGGCCGCTCATTTGTCTTTGTCACAGCACAGGGTTGTTGTGGTGTGTAAACACTGATGATGTTCTGTCATTATGTTTGGATGGTTTGAATGGTTTTGTCACATCATGTAAACAAATTACTGCTGGGGATGAGAGATTACAGTCACTAAATTACTTGAGCATGAATTGATACTGTGAAAGGACGACAAAGAAAAGAGAAGAATAGCTGCATATTCATTAACAGGATGAGAGTAGTCACATCTATTGTTGTTCTTTGTTTTATTGGTTGCTTTACGGATTTATTTGTTTTATTTATTTATTTATCTGTTTAACAATGGAAGCTATTTTTGGTGTGACTGCGTGTCAATATTATGTATATCACAGTTTCTGTGGTTACTTTCTCATAATAGTGATTTTATAGCTCACAATGTGACTTTATATTTCACAACTTTTTCCCAATTTTGTTTTCTTGTAATTGCCCCTTTCTCATAATTGTGATTTTATTTCTTTTACAATAGGATTTTATATCCACTATTTTTTGTTTGTTTGTTTCTCACAATTGCAATTTTATTTAATATAACCACAAATTATTTCTCATAATTGCAATTTAATATCTCACAATCAGACTTAAATTTTATCTCAAAATTGCATTTTAGTTTTTTTTACTCTGAGATGAAAACAGGTTTCCATAGAAAATAGACTTCAAGTAAAGTTTTTAGTTCAAACCTCAGAGCCTACTAGAGCAGATACTGTCACTTTTATCTAGCAGTTTGAGAAAACCCACTCAAGCTTCATCCATCCTCTGGTGAACTTATAAAAGCACTCTCCATTTCTAACCCTCAGGGTGAATAAGAATATTCAGAATGAAAGAAATGGAAAAAGAAAGTGCTCTGACAAAAGAGCAGATGATAAGGTAAGCCCTGCTGCCCTGCAGGTGAAGAACTGAGCCATAAATGGCCTAAAAAGAACATTGTGACATAAAATTCAGCGTTCTCTTAATATAATGTAGTAGTTTTTTTTTTTTTTTTTTTTTTTTTTTTCTTTTCACAATGTGCACTTGTAGTAATTCTTCTGCTGTATTTTAGAACTGGGTTATGATGATATTTCTGCAATATAATGCCATTAAGTGCATGATCCTGAGCACTGCGTCTTTTGAAAAGCCACTGTTGCTGTGTAAGTAAGGAGTAAAAAGGTTTTCTGACTGCTTTTAAGCACTTGGCTGTTCTGAATGTTTGCTATGGTGTTGCTAGTTTCTAAGGTGTTCTAGGTGGTTTCTTACTTCTCAAATCTGTTTGATTACTCAGGTCTCTAAATATAGAGTTTTTATAATCTGCTGTGTGAAATCCATTTGTCTTATTAGTTTGAGAAGTAATAGCATACCTCTCTGCACAATTTTAGGTATTATTTTTTATAGCACAGACTATGGAATGTTACATATTGATCTTTAATGCTTAGCTGGGTTTCTGCAGGTATTAAAAATGTCTTAAGTCTTAATTAGCACAAATTAAATCCCTTTAAATGGTCTTAAATTTGAGTAGAATGACTTAAATTCATGAAGTCATGGCATTAAATGTTGCATGCACTGCAAAAAAAAAATAATAATAATCTTTTTCAGTAGTTTTGTTTTGTTTTTGAATACAAATATTGAAATATCCTTAAACCAAGATGCAAAATAAAGATATTAAGTCTTGTTCCTGAGAAATTGAACAAAATTAACATCTGTCGATTTTCTGAGCCCATCGGCAGATATTTGTTGTTTTAATCATGAACTCACTTTTTTTTTTTCTTTTTTTCTTTTTTGTCAATTTATGTTGTCATTTTGCTTCTCAAGTAAATACATCTTGATTTAAGAACCTTTAGACATTTGTACTAAAATACTGAGGAACAACATTTTTGCAGGTGCCATAAAAGTTATGGTTATTTCCTTATTCTAGTGGTTGGGAACAGAGGTATTTAAGCCTTAAGCTATTCTTTTGTAAAATTAATGAATAAGTATTGGAGATCTGTTGAAAATTGTAGGAATATTTTTAAACTTTCAAGTGTTGCTAATACAACTCATTGTGTGCTCCCTAGACATTTATAACAAGAAAAGATATCGACGTATTGTGTTCCCTTCAATGTATTCCTACAATTTTCTTTACTACTTGGTCTTAAAAAATTATTAAAGAGGTGTTACATTTACCATCATAAAACCTGCATGAACCTTGCTGATGATTAGGGCTTTTGAATAATGCAAGCACCACAAATTACAGTATAGCTCCTGCTTTGAAATCTGATTTCATGAACCACATTCCAAGCTATTGTAAAACAGACAGTATTTTCATTGTTATGCAGTATGTGACTTCACATGTTATTTCTATATTAATGCGACACATTCTAAATATAAAGTTAATTAGCTATATTGCTATAGGAGAAAACAAAAATACATGCATATAGTGCAAAGTGGCTCGGATGCAGCATTTAAATGTAATCAGAGCCTCAAACCTAATCTTGAACTTTTCATTTGCTCCCTTGCGAACAGTGATATTTAATTCCGGCAATGCAAATCTTGATATTTATGTCCTGTTTATATTATTTCTGCACAACAAAAGTTATGCCTGTTTTTCTTGCACTTCCCCCATCATTGCTACATATCATCCATCCCCAAACTCACGCCACACGTTACCTTTAATATTGGTAACTAAAAATAATTTACACTTTGCATCATGCCTAACAATTGCACTTCAATGCACGACCTTTTGCCATTTATTTACTAATTATTTCACATTTAACAGCAAACGGTCACAATGACCATCTCGATTTATAGCCATATAATAGAATGTAATTAGAAACTTGATTATAAAAGCTCCATTATATCTGCAACCCTTTGCAAACTGTAAATTAACAAACGTAATGCCTGTTTTCCAGACAGGTTTTTCATGCACTATCATTGCTCAGACAAAATATTTTAGCATTATGCATCATGCCCGCTGTAATGCTTTTGCATACTCAGGACAGAGTATGTTAGAGCAGGTTTGTGTCATGGCCTGATCTCATTCCCCATATCCTCCACTTTCCTGTCTACCTCTACTATCCTTTCAATTATAAGCAAAAGCCCATAAATGACAATGAGAAAAAGGTTTTATAATAAAGGAAAGGCAGCTGAGCTCCTCCCGCTGGTTCTAATTAACAGAACAGAGATAAGAGACACCGCCTCTCTTTCAGCCCACTGGCTAAATTGTAAAAAGCTTCTGGGCAGCAATAAATTTGCTCAATTGAAGTCATTTGGGAAAGAAAAGGAACCTTACACAGAGCAAAGGACAGTCTTCACCTGCCGTTTAGCTCTAATCTGTTTCGTATGTCCACTCCATGAAATGTTCACAATCACTTCAGTGGTAAAAACGTAGAAACTTTCTCAAAACGATAATGGAATGTCATTCCAGTGGAAAGTTACTGCTGCAAATCTCACAAAGGAACATTTTCTCACAGGGTAGAAGATATGGCAGGACCATCGCTCATTTATCAGACTACCGCAGGCCTCTATCTCGTCTCTAAGTAAAGAAGAACCAGGCTGTTGAAACATATGTAATGCTTTCAGTATCCTATCTGAGCTGCTAGATAGGGTCGCACTATCTTTCCCCTGGAAATACTGAATTGTTGTATGTTCTTGCCAAGGTGAAGGATGAGATGGAGAGAGTCTGTTGCTCCTGCTGTGTATTTCTGACTCAACCAGACCTTGACTTTTTTGAGGTGGTTTGAGGATTTTTGCAAGCGGAGGTTTGTACGGTAAAATTTGTATCTATAAATATCTGCACTGTGTATTTAAAAATTCTTGTTATTTTGCATTTCACTGCTGCTGTACTTTAGACTTGCCTCAGTATGAATATCATTGGTGTTTATCACAAATTGCTTGTGATGTTTCTCATTAGTAAGTGGATAAAATGCTAAATGAACAGTACATGTAAAATGCAAAGCTACAAAGAATTAACAAAAATGTGGACAGTTCAATGCTGTGATTTGGATGTAGACTCGTTAGCAAGTTGATAAAAGCCTAACCTAAATACAACAACACATCTTTGTGCTATGGCCAATACATGTGGCAACTAGTGATATGGCCAATGCTCACTTAGTATGTACACTTACCTGACTAGTTTTCAAATGTGCACTCTATCCTGTCACGAGAGAGAGCAAAAGAGCAAAAAACAATAAATAATAAACACCAAACTGCTCTGCACATCTCCCCAAGCACAATCTCATCTGTGTTTTCGTGTTGTTTTCATCTTTCTCACCATTCTGTGCAAATCAGTATAAAACATCTGCAAGCTCTTCCTCCTCGATACTTGTTGACATGTCAAGAATGAATTCTCCTGTCTCTGTGTGCACGGGTTTCTGTATGAGAATGAATTCTGGGTTTGTAGCTTCAGTCAGGGTGGTGTTGTATTGTATGGCATGTGCTCAGTCGAGGCTCAAAGACAAGACACTGCGAGTCTGAGAGTGACAAACAACAACTGAAGTCAGCTGCAGTAAAAGGCCTGGCAAAGCATCACAAAAGAGGAAACCCAGTCTCTGGTGATGTCCATGAGTTCCAGACTTAAGGAAGTCATGTCTAAAGAATTCTCAACAAAATATTAAAAATGAACATTTTATTTATGATTTATTTATTTATTTAAATTACATTTAAGCCCCTGGAAATGGGTGGACTGTGTATAAAAATGGTTGTAATTCCTAAGCTTTTTATGTTATATTTTTGTTCAACCCCTTGAATTGAAGCTTAAAGTCTGCACTTCAATTTCATTTTAATTCTATTCTGGTGGCATACAGAGCCGAAATTATGAAAATTGTGTCAGTGTCCAAATATATATGGACCTAACTGTATACTGAATGAAATATAGTTTTCTTTTCTTTGAAAACATACCTCTATTGACAAACTCATAACAGAGCATGCAATCAGGTATGCAGATATTGTCCTGACTTTACATGCAAGTCATGCAAGTGGCCATGGAGCATCTGTCACTTTTTCGATACATGCTCCTGGCCTTATTGTGCACAATTATTACAGACGTCCCCAACAGCAATTTCAAAGTCCTTCTGTTTCATATCTTTACTTTTATTAATTGTTGATTGTAAATTTGCTCTACAGACTCTGTAATGTTGTCCAGATGGCCGTCAATTAGATTTGAGTCCTTGTAAATTCCCTCTTCATTTCTGTGTGAAGCCATGGGGGTGGATCAAATAATGGTGGAGTTGTGTTTCCTGTTGTGTTCCCTGTTTTTCATCTTTCTTGTTTTCAATCTTCCTTGAAGCTGGCATTAAATAAGATTGGCCGCAAGAAAAATGCTTAGGTTATATATTGATGGTTTATTTATATGTGATTATTGTGAGAACTAAGCCTAATATTTCATTAATAATATATATAACATGCATTGTTTTATGCATTTGGCAGGTGTCTTTTTCAACTTTCATTTCTGTTTAGAGAAGCTTTCACTTTTGAATGTGTTTCAAACATTCTCTAAAAATAATGTACAAAGTTTAGTTCAGTAACTGTAAATGTAATAGCACATAATTTACTGTGGGGAAATATAGCTATAGTGTGATTGGATGTGTAATCTTTGACATCATCAAAAGGATATGGGGAGCATTTTTTTCCTTCCTTGAGGTGGATGGCCCTATTTATTTTTGCATCTTCTCTATGTACAATCATATGGTTAGTTGCTTTTTATTATTTGCATTTAGCATTGCCTTCCCCTGCTGTTTGATCAGAACCCGTCTGTGCGTGAGCGAACTGAAATTTCATCATATTATATTCATTTCTGGCAATAAAGCCATCGCAATGTCCTGTTATAAAACGAGTGAAAACCAGACACCGTAGTTGTATTATTTACTGTTTGTTCCATCATGCTTAGTGAGGCGGATGAAACTGAAAAGCGTAAATCATGGGCATCTGTGTCAACCAAAATATCTCGTCAGAAATAAACGCTTCCCTCCTTTGAGGTTTGCAAGAGGAAATGAGAGTTCGAGTAGAGAGAGGATGGAGAGATTTCTATGACGGTGGTTGTGGTGGAAACATGAGCACACACAATATGTTTACAATGTTTTCTTGCTAATTATTTCTAGGACACGGTTCAGCCTCCAGAGAACCCGTTGCATATGAGAACATCTGCTCTTTCTCTGTACAGGTTGTGAAGTTAATTGTAGTAAAGTTTAAGGGCCCGTTCACAAGAACTAGAACTATAAAGATAACTATAACGATAATTACAGTAGCATCCACACCAACAAACGATAACGTTCTGTTTGTTATGAATGGATTCTGATTGGCTGTCAGTGTTTTTATCATTCATCAGCTGGAAAAAAAAATATTCTGAAAGTCATTCATGTTTCTCTCTGACATAAGAGTAGTCTTTTTTTCTGCAAGATTAGTTTTTAAGTCACTTACATAAAAAACATAGATTGGTCTGATTTGAATCCAATTATTGATTAGACTAATTATCACTTGGTTAACTGCTAGTTAGTTAAACTAGTTCTTAAAGGAACACTCCACTTTTTTTGGAAATAGGCTCATTCTCCAACTCCCTCAGAGTTAATAAGTTGAGTTTTACTGTTTTTGAATCCATTCAGCCGATCTCCGGGTCTGGCGATAGCACTTTTAGCATAGCTTAGCATAGATCATTGAATCCGATTAGACCAGTAGCATCGCGTTCAAAAATGACCAAAGAGTTTCGATAGTTTTCCTATTTAAAACTTGACTCTTCTGTAGTTATATCGTGTACTAAGACCGGCGGAAAATGAAAAGTTGCGATTTTCTAGTCCGATTTGGCTAGGAACTATACTCCCAGTCCGGCGTAATAATCAAGGAACTTCGCAGCCGTAACATGGCCGCAGCAGGCGCAGTGATATTACGCAGCGCCTGAAAGTAGTCCCCAGCTATATTATAACTAGTTGCCTAGCTGGGGACTACTTTCAGGCGCTGCGTAATATCACTGCGACTGCCGCGGCCATGTTACGGCAGCAAAGTTCCTTAATTATTACGCCGGAATGAGAGTATAGTTCTTAATCATATCAGCCTAGAAAATCGCAACTTTTCATTTTCCGCCGGTCTTAGTACACGATATAACTACAGAAGAGTCAAGTTTTAAATAGGAAAACTATCGAAACTCTTTGGTCATTTTTGAACGCGATGCTACTGGTCTAATCGGATTCAATGATCTATGCTAAGCTATGCTAAAAGTGCTATCGCCAGACCCGGAGATCGGCTGAATGGATTCAAAAACGGTAAAACTCAACTTATTAACTCTGGGGGAGTTGGAGAATGAGCCTATTTCCAAAAAAAGTGGAGTGTTCCTTTAAGAAGTAGCGGCTGTGCAAATGTGGCACAAATGATGCAGGATGAGTGTTCCATTTCATATAGCAATAGTAATACGTATTTGTCTTGCCATTATAGTGGAAGAAAGTAGACATTTTATTGCATGGAATCTTAATTACCATATATTTTTGTTACAGTCCGCCTGGCATTATCAGTTTTGCAATGACATCTAGATAAAGCACAGTCTGTTTCCTGCTTCCAGTGGAACAAAATCTGATTGGCGTTTTATCACAGTCATCATGATTATATCATAACCTACGCCAATCTATTACATTATCTCCGCCTAAACATATTTCTATCAGTGCGAGTCAGTCCTGAAGGTCACTTCCTGTAGTTCTCATGCCCTGCTGTTTGGCCTCCCGGCTGACGGCTAGACTTCTGTAATCCTGTGTTTCTCCCTGTGGGATTACGGCCTTATTGAAATCCCTATCAGATTTTTGCTTCTTTTCAATCCTTTTCTATTCCTTCTGCAGAAATTCTCTGTGCATCTCAATGACATATCAGCATTGTGTTCAACTTGTCTGTTTTTTTTCCCCTCGTCTCTTTCTCTCTCCAATAATCCATTCTCCCCAGGCAAAGGTCAGGGTGCGTTCAGTTGTGGCGGCCTGGCATCGCTGAGAAATGCTAAACAGATGAGCACAGGGAGGGGCAGAGTTTCATTCCTCGACTCTGAAATCTTCCAGCAATTGTTAAAAGTTTGTGTGGCATCGCTGGAATGCTTTCACATTAGTAATTTTATTATAATTGCACACACACACACACACACACACACACACACACACATGCATATATATACACATATACACACACACATATATATATTTCCACACACATTTTATTGTTACAGTATTGAATTATGCAAGTGTTCGTTTTTAGCTGCAATAATAAAATAAATATCGCTAGATTCTGGTGGGACTGTTCTGTTCTAGCCCAGTAATTAAAAAAAAAAGCAACTTGAGCAACTTCACTCAACATATTGGAATGTCTGTCCGTTATGAGAGCTGAATGAGTCGTCAGAATCCTTCTCAAAAGAAAGGATCCTTCTAAAGCGGCTCGTGTCTCTGCCAAAGCTAATTGGTCTTTATTTCACGAGGGCAGAATGAGGGATAAACCTGTGTCTCTCTGCCAACAGCATTCTGACAGCTGGGAGGATAATTAACATTTTCAGCAGTCATTATCCAACCTTAATGCGTGTGGTTTCTCATTATTACAAGAAGCATTTGGCATATTTGTTTAGTTTTTATGATTAATACTATAATACATATATAGTATATATAGGGGAACCAGGGCTAGTTGTCACATTTTTTATTCCAATGCATGTTTCTTGGGGTTTGTTTATTTTTTATCTTTATGGAAACAAACATTAAAGGAGTCGTGGACTGAGAAATCTAAATTCCCTTGATCTTTTGACATATAAGAGGTCATCCTATAAAAATGTACTATAAAAATATCCTAAGTTTCAGAACTCAAAACTTTCTTGTAAGTATAATAACAGCTCATGGAATGTGCCACTTTATTATGTAATAGTGACCGCCTCTGCAGAAAAAGATCAACGCCTGCTTCTACATCACTGCCTGTTTAGCCCCACCCATCGATTTGCACATGCGGTGTAAATAACAAGAGAGGCAAACACAGGTCTATGCAGAAACCAAACTATAAAGATGGCTCAGAAGACAAAAAGATGCTGTACAGTGCCAAGTTGTGGGGAAAAAACAGTCTTTGCATTTCCCAACATTAGGAAAGAGTGGATAAACTTTATTTGTACTGAAGTTTCAGACCACGTGAATAAGAACTTGGTCCTTTGTTTACTTCATTTTACTGTGGATTTGTTTACAAACAAGGCACAATTTGACACAGGATTTTCAGAAAGATTGAAACCAAAAGACGATGCTGTGCCGATATTGGATTCGACATTAATGTTGCACCACACAAGTGTGAGTAACTGACCCCTTTAGTATCTTGGTTACAAAAGGTTATTCTACCATTATTTCTCAGGTAAAAAGATTATTCTTCATTGTACTGTAGGTTTGTAAATTACAGTGTTAACTGGTGTTAAAATATACTGTAATTTTATATATATATATATATATATATATATGTGTGTGTGTGTGTGTGTGTGTGTGTGTGTGTGTGTGTGTGTGTGTGTGTGTGTGTGTGTGTGTGTGTGTGTGACCCTGGACCACAAAACCAGTCTTAAGTCGCTGGGGTATATTTGTAGCAATAGCCAAAAATACATTGTATGGGTCAAAATGATCAATTTTTCTTTTATGCCAAAAAAAATCATTAGGATATTAAGTAAAGATCATGTTCCATGAAGATATTTTGTAAATTTCCTACCGTAAACATATCAAAACTTAATTTTTGATTAGTAATATGCATAGCTAAGAACTTCATTTGGACAACTTTAAAAGTGATTTTCTCAATATTTAGATTTGTTTGCACCCTCAGATTCCAGATTTTCAAATAGTTGTCTCTTGGCCAAATATTGTCCGATCCTAACAAACCATACATCAATGGAAAGCTTATTTGATGTATAAATCTCAGTTTCGAAAAATTGACCTTTAAGACTGGTTTTGTGGTCCAGGGACATGTGTGTGTATATATATATATATTATATGGGCTTTTTGAAAGTGTTAGCTAAGATTAACTTTGATATGGAAGAATAGTAAGAGTAGTGTCTTAAAAATTAAAAATAAAGTTTTATATGAACTTATTGATCTCAGACCAAGATGCTGCATCCTCAAATGACACACTTGTATGTTATGGGACAGCAGTTTTAGTATACCTCCTCTTCCATGATTTATCAGTCTGACCTCCATATGTCACAGCTCATGGCCTGGTTTGGAGATGTTTTACGATGCACGTTTTTCTGCCTGTAGAGCCGGCACAGTTATTACCTCTGCTTATTTATGTGTTCTTATGCATTTCATTAACCCAATGACAGTTTGATATAGACTGTATTTACTCAAAGGAGGGAAGCTATTACTGTTTTCCTTCAGGCTGCACATGTGCGAGGCACACCAGTAAGAGCTAATCTGTGGATCTACATGTGTAATTGTTTTTCAAGTGAGATGGGAAGTCTGTGTGTGTGATTTGAAGCCATTCATTAGCCCGGCTAGCTCATTTGCTGCAGGCCCTGATGGTTATTGCTGTTGTAGAGATTATGAAGCAACAGGAGCAAGTAAGATGAACAGACTGTTAAAATGCCCCCATCTCACCACATGTGCCTTAATGATCAGCTCACCATATGTTATTCAATGGTAGGATATTCGTTTTAAAACACCCAGTCACACAGAATGACTTAACAACGGACCGTTCAACCTAAAATGACCAAAAACGGAGGATGTTCTGGAACGTTCCAGGCCTGTAGACAGTGCTCATGCTAATTCGGAATGGCAGGGGAGTGTAGAGGGAACATCTGTTGCGTTTAATAAGGTCACGCTGAGCTCTCTAAAGCTGCAACTAAGGCCCCTTGACCTCAGCAAATGGATACGCCGCTGCTTCAGATACGCAACTGTGCAATTTACAGCATGAAGTTTGCATGTGGTCCTCTGACGGTTAATTATGGTGTAAATTGGGTTTTTTCAGCCCAGTCAGGTTTGCTCAACAAGCTCAGGATTATAACATATGTTTTTAACCTATCATTTCATTGTTTCTGAAGAAAATGTGTTTGCTTAGTAGTTTTGGGTGGTTGCTTATAAACCCAAGTCAAAAGAGACTGTCTTCAAGTTTCTATGATATTCTGGTCTTTAGGTTTGGGTCCCTCTGAAGGATATTGTCATCAGTTTTAAACTTTTTCTACTAACTTTATATATATATATATATATATATATATATATAGCATGATAAAGCAAATAAAGAGTTTTATTGAGAAAATGATTATTAAAGAACCTTAGCGTTATGTAAGCTTACAGGTGCATCTCAATAAATTAGAATTCTGCTGGAAAATGAAATCAGCATCAATAAATTAGAATGTCGGGGAAAAGTTCATTTATTTCAGTAATTCAACTCAAATTGTGAAACTTGTGTATTAAATAAATTCAATGCACACAGACTGAAGTAGTTTAAGTCTTTGGTTATTTTAATTGTGAGGATTTTGGCTCACATTTAACAAAAACCCACCAATTCACTATCCCAACAAATTAGAATACTTCATAAGACCAATAAAAAAAACAGTGAATTGTTGGCCTTCTGGAAAGTATGTTCATTTACTGTATATGTACTCAATACTTGGTAGGGGCTCCTTTTGCTTTAATTACTGCCTCAATTCGGCGTGACATGGAGGTGATCAGTTTGTGGCACTGCTGAGGTGGTATGGAAGCCCAGGTTTCTTTGACAGTGGCCTTCAGCTCATCTGCATTTTTTTAGTCTGTTGTTTCTCATTTTCCTCTTGACAATACTCCATAGATTCTCTATGGGGTTCAGGTCTGGTGAGTTTTCTGGCCAGTCAAGCTCACCAACACCATGGTCATTTAACCAACTTTTGGTTAACCTGGGCTATGAGCTTCTCCACCCTTCCTCCAGACTCTAGGACCTTGGTTTCCAAATTAAATACAAAACTTGCTCTCATCTGAAAAGAGGACTTTGGACCACTGGGCAACAGTCCAGTTCTTCTTCTCCTTAGCCCAGGTAAGACGTTGTCTGTGGTTCAGGAGTGGCTTAACAAGAGGAATACGTCAACTGTAGCCAAATTCCTCGACACGTCTGTGTGTGGTGGCTCTTGATGCCTTGACCCCAGCCTCAGTCCATTCCTTGTGAAGTTCACCCAAATTCTTGAATCGATTTTGCTTGACAATCCTCATAAGGTTGCGGTTCTCTTGGTTGGTTGTGCATCTTTTTCTTCCACACTTTTTCCTTCCACTCAACTTTCTGTTAACATGCTTGGATACAGCACTCTGTGAACAGCCAGCTTCTTTGGCAATGAATGTTTGTGGCTTGTGAAGGGTGAAGGGTGAAGGGTGTCAATGATTGTCTTCTGGACAACTGTCAGATCAGCAGTCTTCCCCATGATTGTGTAGCCTAGTTAACCAAACTGAGCCTGCGTCCCAATGTGCATACTATCCATCCTAAATTCTATGTGATATAAGTAATTTTCAATACTATTTAAGGCAGATAGGGTGGATAGTATGTACATTGGGACGCAGGGAGAGAGACCATTTTGAAGGCTCAGGAATCCTTTGCAGGTGTTTTGAGTTGATTAGCTGATTGGCATGTCACCATATTCTAATTTGTTTAGATAGTGAATTGGTGGGTTTTTGTTACATGTGAGCTAAAATAATCACAATTAAAAGAACCAAAGACTTAAACTACTTCAGTCTGTGTGCACTGAATTTAATACACGAGTTTCACAATTTGAGTTTAATTACTGAAATAAATGAACTTTTCCACGACATTCTAATTTATAGAGATGCGCCTGTATATAATAAGTGTGTGGGGTTTTTTCTCTCTCTTTCTCAGTTCACTTAGCCTAGTTCACTTACTTTTCTTGTAAGATCTGGCAACAAGTGCACCTTTAAAAAAAATTCATATTTTTACAATGTTAATTTTCCCACCTCACCTAAATATGCAGACAGCTATAAGTAATCAATTTGTATGCTGATTTTGAGAAGTATAAATAAAATTTCACAATATCTCATTACATTTCTGTTCCCTATTCGGTTGCAAATTTACACGCTTTTAAATATTATTTGAGCTGTAAATCTGTCTAAATCATAGTTTTTTAGGTTTTAGGCATTGCTTTAGCATAACAGCAAAGTTTTTAAGTTTGATGTAATTTTACACAGAAAAAAGTTAATAACACATTGTTAATGTCTTTTGGCTATAATATTGAAATAGTGAGTATTTCATCATTTTCAGCATTCAACATTTCAACATAGATTAATTTTCTTCCATTATAAGTGTCTGACTCTAACCAAGATTTTTGCATTTTTAAGGAAAGAAGGGATGAGTTAAAATAAATTTTTATGGTAATTAACTTTATGCCTCAAATGCTGTCGGTTGAGCTTAAGTTCTACAGAACCTAGAATATTCCTGTAAGATGCTATTTGAACTATTTTTAGTTTTGTCAATGTGAAATACATAGTGTATACATTTCATGTGTGCATTTGGTTTTACGCCGCCGTGGTCAGTGTCCCAAAGGTCTGTTGGTCAGGGATCTTTGTCCAGCCAGTGGTCAGATGTCCTGTTCCCAGAGGTCCTTCAATGATCTGTGTCCTGAAAAGCGACTGATGGAGTCTTTGTTTTCAGCTACGCCTGCATATCCACATTTAATCACCAATTAGCAGCTCCTCTGCATCACATTAAGAGAGTTGCTGAAGCATGCAGTTACAGCTGGCTCTTGATTCTCTGCAAAAATGTATTATTTCATCATTATGAGCTAATACAGAGATAACAGACAAGAGATTAGATGTAGTTAGTTGTGTTGGTCTTTGTAAAACTTGATTTTTATTTAAAAATTAGCTACATTTTCTCTTTTGCAGACAGAGAAAATAAAAGCTATCCCAAAGAACTCTGAAGCCAGGAGTTCTTAGGGGGGAATTAAGACATTAACTTCAGGACTTGTCTTAATCTGTACAGTGTAAACCACTTTGATATCCTCTGAACTTGTCTCTTACGTGTGTAATCACCACTGAGGCCTTAATATTGCACTAAAATGTAGTCAGTTACCATTTATGGACAACATTTCAATGTTTTTGAGCCGGACCCACGTGCTTTGGTGTTTCACTTGAGGCTGAATTATATAACTGAGAACCCCTCTATCTCAGAATACATGCATGGCATCCTCTCACAGACTCCTTAAATCTGTGGTTAAGAGGGAATGCAGTAAGGGTTGTGTTGTGAATTAAAACACAGATATACTGAATCTATCTATTTTTGTGGGTTGATGAAACATAATGCTGTTTAAAAATTTAGAGGTATCGTCGTGTATTCTTCAGTGGGGAAGGCAATACCATAATGCATGGTTAGAATTTCAATGGAAAAAGTTCATTCAAGATAACAGATGAAGAAAATTAATTCAGTCCATACAGAAACATATTAAGAAAAAACATTTGTTTTTTAGGTTATTTAGTTAATTTAGTTTTCTTTAGTTAATTAATTTCTGCTTAAAATAATAAACTGTACAGTTTGTGTAAACTGTACATTTAAATTAACTTACATTAACATAACATTAACTTAAGAAGCAAAAATAAGTGAAAGATAAAGTTTAAGTTTATATTTTATGCTGTTGGCAATTTTTTTCTTGTAAGCTTAAATTTAGTTTGATTTAAAAAGCAAGTCCTGATGCAGTTTTTGCTTATCAAGAAAACATTTTTTTTTAAGGATGTTTGGATATTTTTGCAGTGTACGCATAACAAAACTAATGAAAAGAGAAGAAGCAATGGATGTTTGGTGATTTATTGCAAACGCTAACACAAAGGAGCTAAGCATTTCATCAATTCAGTCTGTGGGACTTTGACATTGACCTCCAGGGGTTTTTATTGTTTTATCAGCTAATTTTTCTTTATCTATCCACCAGGACCAGCCTGCAAGTCAGCATCCCCTAAACTGGAGTGTGAGGAGCCCAAGTCCGAGAAACAGCTGGATAAGGCCAGCGAGAGCGGAGCCTCATTGAACGAGCTCTCCACATCCAGCTCCGAGACCCACTCAGAGGCCACGTCCCCCCAGGACGGGGGTCCCATCCTGGTGTCACGCGGTGAAGTTGTGGGGGGATCGCTGGCCCCGTGCGGCGCCCTGCACTCTGTATCTCGACCTCCGAGCACTCTTACTCTGGGCCGACCGCCCAAGAAAGGTTCCTCGGTGCAGTGGATGGAGCTGCCGGATAAGAGGAGGAACAGCGAGCTGTTCCAGTCCCTCACCAGCGGGGTTGGTCCGCGGGAAGGTGGGGGAAGTGGTCTGACCCGGAGGAAGACTCTGGAGAGGCCCAGCGCAGAGGAGGAAATGAAACAGTGTATCCGAGATTTCCGAAAGATAAAGATCCCTCCGGCATTCCCAGAGCGCAAACGGCAGTGGCAGTCAGAACTGCTTCAGAAATACGGCCTTTAAAGGAAACTCAGGATAGGCGACTGGTTTAAACTATCCAACCGATTCACAATCTCGCACAAATAGATTGCCCAACAGACTTTAAAGTCCTCAAAGGCCTTGATTCACACTGAGAAACCAAACAATTGAGTATCAGATAAGAGAAAGAAGGAGCTTGAGCCAATGAAACATGTTCCACTTTGCTCCATTTTTGTTCAGCTTGACAACACCATTCATATCTTTGAACTAGACTTTAAAAACCTACCAAAAAGTGGTGATGGAGCACATTTCGATGAAAAGCCATTCCATCTAGAGTCATCTAAAAAAACCTTTCCATTGTCCAGAAGGTCTGCAAACAGGGCTCATAGTATAAACTACTGAACTGACAGACAGCCTTGGATATCTTTGGTGATGTAGCCAAAGTGGAAGAGAAAGTACATTTGTGTTGTGTCCAAAAGAGAGATGTCACTGTGCTTTAACTTGTTGTTCAGTTTGGTTCTATACAAATGACACAGATTTAATGTAAATGCGGTTGTCTCTACCTGCCTTTGTTTCAAAGATGAATTTAGTGGTAGATGAAATGGTCTGTCTTTTGTAAACATATATTAGGGCTACCAAACTATTTAAAATGTTAATAAAATTACCATATGCTGATTAATTAATCAAATTGCAATTAATCACATATAAATCAGCATTTGTTAAAGAAAGCCCCCATTTTTCAGTCAAGTCTGTCAATCAGTATATATTCAATCAGTCTGTCCTAGGCTGACATATGTGCCATTTCTTGATTTTTAGTTTATGTACACACGTTCCAGATGGGTGTCTTTCGATGTTGCATTATTTCTTATGTCATATCTTTTTTTTTTCAGCATGTCACATTCAAAACTGTTTTATGTGTCTTAAGACACTTTCATGAACGCCTTGAACACACAAAAAAACATGTCCTTTGTGAGCGGCTCTTTAGTCGTTCTGTGCTGCTTGCTCTTGGTTAAGTGTGGTGATTAAATGTGTTCATTTTTAGAATGAATTACAATATATGGATGTTAAATTGACAGCCCTAATATATATAACTCTATACAATATAAATATATACAAATATAGCTGTATATTTGCTGAGAATCATCAAACTAGAATTGGAAGGTATGATGAATGAGTTACACAGGATCTAAAATCTTAACTGGAATATGAGGTTGTTGGAATTTTATATTAGCTATGTATAATGAGCACAGAAATATAATATAATGGATAAATTATCTTCTCATTCCATCCCTTTAAATGACCCAATTGTTGCATTTATATGATGGACTACTCTGAACATCTCTGCACTGGTTCTTCTCTGTGTGAGGTTTCTCTGACTGATGCCTGGAAATTGTCCATTGTCTGGGCCGCTTTTGTTATGAGTTTTGTGCCATTCATTTTCTAAATGTGTGTGTCTATTGCCGGTCCAGAGCTGATAATGGAGATGGCCAGGGGTTGACCTCCAATGATGCATGCCCACATTGGTTCCTTTACAGTTTTTCTCAGTGCAAAACCTTAATGTGAAATCATCTTTAAGAATTGATCTTCTTAACACAGATTAATCTAAGTTTGAGCCTTGCGAGATTTATTTTTTAAATGAAAATAGCCATGGCGTTGAGCCAGTAGCTTAATCCACGTGCTGAAAATGGTTCCAAGATATTGTTTATGGCAGAGCGTCATTCCAGACTCGGGGAATGATCTTTCCATCTGCCGTAGGCTGCGTATCAAATGTCAGTGAGCATTCACTGTGCATTTTCATCTCCATAAAGACTTGTATTTGAGAGATATTAGATGATTGCCTTCTAATTGATGTTCTGTGCACATTTAAAGCACAACGTTCTGTTAATGCCGGTTTGAGACATGATATGGTCTCAATCCAGGACACAGGTTTGAAAAGCACAAGGCACAGTTGACTCTTATCCTAGAATTACAGTGTTTAATGGGTTTAAATCAGGAATTAGTGTTAGTCTACTGTGAAACCTGAATGCTCCAAAAATTTGTGAAGACATTCGTTGTTATATCTGTTGATTTGCCTCAGTGTCCTGTAATAAAGGTGTCATGTTATGATGGGCAGTTTAATGTGCAATTTCCTTATTTCACTTAGTGTTATTTTTAGATTTTTTTTTTTTAATCTCTTGGTAATTTACTAAAATGTTCACCTTCTAGCACTTTTGTTTTATTATTATATTTTTCCATTTATTTAATTATTAATTTATTTTTGCTCAAGAAAAGGTCAATACCAGCCTTTTTCTGCCTTTTTTTTTTTTTTGTTGAGACAACACAGCATGTGCTGTTCATCCTGACAGAACAGTGTTGCCATGCCCTCTTATTAATGGCATTTAAATTAAATCAATGGCATTTAAATTAGTGCATTTAATTTAATTTTTTTCAGAATAGTCACTCATTTTGGCATTCTAGTTCTTGGCAGCTGTCAAACCTCCACCCTCTACATAATGTTTCTCATTTCATCCTGTGTCTCTTCCTTTTCCAGAGCCTCCCTACTTGAATGGTGCTTAAATGCATGATTTTTCCATTCCTGGAAAAGGGAATTATGTATTGATTTAGATAGCCAGTTGTCTTAAGTTTTGTATAAGTAACATTTTATTTCTTTTTATTTAAAAAAGTCATTTTTGAAAATATTTTATTTGCAGGAAGTTATAGTTTAGCTGTGTGTGTTTTTTTGCACTTTTTTGCAGTCCATAAATGAACATAACACAAATTTCGCTTATTTAGGTGAGGAAATTCACTTATTTTGACTACATTTTCTTGGCAACACTGTGATGGTAAGTTGTTGTTAAAATACATCTCTTTTGTAAGTTTTAAACTGTGTCACATTTCAACACAGTCAGAAATGATTAAAAACATCTATAAAATCAGACAATATCAAGTGCAGCCAGGATCCTAAAGGTCCTCTTTCCATATTTAACCTCCAACAAGGCCACACATCCTCTGGTGAGTCTTTTAGGTTCTGATTGTGTTTTTGTTTTTAATCATTTTAAATATGCTTGCTTATATTTCCTGTCACAACTATACAATAACTGTCGGCTTTGTCACCCAAAGTGTAATGAAATAGTTTGCGATGTTTTCTCAATTATAACTTAAAATTAAATGCTATATGTATCAGTGCTTATAAGAAATATTGTTACCATAATGAATTGTAAGGAGGCTGCAACAAAGCAAGCAGCAGTTTGGACCAGCTAGAAACCAGCTGCCAACTTCCAAAACACCTTAAGCTGGTTTTGGCTGTATTTTCCAACAGGGATTGCTTCAACAAAAACTTCATGGCATTTCACCTGTCTCAGATAGCTGAGAAGTCCTCGAGAGCATAATTATGCTGAGAAGAATCAGCCGGTTTTATTATTCATATACAGTAAGTGAAGACTTAATTTAGGCTGAGTCTTAACTTTGTCATCCGAGGCTTTTCTCTTCGGGCTCGGCCTAATCATTTCAGACATCTGAAATGATGCTTGTCATGGAGGCGCTGATACTTTTAGCCGTGAAATCAGTCAGGCAGATCTCACATAGTTTATTCATACCTGTCAAAATGACGTCTGTCTTATATTTGGGATACAGTATGTAATCAGTGATTTAAAGTGAGTCATCGTCCTTGTCATCCCTGAAGCAATTTCCTGAAAGTGTTTCTGCAGTTTGGTTTGAATTCCTGTCAAAAAAAGCTATAAAACTGCTATTTTGCCATGTATGTTATCTGTAGATGGGTAGTTGATGTGAGGGTTTTTACAGGTTAGCTTGACCCGATTAGCCCTGCTAGTAGATGGCATAACTACACCATCCAGACCCAAAATGCTTTTTTTTCCTTTATTGACATCCATTCAAAAGTGACCCTGGACCACAAATTCAGTCAAAAGGGTATTTTTTTATTATTTATGGTTTATTAGGATAGGACAATATTTGGCTAAGATACAACTATCTTAGCCAAATATTAACAAAATATTGAGAAAATCGCCTTTAAAGTTGTCCAAATGACTTAGCTATGCATATTACTAATTTAAAACATAAGTTTTGATGGTAGGAAATTTACAAAATATCTCCATGGAACATAATCTTTACTTAATATCCTAATAAGTTTTGGCATAGAAGAAAAATCACTTATTTTGAACCATGCAATGTATTTGTGGCTATTGCTACAAAAATAGGCTACCCATGCTACTTATGTCAGGTTTTGTTGTCCAGGATCAATAAAATATAGGCTACTTCACAAAAACATATATCTTAAAATCTTTGGAAAAGTAACAGACAAACAAATGATTACCGGCTTTCAAAAACTAAAACCTTCTGACATTTGTGTGTTAATGGAGAAAGAGCTCTGCCTAAATGTGGTTTCAAATGGAAATTAAAAAGACCGAGAACTATATTGTGTGGAGTCTGGCATTTTAAAGTGAAAGATGGAGAAACAATTCTTGGAAAGGCTGAGCACTTCTGCTTCCATTAAGTACGATCAGTGAGAGAGTGAATAAAACGTTCAGAAGGCCTATGCGAATTAAAGCCGTGACACACATCAGTATATATTCCATTTCATCAATATCAGCCGTATACGAGCGCACAACACCAATCTAAATGCAAACACACGGCGCTTAAAATGCTGCTCTCTCAGATCAAATATGGCGATATGTTCTACTAGAACGCCTCGAGAAGGAGCAGTTTGCCTGCTTAGCCCTCTCTCGCTGTCTTCTTTCCTCACAAAAGGAAAGCACTTACATTTACAAAATGCACGACACTTCATGGAAAGGATGGAACATTTAAATATATTTGAATAGAAAACAATAGACGAAGAATTAGCGCCGTTTTTTCCCAGAGATCTCCATGGCAACTTCGGAGTAAGTGGCTTCCCTCACCTGTTATAGAAAGCCGGTGTCCGAGCGATCTCATGGGGACGCATACATTACGCCTCACCTCACGGTAAAATGCTGGTATCAGCGCTGCCGCCTGTCACGCGCGGCTACGGTATAGTGAGAAAATGACAACCGCAATTACGAGGCACTCAAAAATCCATCACAGCATGTAACGAAAAAGACCGGCGAAATTTCCACATGTAAAATGTCACACGGCCTTTTACGCTGTTCACTACCCGCGAAACAACCTCTCGTGACTGCTCCACTTGACGCTGTAATCATAATGCATGAAAGTGTCATTCCCTATGGGAATTACATCTAATCCTATATAATAGGCCTATGGATGTGCAAAAGTAGCCTACATATTTTCAAAATAGCATTCTGGACACTTTTTTTTTTTTTTAGTGTCCAGTGACATGAAGAAGATGAGAAAAGTTCAACTTTATGCAAATACTGATGGAGCTAACGTGATCAGTTTCTTAAACTATACTGTAGTTGAGTGTCAACAAGATTCATTTAATCCTTGTAGTAAACATATCACGTAATATTTATTATAAAGATTATATTTTTGTTATCTACTATTATTTAAAAAACACCATATAGTATATGTTTATATTAAAAAGTCACGTGTTGCATAGGCTATTATATTACACTGTAAAAAGTGAAAGTTGACTTAACTTAAAAAAAACGAGGAAACCCGTTGCCTTAAAATTATTAAGTACATTTTTTTTTTTAAGTTAAGTGAACTTGACAATTCAATTAACTTATTTTTTTAAATTATCATTTACTTAAAGATTTTAAGGCAACGGGCTTCCTCAATTTTTTTAAGTTAAGTCAACTTATCACTTTTTACAGTGTATGTCACTTAATTTTTACATGATTGTACATTGTATTAAATTATTAAAATTATGGTAGTTAAATTATTTTATTTTAGAAAGTAACATGTCTGGCATCATGTATTATATTATTATATTATATTACTATCCATTAATTTTTACATGATTATATGTTGTATTAAAATAATTAAAATAATCATGACATTGTCATATAAATTATTTTATATCAAGTAAAGTCTGAGATCATGTGCTGCATATTATTGTGTGTGTGTGTGTGTGTGTGTGTGTGTGTGTGTGTGTGTGTGTGTGTGTGTGTGTATATATATATATATATTAATTTAATGATTATATATTGCATTGTATTATATTATTAAAATAATCATGACCTTATTTTTTATCATAAAAAGTATCATGTGTTGCATGTAATTTTATTATATGAGTGATGTGTATTTTATTTATTTTGTCTTTATTATTATTATTATTATTAATTCAATCTGTGTGTTCCATCAGATAACCCTGCATTTGCACTCATTTATTCATCTTTCATATGATGCTTGCACAAGTACAACTTATAAACCCTTCTCCCTCTGAAATGTTCATCTTTGTTGTATTTAAAGGGATTTGATGTTAACAAGGAATGACATCTGAGCTGCAGTGACGTTAACAACAATTATTGGTGCAACCAGAGCTAGGTACACCGACTAGTGAATAATGGTGTAAACAGAGGCTCTTGAGATCCTTTCTTGTGTTAAAAACAGAGCACAACAGGTTAGAACTTAAAAACTAACCTGATACCTTATACAACCTTATTTAACTTGATACAGCAAACAACAGCTGTGGCTGGAAGCTCTAAAATCACTGCGGCCAAAGATGTTTGTCTGATGTGTTTGGCTGTAGCTGTGATGCTTTAAATGGGATGATTTTTTTCTAGGGGGATTTACTGTGAAACAGCTAAAGCACAGCATGCTGTCAGCCTACCTATTAAAGCACAACCGCTAAAAATATCAAAACTGAAGAAAAAATAAAAACCTAGTCAACCATCATGACCCATCCATATGCTATAGTAAAAAGGCTTAGGCTGCCTTACAGCTGCAACTGTCCGTGAGTGCTTTTCAAGAACCAATCTCTCTTTTAGACACCGATCTCTCATTTGCATGAATATTTTATCCATTTTGTCAAGGATCATTCAAACCACCTTGAGCACCTGCCACGTTTGAACAATGCACAGAAACATCATGAAGACAAGTGTTTGTGTGTGTGTCCCTGTGAGAAATGATTGTTCTGCGCCGTGTTTTTTAATTGTGGTATTTATTATGCTCAAGGACAGAGATGTCACTCTTCTGCTGTTTAACATGGAGTCTGGGAATACGGTGCTCTAATGAGAGCTTTTCAATCAAGAAATTAATTGGCAGATTTTAGGCTTGCAGCATGCTCACACATAGTCTGGGATTCATCTCAGTCTTGGGCCTTCGTCGCATGGGACAGGAATAGCTTGCAGGCGGTTGTCAGCTGTGTTCAGTGCAAGGGATGTTACTGATAGAGCTATGATTGGAATGACAATGGAGATGCTGTAAAATCATCAATAGCTTCTTTGCCGTATGATTGGCTGCCGTTCTCTCTCTAGGAACGGTGCGGAGATGTAACTGCGGAAAGACACATCTGTCCTCAAAGTAAATGCAGGGTTTAAGGCACTCTTTGATTGCAGCTGCTGTCGAACGCTTCAAAAGCACATGTATGCACCTGCTAGAGGTAAATCCTTCTATTGGACTTGCTGATTGGTGCATTTCTGTCCCACATTTGCATATGGTAATATGTGCAAATGAAGCACATATGCTTTGTCCTGCACTTCTGACTGCTAGATCCTTACACACTTTTCTATTACAGTCAAGCCTGTTGAAATACAATTTATGCCGTTTTGCAACACTCCATCCTAAATAACTGGGCTTAAACACTTGCTCTCGAGGGAATAGCGACATTTCAGATCTGCAGTTCCTGTTCTTAGCGACTTAGCCTCTGATAAAGCGGTACTCCTGCAGCCTAATATCCCAGATTGCTTAGAACAGTTTGTAGCTGTTGCTGTTCTGACAGAATATAAGATTAAATAAAAATAAAACTCTAGCCTATTCATTCCAGTCTGATGTTTACTTTGGAATTTATAAAAAGCTGAGCAACTCGCGAGTTGTGAATCACTTGATCTGGAGGTGAAAACACTGTAAATGTGTCCTCTAACAGACTGTAAATCTTCTAAGGGGGAGTTTTGAAGTAAAACAACCTCAGCAGTTTTAAGTATTCTGCATCAGTAAGCAATAAAAGGCAGGGAGAAAAAAAAAACATGCGTCTTGCTGAATTGATACCCTCCTGCTCAACGAAACTTTAATCAAGAGCTTTTAGGTGCAAGAGTCAGCGCTGTTATCCTGAAATGATGTTTGTTTCATATGGCCTGTTTATATGGAAATCCAAATGAGAGTTTTGTGGCTTGTCTCTTTGAGGTCATTTATATTCCAGTGTACTCCTAAAAGTTGACACTATATTTATATCTTTGAAGACAAGTATTTGCATTTATACTACTAGTCAAAAATTTGGAATCATTAAGATTTTTTTTTTTTTTTAAATGTTTTTGAAAGAAGTTTCTTTTGCTCACCGAAGCTACATTTATTTGATACATTAAAAACAGCAATACTGTGAAATATTATTACAATTTAAAATAGCTTGTTTTCTATTTTAATATATTTTAAAAAGTAATTTATCCCTGATCTGTCAGAAATCATTCTGGTATGCTGATTTGCTTCTCAAGAATTATTTCTGATTATTATTAATGTTGAAAACTTCTTAACATTTTTTGTAAACTAAGAATTTGTCCCCTTTAATAAACAAAGTCCAAAAGAACAGCATTTGTTTGAAATAGAAATATTTTGTCTTTATTCTCACTTTTTTCATTTTACTTTTATTTTACAACAATACAATATGAAAAACATTCTGACATTACTTCTAATATATTTCATAGAAACACTAAATCTTTTTATACAGATGTATTGTGTCCTTAATTATAATAATAATAATTATTATTATTATTCAATCATACATACTCTAAACTTTAGCAGCAAAACGTTTTTCAACATTGATAATAAGAAATATTAATTCAACTTTCCCATGAAGGAATAAATTACATTAATTTTACTGTTTTTGATCAAATAAATGCAGCCTTGATGAGTATAAGAGACATCTTTCAAAACATTAAAAATCTTAATTCTTCCAAAAAAACAATTGTACGATTCCAGAAAAAAATGACCAAAAATATTGATGACTTTTTTTGTGAAATCCGAGAATAATACATTGTTGAACATTTTATTATCGTCTTTGTCAGGAAGTGGGGAAAAAAAGAGAAAGAAATATGAAATGTCTATATTGTCCATTTTATACCAAAATAACTTTAAAACACATTGTAATTCTGAACCCATAAGTACAAGCTTCCCAGGAGGACTTGAAGGCAGCAATAGTGGGTAAAACTTAAAACTCTTGTTTTGGTGCAGTGAATAAGTGTTCGCTGAATAGACAGCCTTGTGACTCACTAGGATGCATTAGCTCTTACAAATGCGAAGTGGCCATGTGCGTCCCTGAACAGCACCAAAAGTGGTTTACGTGATTGGATCACAAGATGCATTGGACCCCATTTCTATCTGTATTTATAGCTGACCACTTGTGGTTGGATGACTAGAGACAGATGTTAATACCAGGTGTAAATGGGGCCATACTACAGCATTGTTGGAAAAAGAGAGTTACTATATATAAAAAAGTGCAACACAGAGAGCCAAAAGTTCAGCTGTGAATGTGTATAAAAAAGTTCTGCTGCAATTGGTGTGGACATTTAATTGAGCTCTGAGGGACAAACTGAGAAGATGCTTGTCTGCGTGCCATACTTTTAAGGAAATAGTGCACCAAAACAAATTCATTATTTACTCACCCCCATGCTGTTCTGTATCTGCATGACTTTGAAATTTGACTAAACTTAAAAAAGGACACAAAGTATCATAAAAGTAATTTATATGACTTGTGCACTATATTTCAATAACTTTTAAGTCACTGTTTAAGTCACAGACCATCTTCACCTTGCAGGTTGTTAAAGGAATAGTTTTCCCGAAAAATTTAAATTTGCTGAAAAGGCCTGAGGCTATCCAAGATGTAGATGTGTTAGTTTTTTTCATCAGAACAGATTTGGAGAAATTTAGCATTACATCACTTGCTCACCAATGGATCCTCTGTAGTGAATGGGTGCCGTCAGAATGAGAGTCCAAACAGCTGATAAAAACATCATAATAATCCACAAGTAATCCATATCCCTCCAGTCCATCAATTCATATCCTGTGAAGTGGAAAGCTGTGTGGTTGTAAGAAAAAAAATTAAAACTTTAAACTTAAAAAAAAATTAACTTCCAACCAGACTTAGTCTACTAGTGCTAGATCTGTGCATATTTCTCTCCTGATTCACAAAAGATTTCTTTTTTTTTTCTTTTCTTTTTTTTTCAGTGATGAAAGCAGTTATGTGGATTATTGTGATGTTTTAATCAGCTGTTTAAACTCTCATTTGAACTTCGCTGCCTAGGATCCATTGGTGAACAAATCATGTAATGCTAAATTTATCCAGATCTCTTTTAATGAAGAAAGAAACTCCTCTACACCTTGGGTGGCAATCAATGTGAATAAATTTTCATTTTTGGGTGAACTGTTCCTTTAACAAAAGATACGGCAGGTGTCAAAATTTTCAATGGTAAATTAAATTTCATTATACTTCTTACATAAACGTGAGATAATGTTCAGTGACATGTATGTAAAGCTTTTTCATTAGTGAAGCAACTGTGATTTAGTTAGTGCTTCCGTTTGTTTGTGAAAGACAGAAACAGTGGGAGACGGAGGGAGAGAAATTGCGTAAATGTTTTTTGCACTCTGCAAGACGTCTAACCTCCATGGCAGTCAATTATGACATCACACATTGAAAATGAAGTCCACTGCTGGAAACCATCATCTGCTCAGTACCCAGAGCGCTGGAGTGTTTGCCAGTATTTAGCCTGAGCATTTACTCAGCCAGTCAGTAATCATGCTTACGTAACTAATTATTGCCTGGATGTCGCTCCCCTGGAAGGCCTTTTCTTTCAGCTGATTGTTTAGGGAAAATGAAGAGACAGCTGATTAGATTCACTACACTTCTTCAAAGCCACAGTCCATTATTTCACCATGCTCCTGCGCAAGGAAAGACCTGTTAAAGGGCAATCATCCTGATATTCATAAAGTCATGGGCTGTAATAGCATGATGAATGCATATTTCATTCTATTTACGTCTTTTTGAAGCATAAACACGAGCATTATGGTTGCAGTGATGCAGAGATGTGCGATGCGCCCACACCTGGACCGCAGCATCCTCTTCACTTGATTAGTGCTTCTGATGGTGGGGTTGGTGTGAAAAGAATCATTGTGTCATTTTGCATCCATTGAACTGATGTGTGAAAATACGCCCCTACAAATGTGAACATTTGGTTATCGCAGTGTTCCCACACTGATGTGCATTCATTCTGCCACCAGAAAAGAGAAAGAGGTTTGTTGGGCCTGTTTCACACTGTGTCTGCAGGGCCGCGAGCGTCACAGCACAATTTCAGTAGTTCCTGTTTTAATATATTTTAAAACATAATTTGTTCTTGTTACACCAAAGTTGAATTTTCAGCATCATTACTCCAGTCTTCAGTCACATGATCCTTCAGGAATCATTCTAATATGCTGATTTGCTGCTCAAGAAACATTTGTGATAATTATTCAAATTAGTTGTGCTGCTTTGTATTTTTGTGGAAACTTTTTTTTTTCTTTCAGATTCTTTGATAAATAGGAATGAACAGCATTTATTTGAAAAGGTTTTTTTTTTGTAGCATTATACAAGTCTTTACTGTCATTTCTGATCAATTTAATGCATCCTTGCTGAATAAAAGTATAATTTTTTTTAAAAAGTCAGAAATGTATAAATACTTGGTAATCGCAAGTCAGTTAATTGCAACTTTCTTATCTCATAATTCATACAATTCTGACTTATTTCTTAATTCTGACATTTTCTTCTCAGAATTGCATGTTTATATCTCATAATTTAGACTTCTCAGAATTGCAAATTGTGAGATATAAACTTACAATTGTATGAAAGTTGGAATTGAGTTTATATTTCACAATTCAGATTTTTTTTCTCTCAATCCTTTCAAAAAATTCATAATTGGGAGATTAGATAAATATATTTTTTTTTTATTCCATGGTAGAAACAAGCTACCTAAATACACATGCAAATATTGGATAAATTATTTTTAATTAAATATAGGGATGCAACGATACACTCAACTCATGATGCAATACGATTCAGAATACTGATTATATTAATCCAAGTCAAAGAAATAAATAATACAAATAAAAGAAATCTCTACATATAAACAAAACACCTCTGAATGAAACAAAAACAGTAGACGAGCTGAATGAAAACGCAAATTCACTTTCTGACAGCAGATGGCGTTTATGGAACAGCAGAGATAGAACGTTTCCTTGGTTACCACAAACAAAGCAGTTCTGCCTA
This sequence comes from Acrossocheilus fasciatus, assembly GCA_036784905.1. Lineage (NCBI taxonomy): Eukaryota > Metazoa > Chordata > Actinopteri > Cypriniformes > Cyprinidae > Acrossocheilus > Acrossocheilus fasciatus. The sequence continues at coordinate 19,460,633 of CM071951.1, read as the reverse complement.
TAATTACTATTTTAACATGCATTATACAGAGGTAAAATGAAAAAAACAAAAATCATTTATACTCTTCTGAAGACAGTCAGTTCCTCTCAGAGATACGCTCATATAAATTCCTATGCCCAACTGTAGCGTGATTCATTTACGAATCATCTCTGACAAGAACTGTAACGTATATATTTATTTTTTAACTGACTCGAGGTGCATCGTTACATCCCTAAATAATTGCATTATGAAGTAATAAGATGTTTTGTACTGCATGGATGAAAGAAAGCCATACAGAAAATTTGGAACACAAGGATGAGTAAAAAAAAAAAAAAAAAAAATGCTGAACTTTTATATTTTAAGTGAACTGTTCCTTCAAAATTTTATTTTTGGAAATAGTCTGTGTGAAGCTGGTATTTATTTTGGGCAAAAACATACTGGGTATATCACGTCAGCATTATCCATGACACACCCTGCATGTAAAACTATTTCAGTGAAGAAAGATGACAAGATATTAGACCAATCTATACTGCAGGTAAACAACAACATGACAAAGACACTAATAGAGGAGATCATAAATCATGAGACATGAGTATTTTCAGGCCATTCACTGCAGTGGTTTGAAAACAGCATGACATGATGGATGCTTTTCAGTTATTGCCTCAAGCACACAAGTACACAAACCCCCACACACAGCTTCTTATTCCCTCCCCATTTCACTTCCTCTGTTTTATATCAGTCTACATTATTTCTTTACGCCTTGTGCCTTGAGAAAATCCCTCGCCTGCAAACTGCGGGACATCCACCATGTGGAACGGCATCCAGAGACACAGCAAGAGTCAAACATCTGCTGTAGCGTTCGGCTTCTCTTCTCAGTGTGAGCCTGTGGCGTCTTGAGTAATGACTGTACCGCTATCGTTGTCTGACAGAGAGACGTATACCCTCAAACCGTTTTCCCTGCTCCTGCAGAAGAGATACAGAAACATACCTAACACACAAACAGGTGTGTGAGTCCAACTGACTTGTATTAACAAGTGTTTTTTAAGACCATCCTTGCACTTAGATATATGCAAAAGTTTGTATGCTCACCATGGCTAATCAAAAATGCAGTAATATTGTGAAATATTATTACACTTCAAAATAATTATTCTTGTGATGTCAAAGCTGAATTTTAAACATCATTACTCCAGTCTTCAGTGTCACATGATCCTTCAGAAATCATTCTAATAAGCTGATTTGCTACTGTCACGAATCCGGTTCGGGGTCTTCCGTCCACTCGCCATCGGAGATCACCCTTCCATCATATTGACTCTTGCCCCACACAGACTGTTGCACGTCACACTGGACTGCATTTCCCATCATCCATTGCACTGATCACACAGCTGTCACCAATCACATGCTGTACTGATCACACAGTCGACACAAATCACACAAATCACCTGAAAGCTATTACACCCACTATAAAACACACACTCAGATCCTCATTTAGCTGCTGAGTATTGTCAAGTCACCTTTATTTTTATATAGCGCTTTTAACAATACAGATTGTGTCAAAGCACTTAACAGTATCAAATTGGAGGACAGAGTGTCAGTAATGTATAATGATAAGATTAAACACTCGATTTTCAGTTAAAGGCATTTCATTATTGAATTCAGAGATGTCATTGTCTAGCTCAGTTTAGTTTAAATAGTATCTGTGCAATCAAATCTGCGATAATGGCTAGAGATTAAGTGTCCCCAACTGAGCAAGCTAGAGGCGACAGCGGCAAGGAACCAAAACTCCCTCTGTGACAGAATGGAGAAAAAAACCTTGGGAGAAACCAGGCTCAGTCGGGGGTTGTCTAGCGTTTAGCACTCTCTTAGTGTTAGCTACTATACTAAGCCATTCCGTGTTTGTTTCCTGTCTAGTCTCTAGTATTGTTCTGCGTTTATCATCTCTCCAAGTGATAGCTGCTTTACGGAGCCTTTTCCTGTCTTAGTTTCTAGTTTCTAGTTCCTAGTTCTAGTCTTAGTCTAGTCTCGTTGTGTTTCCTGATTTCCTAGTTCCTGAATGTTGCCCATGTATTTTGGATGAACCCTTTGCTTGCTGTTTCGGAATGTGTTTGCTCCTCGCCTGGACTTTTGCTCATGTTATCGGATTACCCCTCTTGTCAAGCCCTCTGGATATTGTTCACCGATCAAAGACCCACGTTTGCCTTAGGATTACTTAAAGGGGTGGTTTACTGCGATTTCACTTTTTTCAGTTTAAATAGTGTGTAATGTTGCTGTTGGTGCATGAACAGTATCTGCAAAACGTAAGCGGAGATATCGTCTTTTAAAAACCAGGAAGTTTAATGCCTACAAAAATGACTCATATGGGACTACAATGAGATACTTCCCGGGTTGCATACGTAATAAACCCATAAATTTGCAACAACCCCTCCCTCTGGAACATGCAAAAAAGGGGGCAAGGCCATGTTCTGCAGCTTTGTCGAAGAAGAAGAGTTATAGTGGAGAGTTGTAGCCATGCCCTCGAAACGGTGTTATTTTCACCCAGCTGTCAGGTCTTCTGTGTTCGGGCTTCCTACGGATGCTATAGTTCGTCAACAATGGTTAAAATTTATGTTTGATTATGTTCCTGATAATTACAATCCTAATTTAGCTCTCTGTGCTGCGCATTTTATGGAAGACAGCTTCCAGAATCTACACGAGTTCAATGCCGGATTCACACAGAAACTATTACTAAAACATGGAGCAGTTCCAACTTTAAAACCAGAGGCAGCAGTTGTTGGGCCACAACCTGTAAGTAAGATTTCATAATTTTAAATGTATTTGCATGTATAATTTCCAAGCGGCAACCTCCCGCTCCCTCTAGTGAAACCAACACGGAAGTGACTAAAACTGCAATTCATCCCATCAATCCCATAGACTCCCCATGTTAAAATGCCCAACTTTACAGCAGAAAAAAAGCATGTTTACAACCTGGTACAAAAAATTATTTTGGTCTATATAGCTAATTTTGCCCTTCCTGACAACTGTGAGGGGGGTGAATTTTTTTTATAACTCATCCGTTTAAATTATATTAAGCCTTAAAGTTATCTTATCTGCATAATTAAGGGCGTGGCCACTTGAGTGACAGGTGGATTGCCGCTCTGCTCCAGAGTGTGAAACATAGAAAACTGGCTTTAAAGATTTGTATTTGTACAGAAAAAATGATTGGTGCTTATATGGAGCAGTTTGTTAGATCGCGATCTCTCTCATTTGTTTATCTAATGAAGTGCCGACAGAAATAGAATTACACAATAAACGCAGTAGACTTTAATGAGCAGTAAAACAAAGGCATAATACCGTATAACTCCAGGCCAGCACAGTATTGACGAACGAATGCAAACAAATGCAAAGCACCGTAACTTATTTGAGCTTTCCAAAACAAAATCAAAGAGCGGTAACTGATGTTACACTGTGTTCTGCATTTGTTTCTCCGGGGCTTTTCTCCATGATACTTAAACACATGTCCCAAAATGATCAATAACTCATTTTCGACCAAAAACGAAGTTATGGTGTTTTGTCTTTGCACGGCAGCACTGCTGTCACTATAGATGGGCGTGGTTTCAGCTCAGCTTCACCCACGTCCCGCCTTTTTGCCCATTTTCGATTATCCGGGAGTGACGCGCGGTGACGCGCTTCCAAGATGGCGGCGGTCGGCTCCGCCCACTTTAGGCTTCAAAAACGCTTTACAGAAACCTACGGGTGACGTCACGGACACTACGTCCATTTTTTTTTACAGTCTATGATAATTTCAGAAATAATGTTGAAATGGCGGACACACCAGAGCGCACTCACAAAATGGTGGGCACAACAACGCACCGTCATTTCTCTGTAGATCTTCCAGAGTCTCATCACGTCTCAGTGAATCACCATGAGTCAAGTCAAGTCAAGGCTGATCTTCATGAGGCAAGTCAAGTCACTGTTGATCTTCATGAATCCAGTCAAATCACAGTTAATCATCATGAGTCAAGTGAAGTCATAGTTAATCGTCATGAACCAAGTGAAGTCACAGTTGATTGTCATGAGTCCAGTCAAGTCACTGTTGATCTTCATGAATCCAGTCAAATCACAGTTAATCATCATGAGTCAAGTCAAGTCATAGTTAATTGTCATGAACCAATTGAAGTCACAGTTGATCGCCATGAATCCAGTCAAGTCACTTGATTCACTTGATCATCTTGAGTCAAGTCACATCTCTGCTGATCTTCCAGAGTCTCGTCAAGTCACAGCTGTTCATCCAGAGTCACGCCACATCACAGCTGATCATCCAGAGCCTTGTGATGTCCTGTCCGTCACACCCAGATATTCAAGGTCAGTCCTTCATTATCCCAGACTGGTATCCAGTGTGAGGGATGCACCGCGGGTGTCTGCACGCGCAGCTGGTATCCCCAAACCCACTCACTCTAACCCTTCTGTTCCTGAACTAATTCTCCTGTCTGAAGCTCTTCCCATGATGGGGATCGCTTTATGTTGCGTTTGGGCTGCTTACACCACCACAGAACTGCCCAAGGTGGTGACGTCCACTCTGATGTCTCCAGAGGTGGCGGCTGATGCTGCAGAACCTCTTGGAGTAGTGACGCACGCTGCTGTGTTCTCCGAAACGATGGCCCTCACTGCAGTTTCTCTAGAGGTGGTGGCACATGCTGCAGAACCTTCCGAAGCGGCGGTGCTCGCTTCAGCTCCTTGTATGGTGATGGTGTCCAGCAATGTACTCTCAGCCTGTCGTGTTGCAGTTAAGGAGACTGTTACTGCTGTAGAACCTCCAGAGGTGGCGGCAACCGCTGCAGAACCTCCGTAGGTGTCAGTGGTATCCACTCACGAACTTTCGTCCTGTCACGCTATGGAGGCCGCCTATGAACCCTCGTCCTGTCCTGTCACGGCTATGGAGGCCGCTTACGAACCCTCGTCCTGTCCTGTCACAGCTATGAGGGCTGCCTGTGAACTCTCTGTCTGTCTTGTCACGGCTATGGAGGCCGTCAGTGAACTCTTGCCTTGCTTTGAACCAGTGAGGCCATCTCCGAACTCTCGTCTGGTTCTGAATCAGACTTGGAAGCTGATTGTGATCTGTCTGTCTAGTAGGGGTGGGACAAAAAATCGATTATGGCAATATATCATGATCCTTCTCCATGCGATACGAGAATCAATATCTGGTATTAAATATCGATATTTTAATTAATAAAATAAGGTGCTCTAAATAGATTTCCCTGTTCACAATGTCTAAAAATGCGTGGAAATTGCGCCCGCGCCATTTCCAGCTTTCCAAAAGCACTCTGACTCTAAAAAACTACCCCGGAACAGCTATCAGCATGGACCATAGGCACCGCTCACGTTAATATTGCAGAGCGCATATTCAGTTCATGAGTAGCCTAACCTCGTCGCCCAGATCGCGGGTGGATTTCCCTCACTATATGAGTGAGAGAGAGCGCCGCCGGTGCATCCAGTTTTATGTGGGCACCGACCGGCAGAAACATAAATCTGCACATGGCATGGAGGACAAAACAAAACCTTGTCAGAGCCACAATGCGGCGCAGAAGTGTGCAGTGTGTGTGTGCTTGCCACGCATCTACATTTGAAATAACGAACCTGAGCAATGTGAACGGCTATTTCTTCGTGGGGCTCCGTTTTTATGATGAGATGAGTAGAAAGGTTGAGAAAGCACTCCAGGTAAATTTTGAAATGTACCAGGTTTATATTATATCAATCTATCTAATTTTTTTCCTGTTGATAAGCAGTTAAATGTTTGTTTACACACAGAGAAAAAGAAAAGTGTAAGCTTTTAATAAGTCCAAGAATAAAATGATTAATTTAGCCTACTCAACATGTTAAAATTGATTTACAGAATTTTTTTTTTTTTTGCCGTTTTCTAACAGTTTGGACTTGAATAAAGAAAGAAAACTTGCACTTAACCTTTTCACAGGCATTTTGTTTAGATATCGTGATGTATCATTATAGAATTTTCTAGAAATATATCGATTACCGCAGAATCGCTGTATTGTGATATTATCGTTATCGTTATCGTCTAGTCTCTAGTTTTGTTCTAGCGATAGCTGCTTTACAGACCCTATTGGAGCCTTTTCCTGTCTTAGTTTCTAGTTTCTAGTTCTAGTCTTAGTCTAGTCTCGTTGTGTTTCCTGATTTCCTAGTTCCTGATTCTTGCCCATGTATTTTGGATGAACCCTTCGCTTGCTGTGTCAGTCTGCGTTTGCTCCTCGCCTGGACTTTCGCTCATGTTATCGGATTACCCCTCTTGTCAAGCCCTCTGGATATTGTTTGCCAATCAGAGACCCACGTTTGCCCTAGGATTACTCCTCTGTCTTGCCTGTGCCATACCTGTTTGCTGTTGTTCAACCCTGCCTGTGTTTTGACCATGTTTCATAATAAAAGCTTATGATCCGCACGTCTCACATCTCATTCGCCCCGTTACAGCTGCTCACGAAACATTTCTTATTATTATCAATATTGAAAACACTTAATATTATTTGAAATACACTTTTTTTGCAATATTATAAATTACTTTTACTGTCACTTTTGGTCAATTTTATGCATCCTTGCTGAATGTAAGTATTAGAATGAATGGATGGTTTAAAAAAAGGATCATTTCCCGCAAAAATATTAAACAGCTGTTTTCAAAATTATTCCCTTTTTTTTTTTTAAATAATTATTTGAATTTGAACTCCCCACATTAGTATGTATATATATATATTTTTATATATTATATAAAAAAATTACATATACATTTTATAGTATTTTAGCAGTCATTTTCTAGCATTCATTTTACAGTAAATTTATATAGTATATAAAAAATAATTTATATTTATATACCACATAAATGCAGACCATGTTTTTGTGAATTCAGCTGTCAGTCCAGCCCCTTCAGCTAAAGGCAACATGTTTTATCAAACCACCAAGAGCAGACGGAGCCGTTCACACATGATGTGTTCATGCATTCAAAAAAACACCTGGACAGAGTGCAGCAGACTGGAACCGAAAGCAAGATGCATTCTTCAAAGTTGAACAACTTATAGCTTGACATGGCATCTTTCAAAGACGCCGTTTATGACACGAGACGCTAAATAAACAGCCAAGCGTGGCGCAACAACCAAAGATGTCCATCTGGTGCACGTGAACATAGGCAAACTATTATAAAAATAGCCCAGATGGAAAGCAAGAACAAGTGCTGTGTAAACGGCCCATAAATCTGCTTTGGACAGACTGACAAATGTGATTGTAAATAGACTTTCGAGTGTGCTTTTTCTTTGAATATCAGTGATTGCTTGTGGCCACAAATCACAGCCATATATATATATATTCAGTTCAACGTGATATTTTAATAGCATTATTTAAATCTCAGTTTGTTTTCTTCTATTTGTGTTTGTTTGTTTGTTTGTTTGTTTGTTTGTTTGTTTGTTTGTTTGTTTGTTTTCTAGAATTCCTGCCATCCTGTCTTCTGTGATCGCATGAGCTGAATCATAAATATGTCTAACAAGTTAAATTACATTCCCTAAGCGGCTCAGGTGAGAGACTGAAGCTTTTTTGACTCACTGCTACAGAACATTGGATGAAACCACCGTTTTTTTTCCTTTTTCACAAAATAAGCTGCTTAGCTTTTTATTTACAAATGTTTCTCAGGGAGAATCATTGGATTAGTGTGTGATTTGTAGGTATTGATTATAGTGATCAGGCTCACACTAGGCTCACACCTTTTTAAAAATGCACTTGATTTGGAACAGAGAATTTTAATACTTTTGGCAGCTTGCTCAAGAGTCTGATTGTTTAGCTTGTGCTACAAACTGTGCTACAAAATGTGACCCTGGACCACAAAACCAGTCATAAGGGTCATTTTATGAAATTGAGATTTATCATCTGAAAGCTGAATAAATAAGCTTTTATAAGCCATTAAGCCAGTAAGCCATTGTATGGTTTGTTAAAATAGGACAATATTTGGCTGAGGTACAACTATTTGAAAATCTGGAATCTAAGGGTGCAAAAAAAAAAAAATCAAAATCAAAATATTGAGAAAATCGCCTTTAAAGTTGTCCAAATTAAGTCTTTAGCTATGCATATTACTAATCAAAAATTAAGTTTGATATATTTACAGTAGGAAATTTACAAAATATCTTCATGTAACATGATCTTTACTTAATATCCTAATGATTTTTGCCATTAAAGAAAAATCAATTGTTTTGACCCATACAATGTATTGTTGGCTATTGCTACAAATATATCTGCACTACTTATGACTGGATTTGTGGTCCAGGGTCACATAGGCTATATGAAAAATGAAAAAGACCATTTTGATTTGTATGGAACAGCTATTATAGCAGTAAACTTGTTCACTGCAGTTTGTATTTTTTTATTAATATATGTAAAAAAAATAATAATAATAAAATAAAAAAAATCTGACTGATTTATTGCTTTTTACTAAATGAACACAAAACCTAAAATTATATTTTGCCTACTTAAAAATATTAATATAGAAATATAAAAAATATATTATACAAAAAACTATACAAAGTGGAAGGCTACACATTTTTTACAGTTTACACATTGTTAGTTACAATGAAAGAATCTGCAAGCATGTAGAAAATGAAAACTTGCGCGTTTTAGGAAGCGCTACTGACAAACTTAAACAATTCCGATTGGCCATTGCGTTCAACAGCTATGTCTGTGATTGGCTACAATGCTCAACACTGCTAAACACATTGTAAATAAAAACTTCTGAAGCTCTTAATAGAAGCTCACACAAATACGCACGGGAGAGTTTGAAAGCTGCACCTGTCAGCTGTTGTAGTGAGACGTTAATGAAACTGGCTGGCTTACTTTATAAACTAAATTTAGGATGACCACTTTGTTTCTAGGTTTGGCGTGCAACTGTTTTCAAATACTCTGGATTACATCAAGCAGAAACTCTTGACGCATAGTGTTTCTAATAGAGCTTTGGGGTTTAGCCAAAACACTGACTCCATTAGTCATGAGCATCATTGACTGGCTTTATTAACCAGAGCTTAGACATAGCTTACGGCACGCTGAGTTTTGAAGAGAGAATCTCTGTTTAGCAATGCTAAAGCACCAAAGCTTTGAAGGCAAAGTCTCGCTGAAGGGCAAAGAGTTGGTATAGATCTGTTGATTCTGACGCCTGGGAGTTTGAAGTCTCTCACAGTAATTGGTTAATGATCTCTTAAATAAAGTGAGCATGAAGAATTTTAATCATTTTTTGGGCAATTGAGGCTCAAATGATTTATTTAATCTATTTTGTGTCAATACTTAGAGACAACAAACAAATGAGATGACACCTTAATGCCATGCGGCTAATGCCTTGTTCACACATACAGCACCCTTAGCGATGAAATATTCATTCTGGAAGGTGTTTTTATAAAAAACTGCAGCAGTAGATAATATATCAGGAACAAGATGATTGATTATCAATGCATGAATCAAACTCATTTGTTTTCCATGCATCATTTTCAGTCATTATGTCCCTGTAGCTATGTATTATTTAGAACAGTAAAATCGCTCACAGTAACTTCTCCATCACAAGATGGATCACATGAGATAAAGTGTCTTCATTATCATTGGTAGTGGCAGTAATGATGCCACTCATTTGCATAAAAATAATAATTTATTAAGTTTTTCGAACTGGGTGGCTTGTGTCACCAAAAATTGCACAGAATCAACAAACCCAGCTTTCTTTGATGTACTGTATAGACATATTTCCTATTAAAACAGCAAATCTGAAATGAAATATTTTTCAAAGCAATACCTTGCTAGTTGGTTGCAGTTATGAGGGGGCGGATCATTCTTATTGTAAAGAGCATGATTGGACAAAAATCTGTGTAGTGCAGGATAAATATTTTTGTTCTATCCTGGAAGACAGTGTGTGTAAATATTCATTTTAAATGTGTTTCTCTGTTTAAAATGAATTTTGTCAACATTTAAGAGTACTGCATTACTGTTTAAATGATTTTTTTTCTTTTAAAAGAGGATTCTTATGCTCACTATGGCTACATTTATTTGATCAAAAATACTGTAAAAACTGTAATTTTGTAGAATATTATTACAATTTAAAGTGGCTGTTTTCTGTTTGAGTATATTTTCAAATGTCATTTATTTCTGTGATGCAAAGCTGAATTTTCAGCATCATTACTCCAGTGTTCAGTGTCACATAATCCTTCAGAAATCATTCTAATATGCTGATTTTATTCATGTTGAAAACAGTTGTGCTGCTTAATATTTTTCTGGAAACTGGTATATATATATATATATATATATATATATATATATATATATATATATATATATTGTATTACATATATATTACATATTTATATTATTATTATTATCTATTTATTTTTTAGGATTCTTTCATTAATATTTATTTTGAAATTGAAAACTTTTGTACCATTATAAATGTCTTTACTGACACTTCTGAACAATTTAATGCATCTTTGCTGAAGCAGTAATTTGGTTCAAAACAAATCTTACTGCCTTCATACTTTTCAATGCTAGTGTGTAGATGAATGTCTTTAAGAAAGATTATATGAATATTGGCTCAGCAAAACTGATAGAAACTGATTAGTATCAAATTAACCTCAGTTCTATGCGATAGGGTTCATATTAGTTCAAAGATCTGAAAAGTTAATCAGCTACATATTCAAGCTAAAATTATCCTATCACTGCCTTCAATCAACCCAAAAACCCTAACCGCAATTCACTTTAAAAAGATTGTTAAAGTCAACAGAGCTCTTCATTTCTAAACTCTCATATAGAGGAGGTTCTTCTAAAGTCTTGCTCAAACTCTCTGAATCTTAAGCATTCAGTTGTAGAAACTCTCAAAGATCTCTTTACATGGCAGTGCATTTTATTTTGTCTTTCTCACAGGATGCTCAGATGCAGATGCTCTTGTGTTCTCCAGTGCTTGGACGGCATGCTGAAATCCTGCAAAGTATTAGTGTCACATGGGCTGCTCAGGATGCAGAGCGTGTTGGCATAATCTGACGGTGAGTAGTGTTTCTCTCTCTGGAGACGAGCACACTCATCCCGCTGAACCACACAAGCAAACAGCAAAGCATCAAAGACAAAAACAAGAGTCTCACCTGCATTAATCACGTCCTCTTTTAAACCCACACGTGTTTGTGTTTGATGACAAACAGTGAGAAGTGATGAGGTCCAAAATACTCAGTTCACTTCATTATGTGTAAAATCCCTACAGTGATCCATGGTAACACCGTATTAGACCGATTGATTACCAAATTCATACACTGCATGTAGCCTATATATTGTATTTACACCTTTTCAGTAAAGTGACTTTCTTACAACATTCCTTATTTTCAAATTAAATATTACATTTAAACGTCAACATTAAGAAGTACAAATAAAATGTTTTCTCTCAATGTTATAACAGCATTCCTCAAATGCAAATAACATCATGAGGTTGTTCAAATAATGTTGTTTGTTGAATGTTTTCTCTCAACATTATGAGAACGTGTATCAAATATTATTAATGTTCTAAGAATGGTCCATAAACATTTTCAGAACATTTTGTCCTAACATTTTAACATAAAAAATTTTGTGATAGTTGTAGATGGGGAAGTACTTAAAGTTGTGTGAGTGAGAGTAAGAGTAAAACTTAGTTGTTATTAGGTTTTTCTCTTCTGTTTGTGAGTCTCTGTGTTTGTTTTGTGGAGTAACTGATAAGGCGATACTGATAACTTATTGCCATCGGAAAGGACAAAAGAGAGAAAAACAGACTAATTGTTTTTACCCAATGGGGAAAAGAGACTGTTGGAAGTCAGCAAAATGGCTTACAGCACCTTTAAATCTGTCTTTCTCTCACTCACTCACTCAAATTTTGCCTCTCTAGCAAAAGTTCATGATTAGCAGATGATTCATTGCTTTCATTGAGCTTTCGCCAAACTCAGCCAACATGACTGAAGGGAGAACAAATGAAAAGTTTATTGTCACTAGCCGGTCATCCCTCAAAGGTTATTTATTAGATTATGTGGTTGATAGAGTGGATGATGGTAGTTCATCTTCTCAAACAAGACTCAGGCGGACAGATTTGAACGGTTCTGAGGAAACGTATCGCTGAGTCAGTCAATCCTTAACCGCCCGATGTTGATTGGACCTTCAGATTTGAAAATGTAAGATTTAAAGGGACAGTTCACCCAAAAATGAAAATTCTGTCATTAATTAGGATACTCGCCCTCATTTGTCTTGGTACTCTTGTGAACATTCGTCGAATTCTGACACGGAAGAGAAGAAATTGTTGAATAAAGTCGTTATTTTTGTTTTCCTTGTGCACATATTCTCATAGCTTCATAACATTACTGTTGAACCATTGATGTCACATGGACTATTATAATAATGTCCTTACTACCTTTCTGGAACTTGAACATGTCAGTTGTGTTACTGTCTATGAAGGGTCAGAAAGCTATCGGATTTCATCAAAAATATCTTAATTTGTGTTCCAAAAGATGAACGAAAGTCAGGTTTGGAACGACATGAGGGTGAATAATTAAAGACGGAATTTTTATTTTTGGGTGAACTGTCCCTTTAAGACAAGAGTCGTGTTTATCAAGATGGCTGATTAGATGGAAGTATCTTTGATTTATGGGTTATATAAATCTGAGAACACATTGGAAATGTATATATATTAGTGCTGTGAAATGATTAATCGCGATTAATCGCATCCAAAATAAAAGTTTTTGTTTACATAATATATGTATGTGTGCTGTGCATATTTATTATGTATATATAAATGCACACACATGCAAAATATGTTATGCTTATTTCTTAAATTATATGAATATAAATATACACATGTAAATTTATCATTTATACTTTTCAAAATATATACTGTATGTGTGTGTATTTATATATACATATATATTATGCAAACAAAAACTTTTATTTTGGATGCGATTAATCGTTTGACAGTACCTATATATATATATATATATATATATATATATATGTGTGTGTGTGTGTGTGTGTGTGTGTGTGTGTGTGTGTGTGTGTGTGTGTGTGTGTGCATATTTTATTTTGTTTTTGTTTAAACCTATTTTTGTTTTGTTTACCATTATTTACATCCTATTATAATATTTATTAGCTTTTATTTTTTATATTTTCAATTTATTATTTTTATATTATTCAGTTAGGCTATTTATCTTAATTTTAGTAAAAACTTTGTAATTTTTTATGTGCTTTGGTCAATTTATTTTTTCAATATTTCTATATAACTCTAATTTTAATATTTCTATATCTTTTAATTTCTTCTTAATTTTATTTCAGTTTCAGTAATTTTAGCACTTCTACTTATTTATTACACTTCTAATTTTCTAAGCTTAGTTAATGTTTTCATGTTTTATTGTAATTTACGTATACTTTATTTCATTTGCCAAAGCAAATTTTTATAGTTTTAGTTTATAACTACACAATATATATAGTTTATATTATAATTTATATATATTTTATAACTACACCATAACTACACAAAATTTAAATGAATTATTAATTCATATTAAAACGAATAATACATTTTCAATATTCTGCACTATATTCCTAGGTCACTATTTAAATGTAAGAATTTATTCGGTACAGATGAACAGATTTTCATTTTGAAGCTTTCACTAAAACTAAAAGAGAAATTGTTTATTTCTCATCAGCTTTTCACTCAAATGGCTCTACTGATAATAGAATTTGTGATTTCATTTATTTATTTTTTTATTAAAGAATAGAAGCATTTTAGAGTTCTCAAACTTTCTGTGCCCCATACTGAAATTACTTGTTTTATGACTACATCAGTTAAAATTCCAGCCATTGAAATGTTATAAAATCTTCTCTTTTGAGGGGACAATCCCAGGCTTCCTACAGTCATTGCCTTCATTTCCATGGCACAGTCTGAGGGTTACTTTTATCTGTTGCGGTAATTGGCAGAAAATTGCATATGCTGTGGCCGTAGTTTTCTTACCCCCCTCAAAGAAAAAGAAATAGCAATTATGGTTTCCCTTATCGAGCTCCTCCCTGGTGTAGGGCCAGAGCTCAACAGAAGAGAAGAACATTTCTTTTTCTCATTCCATGAAATTGGCCACATATTGGGCCAAATGGGCTCTTTCTGTACACACGGAGAGGCTTGTGTGTTTGTTTTTCTCTTGCATTTTAGCTTGAGATCTTCCTGAAAGTCTGTTCATCAAATGCAATATTTAACTAAGTGTGTGTCTCTCCCTAAGGAAGACGTCTGCATGTTAAGCATTCTTCAGATAACGACCCTTTCTTTGTGCTTTCATTCCAAGGATACAAAAGCAATCACAAGTAACCATGGTTACAGATGTACGTCTTCTCAACGCAACAGTGCGTTTGCAGATATGGCATTATATCAAACATTTATGACTTAATTTGTGACTGGAGCAAATTTAATATCATGCAATTGAATCTTATGCTTTAATATGTGCGGTATCCATCGCCTCGCAAGACGTGTCTTGAATCCTCAGAAGCTGAGAGCTTTGCCTGACAGGGTGCATATATAAAGGTCTGTCCTGTGTGGCGTATGAGATTAAGGTGTTGGGATTATGAGCTGTTTCACGGCTAAAGGGAGATGGCTAATCTCTCCTCCACAGGCTCAAGAAAATCTGTTCTAGACTGCTAGACGGGATCCTGTTCATTTCTCCAGGAAAAATCAGACTCTCTTTTGCTGCTCTCACCACAGGCTACAGTGTAAGGAATACAAATAATTCTTGTTTTTTGAACATTTTTGAGTTAGTTACACACATACTGTACAAAAAATAAACCACTGAAAAGAACAGCCAGCATGTTACCATTAAAAATGTGGTAGCAACATTTGAAATTAAATTTATGGTTAAAAAAATTGTTTCGTTAACTGATACAATGTTAATATCTAAAGTAATAAAAATGTATACTGATAACCAAATAATGCAATAAACAATAAATAAACAACACGAGATGCAACATAAAACCGAAATGTACATAACTGATAAAAAAAAAAAAGATCAAGAAACATGATTATTAAAAATATTTTTATATATTATATAAAAAAAAAACATCAAAAGTTTTACACAGAGAATTGTGGGAATGACAGTTTTTTTCTCTGCAAATTATAAAATGACTTTGTAAGTCCAAAATCTGTAAATTTATTATTACATACTTTCCACAAAACAAGTCTTTTGAACATTTGAGAGCAACTGAAACTGATGCAAAGATTAATATTTTTTTAATCACATTACAGAGAAATGTGAATTATTTTGGTCTTATTTTAAACTGTTTTAAAAGTTTAAAAAATCTGTTATAGCTGTATTGTTTTTATTGTATCGTAAAAAATAAAAATAATTCTAGCACTTTTATAGTATTTTTAAGAGCTGTGACTTGACCATATGCAAAATTATCCTAGAACCAAACATATCCACTCCTGTGCATCAAAAGGTTGAGTGCCCTAAAACCATTAGTACCATTTGCAAGAACTAATTTGCTCTCACTTATATCAACACTGAAACAATTCAACAATTCAATTTGGATGTAACAGCAGTGATTATAAGAACTTTGTTTTTGACAAGCTACAGCTCGAAACACAAGGCCAGCTCTCTCATTATACCTGGTGAGTGCCAGTGGAGCGTGGCCCAAATGTGGTGTTATACTTAAAGAGGGAAATTGCCAGTTATAATTATGCCTGTGAGATTTTCAATTCTGTGACGTGGGTGGGGTTGTGGGGTACTGCATGCATTATGGCATAAAAAGATTATAGACTCTAAGTAAAGTCTTTAAAATAGGTCACAAAGTACTGTGAATATAAAGCAATTTTCTGTATTGATTTTTTAAAGGTGTTTTATCTGTATTTTGAATTATGCGTTGCACTGGGTTTGTGAGGTTTTATATTTTCTTACAGTTTACTGTTTAAAGGAATATATTACTGTTTTCTGCTATAGTCTCTTATTAAAAGTCTTAGGGGAATATTCCTCAGAATTTCCATTTAATTTCAAATCTATCATCTATTTACATTTTTGATTCAAAATCATTATACTGTCTATGAAACAAACCTTTTAAAACAAGAATGAGTTTAAGTGCTTTTATATCATTTTAAACTTCACATTTCTGCATTTAAATACTCCAAGAATGGCCCCCATTCACTGTGTCACTGTGACCTTGATTTTTGCTGGTATTATCTAATAAAATGAATAACGAGTCAAAATTACTTTCATCTGGTATTCAGCATTATGCCACAAATGCTGTTGGCTGAGCATCGAATGTAGCTTTTTTTTTTCTGAGATTCAATAGCCTCTCTCTGCATAAGGATAAATAACAAATAACAAATCGTGTTTCCTGTAATGCTAACTGGAAATTGGCTGAACAAGAACTGGCTGAAGGACACCTTTAACATTTAGCGCACAAACAAAATTAAGTTAGCTACACAAAGTAGTCTGAGAACAATTGCTGAGAGAACTCATGGTGCATGGTGTTGCTGTGATATTTTACGTTTTCACAACTTTGGACAGTGTCAGGTTGCTGTCCCCGCATCCATTATTAGTATTCTTTTCAGACCCAGAACAAGGTGAGACAACTTGCCATTATTATGAACCCTTTTAACACATTTTGGCAAGCTGCTCTTGGCAAATGTGTGTTGAATTACAAATAGTTCTAATTATGCACATCACAAGTTTACAAGCCACTACACACGCTCATTTGAACAGATAAGCACGCTGTGGCTATATAATCGCTTTAATTATATTACAGCTATTTTTTCCTCCATTGTTATCAGTAATCTGGGCACAGATATATCTTAGACCGGGCCAGTAATACTGTAATAGGTTTCACCATGCTTTATGTAACAGGAGCGAGTGATTAAATATTTGATATGGCTGCTGTGCTAACATCCATATCCCCATCTTCACCACAGGGGAACAAGATGACTCTGGGAATCAGTACTTCTGAAGGGCATGACGGGAATTAGTCACGAAACACCTGCTCTGCCTTGATAACACTTTACTTTTGTCTGTCAGAATGACATCCTGGAACACGTTGTGATGTCACAATTGAACACCGAATGTTCCTCAGCAACACAAACATATAATTAGAATGGGCAGAACAGGTATATCGCACTACTGTGATGTTAGATGGTACATCACATCGTGCCAGATATGTCATTGTAAGCACATTTAAGGACCAGTTGTGCTCTAAAGGGTCTAAAGTGTGCTGTGTGTTGACTAAGCTACATGAAGGATGATCAACACGGGCTCACAAATGTGTGACTTTGGCAAAACTGCAAAAACATACAGATTCACTGCAGTTTCCAGGAGAAATGATTACTAACCCTATGGCAAAAAAAATGTATTTTCTATTTTTTATATATATTTTAAATATACAAAAAAGTAAGTTTGCTAAAATATGTTTCAAAATATATTTATGTAAATACATTTTCGGCCAGTATATTTTTGGGCATATATTTTGGAAAAAATAATATATTTTAAAAGCATTTTATATTTCATATTTTTTCAGTTTAAGAAAATACATTCACGTGTCACGTGTGAATAAAAGCTAAGAGCAGGCTACTTTAAGATTGAAAATGTATTTTTTCCCTCTGAAATATATATTGAAATACAACCATAATTCCGGAAATGTTGGGACGTTTTTTACATTTGAATAAAATGAAAACTAAAAAACTTTCAAATCACATGAGCCAATATTTTACTCACAATAGAACAAAGAGAACATAACAAATGTTTAAATGGAGAAATTGTACACTTTTATCCACTAAATGAGCTCATTTCAAATTTGATGTCTGCTACAGGTCTCACAAAAGTTGGCACGGGGGCAACAAAGGGCTGAAAAAGCAAGACATTTTGAAAAGATTCAGAGAGAACATCTAGCAACTAATTAAGTTAACTGACATCATGTCTGTAACATGATTAGCTATAAAGGGGATGTCTTAGAGAGCCAGAGTCTCTAAAAAGGTAAGATGGGCAGAGGCTCTCCAATCTGTGAAAGAGTGTGTAAAAAGATTGTGGAATACTTTAAAAACAACGTTCCTCAACATCAAATTCCAAAGGGTTTGCAAATCTCATCATCTACAGTGCATAACATCATCAAAAGATTCAGAGAAACTGGAGACATCTCTGTGCGTAAGGGACAAGGTCGAAGACCTTTGCTGGATGCCCGTGGTCTTCGGGCCCTCAGACAACACTGCATCACTCATCGGCATGATTCTGTCATTGATATTACTAAATGGGCCCAGGAATACTTCCAGAAACCACTGTTGGTAAACACAATCCACCGTGCCATCTGCAGATGCCAACTAAAGCTCTATCATGCAAAAAGGAAGCCATATGTGAACATCATCCAGACGCGCCGTCGTGTCCCGTGGGCCAAGCTTAATTTAAAAATTTGTCCAAATTTGACATTCTTGTGGAAATCACGGAAGCCGTGTCCTCCAGGCTGAAGAGGAGGGAGACCTTCCAGCATGTTATCAGCATTCAGTTTAAAAGCCAGTGTCTCTGATGTTAAGGATGGTGCATAAGTGCATACGGTATGGGCAGCTTGCATGTTTTGGAAGGCACTATGAATGCTGAAAGGTATATAAAGGTTTTAGAGCAACATAAGCTCCCCTCCAGATGACGTGTATTTCAGCAGGACAATTCAAAACCACATACTGCAGCTATTACAACAGCATGACTCCGTAGTAGAAGAGTCCAGGAGCTGAATTGGCCTGCCTGCAGTCCAGATCTTTCACCTATAGTGAACATTTGGCGCATCATTAAACGAAAAATACGTCAAAGACGACCACAAACTCTTCAGCAGCTGGAAACCTGTATCAGGCAAGAATGGGACCAAATTCCAAAACCAAAACTCCAGAAACTCATAACCTCGATGCCCAGACATCTTCAAACTGTTTTGAAAAGAAGAGGAGATGCTACACCATGATAAACATGCTCCCGTCCCAACTATTTTGAGACCTGTAGCAGGCATCAAATTGTAAAATTTCTCAGTTTAAACATTTGTTATGTTATCTATGTTCTATTGTGAATAAAATATTGAAAATATATCATGTGATTTGAAAGTCTTTTAGTATTCATTTTATTCAAATTTAAAAAATGTCCCCACATTTCTGGAATTCGGGTTGTACATTTTAGATTATGAAGGTTGAAAGTATACTTTCAGTTTCAAAAAATATATATCATTGATCTTCACTGATTGAAACATATGTTTATTATTTATATAATATATATTTTGGCTGGAAAAAAACAAACAAATTTGCCATATAGGTTGTGGCAGTAAAACATTTTTTACACAATTGATGATATAGATTAATAAAGACTTATTTATACACTTTTACCATAGTGCATGATTTATAAACGAATACATTTTAAAATTTGTATCACATAATCTGCTACATATACGGCTTTTCTAAGATACTGTGCTGCACTTAATGTGGAGCACTTTGGTACGAGTCCTGTAAAACACAAGTCACAAGTCAATCAATAAAAGAGCTCAAATCATTGTAGCAAGAAGATAAAATGGCATTGTTGCTTCAGCAAATGTGTTTTTTATCTTAAGTTTGCTTTGCTAACATTTCATTTCTGAACTGCCATGAATAATAAAATAACCAACGTAATAAAACATTGCCACCGTTACATTTAACTGTTTTGGAGAAAACTGAACGTGCCATTAAGTGTCAGACACCAGACATTTTGCTGTGAAACCGCCATGCCACAATAATCAGGGTGTTTCTATGCAAAATTTCCGGCTAGTCATACTTCTGCAATGGACAGTCATGTTCAATAAAATTTCATTACATTATGGACATTCCTGATAAGTTAATGAAGTTCTTGAACACGCCGCCTTACAAATTAGCAATTTTGTATGTAGCTTATTAAAGTTTATGCACGTTGTGATAATGGAGAACAGGCTAGTCTGACATTTGTGTCAAACTGCTGTGCTAATTGTTTCCTCTTTACCAAACTCATTTAAAGCCCCTTGAAATTAACATTGCTGTGTTCACGCTCAAATTACATTGCTACATTTGGAAATGTTCAGAATTAACAGACGTTCCAATATTCAGAAGTTGCCAGGGTTATTATAGTTAATTGAAACTACAATAAACCATTTTTGTTAAATGAAAAAATACAATAAAATACAAAAAGCTCATTTTATTTCAGTTAGTTGCCAAAATTTCTCCTTTAATTTAGTTTAGCTTGATGTGCCAAAAAATAAAATGCCTAAAACTGAAATCAAATTTAAATTAAAAAAACTATGTAAACATATTTTAAAAACAACAACATGACAGAAACAACAAAAATATTAAAATATTAACTAAAATTAAAATTGAAATGTAAAATATAAGATAAAAACTAGTTCAAAATATTCATAAAAAATATAATAGTATTTTAGTGATTCCAAATGCCTCATAAATTCCTGAAGCAGCCTGATAAGTTATATACACGATAATACAGTTCAGATGAAGAATGTTAATATTCAAAGTTAAAAGCAAATCAAGCCTAAAATAAAACAGTTAATAAAAAAAAATGGAACAAACATTAGTGCTATATAAAATAGACTGAACAAATTATATCCAATATTAGTCAACAGATTAAAAAAAGATGAAACATCAGTTTGAAATTATTTATGGTACTTAAAGACAAACATGTTTAGGTTATGTAAGTTGTCATTTTGTGGACATTAGCAAAAGTCTGTTTTTTTGTTTTGTTTTTTTGTTTGGAACAGTCCAATATGATTTTGTGTCTCTCTGACAGGTCACAGTGTTATTATTAATTTCACATTCTTTTGTTTGTTACATCATAATTGAACAGTGATCCCATTCAGATATAAATAGAGTGCATGAAGCGAAAAATTCTCTTTTTTCCCCCCGATGACACGTTTCAGTATTTGAACTGAACCCTATGGAGAGGCTTTGAACACTCATTACAGATTGAGATAGTGTTGAGATCTTATCTGAAGCTCTAGAGGAGACACACTTGAGACTCTTTAATCTGATTGCTGTCTAGGAGAAATTATTCCTATATTACACTCAGTCATATTGTGATTTTCCTTCCTGTGGGGGTTAAAAGAGATTGTTGTGACAAACTGTCCTCCAAGCAGTTGTAGGTTTTGATGTTTTTGGGTTTGTGATCTAAGTGATAAGTTGACTTAACTTAAAAAAATTGAGGAAACCCGTTGCCCTAAAATTTTTAAGTAAATGATCATTAAAAAAAAATAAGTTTGTTGAATTGTCAAATTCACTTATTTATTTTTATTTTTTTAATTATTGTGTACTTAATAATTTTAAGGCAACAGGTTTCCTCGATTTTTTTGAGTTAAGTCAACTTTCACTTTTTACAGTGTAGGAAGTTTATATTGCTTTCATTTTATATTACTAGTTAGTTTTCCGTTTGACAGTCAAATCAAATCAAAGACTATTACGGTTAAATATACAATATGTCACATGCTTAAGAAAATTTTAAAAGCTTCTGAACTTTTAACCTCATCACATACTAAAACACTTATCTTGCTCTTCTCAAAACTCTCTCTCTCTCTCTCTCCCGACTCTTTCTCAGGGAGTTTTGACCCAGCAAGGGGTGAATAAATACATGTATTCCCAAAGTGATTTCACAGGCCTGTGGTCCAAAGAGAGCTCAGTCTGTGCTCGGGATTAGGAAGTCATGATTGACAGCGGCTTGAGTGCTGGACAACACGATTGGCAGGAAAGTGAGGATATCTCAGAATGTGCCAAGACTTTCTTCTTTTTTCCTCCTTCTACTTCCTCTTCCTCTCATTTACTGGTTCTTTGCTTTTGCCTTTTATCCTTCCTTCACACATTCAAGTTTTCCCTTTTTAGCTTTTTAAATTTTAAATGTTATAATTTTAATATAAAAGGATGTACACTATAAAAAAAATGTTTTTGAAGTAAATAAATCAAAGATTATTGAAGTACGTTTTACAAGAAAATACCATTTCAGTCTTTCTACATCAGAATTTTACATTTAAAATGCAATGTGTTACTTTGCCATTTGTGAATTTTGTCTGTGAAATTTACTTCAATTTACTTCAATTTTTCAATCACACATCACATTTTTTATGTTAAAAAAAATATGGTGAAAATTTTGGACAATACATGTTTACTGTAATTACTGTATGTAAAATTATGTTTTTTTGGAAGGCCCGAAGTACCATATCATTTATGATGAAAATCTATAATACATTCAGCAAGGCAAAACGTACTATAAAACAGTATAATTTTATTAAAACAATGTGTTTTTTTAATGTTTAAAATGAGTCAATTGATGATTTATGGTGAAAAACAGAAAATAGACATTCTCAGAAGTCACATTTGATTATATTTTATTTAAATACTTTTACTTTTCTATATTTCTACATTTTATGTTACTTTATCTTATAAGTTAATGTCTGTTTCATTGTGTTGGTGGCATGTTCAGCGTCTGATTTTCAGACTGTCCCATATTGGCTGATTATTGTCTCTATTTTGTCACAGTGCATTTCTTAAAAACAGAGGCCACTTCAAAATTTGTAATGATATAATAGAGGAACCATTTTTGGCTTCTCAAAGAACATTTCAGTGAATGGTTCTTAAAAGAACCATTTCTTCTTTGTATATTAAGAATATTTTTTATAATATAAAGAACCTTTTTTCGCTATAAAGAACCTTTTGTGATTTCATGAATGTTAATAAATGCCAACAAGTGTACTGTCTGTAAATATAACTTTTTTTTTTTACAGTGTATATTCTGTCTTGCACTCTTTGATGACTGGACAGTATTATTTTCTCTGAAATCTATAATGTTTTCCAGAGAGCCGGGTGTCTTTTTTCTGTACTTGATGCTCATGTTGCAGATAATTAGTTTATAGTTCAGTTTGCGACTGCTGCATTAAAGTCTCCTCACAAAATTAGATCTGAGTCTAAAACAAAACTTTACTGCAAAAAAATGATCGTATTTTACCACGCTACCACACAAGTTGTGACAGTTGCAGACTGTTACAATATGTTGAGAAAACTGTGCTGAAAATAAAAAATAGATCCTCTGCACTCAGCAGCCTGACTATTCTTGCTTAGCAAAGACAACTAGATGCTTTCTGCCATCTATAACTCTATTTTCTCTCTCTCTCTTCTTTTTTTTTGGGTTCTATCTCTCCTGAGTCTCATTGATCAATGCACAAACAGAGCAATTTCTCACCATCCATCATTTTTTATGGTCAATAACAGTAGAACACAAGGCAGCGAAATGGAAAATGGTGTCTCAAAATCACTCCTACTGCATGGCCTGATGCATACTGTAATAACTCAGTCAATCATTAACTCCCCATAAACATAACACACGCTGACACACATGCACATACTCATGTCACTGGCTGGCCCTGAAGCAGCATCGCAGCGCTCAACTATCAACTAACACATTTGTGCTTTAAATAATATGAGACGCCCACTCTTTTGCACTGATGTCCTGTCACTTTGCTTCCAGAGCTTCTGCATTGTATTTCATTCAGTTCTGTCATGGCCTCTGGGAAAGCTTAAATCTTTATTTTTGTTTAAAAAAAGCATATAATTGGTAATATAAAAGGATTATTAAACAATTACTCTGTTCTTTTACTAGTATAGCTACTGGTGAAGATGAGTAAAGGATCAAAGAAGGTGCATAACACAAATAAACTGACTTCAGCCACACACACAAAAAAACTGTTTTTCTAACAATTTTGTGGAATAAACAAATGAGAGAGAGTGTGTGTGTGTGTGTGTGTGTGTGTGTGTGTGTGTGTGTGTGTGTGTGTGTGTGTGTGTGTGTGTGTGTGTGTGTGTGTGTGTGTGTGTGTGTGTGTGTGTGTGTGTGTGTGTGTTGTAATTTATTTCTTTATTATTTTGGTGTAGCATGAACAGGTACTTACCGTTTATGTTTACTTTTATGGTACGTACTTGGTAATTCATTTGTTTTACTTCCAGAAACCATCATTTTATATTACAGTATTTATTCCTTTGTATAGCCTATTTAATCTCATTATTTTTATTAGTATTTTATTTTATTAATATTTATTTATTTTTCTGGTCGAAGATGCATTCAATATCAGCTTGCTCCCTCAGTTGAAATGAATGTGAAACGGCTTTTGCTTTTAATATGTTTAAATTAGGAAACAATTATGATGTATTGTAGATTACGCTTAACATGTTCACAAATGAGAAATTAGATCTTAGCTTCCATTTCTTTCTGAACTTCTCCTGTTAGGCCTAACGTTTCTCTTTAGCCTTTCATCTTGAAAGCAGAGAGATACGGACACAGCTTCATTTCCTATACGGGCACGCTGCCATTCCTGCTCTGGCCTGACTCCAGCGCAAGAGAGAGTGAGTAAGAGAGGACACTGCTGAGTGTTCAAGGGCACTAGCAGAGATGCACTTCTTTCACCTATATATATATAGATACCGCAGCTCAGCTAAAAAATAAGGTATAATAAAGGTTCATGACTTTAGCTTTGTTCTAAACCCTAGTGTTCTGACTCGCTGCCTATACGGAAATCATAGGCTGATGCATTCTGTGACAACATGATAAATGTTTTGGAACCCTTTTCAAATATTCAGATCCAATTTTTTTTTTTTAACTTTCAGTTTCTTTCTTTTCGGTATTGAACGAATGTTAGGTATATAGAATGTCTCTTACATTGTCTGCTTGTTGCACTGCATTATGGAAGTCAATAAAAAGGCATCTTAGCAAGCAGCATAATTAAGTTGCATACTTTTTGGAACAGCCTTCACATCTGGAACACTTCTAGATGCTTTAAAGGAATAGTTCACGCAAAAATGAAAATTTGCTTAAGATTTACTCACCCACAGACCATCCAAGATGTAGATAAGCTTGTTTTTCATCTGAAGAGATTTGGAGAAATCCTCTGCAGTAAATGGGTGCCGTCAAAATGACAGTCCAAAACAGCTGATAAATGCATCACAATAATCCACAAAACTCCAGTCCACAAAAGCTGTGTGTTTGTAAGAAACAAGAACATCATTAAAGTGTTTTAACTTTAAACTGTTGCTTTAAGCTAAAATCCATAATTCATAATAACGCTTCCTCCAGTGAAAAAAGTCCATCCACTGCTGTCCTCTCACATGAAAATCCACAAACATATTTGTTTAGAATGTTGGCGCCGACAGTCTCATGGTTAAGTGCGCAACTGTGTTTGCGGCGACCCAAATTCAATTCCAGTCATTTCTCATTTCTCTGCTGTCCTATAAAGCATAAAAGCCCACATTAATGAAAAAAAATGGACTACTTTGGATTGTAAATGGTGCTTGATCTGTGCATATTTCTCTCCTGATTCAGACTTTTTCACTGGAGAAAGCAATATTATAGATAGAGGACTTGTAGAGGACAGAAACGATAGTTTGAAGTTAAAAAGATGATGGATTTGTTTATAACAACCACACAGCTTTTCACCTCACAAGACATTAATTGATGGACTGGAGTCGTGTGGACTACTTGTGGATTATTGTGATGTTTTTATCAGTTTTTTGGACTCTCATTCTCATTCTGATGGCACCCATTCACTGCAGAGGATCCTCCGGTGAGCTAAATCTGTTCTGATGAAGAAACAACTTGGATGGCCTGAGGGTGAATAGATTTTCAGGAAATTTTCATTTTGAGTTAACTATTCCTTTAAAATCTGCCTACAATGTGTGTGTGCGTGTGTGTGTGTGTGTGTGTGTGTGTGTGTGTGTGTGTGTGTGTGTGTGTGTGTGTGTGTGTGTGTGTGTGTGTGTGTGTGTGTGTGTGTGTGTGAATTGTGTTCCCCTTACCTTGAAGTCAATAGTAATGCAGTGGCAATTTGCCCAAATCAAATTTTACACCGTAAGCAAACATGGAATCAATTAATGGCACGGTTTGCATGTTTCACCCTGTTCTTTTGAGGTGTTGTGCCTCGGAGCGACATGCCAGCAGAGGCTTTTCCATTCATCCCGGGCTCTGAAAGAGTAAATAAACATGCACGCGAGCCTTTAGCCGTCTGCCTTCACCGTAATCTCTGCTCCCCAAACTCTCTGCCCTTTAACATTTTTATAGTGCTTAGAGGGGCTGCACACTGAGCGTGAAAATGTTAAGTATCGATTGGTGGGCGGACTACAAAGGGCCCGGCAGCTGGGATAGCAGGATGCTTGAAAACTCTTCCTAATGAAGCTGGCATTTGCAGTCTACAGCAGGACGCATGGGCCGCCCGGCCGGAGTTTGTCATCCTGTTTAGAGCCCCCTCAGGCTTTTTGGATGGCAAAATATGTGACAAATTCAGAGTGTAACCATTTAGCATCGTAGGTGGAGATAAACTGTCTCTGATAAGTTATTAGTAGTGCTTCCTGACCAAATAGTCACTATTGGTGCAGAATGTAAATATGTTGCTCTGCAGAGTCAAGAGACACAGATTCAGTTCTTATATAGTGGAAACCAAAAGTCTGAGACCACTAGTGATATTGCGTCTATTTTTCATCATTTTCCAGTGGTGGAGGTAACGAATTACAACTACTCACGTTACTGTAATTAAGTAGTTTTTTCGGGTACTTGTACTTTTTTGAGTAAATTTTTAAAGCTGTACTTTTACTTGTACTTAAGTACAAATTTAGCAAAATAATCTACTTCGTTACTTTTAAATCATAGTTCGTTACTGAGTAGGCTACGCCCATTGAATTCATATTCAAACCTTTGTCGGCAACAGACCAATAAACAGACCAATAAAAGCCCTGATATCTGAACCGGGAAAAGCTGGCACTGCAGCATGTTTTGAAGGGGCTGATCGGACAGTGAGGGAGCTCAATGTAACTTGGACTCAAAGTTTGGAGAAACAAATTACATGGTAGTGTTATCTAAATATCTATATTTTGATACCAATAATGAAATATCTGACACGGTTCCATTAGGCCTACTCATTCTCCACAGTATCTAGCGTCTACCGATACACGCTGCGTCTCTCTCCTCTCAGACCGCGAGTTTGACACGCATCCGCCTCCCTTCAATTACAGAGTCTGAATATCCGCGCGGGATTGCAGGTATTCCGCATAATTTTAATCATTCCCGCGCAAATGTGGCGAGCGCTTTATTGTAACATGAGAACGTCATGCAATCGCAGAAAACTGGATGCGAGCTCTCAAATAGGCCTGACTTTATACAAATGAACTGCTTGCCCTCTCACTCCAATATTGCTTGTGCGCAGACTGTGTGCAATCGCGATCTCTCCGTGCTTTTAAAGTAGAAATAATTTCTCTTTACTCCTGGATTAAACTTTGTGAAAGGTTATCAACCAATCAGAATCCACGCCTGACTGATGGAAATGCTGGAAATTTTATTGGCTGTAAATGAAATGCACTAGAAAGCCTTTCAACAATCAAAGATAGAACTTTAATTTCTTTACAATGTAAATTTATGCTAGAAATGTTTTGGAATGGGATATTTGTCTGATTTGTACATATAAATATCCTAGTCTGTCTAACTGCATCACTACATTGTACAGACATTATAGGTCAAAGACATCCATTTATCAAAATAAACAACATTAAACAGCTTTTAAATCACTGCTTAAAAAATTCAGTGTTGTCATATTTCGAATACCTCAACTAAATTGAGGTCATTTGTTTTATAATTTTATTACTGACTGTGTACTTTTCTTTTTTTGTAAATTCAATTCAGTTTGAAATCAAATTTGAAATCGTGCTTTCTTGTGCTGTAAGCTTTTGCAACAAAGTTACCGTATTTTAAAGACACAAATACACAGAATGAGTAAATGTTTAAGATTGAGATTTTTGTAAAGGTAATTGATCACTGTTTATATGTATATACATAAAAGCCTATATGAAAATGTTTAATATATAGAGCGAACGTGTCTTTTTAGAAGACTTGGATTAAGCCACTCAAAGCTTGACATAATGATTGCCTTGAAAAAAATGGATGGACAAAAAAAATTGAGATATTAAAATACCTATATGGCAGTATACAGTATGTGGTAGTTTTGCCAATGGTATTGAAAATGATTAAAGTTGTCATGAAATCAAAAAATGACCCTACTTACTTTTTTAGTGCACATTACTAGTCTTGTGGTGAACAATTAAATTTTGCAAGTCAATACACCGAAAAAAAAAAAAAATGGTCTGCCGTCGTAATCTTTAAACAAAAACTGAAAAATTGCTTCTGCTCTGGAATGGTGTTCTCGCTCTGATGACGTCAGTTTGACCGCTTGGGGAGAATCTTCTTGTTAAGTCATGATGTAAGGACGGCTGTTTCTGGGTCCATGCCTCTACTTATTTCAACAGCAATCTATGAGCACTATTTAATACTACACATATAAGCTAAGCGTATAAAAATATTGCTGTGCAGTATACAGTATGTGGTAGTTTTGCTGTGTCTCCGTGATCACAGTGTCCCAGACACTAATATTTTAGTTGAAACACTGTCTGGCCATCTGGGATTTCAGTATAGATAAAGGTTAGGGTTATAATTTTTCAGTATTACATGACATCATGGGTGTATATCAGCACAGTTTGGTGTTTTCTTGGGATGTCTGGCAGAGCGTTAGGACCCAGAAGTGGTGAAGCGTGATGTCAGACTTAACAATCAGATATTCTTAACCACTCCTATCAACCGTGAATCTGCTCTGAGCAAGAGGTGGAGAGGAGGTGCGCCACAATAAAACCCTGCCCTTTATTCAGTATTCTGTTTCACTTGAAAATGCATCACAACAATGACATCAGTTGCAATGTTCGGTTCATGGGGACCTTAATATTGATATTTTCCAAGGTATTGAAGTTAGAAATAACTGTATCATGACCACTAATTCACGTACTTTGCTAATAAGTTAAAAGTGGGTTTTGTTGAAAGCAGCTATTATCCACATAGATATTTGATATGAATGAATACGAAAATCATTAAATATCGCTGGCCAAAAAGTAACTAGTAACTAGTACTCTGAGTAGTTTTTGAGAAGAGTAATTTGTACTTTTACTTAAGTACTGTTTTGACGCCAGTACTTTTACTTGTAATTGAGTATTATTTCAGCAATGTAACAGTACTTGTACTCAAGTACAAATTTTCAGTACTCTTTCCACCACTGTCATTTTCTAATCAAATTTTTTGCAATTCATTATCAGCTTAATGATTTGAGTGAAAAGTTTAACCTGAGAATGTCTTCTGTATTTATTTTGTTCCCCTTTTCGCTTTAATGACAGCTGAAATGGTATAAACAAAAACACGATGATTATGTTCTTCAGCATGATTTGTGAATCCAAATTATAGTGAGTAAATATTTATTTATTTATTTATTTTAAATAATAATTGTTTGCAAACAATGCCTGATGAAGGTCACATGAAACGTTGCATTAAATATTTGATGTATTTGATAGCTATAGTAGTGTGTGATTCATCTATTTTTGTTCATCATTTGCTTTTCTTTTTTCTATGCACCTTTCTAAATGTTTTTTTATTCAGTCAATATCATATTGCTCCCTCATTTTAAATATGTGTGAAAAGGCTTTTGGCTATAATATCCTCAAATTGAGACACTTGATACATTGTAGATAAACACTCAACATGTTTTTAGACATGAAAATGTCTTAAATTCATAAAACTTTAATTATTTCCATGTTTAGGAAGACGCATTTACTAAACATGGAAATGAATTTAGCTTTAATGATTTTTTAAATATTTGGATACCCCTAAATGTTGCCAAATATGTTGCTCCTGCTCGTGCTCATCACAGACCACAAACACAGGTAGAAATCTTCTCACACAAATCTGACTTTGAGACAGTAGAGTGATTGAGAAAGATGAATATGAGCATGCTCAGAGTGCTATAATTACACACTCTTAAGTTGATTGTGACCTGTGATTACAGGAACGGAGCGAGTGCCATCTTGTCTGATTTGGGGGCCGTTTCATGGTCATTAAGAAGCATTCAGCTAATTAGCAGGATGTGTCTGCACTTGCCTGGAGAATCAGCTGTTATTTGCGTCAGATTGGGACATGAGTGGGTCCACCCTGTCTGACTTGTCACGTCATACAGTATAACAGTCTCTTTTAGTTTCATAAACTTCTAAACAAACAATCCAAACAGTGCAGGAAAAAAACAACCTTAAGTTTCAGATCCCAGGCTTAAATGGTTGCAGTTTATGAATGCCCTAACATTTCTACTGCTCTTTTTCCATCTGTAAATATTTCTGGGTGATTACAGATGTTTTAATAACTGTCATACAGCTTTTGACAACTTGTTGCATAATGTGTTTTGTGGTGCTGTCATATGCTGCCATTTCTGGCTGTTTAAGTAAAAAATGCATTGGTGGGGAAAAAAAGTTTCTATTATATTGTTTCGTATGAACAATTCATTCTTAAAAATGCATGCATATTTGTTGTCTCTCCATAGAGAAACTGATTTGTAATGTTAAACATTCCTGACAGACCTCTGATCTGAGCTTAATAAATGATATATGTGACCACGGACCACAAAACCAGTCATAAGGGGCAATTTTATGAAATTGAGATTTATACATAAATAAGCTTTCCATTGATGTATAGTTTGTTAGGATCAGACAATATTTGGCTGAGATACAACTATTTGAAAATCTGGAATCTGAGGGTGCCAAAAAATCTGAATACTGAGAAAATCGCCTTTAAAGTTGTCCAAATTAAGTCCTTAGCAATGCATATTACTAATCAAAAATTAAGTTTTAATATATTTACGGTAGGAAATTTACAAAACATCTTTATGGAACATGATCTTTACTTAATATCCTAATTATTTCTGGCATAAAATAAAAATCGATAAATTTGACTATTGCTTCAAATATACTTTTGCAACTTATAACTGGTTTTGTGGTCTAGGTCACATGTGCTTCTGTAGAAACTACAGTAAATGTGAATTCAGCTTCATTTCCAAAATCAGAACAATAGTTGTTACAATGGAAATGAAAAAGCTCCAATGGCAACTGTCCACAAGTAGCACCGTGAATGATGTACGTAACTTACTACTCTGAAATAATTATTTATTTGTAATATTAAAATTTAAATACATTGCATTATATTTATGAATGATTGTAAATTACTAGTTTTGTATTGTACAATGGTTTTTGATTTGATTATGCATTGTTTCATGAGTAAAAATGAACGTATAGTCTTTTTTTGTTCTTTTCTTCTGAAACATGTTTGTAATATTGTGATTCATCTCAGAGCTGGTTGGTTTTGTTCTTATAATTCTTTGTTGAAGAATATTTTGAAATCACTATGAAGGCATTGAATGGAGAAAAATACTTCCGGAACCAAGACCAGGCGCTCAGTGTTGCACTCTATTTGCAGTCTTTTTGAAGATAAAACTCAGTGTGACAGACTCTCTAATGCGTTTCTTATGGGTAGGTAATGTCTGTTTTTCCACTTCCATTCAAATGAAAACATTGTACTGCAGATATATTTATGCTGACACAATGAGCTGACTATGGTTAATCTGATTAGGAGAACCAATTTTCCACACTTCAATGCTGTTCCTGGAAAAAAAAAATCATAGAAGAGGGAACTCAATTATGTACATTTTAATATTCCATGCTGTAATTAATTAAAAAAGAAAGAGAGACTGGGAGAGAGAGAGAGAGAGAGAGAGAGAACAAATCGGTAGAGATGAATCTAAAATAATTCTGTTTATGTTCACAGATGATTTTTTTTCTGGGGAACATATAATAAATATAATATAAGTGCAACTGTTCTGTCATGTTTTTGTTTTGTTTTTTTGTTTTTTCAAATTGTTACAGTGCAAATGAATATTACTGTTTTATTTATTTATTTATTAACCTTGATGGTAGTTTTTAAACTCATATTTACTTTTGTCAGCATGGGAGTAAAAAATCATTGCCAAGCAGTTATCGGTGGAGTTTTCTGTTGAGTAGCCTACAGAGAATGGCAGATATTTGATCTTCTAAAATACAAAAGTAAGATGAAATATTCTGAGACATACTGACATATTATATCTTATATTTAAGATGTGAGGCATTATTGCTCACTTTAACTGACTCATAAATTATGGCAGATCTTTTGAAGTTGTGGTCACACTGAACATCATTAGAACAAAAAGTTTCTATAGGTCACAGATCACAAAGGTCACAATTGCATCAAGAATAGCAGCATGAATAGTAAGCCATATCTGATTAAATGAACAGTTAACCCAAAAATAAAAATTTGCTGTAAATGTAGGTCACACTCAGGCTACCCAAGATGATGATTCATTTGTTTTTCAGAACAGATTTGGAGATTATATCACATGCTAAACAGTGGATCCTCTGCAGTGAATGGGTGCCGTCAGAATGAGAGACCAAAAGCAGTTTATAAAAACATAATAATCCAAAAGTAATCCATCATAACTCTAGTTCATCAAGAAAAAAGCTGTGTGTTTGTATAATAAACAAATCCATCCAGACTGTTGCTTCCAGCAACAGAGTCCTCTATCCATACTATTTCATATTGTCTAGTCTGAATCAGGAGAGAAATTCTGCATCGATCAAGCACTGTTTATAAGTGAAAATAGCCAAAACAGTTCTAAACAAATATGTCTGTGGATTTTTAGACACAACAGGGGATGGACTTTTTCACCATTATTATGGAATAGGAGACTCTTATGTTTGGCAAGAAGCAAAGATTTGAAGATGGATTTGTTTCTTACAATCACATAGCTTTTCACTTCACACGACATTAATAATAAATTTGTAGTTTGCGGAGCCGTAGCTCTGGTCAAACGCCTCAGGACTCGCAGACGGGGAGCGAGGCGGCGCGCTCGCGAAGCTCAGACAGCGCGGATTTAACGGCGTTGCCTAGCATCCGTCTAACGAATCTCCGCTCTCTACCCAACAAAACGGATAAACTCCTTCTGCTCTCCCGGACAAACAAGGATTTTTCAAACTCTGCCAAGTACTCCAGAGTGCTCAACTCTGCTGCTCTGTGTTTCATGGAAACCTGGCTGAACGACGCCATACCGGACAGCATGCTACATCTGCCAAACCTCCAGCGGATCAGAGCAGATCGCGACGCAGAATCAACGGAGAAATCACGCGGCGGCGGGACGTGCTTTTACATCAATGAGCGGTTGTGTACAGATGTAACGTGTTAAAAAGATGTGCTGTTCTGATCTAGAAACGCTCTTCATTAACTGCAAGCCGTTCTGCTCGCCGCCGGCAGATTTGCTCGTTCATTCTCGTGAGTGTTTATTCCACCGCAAGCGCACGTGAGCTCAGCTTTACAGAAACTCGCTGATCTGATCACAGAGCAACAACCCCCGGACTCCGTTTTAATCATTCCTGGGGACTTTAATAAAGCAAATCTCTCCCGCGAACTGCCAAAATGCAGACAGCACATCACATGTCCCACCAGAGACAGTAATATATTGGATCACTGTTACACAAGGGCGCATATCACCAGGGCCATACACAGGATTTTATAAATACCGAGGTCCCAAAATGGAGATTGGTAGGGGGGTTCGGGGGCATGGTCCCCCGAGGAAATTTAGATTTTCCTGACTGTGTGCGTTTTAAGGCTCATAAATTGGATAATATAGGTTTAAAACCAAGTCAGTGGGCAGTAGGCTAGTAGCCTATAGCATAAATTATTTTTCAAGATAACAGATTCTTAAACATGAGAATCAGATTAAATGTTGCAATGAATGATCCACGCTACAAACTGGAAATAGAGAAGATATTGTTTGTTCATGTTTATGAATTGAATAAACTCAAGTTATAATTATCCTGGTAGCCTTCAGTAAATTTAAGTGTTTAAAATGAATAAACGTGAATATTATTTTTTTATATATATATTTAATTCACACTGACAGAAATCTTTTCCAATAAGTTTAAACTGATTTTTATATTTTATGGGCATTTTTATGTTTATGAAATCTTTTCTAAAATTATCTTTTGAGTCAAATTCTTACATTTAATCAGTGAATTAGAATAATAAGACATTTGGGCTGCTACCAAGCAAAGCAAATCAAATCAACACAACACAGAAGCTGCATCTGAAGTGCCATTTAGAGGTATTTGTACACGGTTTAATGCAAGACATGAATGCATTTAACTGCAATTACAAATGCATAAATAATGTTTTGATGTATTAAAAATAAAACGTTAAATACTGATATTTGAAATTATTTAAAACATGAAAAAAATTGAAATGTGAAATTAAAACCGCCAGTAGGTGGCAGCAAATCACTGTTAATAAGTGAGTCATTGTAATTGAACCGAATCATTTAAAGGGTTGATTCATTCAGGAACCAAACACCGTCATTGCTCAGAGATGCAAAACAGTGCTGTGGCTGTGTTTGGAATTATTTTTGTTGGCAAAATAGAGCAAAAACAGGCAATATAGTGTCTAAAACGTAAGTCTCTTAATTAACTTTTTGTTTATTGAGCTGTTGTAAAAAATCAATATCATATTTGTAATCATGGTAATTTTTGGAGAAAAATGGCACTCTTCATATGTGAAATTGATTAACTATATGAAGTGGTATAAATATATAAACTTTCTGTCCCCATGTCTTGAATTTGTGATCATTCTAAATGCATTTTAATAGACTGAATCATGCAGTGAAAGAATGCACTCTAAATATCACGCGTGCGCTCTGTAGTGGTGTTTTGAATGGTTTTTGCAAAATACTCGATCATGTCAAATCGCACATCGACAACAACAATTACCATATTATCGCAGACTATATATCGCACACCCCTACCGCTGAGGCATCTCAGATGAGAAGATCCATTACCTTGGCTTTTTATCCTTGCAGCACCAAATCAGAATTAATATAAGGTAATTATTTTACAACTTATGTTATTGGAAAAATACCGAGGTTCGGACCTCAGGGAACCTCAAAGCTCCTGAAGTTTGCAGATGACACCTCACTGATTGGCCTCTTCCAGGACAGTGATGAGTCTGCTTATAGAGAGGAGGTTAAAGAGCTGGCTGTCTGGTGCAGTCTTAACAACCTGGAGCTCAACATGTTCAAAACTGTGGAGATGATCGTGGACTTCAGGAGAAACCCCCCTGCACTCCCCCCACTCACCATCATGAACAGCACTGTGACTGCAGTGGAGTCATTCAGACTCCTGGGCACCACAATCTCTCAGGACCTGAAGTGGGACATTCACATAGACTCCATTGTTAAAAAGGCCCAGCAGAGGCGGTGCTTCCTTCGCCAGCTGAGGAAGTTCAACCTGCCACAGGAGCTGCTGAAACAGTTCCGCCATCATTGAATCCATCCTCTGCACTTCAATAACTGTCTGGTTCAGCTCAGCAACCAAATCTGACCTCAGAAGACTACAGAGGATAGTCCGGACTGCTGAGCGAATCATTGGTACAATCCTCCCCACTCTCCAAGAACTGTACTCATCCAGAGTGAGCAAAAGGGCTGACAAAATCTCTCTGGAGCCCTCACATCCAGCACATTCCCTCTTTGAACTGCTACCGTCTGGTCGACACTACAGAGTTCTGAGCACCAGAACGACACAGAAACAGTTTTTTCCCCAAGCAATCCATCTCATGAACACTTGACATTATACGTGGAACACACAACACTATTATACATAATTTATTCACCACACATACCTATTTATTTTTTCATTTCAAATTTGCACATATCAGACCTGTACACACATAACTGTCTACATTATATATTGTGTTTTTTTGCTATTTTTGTACATTGCCTATTTGTATATTATTCTTTCTTATCTGTGTCCTGTCCTGTTGCTGTCTTTCTGTTGCACTGGAGCTTCTGTCACTATAACAAATTCCTCGTATGTGTAAACATACCTGGCAGTAAAGCTCATTCTCATTCTCATTAATTGATGGGGCTGGAGTGGTGTGGATTATATATATTTTTATTAGCTGTTGGGACTCTCGTCCTCAAGTCAAACTTTATTAAGATCCCTTACAGGCAATTTAGATGCAGCAATAATCAGAAACACAGCAGACCCATACAACACATTCCAAAAAATAAATACATAAAAATATATAAAGAAAATACAGTAAATTTCCCTAACTGATTCCTTAAAGACCATTTAACAGCCGAATTGCACAGGGAACAAACAAGTATTTGTATCGGTTACTTTTCATCTTTGGTAGTCTATAACGGGAACCTGAAAGGTGAATGAAAATGATCATTGTCCAGGAGAACAGATTGGGCCCGACTCAAAACATTTATATTAAACAAACTTCTTTGCCTATAATCTTCCCACTAAGAGTAACTATTCTATTTAATGCATTTTTATGTTTTACACTGAGGTTTCCAAACCAGCAGCCAATAGAAAAGGACAGCACCAGCTCAATATAAGAATTATAGAACAATTCATCTTAATTTTCTTAAACAGTATAGGCGCTGATGTCCCTTTTTACATAATACCTCTGTGTTCACATCAAAACACAATCTGTTATCAATAGTGGTGCCCAGGTATTTGTAACTGTCCACACTTTCTACCTTTCACCCCTAATAAGAGTAGCCTGGGAAGAATGTGGTTTTGTTATAAAGTCGATAATCATATCTTTTGTCTTGAACACATTCAATTGTAAACAATTGAATATACAATATACAATCATTTGTATATAAAATATACAATAAAGGAGACAAAACACAGCCTTGAGGAGTTCCTGTAGATGTTATCAAGGGAGATGAAAAACTCCAATTAACTCTCACTCTTTGAGTTCTGTCAGTTAGAAAACCTAAAATCCAGCCCACCAAATTAAAATCAAGACCAAAATCAGTAATTAACTTCTCTACTAAAATATGAGGTTGTAAAGAATTTAAAGCAGATGAAAAATCCACAAACAAAAGCTTGACGTGTTTTGCTCCCTTCCAAGTGCTTTAATACCAGATTTAATAAAGTTGCTGTTGCATCTTCGACACCTCGCTGTGTTCTATAAGCGAACTGAAGGGAGTCTAGAAGATTTTTAGTTTTAGCCAACAACTCTTCTCAAAGCATTTCATTATAAGAGATGTTAGTGCTATTGGCCTAAAATCATTTAGTACTACATTTACAATTTTAGGCACAGGCACCACAATAGCCTGTTTCCACACTTTAGGGACCCTCTGAAGAGCAAAAGACCATTGAAAAATATTACAGAACACTGGTGCCAATTGCTCAGCACAAACCTTAATGAAATATTTTAATATTTTATTTTAAAAAATTAAAAAATTCTTTTTACCAGCTTCAGCAGATTTTTGAGTTTGCTCAACTTATTTTTGTGGGAGATTCTCACATTTTTGTTGTATAAACTTAAAACGACAAGTTGAGAAAACTCAAAAATCTGCTGAAGCTGGTTGCCTTAAAATTTTAAGTTGTCTGGTCCAGGAGTTTTTGTCTTCTTACAACCCTTAAAAACTTTAATTATATCTGATTCATCCAAAAAGTTGTTATAGTCACCACCACAGCTCATTTTATAATTCATAGACTCTATTTTGGGACCAAATTCAGGTGCATCAAAGCGTAGATAAAACCTATTGACTAGAGTCATACCCAGGTAATTGAATTCTTTTAGTCTCACACCCTTTAGATCCAGTTATAACTGTCATCCCTTTCCAAAATGACCCCAAATTATTTCTACTCAGCTCTTTCTCTAGGTTTATTTTATAATTTAACTTTGCTTTCCTCACTTCCATTTTAATCTCTTTCTGCAATTCCAATCTTTTTACCAAATCGCCCTCATAAAATGCTCTACATCTTTAATTCATAAGTGCTTTCAAGGATTTTGTGAACCATGGCTTATTGTAAGGAAATATTTTGACAGTCTTACAGGGGATGAGCATATCTTAGCAGAACAAAATATAACTACTAACAACATCTGTGAGTTCATCTATACCCATGCAAGAGTCATAAATGATGTCCCAGTCTGTACATTCCAGGCATCCTTGCAAAGATGCAGTAGACACCTCGGACCACACTCTAATATTCTTAGTTTGTGTTTTTTCTCTTTTTAAAACAGTTTTATATACTGGGAGTCTGGGACAAGCAGGACAGTATTATGGTCCGCTGCCCCCACAGGAGGCTTAACAACAGACTTATATGCACCTTTAATTGATCCATAGCAAAGACCAAGAGTCTTGTTAAAACGTGTGGGGCAGAAAACATATTGATAAAAGTTTCACAGGCACTGCTTCATGGAACATTTATTAAAATCACCCATAATTAAATTCGGGGCATCTGGAGATATGCATTGCAGTTTGTGCACAACACTACCAAGAGTCTCTGCTGCGTTTGCTTCGTTTGCCCTCGGATGATTATAAACCACGGTAACGAAAAGTTGTGGAAATTCCCGAGGGAGGTACTATGGCCAGTGATACAGAGAGTAATTCAATATCTTTAGTACACACACACACTCTCTCTCTCTCACAGTAACAGAACTGCAACCATTCGTGGTTGATATATATAGGCAAACACCACCTCCTTGCTTTTTCCCTGTAACTCCAGGGCAGCCATCGGTACGAAAAGGGATGCCAAGCCCATCAATAATTACAGAATTATCAGGGTCACTGTTTTTTAACCATGTCTCAGTAAGAGCCAAGATCCATGCATCCTTATAATCATCTTGAAAATGTTCCATTGCCTGTAGATCGTCGATCTTACTTCTGAGGGACTGGATGTTAGTCATGATGATAGACGGGAGAGGAGTCCGGTTTAGCCGAGACTTCTTCGGCTTCCTCTGACGGCACCCATTCACTGCAGAGGATCCATTGTTGAGTAAGTGATGTAATGCTAAATTTCTCCAAATCTGTTCTGAAGAAGAAATGAAATCATCTACATCTTAAATGACTAAATTTCCAGCAAATTATCATTTTTGGGTGTCTATTCCTTTAATGTTTATTGTGCTTATGTTCCATAGAACATACTGTAGCAGTTCCATAGAATTGTTTTTAAGAATCTGTCTGCGAATTATGATTTCTACTGCTTTCTGACAGCATGAGAAAAAACCCTGGATTCTACATGTATGCATTCATGCACACGCTTTCTCCTTCCTGCTTTCCATCAAGCACCTTAACAGAAGAATACACTCAAGTAGCCTTATATCTGTACAGAAACACTCACACGCATAGTCTTATCTCCTTCTAGACAGACCTCCTCATATCCTAGTGGATTGTGTAAGACCTCCGCTGCTGGGGATTAGATCTTTTAAGAGTGTTGCGTTTCAATGCAGGTCCTGTCTTAGGTTAGCCGTCCTCTGGGATACAGGAACACTTTCACACTGTGCTCACAGTTGTGCCATTGCGAGGTAAAAATGTTAAGAGAGCATCTACTGTTGAGGGGAATCTTTGGCATTAAGCCCATGAGACCAATGTGAAGATGGACAGCAGATAAAGATGGCTCAATCTAATCTCACCTGTTATGTTGCCCTTCTTCTTCTGAAAATAGATTCTTGGAACAATTGGGCTTGAAAACTTTGAGAAGTTTGTAGAGGTTCACAGTCTTTTAAAAAATGGCCTTTTAGATCCTTCAGGAAATTAATGGTTATGATGGGATGCCCCACAAGATAATCTTCTCCAATTGTGAGGGAGTGCAGCTGAACGATTTAATTACTTGCCAGTGCTTATCATCACAGTCCATCTTTTATCACTCCTTTGTTCATTTCAGCTACCTCATTTAATTTATTGGAGTATCTTGTATAAATTGGAACTCCAATTATTCAGACCAATCGGGTGATTACTTAAAAGAAACGTGAGGTTTTATTAGAAGATATGGGGAGTACAAACTAAATTTAGACTTGAATAATCTCTATCTCATATTTTTCCTCAGCATAGACCAGGCTGGTCAAAATTGTGAGAAAATTAAGATTGATGAAGTGTTACATGACAGGACAAACAAGGCTGTTGATACGATCCATCAATCACACTAAAGGTATAGTGATCTGTATCTGGAACTCATTACTTAGCTAATATACTAAAATGTTATGTTTACTAATGTATATAATGTACTGTATTATAATTAAATGTAATTATTTATGAAAGTCAGTTATTAGACATTTGACAAAGAAAGCACTTTAGACTAAGTTCCACGAGCTCGCTACATCCAGCAGATGGCGACAATTGACAGCTCTTTATGGGGGAGTCATTTATTCAGTATGTTGAATAGATTCATTCAACATACTGATTCGTTCGGGAGCTAAAAACATGATAACCGTGCTGTCATTGAATCATTTATGCAACTGATTCGTTCAGCAATACTGATTCATGTAGAACCAAAACACCTACTGAGAGGAGACTCAAGACTTGATCCTGCTTTGACTTCGTTTGGAGTTTTTGTCGCTGGTTGAGCTAAAAACAGACAAAATACCTGGCCATATAGTGTCTAAAATGTAAGTTACTCAATATTAACTTCTTATTTATCGAACTGCTGCGTTAAAAACAAGCAATATCTCATTCAGAATCGTGCTGTTGTTTACACTTGTTTGTGTGCTATTGCTTTACTAGAAACAGATTTTGATTTTAATTACTTAAAAAATGACATTAATTTGAAGCCACTGATTGAATTGTACTATATAGCAATATAGCTGGACTAATAATACATAAACAATACTATCATAAAAACATAGTCTGTATGTTTGAACATTTTTCTGGAGTGAAAGGGAAATATTAGAATTCATTACACGGACAGAAATTATGAGAATTAAAAAATAAATTATTAGATTTTAATTCTGCTTCCTTGAATATATAAAATGATATATATATAGGCTAACTCTTGATTACACTTTAAGTTGCTTTGGATGAAAGCATCTGTTAAATGCATAAACATAAATGCTTCCTTTTGGATACTTCAGTTCAAATTCAAGAATTGAAATTTAATTTGATTGATGTTAGCATTCAATTCAATTCTCAATGGCCTAGACTAGAACATACACAACATACACATCTACCTGCTATTTCACAGGACTAAAAGACTTTCTTCTGTTACTGAGGGATGGTTACAAATTATGATTGATCAACCTCAAAGCCCTCCATTTTCTAACCTACTGAGTTTGATTTGCATCGCCCAGCTTTTATTCACAGCTGTGACCCATGTGGAAATGAGGGGATCAGCGATTAGCCAAGCGTCCACGGGATGTGTCCAGCAGGCACCGCAGAGAGGATACTACGGGAGAGCTTTTTGGGTTTGTTCAATGCATTGCCATTCATCACCTCTCATTACAGGGCCTAGCGACTGGTGACCCAGCGATTCAGTGCCACAGATACAGAACTCTTCATCCACCCCCATCTGTTCCAGTCCATTAGCTTGGGAGATGGGCCTGAGCCTGCGGTAAATGCTTTCCAGAACATTCTAATCCCACTCATCTCTGTGTCTCTCGTTGCAACGTACCAGCTTCACCACAGAGATCCATTCCATCCCCATGACAACAGCGACAACATCCCCGCTTCCCAGTTCCAGATTCGGGTCTGTTCGCACATACTGTCATCAATGGGGTGTTTAAAAAGATGTGAAAACTGTAACTTGAAAGCTGCCCGCAAAATAGCACTAATTCATAATTATTCTGAAAAAGACCATGACACGATATGTGACACCGTAGTTAAATCACTGCAGACTAATAAATGGGATTTTCTAAGGGGAGCATTGCTATTTCTGTTGCTCATACTTAGGGGTCTAAGTATTACAATTTGGCAGATAATTCATCCTGCACCATTTTTGCAACAGACTAAAAAAGGTATTAGCAACTATAAAAAAATATTTTAATAATTTATAGTGCTGTCAAACGATTAATCGCGATTAATCGCATCCGAAATAAACGTTTTTGTTCATAAAATATGTGTATACAGTATACACTAATTATGCAAATATAAATACAAATGCATGCATGTGTATATTTAAGAAAAATATGTTGTTTATATATTAAATAAATTTATATAAAAT
This sequence comes from Acrossocheilus fasciatus, assembly GCA_036784905.1. Taxonomy (NCBI): domain Eukaryota; kingdom Metazoa; phylum Chordata; class Actinopteri; order Cypriniformes; family Cyprinidae; genus Acrossocheilus; species Acrossocheilus fasciatus. The sequence continues at coordinate 19,418,752 of CM071951.1, read as the reverse complement.
ATAAAATTTAAGTATATAAATATATATACACACATGTAAATATTTTCAAAATATATACTGTATATGTGTGTATTTATATATACATAATAAATACACACAGTACAACATACATATATTATGTAAACAAAAACTTTTATTTTGGATGCAATTAATCGCGATTAATCATTTAACAGCAGTAATAATTTAACACAATATTTAAAAAAATCTTTTAATAATTTAAAACCAATGTATTTAATTTTTTTATGTTTTTTAAATATAACAATGACATAAGGCATTGTCCAAAGAATTATACATTGTCTAGTAATATAATGAATATATTAATAATTGAACACCATATGATTTTTTTTAATTCAACTGACAAGTTTAGACATCGTCAAAGTGTTGTATGCTGTAATAAATGTATAAAACAAAATAAAAAAAAAAACACAATATTTTTAAATATAACAATAGAATACAAATAAATATATTATATGTTATGGCTTAAATAAACAATGTTGTATATACTGTGAAGATATTTATTTATTTTATATTAACTGTTCAGTTATTTAGTCAATAACAATTTAAGATAAACAAGTGTATTTTACAATTAGGATTAGGCATTGTTTTATATTAGTTTTATCTTTCATTTTGTCTGGCTCTGTCCTCAGTTGCCTCTGCAAGGATACATTTTGTCGTCCTCTGAGGAACATGCTGATGATTCATCTCCCCTCATGTAAGGCAGAACTCCTCAAATACATTCACATGCTTTTATCTATTAACAGAGAGCAGGTTTGGCATTTTCAATAGGCTGTGGCCGTTAATGACACCATTAAGACAGCAAATCTGCTCAGCCCACACTAATTTATTCATGAGCACACCAGGAACTCATCCTTTGAAATGTGCAATTGACCTTTCCACTGGCTTTTAGTACTAAAGCGGCCGTTGTTCGACCACGGTCAGGCTTATTACATGTTTTAACACATTGGCTGCTGTTGTTTGGTAAGCGTGCATTCATTATGTGACCGAACCCTCGCCAAGCCCATGACTAGCTTGGGAAGGGAGTGGAAAAGAATCCGTACTGTCTGACTGCAGGCTTACAGATGAACTTTTTGAACAATGAACAGATGAACAAAGCAGCATCTGCCCTAATGATGTTTTTAGATTGTATTTGTGAGCAGAATACTTCCACTCAGCCGCCCTCTCTCTTCCTGTTTAATCAGGGAGCCAATTGAGGTGTGCACTTCCCTTTTTAATCTGCCTTCTACCCCAGATAACTCATTTGACTCCCTGCAGACCTTGTGTAGTTTTAGTATGAGCACTGAGAGTAGATTGAGCACATGGTCCCAGCTGGGTAAATGTGTGTTGGCTTCTGTTTAAATAGTGTATTGATCATTTAGAGGCAGCTTCCTTTTTTATTTTTTTTTAATCTAGGCACTGTTTTAAATCGCTCTTCCAAAAGTAATTAGAAAAAATATGGAAAAAAACTTTAGATTACATTTAGGTAGTGTACTGTGTAATGGTGCATTGCGTTTGTTTAAGATTAGTTGTAGTTTATATGACTAAATATAGATAACAGTGACTGCTTCATTTTATGCTCAGTTTAATTGGGTCAATGAAAGTGGGTACAATATACATGTATTTTTAAAGTAAAAAAACCTTAGTAGAAGGGAAGGTGCATTAAAGAATACATGAAATCATATTGCGTCTGGCCAAAATATCCATAATAATGCTTTCTCCAGTGGAAAAGTCCATCCCCCTGTTGTTCTCTCACATTAAAATCCATCAACATATTTGTTTAGAACTGTTTTTGATGATTTATGCTTGTAAATGGTGCATATTTCTTTGCATGTTGATCTGTGCATAGTTCTCTCCTGATTCAGGCAAGATTGCTTTTTCACTGGAGGAAGCAGTATTTTGGATAGAAGCAACTGAGGTTAAAAAATCTTGATCTATTTGTGATTTAATGTTAAATTTCTCCAAAACTGTTTTCGAGATTAATGATGAGAAACAAACTCATCTCGGATGGCCTGAGGGTGAGTACGTTTTCAGGAAATGTTCTTTTTTGGGTGATTTATTGCTTTTATCAAAAATGTCCTGACTTGCTCTAAAATGACTTTCCTTTTTGTTTGACGTCAGAACAGCATGGCTGGAGAAAATAGTCCCAACATGTTTTCGGGCACTCCTCTCTAGCCACCTGTCTGCTATGAGCAGCGATGGACACATGGAGGTACGTATTTGGCTGTTTTCCTCCTAAAAACCTTATGGCATAATTATCAGAGAAGTTGCAGTTGCGTGTAAGGTATTTTGAATGTTAGAATTGTTCAGAAGTGAAGAAACACAAAATGCAGTGTCCTGAAGCTCTGTGCTTAAAGACAACATGAAATCAAGTGGCACTATTTTAATGCACATTCTTGATCTTATTGTGCATGGTTCACTGGTGCATGATATTCCAAATGGAAAAACTGTAATCTTTGTAATCTGTTTTCATAATACAATAACAATATAATAACTTGCTCTGCCTCTTAAAAGATATATGCCATATGCTTTTAAGCTGGATTTTACATTGACAGTATGTTTTAAATGTAGACTATAAACAATGCATATGCATATATCTATTGTAAATTTAAAATATCTCATCTATCACAGATCTGTTTAAACACAAGCTGTTGTGAAAGGTGTTTAGGTGGATTTCCTGAAAAATTACACCACAGCGGTCAACACAGTTTATAATCAATATTGTATCATTTCAGCAAAAACATTTTCTGTCACAATTAATTTTCAAAGCTCTGCTTTTTATCCATTCAATCAAAATTTCAACATATCAGACAGTGTAATCAAGCAACAAATTTCATATTAGAAATTATGCTGAATTCCATTTGTGTGAAGAGAGCAAAAGAGATTAGCATGTGCTAATGAGAGTTTGATGAGCCAAACAGGGAGAATTCAGGCCAAATTATTTGTGCTTGGCATTGGACACAGGCGCCAAGCACTAAAACTCAGATGCATATCATTCTAAAACAAGTACAAGCGGCCAGTTAGGCCATCAGAACTCCTAAAGAGAGCTGAAGAGACAGACTCAGAGGACCCTATAAAATAATAAGTGCTACATCAGTAACAGTACATGCCGCAAAATAATATCAGTATCTCCTCTTCAAGGTTGTAGTGCTACTTTGAAGGAGCCTAAATCACTCACTCGCTCAGACTGCAACATCAGCTCGTCTATAGGACGACTTCTGAAGGATCAGATGAGAGACAGTCCTTCAGGGTTTGAGAGAAAGAGTGCAATCTGCCCCACCGCTGGTATCAAATGACCTTCACTGTGCAAACATATCCATCTGTTGTGTCTGCAAAGGCGATGACAGACAGCCAAATAGTGCCTTATAATTAAGTAAAAATGAAGCAGACATCAAACACTTAACGATCCATCTCCATTAATGTCTGTGCAGGCATTTACAAGATTTTACTAGCAAACGCTGTTGAAGGACAGACACACAGCCAAACATCTGCGAGCATTAATAATGTATTGATTGTTTTTTTTAAAACAAGACAACGTACAGCGTTGTTTATAATCTTATTTTTGCCATATTTACTATCACAAATGATGAATACAGTAATTATTTCACATTTCAGCTGGCACTCATAAGAGTCTCTTTTTGAATAAAAGGGTTTGACAGACAATTTCTGTAAACAGAAGTTCAACTGAATTACAATTTCTCAGTTCAGCAGAGCTGTCCGTCAAAGTTTAATACAAAGTGAATTGTCTTGGCAAGCTTGAAAAGTCTTTTTTGCTTTTGCTAATTAGCCCAAAAATATTTTTGCGGCGTGCATTTGCTGATTGAAGTATTTTGATGTTTTTACACAATGATAAAAACACCAAATAACAAGAAAAATTGGCAGTAATTGCCAGGAAAGTGAAAGCCACACTCATCTAAATGCTGTTATGAAAGGTTTTACTGTCATTAGGCGGACATGATGGACGCTCCAGTCGGAGTTGGCAGGGCATTTTATGAAACATGACATATGACCTTTAAACGGGAGCGTGTATTAATCAGAGGCTGAATGAATGCATGTAAACTCATTAACAACATTTGGCCTTAGCTACATATCTGATCCCTTAGCTTTTTCTCATATCCATAGGGGAGACGTGAAAACATTAGAAGAATAAATTAGTATAATTAATACAAATGCAGAAGAGTAGATTTTAAAGTAGATTAAAGCAGAGCGCTTAAGCATGCAAAACTCTCTGCAGGACTCTAGAGTGGTTGCTAGGGTGTTTTTCTGTTGCTAAGGTCTTCTGAGTGGTTGCTAGGGTGTTCTGAGTCTTTGCTTACAAAGTTAAAAGAGCCCACCCATGTCTCAATGTTATTCTGGAGTTGGGTCAATTTAAGTCTATGGCTCCAGGGGTCTCAGCAAACTTCCAGGGGGGCCTTTTTATTTAAAAAGAATGAAAATTGAAAAAAATGAAAATTACCCCATGATTTACTCACCCTCAAGCCACCCTAGGTGTATATGACTTTCCTCTTTCAGACAAGTACAATTGGAGTTATATTAAAAATGTCCTGGTTCTTCCAAGCTTTATAATGGCAGTGAACGGTTGTTGAGGTTTTGAAGCCCAATAAAGTGCATCCATCCATCATAAAAATTGTTCCACACAGCTCCACGGGGTTAATAAAGGCCTTCTGAAGCAAAGCTGTGGGAAGGCCAACCAGTTGGAGTGGTAAAGGAAATGACGTCCCGTATAAAATATTGGTGCAATAATCAAAAATTGGTGGATTATTGGAAGGTGAAAAAATATTCAAGTGCATGAGAAAACAAAAATAAATAAAAACTGTACAAAAAGAAACAAAACAGCAACAATGTGCTTACTTTGGCTACACCAAAATGGCCCAAGTATCTAACATTACTCAGTCCACAATCAGAACCAAAGACAAAATGTAAAAACTGACTTCCTTTCAGCTAGCAAACCTATTTATAGGCTAATGCCCCTCCTACAGGCATACCAACTGGGAGAAAACAAACAAAATTGTCTGTAATAAACAAATAAAATAATGTAAATATCCAGCATAACCAGACTTAAACCCTCCGAACAAGTAAAACAACAACCATTAACAGAAGAGAGTTTAACAACAAATTAAATGGAGAACTAACTGTTCCTAATTTCTCCCCCCTCTGACATCACAACCAAATGGCATCTTCCACAGGAAGTGATGTGGCGGTTATTTTAAAAACCAGTTTGACCTAGATTAAGGGTTTGATTGTACAGAGTGTGAACCTGGAAATTTAACTGAACAAGGTTTGTAGAAAATTTATAGAACAATAAATATAATCACCACATGTGTTATATGTACTGACCTTTTGTACTTTTTTTTAGAAAAATGGTGATTTAAGGAAAACTATAAAGAGTTGGAAACTAGAACAAAACACGGCAGTAACAAACTTAGACTAAACAAAACAAAAACTCCATAACACTTTCCTGGTGTGTACACAGGTGTTAATTTGCCGGCAATGTCCAGTACAAGTGAAATGGGTGTGTTTGTAAGTCCAAGTCTATAGAGTCAACAGGTTAACCTGTGACAAAAGCGATTTCAATATAAGCCAAGAGGAGACTTGGTTCTCGCGAGACTAGCATATTCTCACTGGAGTTAATGCTACGCCTACGTCATCTGCTGGAACGCCACTCTCTTCAATGCGCATATGACAGTTTATTATAAATATGGTTATTTTTCTTACACAAATGCATCGATTCACTTGAGAAGGCCTTTATTAACCCCTCCAGAGCTGTGTGGAGCACTTTTTATGATGGATGGATGCACTTTATTGGGCTTCAAAATCTCAATACCCATTCATTGTCATTATAAAGCTGGGAAGATTTAGGACATTATAACTCTGATTGTATTTCTCTGAAAAAAGAAAGTCGTATACAGCTGGCTTGAGGGTAAATGAGAGTAAATCACCAGGTAATTTTCATTTCTGGGTGAACTATCCCTTTAAGAACCAACACCTGGTTAATTTTTGTGATCGTTTAAAGTGTATTTTTTAGACCTGGAGGAGTCAAGTAAACTTTTCTAAGTGTAAAATATTTTGTGATTATATCAAGCTAACTGCACTATTTGAGCTATCATTCAGTTTGAGATACGGATTCCAAACAACACTGAACTGCATTCACTTTTATTGTATGGACAAAAAAAAAAACACTGAGACACTATTTTTAAAACTATTCTTTTGTCTTCCACAGAAGGAAATCTTACAGAACAGTTTACGGAACAACATGAGGGTGAGTAAATAGTAAATTTTCAGTTCTGGGTGAATTATCACTTAAGTGAATTCTGCTACTATTAGATCAGATACAGAAGAACGAATCTGGCAGCCTGTAATTTAGTAGGTAAAACTACAGGTTGAGTTTCCATACCTGAGACGTATTTGGTTTTAATGGAGACTGAGCTGCTGGGCTCAACACTGATCCAGAATGATTGACAGCAGTGTTAGCACTGCCCACATGTCATTTACATTTATTCACTCCCATTATGCATGCTTGTCACTATGCATCAGGCTACAATCAATGCTGTGTGTGTGTGTGTGTGTGTGTGTGTGTGTGTGTGTGTGTGTGTGTGTGTGTGTGTGTGTGTGTGTGTGTGTTTGTGAGTGAGATTATTTTGTGCAAGCATGCATGCATGCATTTGTGTGTGTGTGTGTGTGTGTGTGTGTGTGTGTGTGTGTGTGTGTGTGTGTGTGTGTGTGTGTGTGTGCACATAGACACTACTTTATCATCGCACAAAAGAGCAACAGATGACTACTTCATGCAGTGGGAATGACCCAAGACACGGTATGATGTCATCCACCTGCAGGTGGGTGGCATTGCATCATTCTTGAGGGCTGTAGATTCACGTCTTCTCCCATTATTGTCATTAATCCAGCACTGTGCACCGAGCCAAGCTTGCAAAGGCAAAAAACGTGTGTGTGTGTCTTTGTCTGAATATGTGAGTCAGAGCATGTGAGTGTATGGAGACAATTCTAGCCGGCAGATGGCCACCCGGAAGGGCTTCATCTCTGGCCTCATTGGCTGTTCACATCACAGGCATGCTGGGATATAAACACACCTGAGCCAAGTTTCTCTCCCCCTGACTGCAGCGAGAACAATTGTTGTTCTGCAAACCACGTTTTTGTGTCAGTATTAGTATTTCTAATGCGTGCGCTTTGTAGAATAACAACAAATAAACCCAGTAATCCAGTTAGATTTCTCGTCTGAGGTTCATGTACGTAATAAGCTCTAATCACAGATCAGTAGGATAAATAAAAAACCTAGAAATACCCAGGCATATGGTGTTTGCCCCATGTTTATTAGACTGGATCTGCTTGCCTATAATTCTCCTGGAGTTTACAGCACCTTGTTTTGCCTCCCAGACTTATTGTTGAGTATGGAAAGCCTGGTGACACCTGGTCTGGGTGTTTGCTTGCTGGGGCAGAAATAATCAGCATGTTGTCAAGCTGAAGCAGGACTCAGCAGAAAGATCAACATCTTTGGTGTCAGACGGGCAACGAGACACATGCTGTTCCCTTTAATTTCCTTTGTCTAGGGATCTTCTCGGTCTGAAAACCCCACTAAAAAAGATAAATTAATCACATTTAATATTATTAAATTGCATTTATTTATTTAGGGACAGTACACATTAATAATACATAACAACATGTTAAATGTAATAAAGCCAAATCGGCTAATTTTCATCCGTAGTCCTCTTTTGATTAATTTTGAATGTTTTTCTGTCTATACACGTTTAATATATTTACTTTTTTATTTGGTTAGCACATTAATTCTGGTTGCATGCTGCTAAATTAATGTACGATTAATTTGTAGTCTCATATGCATTTATTTTAAGGAAAATAAACATTATTAGACAGTGTATCTCAGAAATACATAAATTAATTTTGTGAACTACTGTATTTTTTTTGTTTTTTTAGAGAAGTCTCTTATGATTGCTAAGGCTGCATGTATTTAATCAAAAATAGTCAAATAAAGTAATATTATTAAATAACATTGCAGTGGTTACTATTTGATTATATTTTAAACTGTAATTCATTCCTATTATGCAAAGCTGAATGTTCAGCATCATTACTCCAGTCTTCGGTGTCACATAATTCCTCAGAAATCATTCTAATATACTTAATTTCTAATTTAATGTGTTCTTGCAGAATAAAAGTGTTCATCTCTCAAAAAAAAAAAAAAATCATACTGGCTCCAAAATTTTTAAAAAGCGGTGTGCCTTAAAAATGTTTTAGTATATTAAAAGTTAACCCTGAATAATCAACGCTTCAGCTTTCCATTTTAATTCTTTTCGAATTAAATGCCTTGGTAAACCTGTTCTGTGTGAATAGAATTTAAATATGTAGTAGTAAATATGATTTTAATTGCACTTTTTAAGTATGCTAACGAGCCTTCTAATGGTGTGAGTTTTGGGGCTGGACTATTTGTTTGGCTGACCAACGGCAGACTGGACTGAGTGTTGAAATCATTATTTTTGCAAATCCATTTGGAGCCACTAATGGCAAAAATACAAAACACACTTCATCTTTGCAGAAGACTCCTGTTGAAAGTCCTTCGGTAACGAGAGCAATTGAAGGTTTTGAAAGCCCAGGTAAGGTCTTATGTAAATGACCTGGCTAGAAATTGCCACCTTGATTCAAATTGATCAGAAATGGCGAAATTACCTCCTTAGGCCCGAAACATACTCTATGCAAGTACGTGAGCGCAAATGCTTCTAGCTATGCAAGCTCAATTTCATGCACCATTGAGTTTTGAAATGTGTCAGAACGCAGTTTATGAAGCAACACAAGTACACGTTGCATTCACAGCTTTGCCTCAAAGGGTGCTACTGTGGAATTTAGCATTTGCGTAAACCGTCTCGGTCAGATTTTTCTTTCAAGAACAAACATAAAGTAGGTACACTGGATCAGCGAGCTGGCAATACTTTGGTCATGCATTCACGTCTATGTATGCTTGAGTGCTTCCTTGCATTTGTGAGCCTTCACATAGCGTTTGAATTGAGAAAGATACTGGGATTATGAAATGCAGTGCATTCAGACCAGTAATTGAGCAGATAAAATGACAAAATAGCAATGTTTTTGCAGTGATTCGAACACCCATTTTCCCCAGTGTCACAATAGCGCAACTGTCAGACAAGGGCTGGTTAATATAGAGCAAGGACAGAAGAGAGCGATGGATAGAGAGAGATTATGAGGCATGGTGAAGAGAGTAGAGGTCACTGATGGCTTTATTACTGTAGTGTAATAAGAAATCATCCGGATGGAAAGAGGACACCTGCCATGGTCCCGTATAAAACCTTCACACATGCTCCCAAAATACAATAGTGGATTTAACCCATCTAGATCCAATACAATGTTGCTGGAAAGAACTTTTGAACAGATTATTTACTTTATCATTTAAAGAGCCAGTGAAATTGGAGTTTTGTTGATTTTGGCTGTTGGCTTTGAGTTTATCTGTACTGGATGCTATAGTGTACTGCTGAAAATTGACTAAATTTGTTGCCATGAAATGAAAATTCACTGTTTACCTCAAAATTTCATAGCTGGATATTTTAGTGAAAACAAGATGACTTCAATCATTTAGTTAGCTCCTTAAATCATACGCTTTCATATTCATAATTAGATTCTTCAATCACATACTTCACTTCATCTGCTTACAATTTTTTTTAGTGCAACATCTCACAATCCAATCAGCATCGATGCAAAGAGCCAAGGCTTTTTTGATAAGCCATTCACTTGGATGTAGCCTACATCTATATAAGGAAGAAAAGATTTGTCGCTACTTCCATTTCATTGTGACTTTAAGAATATTTAAATTTATCTTGTTAAGATAAAGTTATAAGAACGCTGCATTTGTTATAACCTGTGTTTTTTAAATTTCACTGTGAAAATATTGGGTGTAACAGTGATCTCTACAGGTCAAAAGAAGTACAACACATCTGCTCTGTTTTAATGACTTTCAAATGAATGGAGACAGATGCCTATTTTTAACATCTGAGTGCATCAAGGTTGAGATCAAACAGGAGGTACGCTTTGGGTCAAAAGAGTTAGCTAAGACTGATAACGGTGCAGACGCCTGTCAATCAAAGGGTCAGATCCACATGTGTAGAGAACACCTGCAGCCACTACCCTTCAGTTCACCTGAGCAGAACTGTGGCTCTATTCCAAAACCTAGTGAGCTGCCTTGCTAAGGCTTATAGACAGCTACTTTATAAGGCAGCATCCTGAACAGTATGGTTTTAACATGTTGCTAAGATAACGATGCACTCTAATAGACATTTTTAAAAATTTTATTCTTCCCTATTGTGACGTATCGAAGTTCTCAAACGAGAAAAAAATGTAAGACAGGACTTGGTTCAAAACTGTACAAAGGTAATATGAAAATGTAATTACTTTGCTTAATTTTTATTGATAACTTAAAGTACTGACTGAAATAAATGTGATATACATTTCTCTATTTATTTATTTTTTTATTATGGCGTTTTCTCCTATTTTTTTTTTTTCACCAAGCTTGTTGCATTGTATGATGGGATTGGCTTTTCCATAAAAGATGCATGCAGGCCAGGGCTACCTTAAAATTTGTCTAAATGACTTCTGGAACAGCCTGTGCATTAATAGCTTGCTTATGATCCTCTAAAATGGTGCCTATGAAGAAAGCTCACTGTATTTTGGAACAGTGTGTTTTTCTTCCTATGAGAGTCTGTTTTATGTGAAGTTTTGAATCAGAGATATACTGTGAGATTCCGTCATTTCTCAGTCTGTGGGAAGGTTTTTGACATTTTACTGTTACTTTGGCATTTGAGATCTTTGTTGAGCCCCAAGACCTTTTTTTTCCACTGTGCTGATGTTTGTGTCATGGGGATGTTGACTGATGGGAAAACTGAACATATTTGGCCTTGCTTCTACATGACCTGAAGCAGGATTGTTTGTAGTACATATATCTGACGTGACTGTATTGTGTGTGTGTGTGTGTGTGTGTGTGTGTGTGTGTGACTCTCATAGCTGAATAACAAATTAAAGGAACACTTCACCCAAAAATGAAAACTTCTTTACCCTCAGAACATCTAAGAGGCAGACGTTGTTTCTTCATATGAACAGATTTGGAGAAATTTAGCATTAAATCACTTGCTCATCAGTGGATCCTTTGCAGTGAATGGGTGCCGTCAGAATCCAAACAGCTGATGAAAACATCACAAAAATCCACAAATAATTCACACAACTCCAGTCCATCAATTAATGTCTTGTGAAGAGAAAATGTGTTTCGAAGAAAAAAAAAATCCTTCAACTATTTAATTTTATTTTTTTTCGGTTAAAATGTAAGAACTCTTACATTTTTGCAAATCCTTACGTCTGTATTTTGCTTTCTCCAATGAAAAAGTCATCTCATCTGAATCAGGAAAGAAATTTGCACAGGTATTATATTCCAGATATTATATATTCAGATATTATAAGCCAAAACAGTTCTAAACAAATATGTTGGTGGATTTTGATGTAAGGGGACAACAAGGGGACTTTCCACTGGAGGAAGCTTATTATGGATTATTTTGACCAGAAACAAGTTTAAAGTTAAAATTCCATAATGACAAATTTCTATCATATAAACACACAGCTTTACACTTCACAATATATTAATTGATGGACTGGAGTCATGTGGATTATTTGTAATTGTTTTTTTTTTGTTTTGTTTTGTTTATCAGCTGTTTGTCTCTCATTCTGGAGGCACCCATTCACTGCAGAGGATCCATTGGTGAGCAAGTCATGTGAAAGCAAGTGAAATCTGTACCTATGAAGAAACAAACTCATCTACATCTTTGATAACCTAAGAATGAGTACATTTTCAGTGAATGTGGATTTTTGGGTGAACTATTCCTTTAAGGAAGTCATTCAACCAGCTTTGCCCTTTTTGAAGCTTTTTTGTGACCTTATATTATATGGTAAAGAGCAGCATGAGCAATCTTTCTGGCATCTTCTATTGTGGTGTAATTCAAATTTCACATTAAAAATTTATGATGCAGTGACCTACCAAACATAATGAAGTAAGAATGATAAAACTTTAGTGATAGAACAAAGTGATAGTACGATATATTTATGTAGTGTTGACAGCCACAGTGCAGCTGCATACTATAGCTTTACATATCTTTAGCACGGAGTATGATTTGCAAATGAGTCATACCAGCATGAGGGGAGGAGGAGGGGAAGAACTCTCATCTGCAGTCCAGTTCAGCTACACCTCTCTCCATTTTTAATTCCGACTCCATTTAAGTTTCAAGGAGTCATGCTTTAATTTTTCACTTTATCTCTCTTTATCATTCCATCAGAACAAAAGCGCTATTCCACTTGGTGAAACAATTTGATTCACCTGCAAGATCCTTTTTTAAATATGTATGTAGGCCAGCAGTCTCTCTTTGGCAGGTCATTTGAAATCATCCACAAGATTCTTATCATCTCTCGCTCTTTCTCTGGCATGTGAAAAATCAATCCAAATGTGGCACCTTTTCAAGTGCTGCTCGTTTTTGAGAAAAACACTTGCTTTAGGGGAAAAAAATTCGGGGAATACATTCAGACATTTGATACCGGTGTTCGTGTTACTGATGATTACGTAAACTACTAGATTTTTGTGTTTTCTAAAGGAAATGTAAGTGCTCTTTGCCATGCAAAACTTACTTGCCACGATGCTAGAATGTTGTGAGAGGTTGCTATAGCATTGTGTTGCAGTCGCTAAGGTGTCTTGCTTTGTTGCTAGGTAGTTATTTACTGTTCCCAAGTGAAAAGATACAATTTTAGGTGCCAGTGATACAGCTTGAGTCCTTCCTTCAAAAGCAAACATCATTAACTTATTGCGTTTTCCATGATTGCAACACCTTTTTTACTAATACTAAAACAAATGCTCATTTAAATAATCATTTACAATGAAATCTTTCACCATAATCTCCTAATGAACATGCTTTACTGTAATACAGTTTGAGTTTGCTCACAAATGCTACTGAAAGGGTGTTTATTGCCATCTAGTGGAAAGAGATTCACATTACAAAAACACTTAATGGCAACACAATACTAAACACACAAGAGGGCTGTAAAGAGGGCTTTTTTGTTACGTTCATGTAGGAGTAATTATGTGGGATACATTCAACTGAGCTGTACACTCCAGTGTCATAATAACAGGGTGCATGTGTGCCCTCAAAGAGCTAATTGCCTGTAATTTGAGCATTTTTTGAAACCTTGCATTGATGTGAGCTACTGTGCTCGGCAGCTTTTGAAGCTGTGTGCATCTTGTGTGCATCCAATGGATTTTTGGTTGCATGGTAAACTTGAAATGGTTATTGCGTATCTGGCCTTGCAAACCATTTACATGCATATGATCTTCACAAAATGATAAACGACAATTGTTTCTGCTTGGTTTAATAGCTGTTACTAATTGTGTTTGAGGTCATCCAGATTGAAGATAGAAGGATTTGGCTTGGATATTTCATACTCTTTGTATTTCCTAACAGCATTCCTTGTCCTGTTGCCTCACATGCTGGTCATGAGTCCCAGCGTCGTCCCACTGGGATCCAGCTGTTCTTCGGACTGTCCGTTTTTTCCAGGAACCGACAATGTCACAGTCCATTACTGCAGGAACATTTATTAAAAAGGGCTTGTTCATTGATTCAAAACATTTTAGATGAATCAAAGTCAGACGTCAGAACTTCAAGGGCAGAGGAAGAGTCTCACAGGAACTCAAAAACGGAAACATGAGGTGGTGGTGGTGGTGAGAAACTGGCAGCATTTTCATGAGGAATGAGGCAGGTTTGGGATATTTTGTATATAAACCAAAGACGCCAACAAGAGCTGAAATCGAAAGAGAAGAGGAAGTTGTGAAGGACTTTTCTGAGATAGCAGCGTGACAACACCGGACCGTTTGAGAGAAATAAATCTCAGTAAACATGCAGCCCACTATGGAGGAGTTCGATTCAGAGGATTCTGGTGTTCAAGATGTGGGACCTCAAATCAATGGGCTGGTGGTCCAGATCCTGCAGACGATGTCAGTGCTGCTGGTGCGGATCAGACAGAAGCTTCTGGAAACGGCTATTCTGATCTGTGTGATCCTGCTGGTGTTCTGGGTGGCTTTATTCCTCTATGGCAGTTTCTATTATTCCTTTATGCCCACAGCCAATTTCATCACACCTGTCTACTTCTTCTACAGGTGAGGTGTTTACAGGGACCCAGCAGAATATGCTACCTTAAATTGTTTTCTTAATCAGGTTTTCATCTTGTTTTTCAGTAAACGAGCTTTCTTGAAAAGCATGTTTTTTAAGCATAGGCCTAAATTATTTACATATCTTTTTAAAAGAAGAAAACACATTTTTCTTGTCCCATTCACAAAATCATTATTCATGATAGCATTAACCTCACAAAAATAATATGCGTTAATCATACAAAAATATATAGTTTCAAAAGCAGGTTTTTTTTGTAAGTCACTTTATATAAAAGTGTCTGCTAAATGAATGAAGTTAATGTAATAATTTATGAAATTACGTTTCAAAAAATGTTTCATAGGTGTATTTGAGTATTTATTTTAAATATAAGACTTTTATGGCTCATATAGTGTGGTGTAGTATAATATGGAGCTCATACTCGAGGAGGATAAAAAAAAAAACACCTTAGTTTGTGCCCAGAATATGCAAGTTGGTTGAGTTGCTGATATTTATATGGCCAAAAAATAAGCGCTAATAGCGGTTACTAATTGTGTTGCATTCTGTTTGATGTAGTTCAGACTGCAGATAGGATTTGTAAGCTCTAGTTTTTAATGTGGGGGAAAATATATAATGTAATGCAACATAACGATGATTGAAAAAAATTAACAAATAAAAAAATGATTTGATCCCCTGCTGATTTTGTACGTTTGCCCACTGACAAATAAATGATCGGTCAATCATTTTAATGGTAGGTTTATTTGAACAGTGAGAGACAGAATAACAACAAAAAAAATCCAGAAAAATGCATTTCAAAAAAGTTATGAATTGATTTGTCAAATAAATATTTGATCTCCTATCAATCAGCAACATTTCTGGCTCCCAGGTGTCTTTTATACAGGCAACGAGCTGAGATTAGGAGCAGTCTCTTAAAGGGAGTAATCTCCGCTTGTTACCTGTATAAAAGACACCTGTCAACAGAAGCAATCAATCAATCAGATTCCAAACTCTCCACCATGGCCAACACCAAAGAGCGGTCCAAGGATGTCAGGGACAAGATTGTAGACCTACACAAGGCTGGAATGGGCTATAAGACCATCGCCAAGCAGCTTGGTGAGAAGATGACAACAGTTTGTGTGATTATTCGCAGATGGAAGAAATACAAAATAACTGTCAATCGGTCTGGGGCTCCATGCAAGATCTCACCTCGTGGAGTTTCAGTGATCATGAGAACGGTGAGGGATCAGCCCAGAACTATACAGGAGGATCTTGTCAATGATCTCAAGGCAGCTGGGACCATAGTCACCAAGAAAACAATTAGTAACACACTATGCCATGAAGGACTGAAATCCTGCAGCGCCCGCGAGGTCCCTCTGCTCAAGAAAGCACATGTACAGCGCGTCTGAAGATTGCCAATGATTCAGAGGAGAACTGGGTGAAAGTGTTGTGGTCAGATGAGACCAAAATCCAGCTCTTTGGCATCAACTCAACTTGCCGTGTTTGGAGGAGGAGGAATGCTGCCTCTGACCCCAAGAACACCTTCTCCACCATCAAACATGGAGGTGGAAACATTATGCTTTCGGGGTGTTTTTCTGTTAAGGGGACAGGACAACTGCACCGCATCAAAGGGACAATGGACGGGGCCATGTACCGTCAGGGCCAGGGCATTGAATATGGGTCGTGGAAGGGTATTCCAGCATGACAGTGACCCAAAACACACAGCCAAGGCAACAAAGGAGTGGCTCAAGATTAAGGTCCTGGAGTGGCTTAGCCTGAGGAGGGAGCTGAAGTTTCGAGTTGCCAAACGTCAGCCTCGAAACCTTAATGACTTGGAGAGGATCTGCAAAGAGGGGTGGGACAAAATCCCTCCTGAGATGTGTGCAAACCTGGTGACCAACTACAAGAAACGTCTGACCTCTGTGATTGCCAACAAGGGTTTTGCCACCAAGTACTAAGTCATGTTTTCCGAAGGGGTCAAGTACTTATTTCACTCATTAAAATGCAAATCAATTTATAACTTTTTTGAAATGCATTTTTCTGGATTTTTTGTTGTTGTTGTTATTCTGTCTCTCACTGTTCAAATAAACCTACCATTGAAATTATAGACTGATCATTTCTTTGTCAGCGGGCAAATATACAAAATCAGCAGGGGATCAAATCATTTTTTCCCCACTGTATTGATTATATCATTTTTGATATACATATTTGATTTGCATTTTAACATGACTTTTCTTTAAAAAATTATGTATGGATAATTAAGTATAAAAAGTTGCTTCAGTCTAGTAAGTGTTCATCTTGAAATATTGCTATTGCTATCAGTAAAGATTTCAGAGCAAAAAGACCTAAAGGAAGACGTTTTTAGATTTATACTAAAAGTCCTTTTACTTACTAAAAAATGATAAAATATCAACTACAGAAGGCATGTATTAGATCAACATGATCTCACAGAATTCCGTGTAATGTTCACGGACTTAATTAACCTCCGAATCTGTGGTGGCATCACGGAATCGCCGAAAATTCCGTGATGGGCTCACAGAAGGCATCAGCCGTGGTCCATGCACGGATTCACTGGTTCAACGTAAAAAGAGTGACTCCGATGCAGTTATACTTTCACTGGAGTACCTGACAGCCCCTACCCTAAACCTACCCAGTTCTGAACAATAATGATGATGATAAGTTTCCCAGTATCGCGTCGGCATATTGATGCTAAGGGTTTCCGTGCGTGGAGCACGGCTGATGCCTGTCACTGACTTACATTGGTATCACTTCTGTGAGCCCATCACGGAATTTTCGGCGATTCCGGGATGCCACCACAGATTCGGAGGTTAATTAAGTCCGTGAACATTACACAGAATTCTGTGAGATCACGTTGATTAGATTGTGTACAATAGTTTTTTCAGCAATGTTTTGATCATGTTGATATGGTAGAATTCAGATGTGGTTGAAATGAGAATAATTTTTAAAAGACATCACCTTGTCAGATGGTAATATTTGGACTAATATCATGGAATCAGCCTAAATTCATCAGTGGTTTGAGTGTGGTAGTTCTTGATGTTTGTCATCTGCTTGTTCATGTCAAATGTGTTTCTGATCAGCAGGACTGATTGTCCATCTCCCCATCACTCTGTGTGTTCTTTCCCTGTGGCTAATGTCTCTTTACTGAAAAATGGAAAACATCAGGTAATCATCCTTGATCTCATCCTTGCGTAGTTTCTTAATTTTAAACCAAACTTTATTTTAAAGTTCTTTTTTTGATTATCTTTTATTGCCGAGTTAAGTCGAAGACTATAGAAGGGACTTTGGTTTAGTATAGTATGTAAAACTGTGCATAGTATGCAATAAGTGTTTCAAATACTAGCATGCTACATTGTCAAATGTTGTCACTATGACATATTTATTTCCATTTATGCATGTTTTTCCATTTCAGTTATGTTGCATCTATCTAGTTTTTTGCAAAAAATGACTTTTTGGTGGCCTGATCAGATAAATCGAGGGGGAAATTATGTTAAAAATAAACCCTGACATCCCTTTACTTATACATGGCTCAGGTTACATGCTGCACATATTGTGCAGTCAGAATATTTGTGGATAAAGAATATTTGCATACTATGCACAGTGGACATATTTAAAAAAAAAAAAAGAAAGAAAATGTTTTAGTAGTATATTATCTCTTGTAAAAAAAAAATATATACTAAATACATTTATTTCATGCTAAGTCATGCATGTACTTAATAAAAATACCCTGCAGTTGTACTTTTAGTACACTAAACTGGTATACTTAAAGTCTGCTAAATTGGAGCAACTATTTTTGTACTTAATGCACTTTAATTGTGCAGAAGTAGTGCTGAAGTCCACCTGAAGATATACTGAAGTATATTTGATTATGCTAAAGTGGAACTATAGCAAGTATACTTTAGGTACACTTTAAATATCTTGCATTTAAAGCCCAATATTAATCAAAAATCATACAATCCTCATCAATAGTGACATTAAAACACATTTTATGCTTAATAGTAAGAGAGTGCATTGTGCACAAGTAGTACTCCAAATAAAGTTTAATTATAATTTTTATATCAGCAGGTCTTGAGCAACATGTCAGTAAATATGTTAATAGATTTGAACTATACTTAGTATGAAATAAATGTACTTTAAATATATTACTTTTTTACTAGGGATTGCAGTGCTGTTGTTCTCTTTCCTGCCTACTACAGGTAATGACATACGGTCAGCCCTATCAGATCACACTGGAGCTGCAGATGCCTGAGTCTCTAGCCAATCAGGAGCTGGGAATGTTCCTAGTGAAAATGACTCCCTATTCTAAAGACGGTCAGATTGTTGACATATCGACACGTTCTGTAAGTATGCAAAACGAGGAGACAGGTACACATAAAAAGCATTTTAAGTACATCAAATGTTTGCTTCTTGATAGATTATAGTATCTAAAATGTAAATTATTCAACTAGTCAAATTCATTTAATGCTTAAAAGGAATAGTTCACCCAAAAATGACATTTCTATAAGCATTTACTCACATTATTCATGTCAAATGGCTTCAAGAGACTTTGAACATAGCAAACAAGTCATTTTATGGTGCTTTTCCATAACAGAATTTTAATTTTCACATGAAATTTCCTATTAAGTAACTGTTGCAAAATGTAGGTTCACCAGGGCGAGACTTGTTATCTTTCTGAACCCGTTTAGAACATTTTGTTTTCACAATGCATCTTTGGTATCTTGTCGGATTGACTCCCATTATTTCTCTCTCTCTCTCTCTCTCTCTCTCTGTGTCTCAGGCAATGCTCCATTATCGCTCCTCTCTTCTTCAGACTCTGGGCACAGTGGTCTTCTCCCCCATGCTGCTAACAGGAGCGTCGGAGCAGAAGCAGTCAGTCATAGTGGAGCTGTATTCTGAATTCAAAGATGATTCTGTAAGTGATGGTTTTGAATGTCCTAGCAACCACATTAGAACACCTTTAGCAGCTTATCTACAGTGTAAGTGAAGTGGAACTAAATTTCAAAGCTCATTTAGTAAATTTGTCTCTCTCTTTTCTCTGTTCAGTACAACCCCACTGTTGGAGCCATCATTGAGATCCATTCCCAGCATATTCAGATATACAGAGCTCATCTCTACATCTTCGCTCACTTTACTGGCATCAGGTTTGTGTTTGTGTATTCCAGTCTTTTTGCTGGGTTGCTTAAAAAGGCCTTACATTTTTCCATATTTTATTACTTTAAATAATGTGCTCTGTGTTTGAGATAATCAGCCCAGCATTCATCAAACAGATGATGGTCTTTACGAATCTCTCTGATCTGCACAGGTACCTGCTGTATCACTTCCCCCTGATATCAGCGCTGTTGGGAGTGATGAGTAACTTCACTTTCCTCAGTTTGATCATCGTTCTCAGCTTCCTGCAGTTTAATCTGGGCAGTCGCAGAACTCGTGGAAAGGTGCGAGCATTTAATGTTCAGTATATAAGACACTGGCCAAGGGCATACTCTACAAAAGTATGTAAACGCAGATGTGAATGCTTCTAAATATGTAATGCGTTAATCATTAATGAGGAATTTCAAAACCTCAGTACAAATGTATGGAAGCTAATTGTGACACTTATCTCACAATTCAGACTTTTTTCATATAAACGTAGAATTGCAAAATGGTAAATCACAGTTCTGAGAAGAAAAGTCTGAATTCTGAGATAAAAACTTGCAATTACACTTTTAATCTGGAGCAGTAACAAACAAAGATGTAAAAAAAAAAAAAAAAGTCAAGAGATGTTGAGATGTAAACTCAGAATTGCATGAGAAAAGGCTGAATTGTGAGAAAAAAAACTGACCGTTATGTTCTAATGCCACACTGATAAAATGTCACGCGCAATTGCTTTGTCTTACGAATTACACTTTAACACATATTTGGATTGCATCGTGTGAAGTCTAGCTTGCGTACTTGATTTCACATACATATGTATACAGTATGCCATGGCCCTTCTAGTCTTGAAATAGTGGTTTTGTGTTTCTTCTGTGAATGTCTGTGTTAACAACATTTTTCATACTGTGTTTTCCTTGCTTTAGGCTGTTATGCGACAAGACGAAAATGATGAACCAGATGACCTGAATAATCAGTCTGAACCCCAGGATGAAGGAAAGGCACCAGGTAAAGTCTGGTTTATTCACTGAAATTTTAAAACCAATCGCAAGTGGGTTTAAAATTAAAAGGGTAAAATCTGAGAATTCGTTTTGGAAACTTACTTTATACTGGAAGTAATATACAGAAATGTAAATTTGATTAATTCAATTAATAGTAAAAATGATCAGTGCACATTAAAATCAAGGGAAAAAATACCTGTATGACTTTTTCTTATGTAGAACACAAAAGAAGATATTCTGACCCCACTGACTTCATTGTATGAATAAATGGAAACATTTTTCAAAGTATCTTGTTTTGTGTTCCACAAACAAGGTGGAGAGACAATGACAGAATTTTCATTTTTGGTTTAAGTACCCCTTTACTCGTTTGCTAAACTGGCTTTTCCTGTCTTATTGCTTTTTTGATGTACATTGATCACTTCAACACATTTGTTGGATTCCCCCCATTATTCTAGAAAGTTTCGACACCATAGAGTGCAATTCAGCGGTGGTGGAAGAATCCATTCCAGACGCGGGGGTGGAGGAGAGTGACAGTGACTCCAGAGAACTCACTGAAGATGAATCCACCTGTGAGGCTGGGGTTGGAGAAATGATTTTGAGGCACAGGCATTTGTCACAGGGCCCATTACAGTCATCTCAAGCGTTAACAGACACCACAGATAAAACTTACTACCGTGTTGGTGTCTGTTCAAGCTGCTAGAGAGCGAATGGAGCCATCTGCTAAATGAGGGTAAAGGTTAAGAAAAGCAAAGGCCACCCACTGGACTTCATAGATTTGGTAACATTGTCCTTGTTTTAAAAATGTGGACTTCATGCTAACCCTAATCACTCGTATCATTATTGTAAAAAAAAAATAAAGACAACCACAAATATTCAGTATAGTATTTTATTACCATTTATTGTCTATAAATATTGACATAATCTGTATATCCAAAACTGACCTTTCTAGACATATCCTTCGTTGTTGTTGTTGTTGTTGTTGTTGTTATTATTATTATTATATTCCACAACACTGAAAACAGTGAGACTGTGCCAATAAATAGCCAAAGGGGGAGCATGTCATTTGTTTGTGGTTTATGTCTGGAAAATAACATTATTGATTTGCATTCATTTACATGAAAGTGGAAAGTATTCCACTTTAGAAAAAAAAAAAAAAGCAGAGACAACTAGAGAAATATCCACTTGTGTTGTAAGAAGGAACTAAAGGATATTATTACTTTACTAACATATATAATAATGATTTTAACATGAAAACTATTTGAAAAATAAATAGAATAAATAAAGTTGTAAAAATGTCATAATATTGGCTTTACTCTTTTTATACTGATTTTACCAATAAAAACACTGCATAATAGTAGAGAGAATTTAATAAGACTCAAAATTAAATGACGAGATGTATGGCAAGATGTATATCCGCTGAAAAACAAATACTTAAAAAAAAAAAAAAAAAAAAAAAAAAAAATCTAAATCTGTAGTTTACTGTAAATGGTACAGCAAGTCACTAGGTTCGATTCCTGGGAAATTTGCATGCTGATAAAATAAATTCATCACAGCTGAAACCATCTACCACACAGAAACACATACTGTATATGACGCGTTTACCAGTCAGTCTGCGGAGTTGTCTACACTAGAGAGTGTGGGCCAGCCGTCGGCCCAACCTCGAAAGCGCTCATTGTCAGATATGTTGTGGAAAACCATGATGTCACATTATGCAAAGCACTGCTGGAAAACGTTGACAGCAAGACTTTAAACTGGCGTCGAGTCTTTGGCACTGAACTGCTGGTGGGTTCAGTTTAACACACAGGAGTGATGAAAGATTGGCAACTCGGGTACGTGGGAGTATGTGCTTTTTCCCCCTACAATTGTTTTGAACTTTGTGCCACTTAACGTGTGGGCTATTTCCTGGACAAGATCATGCTTATTTTTATCTATTTCTACAGGAGACCACAAGTGACGGCAGTATATTTTCTAGACCGAGACTTTGTATATGTCCAGGAAATTCCCTACATGATGTGCCTCTTTAAATAACAATATTATTAAGATATTGAATATTGTATTATGTTAAGATGTCATCTGTCTATTTTAGGTATGACTTATCAAATAATGGTTTTGTTTATCCCCACAGATTCTCTTCTAGAGCTCAAAATAGCAAAACAGGAGTTCCGTCCATTTCTGATGAGAATTTCCCACCAAGCGGCTTCATGAAAGACTTAGATTCTCCTCCAGAAAGAATGAACACATTGTCAGAAAAGAAGAGCAATGGAAGTGATGGGGAGAGCATGAGAGACGCCATAGAAGAAAGGATTTTTGATTTCTCACCATCCTCAATCAATCAAAGCAATCATATCAAGAAAACTGGCTTAAGAGCCAGACCTAAACTGGCTTCTGCTCATGCCGTCCTCTCATCCAAGCTAGAAGATCCAGCAGAAATGCAGACAAATTCATATGAGGAAGCAGAGGATTTGAAACCCGAACCTCTGGAACGCGTTTGCATGGATCCCCTACCAATAACTGCAGGAGAAACAACCAAGGATAAAGACGTAGAAGAGCAGAATGTGAAAGAGAGGGTGACGGCAGGTGAAAATCTTACTGAAGAGGGTTCAAAAGTGGCATTAAATGCAGCAACTAGGAAAAGCCTGTGGAGAAGCAAGATCGAACTGAGGGAAAGACTGAAGGAAGGGATGCGGGAAAGGCTGGGAGCAAGTCTGGAGAGTATCGATGAGAGTAACGAGGGAGATTTCAGCAACAAGCGACTGCACAGGAAGAAGAGTTGGGGTTCAAGACAGAGAAACGCACAAAAGCTTGGGTCATCACGGGATGGAGAACATTACGTAGAGGAAAGTATGGAGAAAGATAGTGAGGAAGAATTAGTTCCACACCCTGTTCTCTCTCGGGTTCTCTTTCACTCCTCAGCTTCGTCCTCTTCTTCCTTCAACAACTCCTCAGCAGAAAGCGATGAGGTTTTCAGTGAAAATGAGGACACTGTTGCCAGGAGACAGACCATGAAGAAGGTGAGTGGAATTTGGGAAGGCTTAGAAAGCACAAAGCGAACTGGTGTCAGGTTCAGTCTGACCTGTGGACTAACAGAAACGTTCTGTATTTTTTCGGTGCACTGAAATGTATAAGACAATTTGCATGATTTGAATAAGTTATTTGCATAGTACTGTAGACCGAGATAGAGCTAGAGTAGCAAGTTACTGTCACATTTGCAATATTCCAAAAACAAATTCAACTTATCTTCAAATATCATACTTGATAAACATGCAATGTACCCCATATTGGACAAGCAGTGGGCAATGTCTATGAGTCTGAACAGTTTCACAATGGGTAGAGTATAACTGTAAAGCATGTTATTTTATGAACAAAGTTGGAAAATGAAACCCAAAAAATAGTTTTTAAGGTACTGTTTGATCAATGCAACTAAATGGCTCACATTTCTTTCCCAGTGTCGATCTTGGAGAACGTTTTTGACCATGATGCAGTGGTCCAAACGTACACAAAGCTCATGGATCCAGCTAGCAGGACACCAAGGTACTCAGGATTTTGACCCTGACCATACCTTGACTTTCTATTAAAATACATTAGGTTGTAGAAGTAAAATAGGTTTGAATATTTCTTTTGTATCTGCTATGTCCATGACCAGTATTCTGAAGACAGAAAATGAGTTCTGTATGTTCTTTCTAGGTAACGTGAGGCTGAGTGAGGGTGGCGAGGTGCTGAAGAGGTTTTGTGAGGTGGAGGCCATCTGTCTACAGGCCCTCATGTCTGATGCACTCTGTCAGTTCGTGCCTCATTATTTCGGGCATATCAGTCAGGACGGAGAGCGATACATCCGTCTGGAGGATCTGCTTAGCGGGCTCAAAAATCCAGTCATCATGGACTGCAAAATGGGTGTCCGGTAGGAAGGAAGGAACCCAATAGCTTACTTCAAATACTGATTCATTTGTGACTTATAAGGGACAGTTCACCCAAAAATTAAAATTCTGTCATTAATTACATACCCTCATGTCATTCCAAACCCGTAAGACCTTGCCCGCATCCCAATGTGCATACTATCCATCCTAAATTCTATGTGATATTAGTAATGTTCAATACTTTTTAGGGCAGATAGGGTGGATAGTATGCACATTGGGACGCAGGGCTTCATTCATCTTCAGAACACAAATTAAGATATTTTTGATGAAATCAGAGCTCTTTCTGACCCTACATAGACAGCAATACAACTGAAATGTTCCCAGACACAGAAACGTAGTATGGTAAAACAGTCCATGGGACATCAGTGGTTCAACCATAATTTTATGAAGCTGTGAGAATACATTTTGTGCCAAAGAAAACAAAAATAACAACTTTATTCAGCAATTATTCTCCTCCAAATCACGTCTTCTGCCATTATGGAAGAGGTTTTGTGAGGTGGAGGTCATATGTCTTCAGGCCCTCATGGATAATTTTATTGATGTCCTTACTGTGTTTCTGGGCCTGGGAACATTTAACTTACATTGTTGTCTATTTTGGGTCGGAAAGCTGTCAGATTTCATCAAAAATATCTTAATTTGTGTTCCGAAGATGAACGAAGGTCTTACAGGTTTGCAATGACGTGAGGGTGAGTAATTAAAGATTTTCATTTTTGGGTGAAGTTATCCCTTGAATATATTCAGACTATATTTGTTCCCTTAAGCCACATTGTTGAGTTGAGTACTTACAAATAATAAAATCTGTTGGCATGTTTTATAAAATCATGATGCATTTGCCTGCAAGACAGAATATTAGTGTTGCACAAATATTCTAATAAGTGATACACCAGAATTTTGGGAACTGAATTTTTTTTGGCTTTGGTCAAAATAATTCTGGAGGGCCAAAATCGTTGACCGAAACAGTTAATTTTCAATTAACGCTTCTCCAATGATGCATTTTGACCATGTGAGGGACTATTTCGTCAATGTGGACACTGAATGGTTTAATGTATTATGAGGACACACCCTGAACAGCATACTGAGTTCTGTTGTCTATTTACACAAATTAATCTTTATTGTCGGTTTTGGTTTTCAGCTAAATAAAAACTTCATTTTCAGTTTCAGTGTTTCTCCAAAAATTGCTAGTTCTGCTCACTCCAAATACCATTTTAGTTTTCCACTCTATGCTTCATTGACTTTATAATCGCACGATATTTGAACAATAATGCAGTACCATCTGAACCTATGGCATTACTTGCAGGACATACCAAGAGGAGGAGATCATAAAGGCCAGATGCAATGCCAGCGTACGCTCTGATATGTATCAAAAGATGGTGAAAGTAGATCCGGCAGCTCCCACTGCAGAAGAACATGCACAGAAAGGTGTAACGAAGCTGCGTTACCTGCAATGGAGGGATGACAGCAGTTCCACCTCCTCACTGGGCTTCCGCATAGAAGGCATAGTGGTATGAAACATGATGCTGAAGGCCAGGTCACACCAAGAACGATAACTGTAACAACTATATAGCACGTGCTGCTGTTCTGTTGTCTGCCGCTTTAAATACTCAAGCTCTTTAAAGCAGGATGGATTCTGATTGGCTGTCAATGCTTTCTGTCATTCATCAGCTGGAAAAAATGTTGTGAAAGTGATTCCAACAATTTTGCTCCTCTATGATATTATCATTATTTGTCTGTTGTGTGCTATTCTTTTCCATTTAAAACAATTTTAAAACTATATCCTTATAGTCATCGTCTTTGGTGTGAATGGACCTTGAAGGACTTAATGGCTATTTATATAGATTTTTAACTTTTTCCCCCTCACAATTTTTTTTTTCCAGATGGGGAACGGTAAAGTATTACGAGACTTTTACAAGACACGCACAGAAGCTCAAGTGATAGAAACACTGGTAAACTTCACCAGGAGGCAGGTTCACATTCTAGTGAGTGCACTTAAAGTTTAATTACCTCTCAATAATCTCAAAAACTCACACAAATAAAAAAAAATTTTTTTTTATTTATTTTAGTCAACATTCAGAAACAACTTTCCTTTCTGGCCTTCTTATATTCCAAATAAATAATACATCTGATGATTCAATTAGTTCCTAAAAGATCAAATTAAACCCACATATCCCATGTTTACATATCTTGTTTTACCCTGAAATTTGTCACATTGCGAATTCATGTTGACTTTAAGCAGTGCATTTTAGTATGCTTGACAATATAATTGGAATATATAAAAATAAAAACAATTACAGTTCATCTAAAATATCCTCTATTTGTCATTTTGTGTATGTCAGGAGGCCTACGAATCCAGATTAAAGGCACTGAACGAAGCACTCAAGGAGTCAAACTTTTTCAACAGACATGAGGTTAGTGCGAAACTTTACACTTGTCACCATTATCTGATAGTTTCAGATTTCTTCTATATACTACATTATGTTCAGTTTGAAGACTTACAAATCAGAAGAGAATTGCCATTTTGAGCTGTGGAATTTCTCTTGACAGACTTTTCATGTTTGTTCTACAATATAAATTATGCACATTTACCTCAAACATCAAATTTAAAGCTGTACAGCTCTGTTTTAATCTCAAAACAGTTTATGGGAATACTGTTTCCGGTCTGCCTCTGAATAAACGCCATCTCAACTTCTCACAGATCATAGGCAGCTCTTTACTTTTCGTGCACGACTGCAGCAGCAAAGCAAATATATGGATGATTGATTTTGGAAAGACCATCCCAACCCCAGAGGACGTCCACCTGAGGCATGATATTCCATGGGTGGAGGGAAACAGGGAGGATGGGTACCTCATCGGACTGACCTCCCTCGTCACTCTGCTGGGGGAAGCCATCAAGCAAGCAGGAGAGCAAAGCTTAGAGTGACCTCATATATACTCACATATACGGATGATTTCATGTCGGATCTATCAATACAGTCTTCTGGGCATTACACATCTTTAAAAGGTCTATAAAGCTTTACAGTTAACAGTATTAATTAAGCACTTGTGTTGCTATTGTTCTGGCAAATGTTCTTGTGGAATTAGTTGCCATTTGTTTTTTTTACATATAAAAGTTTGTCTATTAAATGTTTGATATGCTAAGTATTGTTTGTGTATTCTTTCTGTTAGATACCTAGCTAATGATCATCCAAAGGGACGGTTCACCCAAAAATTAACATTGTGTAATCATTTACTCACCCTCAAGTTATTGCACAAGAGTATCGTTCTTCTGTTGAACACAAATGAAGATATTTTGAAGAGTGCTGGTAACTAATAGCCTTTGACTTGCATAGTATTTTTTCCAACTGTTTCATTTCCAACATTCCTCAAAATATCTTTCCTTTTAATTGTTGTGCATATTTTGCTACAGAAATGCATAATATGCGGCCCTGGCCTGGACAACAAAACCAGTCTTAATTCGGGTATATTTGTAGCAATAGCCAAAAATACAATGTACTGTATATGGGTCATAATTATCGATTTTTCTTTTATGCCAAAAATCATTAGGATATTAAGTAAAGATCTTGTTCCATTAAGATATTTTGTAAATTTCCTAACGTAAATATATTAAAACTTAACTTTTGATTAGTAATATGCATTGCTAAAAAAATATTTTTTTTTGCACCCTCAGATTTCAGATTTGCAAATAGTTGTATCACAGCCAAATATTATCCTATCCTTTTTTCAGCTTTCAGATGATGTATAGATCTCAATTTCCCAAAATTGACCCGTATGACTGGTTTTGTGGTCCAGGGTCACTTATCTCAAATTGTGGGGCTTCTTGATGGGAGATGAGCTAATAAGCAATTGGACTTATGATTTTCACTTAGCAGAAGACTGAGAACACTGCTTAGATTTACTTTGCACACCAATCCAGTGACATTTACACTTGAAAGCAGACTCATTTGACTTGGACAAGTTAGCAACCATCTACAACACCCTAGCAACTGCATAGTAACGTGCTAAAACACTCAAAACACATTGGCAACCATGGCAATGCCCTAGCAACTGGCCACAACACAAACAAATCCCCTTTTCTTTAAAAAAGAAAAATAATAAATATTTTTAAATTGACCACTTTTTAAATGTAAGTGCTTAAAAAAATATGGTTTGTTTATTAACACAGCCGAATAAAGGATGCATGTTATATATTTTAAAATTTCTAATTTATTGAAAGGTTAATTAGAAAATTCCACTACCTTGTATGCTTGTGGAATGGGTCCATGCAAGACTGTTTGCTCTTGCCTGTTACTTACGCACGCTCTCATGCTTTCAACGCAAGATGAAGCACATTTTCACGTGAGTCAGTAAGAGCACGTGCACGCGGTCGCGCGCGATGATCTAAAATTGATGAGTCGGTGCAAGATGACTCGATACCGGGAATGGTACCCCAACCTGTCTGTGATAACACGGGTTTGCGAGAGTTCTTCAGGTACCAAAGTTTTCATGCTTTATCTCTGAATATGAACATGTGGTTTAGTGTCTTGCGAAACAGTTGCTGAACAAAGTTGCACGGCATGATATTAAGGCAGACTTATTGACAGGTTTGATTGTGGTCAGCTGCTCATCTTCACATTATATCATTGCGTTGTTTTTATATTATTAATAAACCTTTAGCACGTCAACATTATTCGGTGCAAAAAGTGAAGTATGTGATGATGATGAGTGATGTCTCCCCCCTATTAATGTTCGATGCAAATACTGATAATTCATAGTGAATTGGGTCAAATTAAACCTAAAATGTTTTAAACAGGATAAACGTGCCAAATACATTTCAAAGTTGCAGTAACTTAACATATAGGAGCATGTGTTTCTGGGCATGTCGTTGTGATATTTTGCACCAAAGATGAGAAAAATGTGTAATATTTTAATTTTATTATGTTGCTGCCTTCGAATTTTTATCCTTTACGTTTAAGTTACATAATGCATTTAGCAAATGTTTTTATGCAAAGCGATTTATTTGTACAAATGAAATATAGGCTACAACTAGGAAGCATGCCATAGAAAAGGAGAAATGTAGAAAAGTCGGGAAAAAATGATCCCACGATTATCTGCAAAGGCGGCAATATTCTACCATTCTACTAAAAAAAAAAGCATTGTTTACACACAGCTAAATAATTAATACGTATTTGAATACGTAGTAGTGAAGTAACGTTAGGAATTACATTTATTTTTTGGCGCCGAGAAACCCGAATGTCAGTGTATTTTTGGTAATTGTAGTTTTTTATTAACTCAATGTTTGTTGATGCATTATGGGTATTGTATTTCAGTACGTTGTTTTAAGAATTGCGCGGTAGTAATTCCTATTGAAGATATGACCCTGAAAGCAGTTCATCATATTCTACTACTCATTTTAAACTCTTAGCATATACCCTAAAAATTCCCCATTTCCCATTTCCTTTAAATAATTCTAGTTATCGAAATAAGAGCTCAGTAGTTTAGTAGTTATTAAAGCGGATGCTGCACTTGTACAGTCCATGAACAACAACAGTCTGTGAAGCTTGAATCTTGTCCTCCCCTTCCCTTAGATCCGAGTGGCTCTGCTGTAGTGAGACAGGTGTGGAGCACTGAAAGCTCTTTCACAGGTAAGATTGCACCTTGCTGCTATCAGACCTCAACTGAATATATATGCACATATACCCTTTGTATTGTATTTGGACAATTTAGTTTAATTTAAAACAATTACATTTTTGTCCATGCATACAGAGATATGGCTAGAATACTATTCCATTCCTCATGATTTGTTTGCTGTGTGTCTATTTCATGTCTTCTTTATGCAGTAGTTCTGCAGAAGATTGTTTTAGGATGACAAGCACTTAAAAATATCCTAAACAATATCCTAAACTGAACACTGAGCTGATAAGCACGTCTTATCAAATGTACCCTGATATTTGTGATATGTTTGTGTTTCAGATCATGACGGCCGCTGGTTGGGGGTGCGTCAAGGTTGGGGGTCCATCAAGGCTCGTCTACACAGTGATTCAGTTCGCTTGCAGCATCGAGGTGCAGCTCCAGAGCTGTTGGGGCCGGTACCTCGCGGCAGGTTTCAGGACGGCAGTGTTGATGTGTCTGTGATGGCTAGTCAGAATGGGAAGTCCCAACAGAGATTGTAAGTGTTGTTGCAAATGATTCAGCTTCATAAATAAAGATTGTACCAATGTAAGGAATGTTTCATGTAATTCCCAATCCATGTTATGCTTTTCCTGCAGTATTCCATATGGACGTTCCAGTCGGAGAGGAGAGGGGTGGATGGACAAAATTGGAGTGGGAAACGCGCACAAATTCGGAGCAGAAGATGCAGAGAGAGGAGGGAAAAACTGGTTTAAAATTACAGTAAGTGTTAAACTATTCCTGTTAAAACACTTTACATCACTTGATTACCAGTGGATCCTTTGCAGTGAATGGGTGCCGTCAAAATGAGAGTCCAAACAGCTGATAAAATCCACATGATTCCACTCCATCGATTAATGTCTTGTGAAGTACGAAGCTGTGTGTTTGTAATAAATCTATCAATAAGGTATTTTAACTATTGCTTCCAGCTAAAATACATGTCCTGATCCAAAATAACGTATGTAATTATATGTTTTTTGGAATATAGAAACATATTTGTTGAGAACTGTTTTAACTTGTAAATGGTGCTTGATCTGAGCATGTTCCTCACCTGAATCAGATGAGTAGAGTTTTACACAGAAGAGAGCAATATAGAGAGGGTCTTCTATTAAGATTTTGGCCAGTTTATAGTTAAAACACCTTAATGATGTGTTCTTACAAACACGCAGCTTTTCGATTCAAGTCTTTTCGCTTGATGGAGTGGAGTTGTGTGGATTATTGTGATGTAGGGGTGTGCGATATTGACAAAAAATAATATCTCTATTTTCTGGGATTTTATCGATGATATTTTGCTGTATGTTATTGTGCTGGTACCTTAAGGACTGTTGTGGACAGCTGACTCCTAAAGTTTTTGATTTTCTTCATGTTCTGTGTGGTGGTCAGTTCACTCTGATAGAAATTAATCTTTTCCAATAAAAGTTTAAACTGATTTTTACATGTTATGGCCATTTTTACCTTTATAAAGCCATTTATTTTTTAAAAAGTGTCCATTATCTTTTGAGTCAAATTCTTACATTTTAATTAGTGAATTAGAATAATAAGACTTTGGGGCTGTTACCAAGCAAATGAAATCAGTATCAACAAAATTCATCTTTGCAATGCAGAGAAAAAAAAGAAGCTGCATCTGAAGAAACAAAACAGTGCTGTGGCTGTGTTTGAAGTGATTTTTGTTGTCGAAATAAAGCAAAAACAGGAAATATGGTGTCTAAAACATAAGTCTCTTAATTAACCTCTTGTTGATTGAAAAATGATTCACATTTGTAATCACGGTAATTTTTGGAGTGTTATTTTTCGTTATTCTTCATGTGAAATTGATTAACTAGGCTATGTGAAGTGGTACAAAATAGCCTATATACATTTTCTGCCCCCATGTCTTTAATTTTGTGTTCATTCTAAATATAGTGAAAGTGCAGTGAAAGAACACTCTATGCACGGACACTAGTCTGGACTTTTTTAATGGTTTTTGCAAAATACTCTATAATGTCAAATCGCACATTGTTTAAACAACAATTGCGATATTATTGCAGACGATATATATATCGCACACCCCTACTTTTTTTTTTTTTTTTATTCAGCTGTTTTGGGTACTATGTAAATCAGTGGCTACCGTCAGTTGTTTGGTTACCAACATTCTTCAAAATATCTTTTGTGTTCAACAGAAGAAAGAAACTCTGAAATAAAAAAATATATATATTTTTGGGTGAACTGTATTTTTAAGTGCCGACTGATTAATACACAAGAAGATATTAAACTATAAAAAGCTACACTAATCTAATCTATGTCCTGATAACTGTTTGTTGTTTATTGCAGTGGTTCCCAACTTTTTTTTGCCAGGGACCCCTATTTTAGCATTCTTTTTGTTTTTGTTTTTTTACAAATTGATAAAAAAAAAATCATTTAAAAAGTTTTTGTTAAATGCTACCAGAGCAGAAACATTAAAATAATGACATTAACAACTGACTCTTAATTAAGCAAAAAAAAAAAATGTTGGTTGGATGATTACAACATAACACCTAATTCTAATTCTACATGTTAAAATAAAGTTTTGACCAAGAAAAAAGTTTTTATAAAATAATAATATATTTAATAATATATAATTCAGACTTTAAATTATTTTTACTTTATTTTTACACCCTGCCCCCTCCTGTTTGGGAGTCACTGGTTTACTTCATCTGAAATGTTTTATTTCACAGATCCCACATGGAAAAAAGTATGATAAGAAATGGCTTCTAACATCACTACAGAATCTCTGCCCCATTGTGTTTATTCCATTACACGTAAGTGATCGCTGTGATTTGATCAGTTTAGCTAAGCCATGTTGTTTGTCCACAAGGGATCGGTATAGCTGTTTTATGTCAGTTGTGTTTTTCAATTAATGTATTTGTAATTGTTGATAATAATGGTTTTTAATGATTATTGAACAAGTGTGTTGTCGTGTTCCCACATATTTTACTATTTATTTGTTTTATTTATTTATTTTAAAGGGTAATCTCATAAACTAAAAAGAAATTCCCAGGGCATATATCCCCAAAAAATTAGAAGAAAATTTCAATATACATTTCTTAATATTTTGTTGCAGAAAATGAAGTCTGTCTTTAGAACTGCTATTATTTTCTGTTATTGTAAAGCACATTTAACACAGAAAATGGATTTTCAAAATAAAATGTATTATTTTTTATTTTGGGGTGATTATATGAATACATACTCAGAGACGTGAGTTAACCGTTTAACTAACCTGTCAGTGAATTGTTAAATCACTGAATTACCAGTACATTATTTTCAGCTGATGTGTCTCTCTGTGTTTTTGTCTAGTACTCCACAGAGGGAAATAAAGTTCATTTCTATCTGGAGGATGCTGCTGCTGCCAGCGCTCTGTGCAAACTCACACGCAGAGTCACAGACAGTGAAGGGAACAGGGTACGGCGCTGTGTCATCTGTTGTAAAGCATTCATCTCGTTCTCATTACTGTGTTCTGTCTTGAAACTGCTGACATGTTTCTTGTTCTTCAGGTGGCTGTGCTTATGAACAGTTGTTCCAGTCCTCCTTTTCTCCAAAGCGAGCTGAAGCCACAAGATCTGGAGTGTTTAAAGGTTTGACGTACAGCTGCTTCTTGCTGCAGTAACACTTGTGGTCTACAGGTGGCAGCTGTTGCATTTAACTGTTGCTCTTTTTTTGTGAAGCATTGCATGTCCAAACGCTTTGACGGTTCCCAGAAGTCTCTCGACCTGAACAACATCCGCACTGATCCAGGTAAAACTATACTGTTTGACTAACCAAAACCCTGACACTGCACAAAGTACCACAGATTTCCCAAGTCAAGATTAGTACAGTTTATTTTTAAGAAATTCAGCTTTTTCAATACAATGTTTTTTTTAAAATATTTGACTCTTTTCCATCAGACCTTATTTCCCATAATATTGATATGATTTTAAATCAAGAAAACTGCATGCAAGCTGTGATCAAAATCATACAGGAGAATATCCCAGAGGTAAGACTCAAATCATTAACCTAAACATAAGAAAAAGTGATTCTAACCTTAGTTGAATGAAATTCAGTAGTTGTTTATTACTCATTTTGGGTGTTGATTCCAAATATATGTCTGTCTATATATGAGTCTTGAATCTGTTTTACTCAAGTATGTCACGCTTTCTGACAAAATATGTGCATTTTATAGCATTTTTGCTCTTGACAATTGTTTGTAAGATGAAGAAGTCTTATATTATCCCATAATCACTAGAAAACTGCCATAAAGACATGATTTCCTGTCCTTTCCCTCACATTACAACTATTTGTTCAGTTCTCAGCCCATTTTCACATGCATTAATGATTCTAACACATTGTTTTATGCTTAATCCTGATTTTAAAGTTAGGATTATGGCTAGTGACAGAAGAAAATGCAAACATAACCCAGATGTTTTTTCTACATCTGTGCCTTTTTTTTTTCTGACACAGGACTACATTATCTTGGCATTCAGCTAAATAATGTTTATGACACAGTAGCTTTAAGATCCATGAAGGTTTACTATGATCATTTGAGAAGTGTGTCAAAGGCCAGGTGTTCATTGCTTCATGACCGGTTTGGCAGCATTAAAGAATAAAAATAGTAACTTCATCTGATCCGGTAAAGTTCAGCCACAATGTCTGGACAAAAATAGGAAATCAAAACATCCAGCTGGTGAAAACATTAAACTATGCAGTTTTATTTCTAGGGTAAACAGCTGTGGGTAGGCCATGCTCAGACACTGATTCCAGGAAACACTTTATTTATCTTACTAAATCACTTTCATAATAGTAGATGAAAGAATATAGTCGTTGATCAGCAATTGTCATATGTGATTCTATATTCAAGAATTCATTCATTCATATGTGATATTGCACAGAATATGGCATCAGGTTTCTGTTTGAATGTGATGTTTATAAATAAGATATTGTCTAAGTTTAGATATTTAAATGTTCTGTTTTATTTTTGAAATGTATTTTAGTTGGTGCTCATGATTCATTCCAAAATTGAATTCCTAAAATTTTAAAATAATTTACTAACCGTAATGTTGTTTCAAATTGTTGTCTTTGTCTTCTCTGTGGGATGCAAAAAGAGATTATTGACGGTCTTTTCCATAAATGAAAGCAACGTTGACAAAAAAAAAGTCCCACAAAGGTGATTCATATCAAATGACACGTCCTATATTCTATATTCCTAAGTCTTCTGAAGCCATACAATAACAGTATGAGGCAGGAATTCAGACTTTTTGGTCAGTTGAAGCTCTTTGACTTATAATACTTTCTTGAAAAATTTCATTTCTAAATAAATGTTCAAATATAATTTTTAAATAAAAGGTGAATCTAAGTATTGATATTTTTATTTTTTAGTGGTTTAATTATTAGAATTTTTTACCCTGGACCACAAAACCAGTCATAAGGGTCATTTTTTTTTAAAAAAACTGAGATTTATACATCAATAAATACGCTTTCCATTGATGTATAGTTTGTTAGGATAGGAATATTTGGCCGAGATACAACTATTTGAAAATCTGGAATCTGAGGGTGCAAAAAAATCAAAATAGTGAGAAAATTGCCTTTAAATTTATCCAAATTAAGTTCTTAGCAATGCATATTACTAATCAAAAACTAAGTTTTAATATATTTACGGTAGGAAATTTACAAAATATCTTCATGGAGCATGATCTTTACTTAATATCCTAATGATTTTTGGCATAAAAGAAAAATCGATAATTTTGACTTATACAATGTATAACTCAGAGACAAATGTGACTGGTTTTGTGGTCCAGGGTCACATTTCATCAACTCCCCCAAATCCTTCTTTTTAAACAAATAAAGAGTTTGAAGTAACATTTCTCTCTGTCTCTCTTTCTTTGATCCTTCTTAGTTGTTGTGTTTGAATCTGAGTAACAACAAGTTGTGTAAGCTGACTGAAGTTGCAGAACTTGTGACCAAAGCCCCTAATCTGCGGTCCCTGAACCTGTCTCATAATGAGGTGAGAGTCACTCAGTCCCTGCTGTTATCATCTGTCATCGCTATTGTCACACAAAATTAGCCCATTTAATTATTTAGTTTCCATTTACTCGACTGCAAGCTCCACATAATTTACTTTCAGTATCTGTTGTGTTGCCATATTGTCTTTTCATTCTGTCTGCAGCTGAAGTCAGAGCAAGAGCTGGATAAGGTGAAGGGGTTTAGGCTGGTGGAGCTCTGGTTGGACAGGAACCCTCTGTGTGATGACTTCAAAGATCAGACAACGTACATCAGGTCAGTGCCAGTGACACGGCAAGGGTAAAGGTCAAAGGTGGTACAGTTAGCTGAAAGAGTACTTAAAATAATCACGGTTCCTCATAGACATGATCCCAGACCTGTTGGTAAAGTAACTATAGAAAATCACTATAGTTCTTTAAAGGAACACTCCACTTTTTTTGGAAATAGGCTCATTCTCCAACTCCCCCAGAGTTAATAAGTTGAGTTTTACCGTTTTTGAATCCATTCAGCCGATCTCCGGGTCTGGTGATAGCACTTTTAGCATAGCTTAGCATAGATCATTGAATCCGATTAGACCAGTAGCATCGCGTTCTAAAACGATCAAAGAGTTTCGATATTTGTCCTATTTAAAACTTGACTCTTCTGTAGTTATATCGTGTACTAAGATCGGCGGAAAATGAAAAGTTGCGATTTTCTAGGCTGATATGATTAGGAACTACTCTCATTCCGGCGTAATAATCAAGGAACTTTGCTGCCGTAACATGGCCGCAGCAGGCGCAGTGATATTACGCAGCGCCTGAAAGTAGTGCCCGGTAGCTGGGGGAGTTGGAGAATGAGCCTATTTCCAAAAAAAGTGGAGTGTTCCTTTAAAAGCCTGAAGGTATAAGGTAGCCTAATTTTAAAAGTGATTTATAGACCTGAAAATTTTAAATTTAAGAAAACGGGCATTTTGAATATCGTTGTGGACAACAGAGGGCCTTGAAGTCTGGCCTAAAAGAAGATGATTTTCAGGTTATCCAAGTAGCATCCATAATGTTTCTCTCTGACACAGTAACAGAGTCCAGTATAGTCTTATAGTCCATAAAGCCTCATATAGTCCCACTCTGGCCCACACAGTCTTGTAGTACTTACTATACCTGGAATATCATCTAAAAATAATCATCAAAACCTGGCATTGCAGATGTTAACACATAATTCATTGCTTGTGGTTTATTTCATCTGCTTCAGAGTATCCATCATTATTTAGTTACTGTGGTTCAGAACAAATTGTAAGTTGTCTGAAAAAATTGCGGTGTTTCTGTCTTTTAAATGGCACTCTGTTCATTTGTTATAAGTGCATTCACATGTGCAAGTGTGTGACGGACTGACATGTCCAGAATGTCTTTCATTTCAGTTTGGTTTTCTTTCCTCCTTCTCTCCAAATCACAGCAGCAGCTGCATCCTGTGTTGATTCTGGGGCTTTAACAAAACCATTCCTCTTCTTTCTTTCTTCCATAAAGCAACATCAGTTATGCATGAAGTTGATCCCAGCCTTCATAACAGGGAACTGAATAAATGATAATAAAAAATATGCAGGCTGTTTTTCAAGATAGTTATAATAAGTTTAAATAAATAACTTATTTCTTCCTTTTCAAGTCATCCACATGAAATAGTACGGTGGCATTTCAAGGGAAATCAGTCCACATTTTTTTTTGTGTATGTAATGTAGTAAATGTGTTTGCTCATGTTCATCTTTTCCCCGTCCCTGTATTCCTGCTCCAATCAGACTGCCGTTTCTGGATAGCCAGTGACTGATAAGATCCACACTCTGTCTACTACAAAAAGCCTACAGTGATGACAATGAAGAAGGAAGTTGATGGAAGGAAGATGGCTGTTCCAAAACTCCATGTTGTTGTATAAAAATAGCCTGGGGACAAATTTTCATGCTAGAGATGAGTTGAGAAATGCTCCTAAAACAGGAATAATTCATCCTACTAATAAATAAATAAAATGAGACCATTTATGTCTATGTGGCAAGTCAGTACTGGGGTAAAGAGGACTCTGTTTTGGAGCTGCTGGGATCAGTTTCATTGTATTACTATTTCTCTCATAGCTAACTTTATTTTCATGGCTTTTATTTTTCGCTAGAAGATGCTTTTTGATGGTTATCAGGGCATCGATGCAAAGACTACTTTAGGGCTATTCAGTTAGCTTCATTTGAGGGCAGGATTATCAGATTGAAAATTTGAGGTGAGCCAAGGCGGAGGGAGGCCTATAAAATCAGAAAGCAAACTGAAAAGCCTATTCAGCAGTAAAATGAACAGTAAAACACTAGTTAAAGTATTCTGACTGCATGAATATGCATGGCTTCTTCTCACTAATATTGTTAAATGTAACTGATTTTGGTGAAGGTTTCAACAAAACTATTTTTGTTTTAAAAACAAACTACACACACTCACAAACTGCCATGGTTTTATAACAAAACCTTACTCCCCTAATAAATGTAATACATGACTATATTAATAATTTAATATTCAATTGAATATACCACATTTCTGCCAAAATATGGTTAATACAATTAGTGTTATTAAAGTACATTCATGGTAAATGTTTGTAATGGTGTCTGGGAGTAAACATTGCATTATATTTCGGTTTTCACGGATACATTCAGCCTAAGTGTAATGCTTCTTTTGAATGAAGATGAATGGTGGGTCACTAATTTAATAACCCTGCTTTTTCTGATAATCTATTGAGTCTGCAGTCATCAGTTGTACTTAAATACACTCATGTGTATTCATAAATGTATAATAAAGCCACAGCACCCAACACAATTTTGTTTTTCACTGAGCTTGCATGGCTTTCATTCACATTTGAGAACTTGTCTATGTTTGTTAAAGTAGAAATACTTTCTCCTATTCAAGTTTAATATTCAGAGAATGTTTCCGTAAGCCATTTCTAGGTGAAAGATAATTTTTTTTGTGATAATCTTGTGTTTTGTACATGCTGGGGCGTAAGTGACTGACAGCAGTAGGGTTTAAAATCTAAAAACTGAATCCACTC
The DNA here is from genome assembly GCA_036784905.1 of Acrossocheilus fasciatus. Taxonomy (NCBI): domain Eukaryota; kingdom Metazoa; phylum Chordata; class Actinopteri; order Cypriniformes; family Cyprinidae; genus Acrossocheilus; species Acrossocheilus fasciatus. Next base: position 19,379,836 of record CM071951.1, on the reverse strand, counting down.
AGAGAGTGTGTGTTGCAAATAGGGTTAAAACAATTTATTCTGTGCTGAATCTGGTACAGTATTGTTTCAAATGATTTTACAACACATTTCAGAAATCATTTGTTGTGATTGCATACACAAGAAAGAAATAAAAATCAGGAGAAATGGCTTGCAAGTGCACAGGTGAATGCGGTGTGTGTGTGTGTGTGTGTGTGCCTGCTGTAATGATCAGGTGCATCACTGTTTTCCTCTTGTCTTGTCTTGTGACAGTGCTGTGCGGGAGAGATTTCCCAGGCTTCTCAGATTGGTGAGGGTTTTTTATTTGTCAATAATGTTTTGAACTAACAGGACTCAATGTACGGTACAGTTACTAGTGTTTGTCAGAAATAAAGTCAGTCAATCATTAATCAGTCAAGGACAGGAGGCCTGATTCCATGCTGGCTGCCTAAAGAACACATTGCTTGTGATCATTGGTGTCATTTGGCACTTTTCCAACTGTAATACAGAAGTTTAAAGTCAACAAGAAATTAAAATTGATCCTATTTAGCTGTTAAAGTGCATAATTAAGCAGTGCATGTTATTTTAGAGAAACGGTCTTTGTATTTAATCTATCGTCAAAATGTGATCACTAGCCGTTGCACAAGTGAATTGGATGTGTGTGTTATTTCTGTAGGACGGTCATGTGCTTCCACCTCCAATCTGCTTTGATGTGGAAACACTCACAAACATCCCTCCTTGCAAGGTAACCCAAGAGTCTGCAGTGTTATATTGACCTGAGGAGTGTTAATGTGAAGTTTTTGACTGGATGTGTCTGTGTAACTAATTCAGGGCAGCCACTTTGCATCGAATGAAATTCAGGATCTCATTCAGCGTTTTCTGCAACAGTAAGTGCATGTGTGCAATTGTTTTCCCGTAGGATGATCTTTAGTATTCTGTAAAGCATGCTTTTTGTCAGCAGTGATGTGTGTTTGTGTTTGTTTTGTGGCAGTTATTACTGTGTGTATGACTCTGGGGACAGACAGCCGCTGCTGGAGGCATATCACGATGATGCCTGCTTCTCTCTCAGCCTGCCATCCATAAACCATCTCTCCAGGTAAAACACCACTCTTCTTTGATGGCACTCTGCTGTCTTATATATATAGACAGTCATGGCCAAAAATATTGGCACCCTTGGTAAAAATGATCAAAGAAGAGCTGTGAAAATTAATCTACATTGTTAATCCTTTTGATCTTTTATTTAAAAAAATTCACAAAAAACTAATCTTTCATTGGATAATAAGAATTTAAAATGGGGGGAAATATCATTATGAAATAAATGTTTTTCTCTAATACACATTGGCCTCAATTAACAGCATCCTTTTGTTCAATACTTTTTGAAACCTCCATTTGCCAGTTTAACAGCTCTAAATTTTCTCCTATAATGGCTGATGAGGTTAGAGAACACCTGACAAGAGATCAGAGACCATTCCTTCATCCAGAATCACTCCAGACCCTTTAGATTCCCAGCTCCATGTTGGTGCTTCTTCTCTTCAGTTCACTCCACTCATTTTCTACAGGGTTCAGGTCAGAGGACTGGAATGGCCAGCAGAAACTTGATTTTGTGCTCAGTGACCCATTTTTGTGTTGTTTTTGAGGTTTGTGTTTGGATTATTGTATGGTTGGAAGATCCAAACATGGCCCATTATAAGATTTCTAACAGAGTCAGTCACTTATTGATTTTTTAACTGTTGGTATTTGATAGAATCCATGATGCCATGTGTCTAAACAAGATGTCCAGGACCTCCAGCAGAAATATAGGCCCATAACATAAAAAATACAGCAGTATATTTCATTGTACACATGGGGCACTTGTTATCCCTGTGTTTACCAAACCCATCTTGAGTGTTTGCTGCTAAAAAGCTCATTTTTTAGTTTCATCTGACCACAGAAGCCAGTCCAGTCGTGTCTGATCACTGAATATGCTGGAGTTTGTTTTTGGACAAGCGAGGAGAATTTTTCTTGAAACCCTCCCAAACAACATGAGGTGATGTAGGTGTTTGACAATTTTTTTTAAAAGGTTTTCTGACCCCGAGACTTAACTATTTTCTGCAATTCTCCAGCTGTGGTCCTTGGAGAGTCTTTAGCCACTCAAACTCTCCTTCTCACCGTGCATTAGGACGATATAGACACACGTCCTCTTCCAGGCAGTTTCATAACATTTTATGTTGATTGGAAATTCTTAATTATTGCCCTGATGGTGGAAATGGGAATTTTCACTGCTCTAGCTCTTTTCTTAAAGCCACTTCATTAATTTGTGATGCTCAATTATCTTTTGCTGCACATCAGAAATATATTCTTTGGTTTTTCTCATTGTGATGGATGATTAAGGGAATTTGGGCTTTGTTTTCCCTCCTATTTATATTTCTGTGAAACAGGAAGCCATGGCTGGATAATTTCATGTTCATAATCACCCTGGAGTGCTCAAAATTGTGAATATGAATGGGAATATACTTCAGAGATATTTTACTCGTATGAATTTCTAAGGGTGCCAATAACCCTTTTATTTCATAATGGCATTCCCCCCCCCCCATTTAAAATTTTTATTATCCAATGAAAGGTTAGATTTTTGTGAATTTTTTTTTATTTTTATTTTTTTATAAAAGATCAAAAGGATTAACAATGCAGATTAAGACGACTTTGATCATATTTACCAAGGTTGCCGATATTTTTGGCCATGACTGTATAAAAAAAATTAAATAAAATGTGTATATAAACCTACTAAAATGACAAAACACAACAAAATTACTAAACTTGAACTAAAATTAAAATGAAACAGAAAATATATAAAAATAAAAACAGATTCAAAATATTATTAAAATTATAATGTACCAATGTAAAAATTATAATGTAAAAAAAAAATACTTAATGGTCCTTAAAGTAGGCTTTATTTGTCTTTACTATGTTACGTAATTGTTATATATTAGAACTATCATTTTTAACATTTATGATTTTTTTTTTAAATGATTTTTTTAAAAATGTGATCCAGATTTTTGTCAAAAAAAATTGATACTACACATTTTTTTAGTGGGGAAATAAATAAATTTAAATATAAAAAAATATATATTTTTTTAGTGTTTGTAAATGTTCAGAATTGTATATGATATACAAATTTATTTTTGGTCTCATTTCTTTTTCCTATAATTTTGCAGGTGCAGGTTAAAAAATTATCATGAACATAGCCGCAACATCAAGAACATCAAAGAGCCCTGTATGTTTCACACATGAGAAATGAGCAAATAATAAAGTATAAAAAAAAAAAGATCAATATCTGTCATCTACAGTCATCATCTTCTTTACAGCCGCTCGGTTCCACCTGCTAAAACGCTCCCGCCTGACTGTAGTCGCCTTCCTCAGTGAGCTCCCAAAGACCCAGCATGACATGAATTCAGTCAATGTTGATGTCAACACATACTCAGTGAGTTCCTCAGTGATTTTAACACTGCTATCACTGAAGCTCTTGTTTTGTAATTTGCATTTTTTTACATTTTGTTTTCCTGCTTTCTCCATAGAGGACTTTATTAGCATTCACAGTGAGTGGAGTGTTCAAAGAAGGTGAGTCTTACTTGAACACATTTACATGTGTCAGCAAAACAGTTGATCAGATAGCGTTATGTTTTCAACTCAGTGTTTGTTTTCCTGTCTTCAGCTGATGACAAATTGAGAGACCGTGTCAAGGCTTTCTCCAGAGTCTTCATCACAGTTCCAGCTCGAAATTCTGGGTAGGAAAAGCCAGCAGCAAATCACAAGCATGAACAAAAATAAAAACATTCAATGCTTTGAGCTGTATTTTATTACTTAATATGGTTATCTTAATTTACTGGCTTTCCCCCACAGACAAACTTAATTTCCCAGAGTTCATGCATGTGCATGTCTGACCTTTCAGCTGACAGTTAAAGCAATCATCCTTAGTCAAAATTAGCTCTTACTAACAAAGTTGATTGGTACATGTTTATTGGTATTTGTTGCATTCTGCAGTCTGTGTATCGTGAACGACGAGCTCTTTGTGAGGAACGCTACCAGCGAGGAGATACGCTGTGCATTTGCAGCACCAGCCCCCTCGAATAGCCCAGTGCTGCCCACCCTCACGGCATCCCAGCAGGAAATGCTCTCCGCTTTCTCCCAGATGTCTGAAATGAACCTGGAATGGTCTCAAAAGTGAGCAGAGAGCAAAAAACATGCCCTTATACTTGCAATAGTTAATTATAGAACTAGATATAGAAGTTTCTTTCTATGAATGATGTGGGAAATACTAGGGCTGGGCGATATGAGGCTTAATACAAAAGCAGCTATTTTGCTATTTATTTAGTTTATTTGCATCCAAAGGAGTAAGTTATACTGTATTAGCAAGACATAATTTACAAATGAGAGTCCCAAAAAATGAAGTAGTTTTCATTTGAAAAATGTTTAATCTTAAAATAGGCATTATCACGTTGTTATTTAGAAAAGAAAAAATTATAATAATTGAATTTCGAGTGAAGATGACTATATATTGTTACTTTTAATGTAAAGTTGCCCTTACTTTGATGTGTGGTTTTGGTCATACCGCCCACCCCTAGTCAATATTATCCCAACCCTGTTGGTAAGTAAGGCTTGTGTGTTGCTGTCAGATGTCTGCAGGATAACGCGTGGGATTTTCACCGAGCTGCTCAGATTTTCACAGAGCTCAAGGTATGAATCTGTTTGGCCAATTGATAGAAATGCAATATGTTCAATATGCCCTCATTTCAGCAGTTCATTTTGCTGCTAATAAATAATCAGAAATGAAAAGATATCGGCATTAACCACTGAAAGCCCCACTAGTTTAAATGTTTCAAATGCTGATTAACCTTCTCAAAACTTGTTGCCAGTCTTTGACTGGATGAGCTGAAGAATTTATCTGAATCTCCTCAGAGATCAGGTGATTTGTGAACATGTTGTAAATCATTGCTTTTAATTTATGTTAATTAGTGTTCAGATCTGAGGTGGACCATGTGCATTTGAAATCTAATTGCATCCATTTTGAGGCTTTGGGATTTGAAATTTATCATTATTTATTATAATATTTTGTCTCCTTTAGGCTCAAGGAAAGATCCCAGAAGCTGCTTTCATAAAATGAAAACAACAAACATACAGAAATGCATATGCATGTACATAGTTTTATTTGTTGTTTAGCAGGCATTTAATTATGTGTTAAACTGAAATGAAACAGATAGTTGTTTTATATTAATTATAAAGTTTTATTTGAGTTTTTTTTTTTTCTTAAAAGGGTTATACCTCAGGTTTATGCTTGAATAAATTACAGCACTGTTCCTACATTAATTTTAAAAGCACTTTTTCAGTTTTAATTGTGATGTCTGAAGTATGTGCTGAGCTTTTGTTGGTGTTGTGTTAAATGTGATGCTTTCATGGCAATAAAGTTTGTTTACTCAGCAAGATCAAGAAATCAATACATTGCCAAGTTGTTGCTATATTAAAATAATTATAACTATTGCTAAATCATGACAGCACTTGAGGAATATGTGGCTCTTACCAGACAAAATTCCAGGTAAACTTTTGGGCACGTGACTAAATTTGCTTTTGTATAAAACTACTAATCAATACAGAATTAATAATACAGTTGGAATGTTGAATTTGTTATTATATATCAGTAATTCTATGGAACTTAATCTAATCTTTATTACATAAGGCTCTACACAATAAAAAATAATGGGGCCCATTTTATATTAGGTGGCCTTAACTACAATGTACTTACATTTAAATTAATTATTTGGTACAATGCACTTATTGTGTACATACATGTTTTTACATTGTACTTATATTTCTAAAAATACTGTAAGGTCCACGAATTTGGTCCAAGGATGGTATCCAATCGTGGATGAAGGTTTCCTGCGTGTTCGGTCTTTTAGCGCGCAGTTATTAAATTTAGGATAAATTCTAATCTGACTCCATTTTATTAAGACCTCGAATTTAGGTTGAAATACAAATTGCTTCGTCTGTTCCTAAATATTCTTCTTCTGACATTTGATTATTCTAGTTAATTCTTTACTTTATTACTCGTTCTTTAGCCCCCTATAGCTAATCTAGCTATATAACAACTTGACTAAAACTGAGACAATAACCAGAGGTTATGGCTAGTACTATGAAATATGCCCGAACCATGCTAGTATCTCAATAGTATTTTATCGAACACACTTCATCCTATGGGCTCATTCTGGCTACAGAAGGCCCTGATCCTTTTGTAACATTTCCTTAAGTACCTCAGACCAAGACCAACATCCCCCGAGATGGAGACAGGGGCTAACAATTGGAATTTGCACTGACCGAGTTAACACCTTTTGGGACAAAAGGTAATTTTGCATGGAAACCACTGGAAATTGACCCGCCCTCTACAGTATGCAAGATCTCTTTAAACTCTTAGGATCTGTATTACCTTTTAGTTTACTTCTTATAAGAATGAGACCATTGTACCAGTTGCCCTGAGACAATTCAAATTATACCAAACATGACTGTAATTATCACTCGCATTCATGTAGAACATTATGTTCTACTATTGACCATTCTGAGTGAGCTGAGTGAAGGGAAGGATGGGTAAGGGGATGAAAAGAAACTGATGCATATGTGAGAGGCGTGAAACTGATGCATATGTGTGAGAGAGGCGTTTTCCTGCATTTTCAGTGGGGTGTGGAGACAGATGTCTGTATGCTAATACACCACGTTGGTGTTGTCCATCTCAGAAGTTAAAAGTGTCTGAGGTTCTGTAATTCTTACAATACCTATATGTAGTTACATCTGTAATTAATTTCTGTAATTACATTTATAATTACACTGTTGACCCATCCCTTAAACCTACCCATATCACCAAATCTGTCCCTAACCCGTATCCCACCTCAATAGCAGCAAAAGTGTTTTGCAGTACAATATGAACACAATAAGTACATTGTACTTATTTTTTTGATGTAAGTACATAGTAGTTAAGGCCACGTAATATAAAGTCTGACCAAATAATGTAAATCTACGTAAGTTTGGGTACAGTAATTTCTAGTCATATGTAAACATCTGGATGAAGCGTTTAAGTTGACCGTCCCAACATGGCGAATTGACGCAACCAACTTCCGGCATCTTCAGTTACGTTGACGTCATGACGCACACTCCTTCAGTCCGAGTATGAAAACAATAAACAACCCGTTGGCCAGAGGACCTGTCGCATATTTCAGTGACATTTATTATTAAAAGTAGAACCGGAGTGACCTATTTCAACACAAGTATCCTCTTTTAAACGCTGCTTTGGACAACCTGACGTCCAAAAACGAAGAACCGGGGGATTTTGGTGTCAAAGGACAGGAAGTTAGACGGTTTTAACCCTTCTTGTCCATCGCAGTACGCTTGTATTATTGTCTTCTCATTTTCACACACTACCGAGGGGGGTTTAGGTCTGTTATGCAGGACTGGTCTCTTGTTCCGCCGCCTCTCTGCTCCCTCTCCCCGTCTGCTCTGGCCCTATGTCTCGGTGGCTCTTCCCCTGGTCGGGCTCAATAAAGAAACGGGCCTGTCGGTACCTCCTGCAACACTACCTGGGCCACTTCTTGGAGGAAAGACTCAGTTTGGACCAGCTGAGCTTGGACCTGTACAATGGCAGCGGGGTCATTAGAGAAATTAACCTGGATGTGTGGGTAAGTGTGGGATGAGACATGCCCAGGCCAGTTTTCTTGTCCAAGTGGCCCTTATTTCCAGTATTTCGCAATATCTAATCTTGAGTATGAGATCAACACATCTTGTTAGTTGAAGGAGCACTCATGTTTCCAAGAGTTTGATGACTTGTGCAGAAAAGGCTGCATCTTAGATCTTCTTCCTGTTCTTAAGTCACAGGGATCAAGGCTTACTAACTTTTACTTTCACATTTTGAGTCTAGTAACTTCATTATGTTTTAAAATTTTTGTGGTGTTTTTATGTAGAGTTGGGCCTGCAAATGAGTGCTGATAAGTCAGTGTAAAAGTGTAAACAAAATGTAAATAACATTTCAATTTAATTAAATTATTTAAAATGGAAATAAATCAAACAGTACAGCATTATGTATAATAATATAAATGCTTTTTCAAGTATTGATTTACACTTTTTTTTTTCTTTTTTTTTTAAAGTATAAATTGGGTCTGTATACATACAAATATTTAGACACCTTTTAAATTTTAGGATGGGGATGATTATATTCTATGGCATCTTAAAGACTGAAAACCCCTGATCTAGCACAGCATCCTTCCCCTCTTTCACAGTCATTTTGACATCTTCTGTTCTAACATGTGATCACTTGACCTTCAGATTCCTTAAATATTCTCTGAATCCTCTTTTCAGGCAGTGAATGAGTTGTTGGACTCATTGGGAGCTCCGCTGGAGATTGTTGAAGGTTTCGTGAACAGCATCGCAGTGACCATTCCCTGGGCGGCACTTGTGACAGAACACTGCATCCTTGAAGTCACTGGATTGCAAATAACATGCAGACCCAAATACAGAACCAGTGAGTTCTGTGGAGCGTTCTTTGTGCACTCATTTGGTCTAATACATAAAGCCATATTTTGTACAGGACTGACTTATTGTCTAATTGTGTTTTCTCTGATCTCGGTTAGATGGAAACTGGGATTCCCAAGGTTGGTCGTCGTGCATGACGTCCAGCATGCAGCTGGCCCAGGAATGCCTGAAGGACCCACCCGAGGCGTCAGAAGAGCCGCCTGCTCCACTGGAGGGGCTGGAAATGTTTGCACAGACCATCGAGACAGGTGTGTAGCATTTCTTGTGTCTTGGAGTGTGATTCTGTACATTTGTATTGTTACATTTGTAGATGATTGGCTAACTGTATATTGCCACATACTGTTTTTGTGTTTGCAGTCTTACGTCGAATAAAAGTCACCTTTCTGGACACCATCGTGCGAGTAGAACACCATTCCCTGGACGCTGAGACTGGGGTCGCCTTAGAGATGCGCATTAAACGGTGAGGCCATAAATTTCAAATTTGCACATTTATGGATGCATTTTGGTAGATGTGGCATAGAAGAATGGCATGGATCTTTAGAATTTTGGTTCTGGTTATTCAAAAAGTATTAATTTCTAAATTGTAATGACCCTAAACCTTTTAACAGTAGTGCATGTTACTGGAAAAACATATTTTTCCAAGTCAAAATACTTGAAAATCTTTGCATTCTTTTAGTCGATTCACAGGTTAAACTAAAAATACACATTGACTCATAAACATCAATCATATCCTTCAGAACAAACCTTGCATGCTTGAGTTTCTAGAGCAGTGTTGCCAAGTCTGTGTTTTTCCCGTGGAATTGGGCTACTTTAACATTGTTGCTGCAGGTTGTTTTTCATGACTGCGGTTTGAAGCAATCCCAATATGTGATATTCATTTCCTGGAATGTGAATTTTACCAGGGGAACTCCACCAAAAAACATGTATTTCACCCTCCAGAACATGGTTTTTACTGGGGGACCCCCTCAAAACACAATTGAGCTAGTTTTGGGCTAGCTTTGAGTAGCAATTGGGTGGGTTTTGTTGTTAACTCCTGGCAACCCTGCTCTAGAGTGCATTCCATTGTTTGTGACCAATCTGTGTTCTGTCCCTGGTGGTGACATGGGATACTGCAGAGTGGACTATTGTGATGAGGCTGTGAGAGACTCAAGCCAGACAGTGCCTGTAGACATCCACCAGCCACCAGCCTTCCTGCACAAGATCCTTCAGCTCAACTCCGTACAGCTGCTCTATGAGACTCTCGGAGGATCACAGGTCAGGGAAACAATACAACCTGTTAATTAGTGGCTTTGCACTTACTATGACTCCTATTTTTTTTTTTTTTTACCCTTTTTCCTGCATTTCACTTACACGCTAGCTTGTGTATTCATATTTAACGCGGTGTACTACAAATATTGTTCATAAAATGATAAATTGCTTGTGATGTTCCTTGTGATGTGTGGCTTTGGTTAAAAGCTTCTGCTAAATTAATAAATATAAATGTTGCTATGGCAAGCATGAAGTTATAATGGACAGTGATTTTCAATTCATCAATTTAGGGGCTAATTCATTCTGATGACATGACGAGCAGCAGGGAGACGGATAAGATGGATGAAAATGATAGAGGTGGTAATGCCTCCAATGCCCCTCAATCATTACATCCCACCCCGAAGCCCCCCGAGCCTCTGCTGATTGGACAATGCTCTGGATTCATAGAGACGACGGTCAAAATCAAACAGAATGAAATGCTGCCTGGGCCCAAGGTTTGTGTGCACAATAAAAATGAAGACTTAATGGGAATGTTTTAAGCATCATCATGAATCTTCTGAATCAGTGAGATCAAATGATCAAATCATTTGGCTTCATCATGAATGAAGGAGTTTCATTAGTGCAGAACAGGAGATTTATGTTACTTTCCTTATTAACTGATTTGAATTTCCTCTTAGTTTGAGTTGGACGGTAAAGTCGGGTGTCTCCACCTGCTGCTGTCCCCCAGTCAGATCACACACCTGACGGACCTCCTGTCTTCCCTCTGCATTGAGACATCAGGTAACATGGGCACTCTGTTCTGTGTTTGCTCATCGCTTTTTATATGCTTTGTCTCATATCTCAATTTCTTTGTTTTCAAATGAGACGCATCTGCAATCATTATATGGCTGTTTGCACCAGCCTTAAGGGATACTTCATCCAAAATAAAAATTCTGTCATCATTTACTCACTCTCAGGTTGTTCCAAACCTGTATAATTTTCTTTTTTTCTGTTGAACACAAAAGAAGATATTTTGAAGAATATGGGTAACCAAGCAGTTGATGGTCCCCATTGACTTCTATAGTAGTATGGATTTCTTTCTTACTTTCCTTTTCAAAATATCTTCTTTTGTGTTTAACAGAAGAAATAAACTTATTTCTTGGTTGAAACAACTTGAAGGTGAGTAAATGATGACAGGATTTTCATATTTGTGTGAACTATCCTTCTTCAGAATCAGAATGTTCTCTATTTGCCAAGTGTGCAAAACGTTTAGGGAATTTGATATGGTTTCCAGGAGCTCAAGGTATTTACTTGCATATATATGCAAAAGAGGATATAAAGAAAAATATAAAAAGTGTACTACTATGTTTTTCTATCTTTTTGTTTTTCCTCTTTTTTTTTTTTAAGATGTGTCTAGATGTAGTAATTAGAACACATGCTGAACACATATTTAAATTAATTATTGTATACATATAAAAATATGTTGTATAAACGTATAAAAATAATATATGATAAATATTCTATTATTTAAATGATTAATTCTATTACTATTAAAATGCTAAAACATATATTCTATTGTCTAGGTTGTGTAAGCACCATAAGGATATTGATCTATAAACATCAACTAGATAGTGGTGGGTGTGCTAGCTGCTGTTCAAAATGGAGATCGCCTGTGGAAAAAACGGTTCTTGTGCCTGGATGTTCTTGTCTGATTGAAAGTGTCCAGTGAAATAACTGCGCTCTCTCTCTCTCTCTCTCTCTCTCTCTCTCTCTCTCTCTCTCTCTCTCTCTCTCTCGTCAGATGGCGGCGGTGGTGGTGTGTCCGGTGGGGGTGTTTCTAGGCCTCTGGGTTCTGATGATTTGCGATTGATTGAAGAAGATCTTAGTAAGCAGCTGAACTCAGAAATGTATGACAGAGATCTGGAGCTGGAAGCAGAACCATATGTCACCACCATGGAGAATGGAGGTGAGATGAATATAGTCAATATTTTGTTAGGATTATTGGAGATGACTGATTGTAATTATGAGTGTGTTCATTATGGCATACTTCTATATTACTACTAGATTTTGTTTCAGCAAGTAAATAAATTTTAGTTATGAATGACACACAGTCATGGCCAAAAATATCGGCACCCTTGGTAAATATGATCAAAGAAGGCTGTGAAAATTAATCCGCATTGTTAATCCTTTTGATCTTTTATTTTAAAAATTCACAAAAATCTAACCTTTCATTGGATGATAAGAATTTAAAATGGGGGGAAATATCATTATGAAATAAATGTTTTTCTTTAATACACTTTGGCCTCAATTAACAGCATCCTTTTATTCAATACTTTTTGAAACCTCCATTTGCCAGTTTAACAGCTCAAAAATTTCTCCTATAATGCCTGATGAGGTTAGAGAACACCTGACAAGAGATCAGAGACCATTCCTTCATCCAGAATCACTCCAGACCCTTTAGATTCCCAGCTCCATGTTGGTGCTTCTTCTCTTCAGTTCACTCCACTCATTTTCTACAGGGTTCAGGTCAGAGGACTGGAATGGCCAGCAGAAGCTTGATTTTGTGCTCAGTGACCCATTTTTGTGTTGTTTTTGAGGTTTGTGTTTGGATTATTGTATGGTTGGAAGATCCAAACATGGCCCATTATAAGATTTCTAACAGAGTCAGTCACTTATTGATTTTTTTAACTGTTGGTATTTGATAGAATCCATGATGCCATGTGTCTAAACAAGATGTCCAGGACCTCCAGCAGAAATATAGGCCCACAACATCAAAAATACAGCAGTATATTTCATTGTACACATGGGGTACTTGTTATCCCTGTGTTTACCAAACCCATCTTGAGTGTTTGCTGCTAAAAAGCTCATTTTTTTAGTTTCATCTGACCACAGAAGCCAGTCCAGTCGTGTCTGATCGCTGAATATGCTGGAGTTTGTTTTTGGACGAGCGAGGAGAATTTTTCTTGAAACCCTCCCAAACAACATGTGGTGATGTAGGTGCTGTTTGCCAATTTTTTTTTTTTTTTTTTAAGGTGACCCCGAGACTAAACTATTTTCTGCAATTCTCCAGCTGTGGTCCTTGGAGAGTCTTTAGCCACTCAAACTCTCCTTCTCACCGTGCATTATCGACGATATAGACACACGTCCTCTTCCAGGCAGTTTCGTAACATTTTATGTTGATTTGGAAATTCTTAATTATTGCCCTGATGGTGGAAATGGGAATTTTCACTGCTCTAGCTCTTTTCTTAAAGCCACTTCACTAATTTGTGAAGCTCAGTAATCTTTTGCTGCACATCAGAAAAATATTCTTTGGTTTTTCTCATTGTGATGGATGAATAAGGGAATTTGGGCTTTGTTTTCCCTCCTATTTATATTTCTGTGAAACAGGAAGCCATGGCTGGATAATTTCATGTTCATAATCACCCTGGAGTGCTCAAAATTGTGAATATGAATGGGAATATACTTCAGAGATATTTTACTCATAAGAATTTCTAGGGGTGCCAATTATTGTGTCCAACGTGTATTAGAGAAAAACATTTATTTCATAATGAAATTTCCCCCCATTTTAAATTCTTATTATCCAATGAAAGGTTAGATTTTTGTGACTTAAAAAAAAAAAGATCAAAAGGATTAACAATGCAGATTAATTTTCACAGCCTTCTTTGATCATATTTACCAAGGGTGCTGATATTTTTGGCCATGACTGTACCTGCTTGACATGCAGCATTTGCTAAATTGTGTAATGTGCAACAAGAGTGTGGAATAATGTATTCCGCAATGCAGTATGCTCAAGCTGACCTTCAGTTTCATATGTAACAGTATCAACATACCAGGAAGCAATAAGAGTTAGGGTATTTAACTTCCCTTTATAGATTCTTTTTTGATTCAAATATAAAATATTTCTGAGGTGATAGCTGGATACCACTTGCTAAATAACACACTAATTCACATAATATTTTTTTTTTTAATAGTACGCCATATGCAGCCATTTTCTCCAGGGGCTTCATTTATAAAGATGTATAATGATCATAAATGTAAATGTGCAACGGTTTCCACAATTTATAAAACATCCATGTGTATATATCCCTATACATATACATTTTCACATACAATGTTGAATTAATAACTGTTATATGAATGCCAGAAAGTTTGTACACTATTCAGTTGGTGTATGCAATGCATAAGAACATTTTCAGGTCAGTTTCTGTCTTAATTAAACCCAATTTGTTCCTCACTTTGATATTGGATGAAATCCATGAAATTTAGGTTTAATTACAATCATACATATATTTTACAAGTGAGGATTCAGGCTCTTGATGAAAAGTGCAATGTCAGAATTTATTCTCCTCTTCTGTTTTCATTTTCTGGAACTATTTATAGTTCAGTATTTTGCCAAAATTTCATCTTTTTGTCTCTTGTTTTTCAGAGATGTTTTTTTCGATGGGTCCTGGCTATATGACCAGCAGTGTGTTGTCAACACGCTCTGGGAGTGAATTGTCAGACAGCGACATGGAGTCATCCATTCATAGCCAGAGCAGCCTGGTTCAAACAAACCCTCTGTCTCCACAGGTCAGTGCTGTTATGAACTCAATTGTGTAAAGGTCTTCTCTAATGAAGTTCAGCATATTTTGTATTTCTGATGTTCATTCAGGTGTCCAAACGTTTTTTAGAGAATGACAAAAAATTCACGTCAGACTTGGTTTGAACACCTTGGAACAACTAAAGATGCATTAGATTTGCTATATAGCATGCCACATCTATTTTGTTAATTCTTTTATCTTTTATTTTTAGTAGGCTATTATGCATGCACTTTTTCTGACCACACATTAATTGATAGGCTACATTTTCACAACTCAATTGTCCATCAACCTGTTATGATTCAGCTCTCTATGTACAGTGTATGATTGGCATGCACTTTTATACGTGTCTTACAGGGAATGCTCAACTGTCCTCGTCGTTATCCTGTACCAGGATCCTTATCTAGTTTGCCTCAATGTAGCAGACCTCCCAGTATGTATCTAAACCTGTTTTAAACAACACATGTTGTGTGTCACTGCATCCCATTGAAGTTCTCTCTTGCAATCTGTCATCAGTCTTTGTTTTGTTTTTTTCCCAATAGAACGGTCGTCTCGAAGCGGTCAATCAGAGCCGCTGAAACCAGACTCCTTGCTCCGCCTCTCTCTGGGTGGAGTCACACTTACTCTCTTAGAGCAGGACCCGCCTCCCGGGCCAGACGGGCTCTCCACATTGGCTGAGGTGTCACAGTTGTTTTTCCGTGAGCTTGGGTTCTTTAAGGACAGCATGTTCAGTGAGAGAGACTTCCACAATCTGAGAGGAAACTTTGCTAAAGCATGTCCCCACTCCCACATCAGGTACGGCAGGAATTACCTGCTATACTCACCTATGGTATATGCATGTCCAAACACTCTTTGTAACTCTTTCTGACCTCTGGTCATTAGGGTGACCGGTGCAGCAGTACAGCTGGCTTGTGAGATGCGTAGTGCAGGGCGGCACACCCGAGCCACGACCTCTGACCTCTCCTTCAGCAGGCTGGAACTGCTGGAGTGCCTGTGGGACTCGGGTGGTCCACAGTACACAGAGGTAATAAATTTAATAATAATAATTTGATTGGTGAGTTATCGAGTTTTACCAAAATCTGATTTACAGTGCAGATTTTAAAACAATATTTTATTTTTATTATTTTTTTAATTTCAGCTGAAGTCCACTTATTTAAAAATGGTAGTAAAAACTGTAGTAAACTTACAGTGAGGTTCAATTTTAATATTTTATCATTTTAATAACATTAATACAATGTGTATTGGTTACAATGTGCATCTAGGTTAATGTTGATTTATAAAAATAAATAAAACTGAAATTGAGATATTGCTTAGTGTGATTATCAAATTGAAAAGGCTGCATTTTAAATAAATACATGCATGTCAACAAAATAGCTCTTCAGCTTCTCTGCAGTTTTCTTTCAAAATAAAAACTGAATGGTTGGAATGTTTGAGAATTCAGAAATTATGATTATTATAATTTCTATTTTATATATATATATATATATATATATATATATATATATATATATATATATTAGTTTATATATATATATATATATATATATATATATATATATATATATATATATATATATATTAGTTTTTATATATATATATATAATTTTTTTTTTCAATCAGCCCTGCAAACAAGCTCAGCAAACCTAAACACGTTTGAAATCACAATCACGATTGTTATCAGGAAAATCACAATTATGTTTTTCTTCAAATCACATGCATTAACTAATGTTAAGGGATTGAACCTTATTGTTAAAGGGATAGTTCACCCAAAAATTAAAATTCTGACATTAATTACTCACCCTCATGTTGTTCCAAACCTGTAAGACCTTCGTTCATCTTCAGAACACAAATTAAGATATTTTTGATGAAATCCGAGAGCTTTCTGTTCCTCCGTAGACAGCAACACAACTGACACGTTCAAGGCCCAGAAAGATAGTAAGGACATCGTTAAATAATCCATGTGACATCAGTGGTTCAACCGTAATTTCGAATTCACGAATTCACGAGAATAGCATGAAGCATGCGTGTGCATTCCTTTCTTTGCAAACAAGCCACAGCGCATCTGGCTTCTACGTCAGAACGCCAGCTGCGTCAGCAGAATCACACACATGCTACTCTTGTAGCTTCATAAATTACGGTTGAACCACTGATGTCACATGGACTATTTTATCGATGTCCTTACTACCTTTCTGGACCGTGATTGTGGTAGGTCCTTTGCTGTCTATGGAGGGCCAGAAAGCTCCTGGATTTCATCAAAAATATCTTAATTTGTGTTCCTAAAATGAACAAAGGTGTGTAATTAATGACAGAATTTTCATTTTTGGGTAAACTGTCCCTTTAAGTGTTTTTCTAATCATTTCCACCATCTCTCTGACCCCTAAAAGTTAAAATAAGCTTGTGATTAAATAGCTGGATCTTGAAGAACACAAATAACCTCCACTGTGTTTGGCTGACCTTCACATACTGGCCAAATGCTAAACACTGATTAACTTTTTGAACTCTCTTATTTAAATCAAAGAGCAAGTTCTGTTTTTCATTATACATTCTCTTGAAACACTTTTGTTACATCATTTTGTTGAGTATTGTGTTTAATTTTTAATCGCTGTTGCACTCTAGACCACAATCTGAACTGTCAAAGCAATCAAACAGCCATTCAAACCAGAAAATTACCAGTTGGTCGCCAGATTATTACAGTTGTGTAATGGTGTATTACAGTCACAGGTCCGAGGCTTTGCCAACTGCTCAGGGAGAATATTAAACAGATGTGAATACAGTTTCAGTTACAACTCAGTCGGCCAAAACTTTGAAAATCCAGCAGGAGACATCATGCAGGCTGATGAAGGTTCTGGAAGAGTTCCTTTAAAATGAGCATGTGCGTCCACACGTTTTCTTTTCCCAGCTCTTGCAGTTCCAGTCAGCCGGTCTCTTCACAATGGGCACCACTGCCAGACCCTGTGCCCAGTTCCACCACAGTCTGTCTGAGAAGCACATGCGTAAGGTACTACAGTCCTATGACATTGATTTGTGAGAAGTGTTTGTGTCTTTTATACTTCCAGTGATAGATCTATATGAAACTGTTTTTCCTGTTGTCCTATAGAGTGGAAGCAGGCGTCGTGTGATACGCAGGAACAGCTCTCTGCGAGTCGAGCTCGGGGAGCTCAGCTCTGAGTTGGACCTGGACATTATAGGCCGACTGGAGGACATCCTGCAGGCCCTGAGGCACTGTCCAGCGCCGCCTCAAAGAAACACAGCGCAGGCTGCAGAGGTCACTAAACTCTCCTGATCGAAAACAACATAATACCCCTACCTCAGCTAAAAATGTTTTTTTTTTTTTAATGTATGGTTTAATCCTCTGTCTTTTTCTCTGCAGTCTCATTTGTTGGAGCTCCATTCTTCTCTCCTGCTTCAATCTCCTTATGCCGTATTGAAGGTCCGTTTCCCCATTCCTGACCTTCGACCCCTGGGGCTGAGGCGGCCCCTGAGCCAGCGTGCAGTGCGAAATGAGATCTTGAACTTGCAGATCTCTAATCTGGAGCTGAAGTCTCAGCAGGGGCCAGACGTTCAGCAGGACGGCCTCTGCAGCCCAGGGGCCAAACTCACCAAACTACTGGAGGCCTGTTTCACTGATATGCACGGTGAGGCATCCAATTTCTTTTTTTTTTTTTTCTTTTCTTTTTTTTCCAGTTATCATATGTGCTAGTGTTCAGAGGTGTGTGGTCAGTAAGATTTTTTTCCTAAGCAATTAATACAGCAAGGAAATATTAATCAAGATTTGTGTTTCTAATAAATGCTGTTCTTAATGTAACTTTATATTCATCAAAGAATCCTGTTAAAATGCATCATGGTTTCCACAAAAATATTAGACAATGATAATAATTCAAAATGTTTCTTAAGCAGCAAATCTGCATAAAAGAATGATTTCTGAAGGATCATGTGATGCTGAAGACTAGAGTAATGATGCTGAAAATTCAGCTTTGCATTACAAGAATTAATTATAATTTTTAGGAAATAGTTATTTTTAATTTATAATCATTTTTAAGAGTATTACTGTGTATTGTATCACCCTAAACTTTTGAACATTTGTATATGTATTAACATATGAGATCACAAAATCAAATTCCCATTTACATTTTGTATAAATATTGCTAGTCTGTGCACATTATTGTAAAGAGGAAAATATTTTTGAAATCTTTCATCAAAATGTAATAACCATATAATTTGGTTTTATGATATAACCAAAGCAAATTATATATATTTTTTTATTGTTATAGTCAAATATTATAAATAATATAATAATATATAAATAATAATATCAGCTTAATGGTGCAATAGGTGATTGTCTTCAGAAACATTTTTTGTTATGCTGGTTGAAAGTCTCTTCCAATCCCGATAGCAATCATTATGTTAATGTATTTATATTTTCTGTGGAAGGCGTAGGACCAAGAAATGTTCGTCCAATCAAAATTCTCACTCAGAGCGTTTTTATTGACTTTCCTACCTGCCTGTCAACATGTGTATTTGCATACCTCTGCGCACCTGGTTCACGCAAACAGGATACGTCATCAGTGCGATCACGTACGCTATGCAGAATGGCAGACAAACATCAACAACCTCACCTTCCTTCCTGGTATTGTAGTACTGTTACTAACTGTGCTATGAATGACTCACCGGTGAATGACACATGTATTTTAGCAATGTTGTCTCTGGTTGTCTGATCTGTTCGCGTTCATGCGTTCAGGGGGCGTGGCTTTGGACGGCGATTTGCAGGGAGGGTGGGACGTTCGCGTTCAGTGCTATCAGGCTAAAGTTAGCATTTTCCGAGATCTCCTACTGCACCTTTAAAGGGATAGTTCCAAAAATGAAAAATTTGTCATCATTTATTCCTTCTCATGTATCTTTCTTTTGCTGAACACAAAAGAACATATTTTGACGAATGTTGGTAGCCAAACAGTTGCTGGTAGCCGTTGACTTCCATGCTAAATCAAAATTATTTTCAGCTCTTTTTTTTTATTATTGAATTCTGTATCTTTTTCAGTCTGGTTGGATTCATTTTAAGGTCTAGTGTTCAGGATACAGTGGTATTTTCTCTCTAAACTCACCTTGAGTGTGTATGTGTGTGTTTTAGGAGTGTATGAGGGCTGGGAGGGAGAGGCATTTCCCTGTATCCGTGTGCAAAAGAGCCCAGATCCACAGAACCCTGATGGCATTCCCAGGTGAGTTAGAGAGTGTATGCGTGTCTGAGATTATGCTATGAGTACAATACAATGTGTCATATCAATCTTTAGTTGGATGAAAACACCAAATCTTAGGAAAGCATTTGAAGTTCCCTCTCTTAGTTTCCTCTCTTTTCCATCTATAGGATTCAGATACGAGTGAATGAAGGGGTGGAATCTGACAGTACGGGTGTGTGTGAAGGGGTGAACAGGGATCTGGGGCTGGGCTCCATGTCTCTAGAGAACCCCTGTGAACTCAGAGAGAAGAACAGCTCTCCTTTCTCCTCCAACCGCACTATGTTTGAGACAGAAGAGGTACGTCCACTCCGCCCGTCTGTCTGGCTGTCTGTCTGTTTTTCATTTCTGTACTTGACTCGTTCTCCGTCTCTGTCTCAGATGGTAATCCCAGCAGACCCAGAGGAGATGGATGAGTTTCAGACTCAGTGTATATGTCAGTGTCAGTATGTGGTGGATATTACGTTTCCTGTAGCCTACATTCTCCTGCCCAGTAAAGAGGCTTTTCTGAGCATCTATAACAGGTATTGCTCAACACATTCAAGAGAATTAACTTTTGAAAAAATATCTCCAAAAAAGACTTTTAAATGGCCTTTTCAGTATTAATGACCATTTCAGATTATATGTATGTTGTGTTGGGTACAAACAAACAAACAAAAAAATTAAATAAAATAAATTGTAAAAATAAAAATAAAGCCATAGTTGACTGATGTCAAGCTCCACTATCTCTTTCTCTCCAGGATTAATAATGATCTTTTGATGTGGGAACCTCCTCCACCTCCTCCGTCCCCTCCTCCTGCTCCTCCTTCTTCTTTTCAAAGTTCTCGTAGTTCCTCCCACCATCACAGACCTGAGGAGGATGAGTTTTACCTCTGTAAATCTGCCTTCAGGCTGGGTCAGTCATGCTCACCTTAAGTGCTTTTTATGTGCTTTTGTCATTTTTATTAATCTCTATGTATATTTCTATATGGCTTTAATTGATTTTTGTTTTAGTTTTAGTAATTAAATGTATTTTATTTAAATTGGTTGCTAAGGCAAGTTTTTACATCTTTCCATAATTTTTATTTTATTTTCATTTATTTTATTTTATTTGTTTTAGTTAGCAGCAACAACAATGTTTTGGCTTCAGTTAAAGATTCTTCTTCTTTTCACTCATCATTCCAGAATCTGACTCTGAGGAGGAGGAGCCTCAGTTCTTCTCAACTAACCAATCAAAACGAAGGAAACAGTTAGAGCCTCAGTCCAGCCACGCCCTCAGTCTTCTCTGTTTAACGGTGCTGATTGGCAAAGGTCGCCTCCAAGCCATGACGGACTGCAAGGTAAATGTGGGAAAAAAAACTGCATGATAAATTGTTGTAGCCTTATTACAATAGCAAAATTATAGAAGTCAATACCAATGGCAGTAAAAATTCACTTGATACCATTCCTTTGAAGAATGAAGCTGGACGTAAAATGGACCTCTGTCATGGAGAACTCATTTTGGACTTGGAAGGAGGGAAGATTTTTAGTGTGACGCAACATCAGAACAATCCCAATCTCAACTTCCTGACCATAGAAAGCAGAAGAGTAGAGCTGTACCATAAAGGTGAGCTGTTAATCCATTTAAAAGGGGTCATGCACTGAGAAACCAAAATTCCCTTGATCGTTTCACATTTAAGAGGTCATTGTACTATAAAAACATCCTGTAAGTTTCAGAACTTTCTTGTTAGTCTGAAACCAGTTTATATTGAAGCCAGTCTGCCAAAATGACAGGTTTTGAAATGCACTACTCTGTGATGTAATAGTGTGGCTAGTGTGGCACCGCCTCCGCAGAAGATCAATGTCTATTCCTACATCACTGTCTGTTTAGCCCTGCCCACCAATTCGTGCTTGTAGTGTGAATAACGAGAGGCAAACACAGGTCTACGCAGAAACCAAACAATAAAGATGAATCCGAAGACAACAAGACGCTGTGCAGTCCCAAGCTGCCTGTACACAGTCTTTGCATTTCCTTCCTTCTGATCCCTAGAAAAGAGTGGATGAACTTTTTTAAATTAAGTTCCAGATTGCGTCAGTAAGAACTAGTCCTTTGTTCACTTCATTTTTCCGTGGATTCGTTTACAAACAAGGCACAATTTGATGCAGGATTTTAGAAAAATTGAAACTAGAAGATGATGCTGTGGTCAAAACAGGACAGAAAATAGCCTATTACTTATAAATAGTTTTTTGATGAAAAATAAATTGATGTTTTTTGATGAAAAAATCAACAGACCTACAAAATAAAAAACAAAAAAAACAAATGCAGTTCATGACCCCTTTAAATGGCATCTAACCTCTTATACTCCTATAGTTTTTGCATGGGGAAAAAAAGTTATTATCCTGTTCTGAAATGCAAAATGTTGTTTTTGTGTCTTTGGCCCTTTATATAGCCGAGGTCCCAGACTCCCCTATTCCTGTGAAACTGGAAATGCCCAGGTTCACTTCCCCGGGTCATCTGGACCCTACCATTTACCCCACAGAAGTGGGGGTGAGCAGTGTTGGTGGCCGAGAAACCGACGTTCAGATGCTGTCGACTGCCATCAAGATCACATTAGATCTTGAAAGGAATGTGAAGGTCTGTGCTATTTCATCTTCTTGTTGCCTGCCAGCTGGGTTAATTATGGGATGATTGTTGTTTGTGTCATTTATAAGTATTCATCTCATTTTTTTGCAGGAGTTTCTGGTCGCACTGCGACTCCATGGTGCTACTTTACGACATCACATGGCGTTAACCAATCATAGCTGGCATGAGCAGGTACCTGTTGGTAACTAGATTAGATATCAACTTAAAATAGGTGTGTGGATCTGTCATGATTGGCTAATGTGGATTTTTAATATATTTCTGTATTTCTATATAGCTTTAATATAATTTTATTTCAGTTTTAGTAATTTCAACTGAAATTTATTTCAATTAGCTGCCATGGCAGGTTTTTCTTAAAAGTACTTAAGTCTTTTAGGTTTTTCATCTAATATTTAGATTTTTTATTTTTTATTTTATTTTTTTTTATATTTTTTATTAATTTTATTTTGTAATGGTTTTAGTTTTAGTTAACAATAACATCACTGTTTTGACTTCAATTATGTATTATTATTAGTAGTAATGATTTATTTCTGATATTTTTTCTATCAATGCTATTTTAGTCACATTGAGATACTTTAGAGGTTTTATTAATATGTTAATTAGTTTTTATTTTTATATTTTCCATTTTTATTTTAGTAATTTTGTTGTGTTTTTGTTTTTTGTTTTCATTCATTTTTAATCCAGTTTTAGTTATTTTAGTACATCAAGTTAAACTGAATGTTGCTACTATATTGCAACTAGCTGAAATAAAAAGTAATTGAGATTTCTATACTTTATTTCAGTCAATGCAAATAACTCAAATGTGTTTTTTTATGGTTTTAATTTCAGTTAATTATAATAACATTGTTCTCTATACAGATTGTTGATTTCCTTGATGTCATTGATGATGACATTTTGGGTTACACCCCACCTGCCGTCATCACGGTTCTTCACACTCACCTGGCCACCTGTGCAGTGGACTACAGGTATTGTAGTAACACCTGAATGTTTGGTCTCACAAACACTCTTAGTTCATTCTGTAAACTTTCTTTTTCATTTCTCCCTCCAGGCCGCTTTATCTTCCTCTGCGAGTTTTGTTTACAGCTGAGTCCTTTTCTTTATCCAGCAACATCATTGTGGACACTGCGACCTTTCACCTCAGGTACTGGTCATTGTGGTGTGATCTTAAGTGGTTGCACTGAAATGAATTGATTGGACCTAACAGCTCTGAAATCTTCTTTTAGGTTTATCTTAGATGACTCTGCGTTGTACCTGTCCGATAAATGTGAAAGTGATACTGTGGATTTGAGACGAGGTACAGAACAAACACAGCTTTTAAAATCTTATTTTGCATTAATGTCTATAGGTGGGCTACCTCTAATTATATTGTTTTTGTGTGTCTCAGACTATGTGTGTGTGTTAGACATTGATCTGCTGGAACTGGCCATAACAACTTGGAAAGGAACTGACTCGAGTAAACTGGTTAGTTTCATGCCAACCTCCACTGGCTTGTAGATTTCCTAGCATTTCAACTATATTATTCGCAGAGTAACTTTTTTACAGTGTGCATTGTAAGTAAATTAATTTATATAACTGTGTTACATAGGTCGTTGACCAGTGACAGGTCCCACTTTTATTTTTTGAACATCAAGATTTTGTTAATTAATTAAAAGTAATAATAATTATTATTATTAAAGTTTTTATGTATTTGTTATATTTTAATGATTTTTTTTTTTGTATTGATATATTTTATATTAATTATTTATTATGTTTAAATTAACATGTATGTTAGACCAGTCTAGGGGTTTTGAGTTAAAAATGTATTATTATTATTATTATTATCATTATTTTTGTTATTATTATTATTTATTAATCGCATCCAAAATAAAACTTTTTTTTTGTACATAATGTGTGTGCTATTTATATTTATTATTTATATATAAATACACACACATGCATGTATGTATTTAAGAAAAATGTTATGTTCATATAATAAAAATTATATAAATATATACATGTAAATATTTTCAAAATATATACTGTATGTGTGTGTATTTATATATACATAATAAATATACACAGTACATACATTATATAAATAAAAACTTTTATTTTGGATGCAATGAATCATTGCCCAGCACTATTGTTATTGTTATTATTATTATTATTATTATTATTATTATTATTATTATTTAAAATTGTATAAACCTGTTACCATTTTATTTCACATTTTATCTTTCTTGCTAATCTCTTAATCATGGGATGTGGCAAATTAATTTTACTGCATATAAATATAAGCTAATATATTCCTTTTTAAGGTTACAAAATTATACAATAATTACATAAAATGTCGTTTTAGATTAATTATAGCCTGACACAATGCTGGACTATGCAGTAGCAGTATTTATTTTACTCTGTTTTTATCTTTCATTTTGTTAATAACTGTCTATGTTTCTTTAATAATCTTTGCAGACTCAGCCGTTGTTCGAGCTTCGTTGTTCTAATAATGTAGTTCACGTGCACACCTGTGCCGACTCGTGCGCTGCTCTGGTTAACATGCTGCAGTACCTGGTTTCCCAGGGCGATCTTCACCCTCCCCCTCGCCACACATCCCCCACAGAGATCGCCGGACAGAAACTTCTGGTATGATTATTTTTTACAACTCTAATATGGCTTTGTCCCGTTTGTATTAAACTCTAAAATCTCTCTCTTTTAGCTGTCAGAAAGTCCTGCCTCCCTTCCGCCCTGCCCTCCAGCAGAGACAGCAGAGATTAACCAGTGTGACCTCACAGATGCCTTGATTGACACCGAGAGAATCCTACAGGAAGAGACCCAAGATTCTGGTAAGACTTTGGAAGTTGTTTATATATGAAGAGTTCAGATGCAAAAGCCTCTAAGTACGTCTGATGTTTTTCTTTAAAATGAGCTTTTCTTTCTGGCTACTATGTATAGGTTTCTATATAAGTACTGGTATTTCTGAATGGGTTGAGGCTGGGATTTTGCACATTTGAAGTGAAAGTACTTGATAAACATATACTATGTGTTGAGAACATTTATCATCTCATTTTTGACCAAGATGGCTTTTAGAGGCTTTTGCATTGGAACTCTTCATGTACAAGGCGTATCTATAACAACAAAATGTGTGCCATTAAGTTAATGTAGTTGTTTTATGATTAATCTTTTATAAATTTGAAAATAGTTTGGGGTTGGTATAATTTTGAAAGAACACTTACCAAGGCTTCATTTATTTAATCTAAAAGACAGTGAAATCAATAGTGTGAAGTATTATTATGATTTTCTGTCTGAATATATTTTAAAATGCAATTTATTCCTGTGCTGAATTTTCAGCATCATTACTCCAGTCTTCAGTGTCACATGATCCTTCAGAAATCATTCTAATATGCTGATTTGCTGCTAAGAAATATTTCTCATCTCAAAAATAGCTGTGCTGCTTAACATTTTTTTGTGGAAACTGTGGTACTTTTCTACAGGAGTGAACAGAAAGTATAAAAGAACAGTATTTATTTGAAATAGAAAACTTTTGTAACATTATGAATGCATTTACTGTCACTTTTGATCGGTTTAATCCTTGCCGAATTAAGAATTATACCCAAAGAAACTCGAGTGTTTTAGATTAATGGTTTTACTTCTGTGTATTTATAAAGCAGGTTCTCCCTCCATTCGCCGAGCCTCACCTGTCTCAGTCTATCTGTTCCCGGGAGAAGCCCCCAAGCTCCGCCCCTCTGTTCTAGAAGGGGAGGAGTCTGATATTGATGGACTGGTCACCACAGCTATGGAAGCTCATGCAGATATGATGTCAGAGGAAGGATCAGAGGGTTCCACCGATAACGACGACTTCTGCATCCTAGAGGCTCCTGGGATGGGCATCCCAGTATGTACCCTCAGTTTTCATATTATTCTCTAGCCTTGAATTAATGCACTGGCGAAAAACAAATTTCATAAATATTACGTAAATAAACCTGTTCTATTTATAACTTTGAAAAATCATTTTTACAGTGCAGTTTTTCTCTCTCTCTGACAGCCTAGAGATGGTGAGCCTGTGGTGACGGTGCTCTCCCAGGGTCCTGTAAAGGTGCGGGATGGTTACTACTCTCGGCCTCGGGGCAGTTCAGATCTGTTGCGTGCCCCGGCCCGCTTCCCAGTGCCTCAGAACAGAGTGGTGCTCCGAGAGGTGTCTGTCGTCTGGCACCTGTATGGCGGCAAAGACTTCGGTGGCAAACCCAGCTCGGCCCACACACCACACAGCCATAAGTGAGTACAGCAGAAGGTCTGAGAAGCCAGACTTTGAGGGTGTCTGTGGATCTTTTCTTTGTTTTGAAACAAGGACTTGTTACAGATTGTTACAATGTTGAATTTTCTTTATGGTTCAGCTTGTTTTCACAAGGCAACAGGTTCTGAAACAAGCTCTCCAAACGAGCCAGGTGTGAAAATGCCTTAACGTTGAAATCAAATACTATGAAATGTTTGTGTGTCACAGAGTTCGCTCAGCTGCTTCCGGAGCCCGTGGTTCTCCCTCTCGGTCAACGGGGCCCTCGCGGCCCCAGAACTCTTGGCGTTGGATTGGAGGAAGTGGGCGGCAGCACACACTGCTCATGGAGATACAACTGACAAAGGTATAATGTATTGCAATCAGTGATTTGAAGATTCAGAAAGCCTTGTTTCTAGTTCTGTAACATCTTTCTCTCTCTTCAGGTCAGTTTCCAGCATGAGACGTACCCAGTGGTGGCGCCCCCTGCTGCAGGACCAGATGCAGAAGGACCCGGCCTCGGAGAACAGCCTATTTCCCGCCAAGTGTTTATTGTCCAGGAACTGGAGGTGCGAGACCGTCTGGCTTCCTCTCAAATCAACAAGTTCCTGTACCTGCACACCAGTGAGAGCATGCCGCGCAGGGCTCACTCCAACATGGTGAGTTAGAGAGCGGGATACAAAGGGAACAAGGTTCTGTTTGTGTGCGTGTTCTTACCCGGCTCAATGGTTCCTGTAGTTGACGGTGAAAGCGCTGCAGGTGATGCCTGAATCGGGTCTGGGCGGACCAGAGTGCTGTCTGAGAGTCAGTCTGTTACCACTGCGACTCAATATCGACCAGGTACTCATTATGCGTTAATCATTTTTCAGTACAGAACAAATAATGTTTCATATCAGGCTTAGTAAGTCACATTTGTTTTCATTTCCTAGGATGCACTTTTCTTCTTGAAGGACTTTTTCAGTAACATGGCTGCAGGAGTTAATCCTTACCTATCCGTCGACGCTGCAGCTGAGGGTAAGTCTGCCCCCATCAATGAATGAATGAATACATTTATTTATTGTTAATGTGTTACTTTTTTATTTATTTATTTTTTTTATTAATATTTTTAAATGCCTTTTACTTGTGTATTTTCAGTGTATATATATATATATATATATAATTTTTTTTTTTTTTTTTTTAACTAATTTTAGTGCTTCAGCTTATTTCAGTTAGTTACATTATATTTATAATAAATGTACACATTTATTTAGCCTATTTATTTAAAGTGTAATTGTGTATGGGCATTCTTCCAGCGAGGACTGATGTTCCTCAGAAGGCTTCAGACGACACAGATCCTGGCTCCGGACTGGGCCATGATCTGGCTGCTTCTGTAGAAACAACCTATAGTGAGCAGAGTTCCTCCTCCGCTGGCTCCTCGTCCTCCTCTGACCAGCCCATCTACTTCAGGTAGAAGATCTGGCATCAAACCACATGACCGTATCTAACAAAACAAATGTGTAAATCATAATCAATGTTCTTTTGCACTCTTTCTCTTTAAGAGAGTTTCGTTTCACCTCTGAAGTTCCCATCTGGCTGGACTATCAAGGGAAGCATGTGGTTATTGAGCAGGTTGGCGATCACTTATATAAAATAACTGATGCTGTATGTTCATGTAATCATAGTCAGTTTATCTGTGTAGTTTGACTGCTTAGCTTAAGCACAGCAACAAAAGTTTCTGAATAAGATCAGTTGTTTTAGTTGAACTGCTATTAGAGTAACATTATCTCTGGTTTCCTAGGGAACGTTTGCAGGCATCCTGATTGGTCTGGCCCAGCTGAACTGCTCTGAACTAAAGCTGAAGAGATTGTGCTGTAGACATGGGTAAACGCCTCTTCATCTCTACTTTCTGCCTGCTTTACCTTTGAATCTAGATCTGAAGAGTGAGTTGTTTTGTTTCAGGCTGCTGGGTGTTGATAAGGTGATTCAGTATGCTGTGAACGAATGGCTCACAGACATCAGGAAGAACCAGCTGCCGGGGATTCTGGGAGGTGTTGGTCCCATGCATTCTGTCGTACAACTCTGTGAGTATGACATGTCACATCTTAGTAAGACAATGCTGTCTTTAGCCCCTTTTCCACCGCAAGAACTTTACCCAGGAACTGGGGACTTTGGGCCGGTACTCGGTGTGTTCCCACCGCAGGAACCATGATCTAAATAAAGTACCGGGTACAAATTTGCCCCCCAGAAAGCCCCTGCTCGCAAGGAAGTACTTTTTCAAAAGTTCGGAACTTTCGGGGGCGGGATTTGGGCTTGGGATTGGTTGAGTTCACGCAGCACTGTATTTCATCCACAATATTCGCATTAATATATATATTTTTTTAATATTACTGTTATTGTGTCATGAAATGTAGTTTTAAAAGTATTTCAGGCGAGAATATAGTGGTTTAAAACTCAAATCTGCGGTTTATTTATAAAGTCAGCGCCTTTTTGAAAATGTGCTTCGCTGATTTTGCAGAAGGTCTGGGCTTAAAAAAAGTTCCTGGGACAAATTGTTCCAGGTAATTTCAGTGGAAAAGCGGCTTTTCTTTTAACTGCTCTGGATACTTAAAGGGAATTACTGAAATCAATTTAATGGTTATTAGACTGATTTCAGTACTTTCCTTTAACCTTTTTTCAGTGATGTTTCTCCAGTGATGTTGGAATTTAATGACCATGAGTTTAATCTTGAATAGTCAGATTGCAATAAAGTTTTCTGTTCTCTGCAGTCCATGGTGTGCGTGATTTGTTCTGGATGCCAATAGAGCAGTACCGGAAGGATGGGCGTATTATCCGAGGCCTCCAGAGGGGGGCGGCATCGTTTGGCACCTCTACAGCTTCTGCTGCTCTAGAGCTCAGCAACAGACTAGTGCAGGCAATTCAGGTATATACTGCACACACACACATATAACCAAAATATTACTTCGCCATACTAGTCTTTTTTTTTTTTTTTTATTAGATTAATTATATATTAATTAATTTTATATATATATATATATATATATATATATATAATATGCATAATTTTATGCTTACATTATAGTTTTCAGTTATTTATTATAATATTTGAACTTTTTACCATGTTACTAAATACTTTAGTTAATTGTTTTACTGATAGATTTGTTATTATATTTATCTTATTTGTATATCTGTCTATTGTTACTTTATATATTTTTATTTCTATTATATATATTGTTTATTTTAATTGTTAAATTATATATTATATTTGTAGGCTTAATTACAATTTTTTAATTTGTAATTATATTTATTTAATATTTTCTTTTTCTGTATATTTACAGGCCACTGCGGAGACAGTGTATGACATCTTATCTCCGACTCCACCTCTGACACGTTACATCACTGAGGGACGTCCCGCTCCCCGTCCCAGACGCACCCCTCAACCAGCTGACCTCAGAGAGGGTGTGGCCAAAGCCTATGATACCGTCAGAGAGGTACATCCCTTTATTATTAACAACATGTTCATCTCTGTGAGTTAATAAGATAAAGTGTTTATGGCTAGTCCAGCTCTTTATCACTGACGTCCTCGTGCCATTTTTGTCGTTCCCAGGGAGTGATTGACACCGCTCAGACCCTGTGTGATGTTGCATCTCGTGGTCACGAGCAGAAAGGTCTTCCTGGAGCAGTGGGCGGGGTTTTGCGTCAGATCCCGCCCACTGTAGTCCGTCCACTAATAGTTGCCTCAGAGGCCACTTCAAATCTACTGGGAGGAATGCGGAACCAAATTAAACCAGATGCGCGGAAAGAGGACTTCTTAAAATGGCGCACTGAAGATGGCCAAGAATGAGATTGACCGCCGTTAATGAAGTCTGATTTTTGTTAGTATGAATTGAAAGTGTGAATGTGAGTTCATCTGTGAGTATCAATGCAAAAACAAAGGACAAAAGATGGAAACAACCATTTTTAAGTGGCTTCCACATAGTTGCACACATTGTTTCATGCAATGCAAATGTTTTGGTCTTGCACTTTTGCTCTAGACAGCCAAGTGCAGCTCAGTCTCATCTTGTCGTATTGAAACGTATGCAATCATATCAGTCTGTAACTCTGTTTACCTGTGAGCTCAAGACCAGATGTTTCTTTTCCCTCTCTGAAACCCTCATTTAACATCCAATTGAATCGATCTTCTTCCTCTCGAGTATTTCAAACATAATGTTGAAGTTAAATACTCATTTAGATAAGATGAATAGCTTATTGAATGCGTTGAGGTGGCCTTTTCATTTAACACTAGGAAAGTGATTCTTCTTTGTCCTCTCTATCCTGATGTCTTTGTGCCATAATTCTACTTCATTGACATTATAAAGATCTTATTTTAAACTCTTTAAGCGTAAAATGATGCATTCGTTATTTGAGTGATGCAGTCTTTGTATGGGAGGGATCATTTAATTTTCTATTCATCTTCTCGTCTTTCAGAATTTAAAGAAGGATCTTGTCCTTTTTTGGGTGAATCTTGCAAAATGTCCAGGTCATATTTCCACCCTAAAAGATAAAAGTAAGCAATTAGATTTTACATAAAGAAAATAAAGCCTATTTTAGGATTTCCTGCATTGCAACATAATTTTCTTGATAATTGCACATATTTGCATCTGTAATGCATCTGGATATTGTACATTTCATTCTTAATTTCAATTTAATTTCATTCTGTAATGCAGTATTTTTATTTAAATCGGCATGAAGTCAGTACAACACACACACATTTTGTTTTTTTTTATTTCACAATAATGAGATTTGTATATCGAAATGTGGTTAAATTGTCATGAAAAATAATGCACAATGCAAACTTTATTTTCTTTTGGGTACAATATAGTATTTCTTTTGTTTTTGTGGTGAAATATGACCCAGGCATGTTCTTGCCCAGATTTAGCCTTTTATCTGCCATTTACTCCTCAATCAAACATGCTTGCTTTCGTCTCATTAGTTGCCTTCCTGTTTACATGTTTTAAATATTTTATTTCATGTGTAATAATGGCTAGTGAAATGTAAAAGCTGATAATGTTGAGCATTTGATGTTCTTGTGCAGGAAGAAGCGGTGGGGAGTGGGTTGGTTGACAAAGGGCTTATGGGTAATGTTACATTCATCTTTTTGTTAATTGCATAACAGTGTGATGGAAATGAGTTTTTGGTGTGTGTTTTTATTTGTGTCTAAGTATGTACAGTGTGTGTTTGAGCGAGTGTGTCAGGACATGCATGATGTTTGTGTATTGGTGGTTGACTGGCTGGCTATGTGATTCATAGCTATCAGTGTGAGTTTGTTTCTTCTGTAATTACAACTATATCATACGCTGTAAGAATTACCTGTATAGTACCAAGACGATGTGTAAACAAATTAATACAAAAAAAGGAATAAAAATGTGCATTTGAAAAATATTGTAATTTTCTGTTGTACATGTTGCATCCACAGAGGCAATAACAGTGTGATTTAATAAATCATTTTATATAGCTTGATAAGGCAGATTTTTATTTCTGTACTATCCTAGAAAATTACATTTAATGCATTTAAGCAAATATATTTTATGCTGTGACAAGGTGTAATAATTTTTTTTCCCTGATATACACATGTATAGCCTATAGTCTAAAACCCACATGCTACAGATTAAATTAATTAAATTATTTGATAAAACAGAAAAAAAAATAAAAGTTTGCCAAATAGCCTATTATAATTAGCAGAAATGTCGAATGTGATAGACCCTTGTTTTACCCGTCAGACATTGTCATTTAAAATTTTACCACGTGTCACAATGTGCAATTTGCCGCTATTACAAAAATGATTTTGAATTTTAGTTTGGAGGACATTGTGATAATTTAGCACTTTTTTGAACAAGACATTTGACACCAACATTAACAACCACTAAAGAAGCACACATTTGTATAATTGTAATTTAGACTGAACAAATTAGTCACTTAGATTTAACCATAATATTATACCATAACATTGAAATTTTTACATATATTCCACTTATAACGACATAATGCAGCCAGCTAACTGTGGCTCTGCATGCGGAACCAAATACACCGCGCTTCGTTTCTCAGGGGCTTGTTTCAGAGGTTGCATACAGTCATCGCCAAAACGCATGTGGTTGTTGTTTATAACGTAACGCTTTTGCAATCATTAAACTTTGTTTCTGAAATATATAGCCATATACTGCCGAAATGAAGCTGTTAACGCATAACATGTTAACATCCCACGTGAAAGGTGTGACTAAAGGATACCCACTTATTATCAAGGTGAGCTTGACGTACAGTGTTTTCATTAATAAAGTCTTTGTTTTTGAGATACACATTAATACAGCATGCATTAATACATTTATGGCGGATACCAAACGGCTTGTAGCTTTTATGTGAACTCATCGCTCAAAAATCAAACATTCATATCAGAAAGTTACAGGGAAGCTGCATGTCTGTAAAACATTTTTGACCATCAAGATTTTAATTTTAGATTAAAAAAATGTGCGACAGGATAACATGAGTGTTAGAGCTTGAAATGTCAACTGCCGTAGATAAGTACTTATAAATATGTACCTATAAAGTGTGTGTGTGTGTGTGTGTTAGACGCACTGTGGTTTTGAATGTTAAATCTGACACTTGTTCTGTCTTGGCTCATGACTGAAGGCAACAGAAGTGAAAGTGAATGAGCTGGAGTTCAACGCTCAGTTTGTGAGCCGAATGATTCCTAAGCTGGAGTGGAGCGCATTGATCCAGGCAGCAGAATGGGTGAGTCAAGATAATGTGTTTCAAGTCATTTCAATGATATTTAAAAAGGAGGGTGAACAGCTTTCCAGTAAGCAGTAGGTTTTTGTCTGTGCATGATACAGCAGTATATGTCTCCCATTGCATTAAACCGAGGGATACTCATGAAGTGTTTTTAACAGCTTGGACATTCTCAAGACCTGCCCAGCTCTCTCATACCAGACTATGAAAACGATGAGGAGTTCCTGCGTAAAGTTCACAGAATTCTTCTGGAGGTGAGACGATGACTATCGTCGACTATCAGATGACTTATAGAAAGTATTTAATGTTTTTTAATAGTTTAGTAGTTTCTTATGGACCCTATTCACATGTCCAGGGTTCTCAGAAGCAGGAGTCTATCCACCTTTTTCTTCAAGGCAGAAGTAAGCCTATGAGTGAGTCTTCCAGTTCATTAGCCGCTGTAGATAAATAACGAGAAGAATAATAACGTGCAGTAAACGCCACGGTGAAACTGTTTGCACTACAAACCAGTGTGTTCATAATTAAGATAATACATTATAATAATATCGTAAGACACACAAATTTTCAATATCAATATCAAACATTTCTGGACGTGGATGAGACCGGAAGCTAGACCCATACAATTTACAAATGGCCACGCCCATTTTTACGGCAAGAAAAAGGTGGATAAGAAATATCTTTTTTGAGCTCCCATTTGCTCCAATAGCAAAAAAAAAATTCTAGCATTTCTGTGATTTCCCAAAAGAAGAAAAATATTAAAAGATTGATTGCATTGGTCAGAAGAGAGAAAGATGTCAAATTTGAGCTTTGTTGAAGTGAATTAGTGCTAATAGCGTTGTTCTCTTTCCTCATAGGTTGAGGTTTTAGAGGGATGTTTACAGTGTCCTGAATCTGGCAGAGAGTTCCCAATCTCTAAAGGTGTTCCCAACATGTTACTCAATGAAGGCGAGTAGATCAAGCTGCTACACGTGTCCCAGAAGAAAAGATACTCAGTATCAGAGCCACATATTTGGCGTGGCGTTTTATTCAAAGGATAATGGAGAGAAACATAAGACCGTAACTCACAAGTTATTCTGATTTATACAGTCGTGTTCAACTAACATGTGGTTGCTTTGCATTTGGTTGCTATTTACGTTTTGATGTTTCTGTCATTGTATATTGTGCTTTGTAAAATATGACATAAATTTGTATTGGTTAAGTTGGGCTTTCGTAGATTCTTTTTTCTATACAAATCGTCTTCTATTACTTGTTGGTGCGACCTGCAAATAATAATAACAGCAATGATTATTTTTTTAATAATAATAATAATACAACAATAATAATAGAATAATACAAAATGTGTGTGTGTTATTTATTCATTTATTTATTTCAGTTGCTTATGTCTCTTCAGTTATATTATGTCTCTTCATTTTTGTGGATGTAAAGTTGTTAAAGTTTAACTGCACACATACACACCTTTTATTGTTTTTCATTACTATTTATGTTCATTAATTTCATTTTTAGTTGTTTTAGTTTTTATTTCGAGTTAGTAATTTTAGTTCTTTAATTTAACATGCTTAAAACGTATTTCAGTTGTGAACTTAACATTTCAGTTTTCCATTATTTCAGCTATATTTAATTAACAATATGGTTTTAATAGTTTTATTTACAATAATAACCCAGTAGCTAAGGTCATGAAGCTGTCTGTGCTGGTCTGAGATTATCTAGGTCAGCTGTAGTAGCTTCTGGGGACAAACTCTGCCAAGGACTTATTCATATCACACAGAAACCTCTGAGAGCAAGATGACGTGGCAAGGCTGCGACTATATTTAGTTTGAGGGAGGTTAAAAGAAAAAAACGGGATAAACTGTTTTCGAGCTCTCTATTTTTAAATCTTATATTGCAATACCGCAGCGAACCACCAGAGCGGCCCTGCGCCTTTCATCCGCCCGCGGCCGCCGGATGGCGCTCGAGCCGGCTGCGCGTCCACGTCCTCTCCGATTCAGAACCAGAGATCAAACGCTGAATTCATGTTTAAACAAGAAAATAGCCGTTTTTTTGGAAATGGTTTCAGCCCTTGAAAAATTCCAGCCCTCTGGTGTCTCTTTTTGGTTCTTAATATCTCATTTCTTCAAGGCTTTTGGTGTCGTATACCTTCTGCCTTCTCTTGAAGTTCAATTACAGCCCTCTTGGCCAAACTATAATAATGTCATAATGGAGAGGTGGAGAGAGCAGCTATAAAGCTGTTTTTGAAAGATTAACGATCATGTAGATGGTGAGCTGTAATTAACAGTGAGAAGAAAGATAGGGAGTGGAAGTAAAGTAAGAAAGTAAGGAAGGGTGTACAAAATGAAAGGATGGGAAAGCTTAGATTGAGGCCTTGGATATCTATCATTTCTCTTAAAGGAAACAAAATGGAAGGTGAAATTAATATCCAGTAAATCTATTTTAAATGTGTCCAGTGGGTGTTTTTTAAAAACGGGTCTGTTAAATGCATGAGGGAAATATTGGATTAGAAAAGCACATTGTCTTATTTCCAAGGTAAACAAATTAAGAAACAGTCAGTCAGTAACTTCAGCCTGCTGTGGTGGATATTTGACTGTTTGTAAAGATTTTTGTTAAATATCAGGCTGCTTCTTGGAAACACGGTTGCCAAGGAAAGATTCCAAAAAAGTGTCACCATTGTTATACAATGATGCCATCTGGAAAAGTCTGTGAGAAATACTAACATAACATTTCACAGGAAAACTGCTAAATAGACTTCTGTAGCTTTGTTCTGGTGACTTTTTATGATAACACAACCAAATTATTATATAATGCTTAACAAAGCTTCTATTAAGATCTGTGAAGTTCTTCAAATGCATTAAAATGTAATTCATATAAATAACACCTTTTCTATGATGAACATGTTTTACATTTCTGAATCCGTTATTTTAGATATTTTTGTGGCGATTAAATTTCTAGGTTCAGTAAATGTATATTTTTGCCAAACAAATCAAAGTCAGTTTGGCATAAGCAACATGCACTGAATTGGAAAGACATGATGTTTATTATAAAGTTGTGCACACCTTAATTGTATTCAGTGTGCAAAATATTAAAACGTAAACTTAATGTTTAGACCCGCTGACTTGAATCATTAAATCAAATGTTTATTATATTTCTAAGAACTTGACATGTTCAAAATTAAATTTCCAAAATATTTCTCTTTTTTTATCATTGCAGACATCCTATTTAGGTCGTGTAGTTTTCTACGCTTCTCTTGTCCTTCCTTCTCCCTCTCTCTCTCTCGCTCTCTCTCTCCCTCCCTTTCTCCCACACACAGCTGCGGTATGTTTTTTCTTCCTTTCAAACTTCAGAAAACTTTAGGGACTTGTTTTGTCAAAGAGATGTTTTTGGTAGCTCTGAAAGCCAAAGAGGTTTGTGTTTTTAATTATAGCAGAGTAGTTAAGTTCACACCTTAAGAGACTTTCTTTGACGTCTGACGTTTTTGTTGACGGTCTTGTCATTTTTTCCCCCCCTCTCTCCTTTTAAATGGATTACTCTTCGCAAAAGATGTATTCTGGTAGGCCAAGCCTAGACTAGCATTTTTTCATTTTGTTTATATTAAATCCAGTTCAACTCTATGCTGGAGACAGTCAGTCTTTGTCATGGGATAATTTTATTTTCCTAAAGCAACTTCAAGGGCTTGATTGAACATTTGGATGGCAGGTCTGCATCTTGACTCGAGGCTGTAAGAAAAGAGAATAAAAATCTGACCTGATCTCTTATAGCTATCATGGGAAAGGAGCTGGAGAGTCACTTTAAAAGAAAGTACTAGCGGTCCTCACTAAAGCTCCAAGACAAACCACAAGAATTCAAAGCAGCACTTGGAGTTTCTCTCTGAATCATTGGATACCAGACGAGCATGAGGAACTGTTCCATTTATTACCTTACCGGTAAATACTTAAAACCCGGGGAAGCATGATGGAAAGGCTGTGTTTATAGATTCCATACGGATTCATATTATTGTGATGGTCTGTATGTAAAGTTGTCTGTAATGGACTCTTGTATTACGCTTGTCATCACAACATGCAAAGAAATCTGGCCAATATTTAACATTTGTTTTACCTTGAGTAGCTCAGGCAGGGTGTGAATTAAGGACCATAAAAAAGTCCAAACTAACAGTTGGGGGTTTTAGAAAGTGCTTATAGTGAACTGGTAAAGTTCAACATATTACATAATTTTCCAAAAAACCTTCACAAACACTTGGTAGTGATCCCAACGCCTATATAGCTATAACGTCGAAAAAGACGCTCAAGAACAAAAAAAAATCGTAGCCCGAGGTGGTTACTATAGCAACGGTACGCTGCGCGAACTTTCTCCGCTTTGGTTTAGCGACAAAACATTAAACTAGGTAGGCTACTTGTTTCTCACTTTATTGTATATTTATTTTACAAATAGATTGCAAAAACACATTTTTAAAGTATTTAAGACAGCTGTCGTTTTGCTAACTGTTAGGGACGCCAAAATATGTTACATAAGACATACCTTAAACGTTTGCCCCTCAAAAATTACCTTTAGGAAAAAACTGATCTCCTTTAAGTTACTTGGAATTCACACATCGAGCTAGTGTCCTCTGCGCAATCTTCTTTCTTGATTGCTTTTTTTTAAAACCCCAAATAGACTAGAAGAGCACATAAATGACATGTCAGGCAGTGTATGAGGAGGTAAAAGCTCGTATCTGACAGCAGAGCGGCTCATTCACCTGGTGAACACAGAGCGCCAGCAGCGCAGCCTACGCACTTTGGGTTTGTCCCATTGCTAGAGACGCGCTCAGTGCGCGCCCTCCCCGAGGACATCCAGCGGACCGGGCGTTATAGAGGAGCGCACCCGAGCCTCTCATCTGTCAATCAACCATGTGGTTCATCAATCTAACTTTGCTCGTTCTCAAACTGTCCGTGTCTGCGGAGGGATTCTCCACGTGCCAGTCCTACAACTTGGACGACCACAAATCTAAAAGGATCGAGGCTGTGCGCGGACAGATTTTGAGCAAGCTGCGCATCCGGAGTCCTCCGAATCCCGAAGCCAGCCCGCCACCGGAGTCGGTACCGGTGGAGGTGATGTTACTTTACAACAGCACGAAGGAGCTGCTGAAGGAGCGCGCGCGTCAGGCCGAAGCCGCGTGCGAGCGAGAGAGCAGCGAGGAGGACTATTACGCCAAAGAGGTGCAGCGGATCAATATGATGCCACTGCGCACAGACACAAGTGAGTGATAAGGAGTTTTATCTGATATGGTTGCCCATTCAAAGAATGCATTGTGGTTCTGGATGCGTAATTAAACCTAATACTAGTGCACAATTTTGCTTGCCCATATCCAAATTGGTTGTGCGCGTGTGGAAAAAAAATTAAAGATGA
Source organism: Acrossocheilus fasciatus (assembly GCA_036784905.1). Taxonomy (NCBI): domain Eukaryota; kingdom Metazoa; phylum Chordata; class Actinopteri; order Cypriniformes; family Cyprinidae; genus Acrossocheilus; species Acrossocheilus fasciatus. The sequence continues at coordinate 19,341,331 of CM071951.1, read as the reverse complement.
TGATTATTGATTATTGATTTAAAAAAATATATGTCTTACAGTGTTAAAGCAATCTCATGGAACTTTTCGAGAACATGGCTGGGTTGTACCCCCGAAATATTAGGAATTATATTTTGCTTAATAAAAAAAGTAATGAATGAATAAATAAATGTCAACCGATATATGACCAATATGATGCACATTATTTTTATGCCTGATAACCGATATGCAGTATTTTCGGTTTTTGTTTATTTCTGCTTTCTAACACAATAATACCATGATTAATATTGCCTATTGTATTAATAAATTCCCTTAATAGTAGTATTTATTAGACCGATATTGCCTTTTTATGAACAATAACCGATATGCAATATTTTAATTACTGATTTTTAACACAATAATAGCAACATGATTATTAAATAACTACAATAAAGAAAAATATAATGCATGAGCAATTATAATGCCATTATATTTCAGAAAAATAGTTTTGCAATCTAAATTGTCACAAACTTATATTCTTCTTTGTCTTCATCTATGTATTTATTTATTTATGTTATTTTATTTATTTATTTATTTTTTGAATAAACTTTTTGGTGCTTTTCTCTAGAGAAATATGTGCCCTAAAAAAAGAAAAGTGTAAGTTATAATGTATAAATATCAGTATAAAATATCGAACAGATTGCTGGTCTGTCTCTAATATTTATTTTTTTTTGTATTAAGGTAAAAAAAAAAATGCAACTATAATGCAATTTTTCTAATCTGCATAAATCATGTATTGCTGAACTAATAAACTATTGAAAACTATTTACAAAAAAAGTACATTGTCAGTAGTAGGTCAAATGTGCTTAATTTTCGTTATAATAATGCCACAATACAAAGTAGTAGTTGTTACCCTAAAAAAAGAAGTCTGCTTCAAGCAAAATAATTATTGGTTTTCTTTTGATTTTTATGGTGAAATATGACCATGACATGATTCTGTGACATTCCCTTACATATATAGTTTATATACAATAAAAGTATCAGATTCGAAAAATGTACAGTGCTGAAAATATCCCTGAGCCATATATTTGATCTAACAACTATTATATATATAGTGTACCTATAATATACAATTTTGTTGCTAATAATAAGGCAGCTTGAGTTCAGTGAGGCCTCTGAGAAGCTGAAAGGGGTTAGTCATTACATCTGCTGCTTTGGCACCAAAGCAAGTTTTATTTCCTTGAGGTTGACCCTCTGAAAACCACGCACAGACCACGAAGTGTAAATAAGGCCAAAGTGAATCCTGCTTTTGTTCCACAGACTCAATCAACCCGATTCCTCACAGTCCGTACTTTAGGATAGTGGGCTTCGACGTCACCAACGTGGAGCGAAATTCCAGTACTTTGGTCAAAGCAGAATTTCGCATCTTCAGAGCGCCAAACCCACAGGCGCGCACCACAGAGCAGCGTGTGGAAATATACCAGGTGAGAGAATCGCATGTGGTTTTTCCAGACAAAAGCCTTGGGTCGTTCCAAAGATGAGCAGCGAGTGGCAGCAGCTGATTCCTCAGGGTTTGATTCCTCACGTATTTTCTCATGCTGTACAGTACAAGAAATAGACCAGCAGATGAATGAATGGGTAAGTCAAATAAGCTTGTGGGTTTTTTTTCCCTTCACACCCACAGATTCTCAAATCTGACGATGTGACGGCACATCTCACGTCTCAGAGGTACATCGACTCCAGAACAGTTGAGCCTCGAGCCAAGGGGGCGTGGCTTTCTGTCGACGTCACTGAGACTGTGAAGGAGTGGATGGCGTTCAGAGGTCAGTGAGTTCATCCGGAGGTTTGAACATATATTTACTGCTCAATGAAGCAGAAGAGCAAGTCAAATGAGAAGTATTTCCTTCTCTAAGAAAAATAATCTTTTTCTCCTTTAGAGAGGAATCTCGGACTCAAGATCAGCGTTCACTGTCCCTGCTGTACATTCGTCCCTTCCACAAACAATATCGTCCCTAACAAGAGTGAAGAGTTGGAAGCCAGATTTGCAGGTCATATTCTCATCAACCTAAATTTTTATGAAAACAAGAAAGGCAATCGAGTAGTAGAAAATTAAAAACCTTTTAATAAGCATGGGCCAATTCGTTAAAAATGTTGTTAGCAAAAGCGTTTTGACTTTTAATAGCCTTCCTCAGTGCCCAAATCCATTGTGTACAGAAACAACAAAGAATCCTAACATGTTAAAGAATAGTAAAAAAAGATTTATTTGTCTTATAGTTATATAATGCTGCAATAAAATTTATTTTAAAAAGTATTTGGATGCTTAAGTTTAAAAAGTATGAATATAATTGCATTAGATGATAAAATATCAAACCTAACTGCCATTTATTGCAGTTTTTGCATTTATCTGCTCTACAAACATAGTTGACTTTAATACTTTTAAAACAGTGACTTTTTGGCCAACTTCAATGCCTTCACCAGACATCCTAAAGAAGAAAAGTTGACAAATGTTAGTGGAACGTTGTTAATGTCATTTCTTGTCATTGATATTTTGGATCGATTCTTTCCCAGGTATTGATGACGACCTTATAAAGCAGAACAGAAGACCAGGCATGACTAAAGGACAGATTGAATTCAGCACAAAAACTCCCCATTTGATACTAACGCTGTTGCCCACCGACCGTCTGGAGAGCCCCACCAAGAAAAACCGCAAGAAGAGATCAGCAGCAGACACATCCATATGCTCACGGTACAGAGAGAAAGAGTGCTAGTGTGTGTGTGTGTGTGTGTGTGTGTGTGTGTGTGTGTGTGTGTGTGTGTGTGTAGCATGTCTCTGGAATACATGATTTTTTTTACTGAGAATCAGATATTTTTGTAGAATCTTAACTGTATGTTCCATTCCAGCACACATTAGAAAAGCTACATTGCGACAAAATGAATGCTAGTATAAAAACAGATGCAAAAAGCTAGTATGAAAGGCTTTCAGTATTTAGCTTAATATACAGTATTTTGTAAAGTTACCTTTATTTATATAGCACTTTATACAATGCATATTGTTAATGCATACAGTAACAAGCAGGAAGATAACAGAATCAATGATTCAAAAATTACATAAAATATGAGACAAATCCAAATTCTGCTGTAAAGCAGCTCTAATAAGACAATAGTGTCATTATGCAGCTCAGGTCAGTTCAGTGTTGATTCAGTTCAGTTCAATTACTGCGAAAAGTTCATCAATTATGAAACAAGTCCCGATCAGCTATAAGAAGCTTATATATCAAACCTTTGAATAGAAGCTCAGGAGTCCCCCAGCAAGAAAAAAAAACATTGCATGAAAAAGCAATCAGAAACCAACAGAGACACTGGATGAGATTGATCCTAATGCGTGTGCTTGTAAAATAGTAGTCTAGATTATATTGCATCACACACCCACCGAACGCATGCTGCGACTCGCCCAGGGAGTGTCATGTCTGATATGCAGTCTGCATCTTGTCTGTCCTGGGAGTACATGCTCTTTTAAATTGTATTTGTTATGTGGAGTGGTTCCTCTGTGCTAAGCAACATAGAAATGGCCACTTTTAAGTCAAATCTGAATTTGTTGCTGGAGTCAAAACTGGACAGCAATTATTTAAGGGTTAGTCCACCCAAAAATGAAAATTCTCTCATCATTTGCTCACATAATTTACAGTGTTGTTCCAAACTGACATTATTTCTTCCATGCAGCGCAAAGGGTGAATTATGTATTACCTTTTTATTTTATTTTTTTGAAGAATATAGAATTAAGACTATAGAGTTGTTATTGTTAACTAAAACTAATTGTTAATTGAAATCAAGGTGAAATAAAAATATAAATATTAGATCCGAAACTTAAACGTATTTTGTTTAGTTGAAGCACTAAAATTGGAAATAAAATGAAAAACTAAAACTGAAATAAAACTATATATCCAGTCTGTTGCTCTAAAAACACTCATTTTTAGGTAAACTACTTTTTAAACACAGCATGATGCATTGCAAGCAATCATTTCCCCTCCTCCAGGACTGATCAGGGCTGCTGTCTGAGGTCTCTGTATATCGATTTTCGTCGGGACTTGAACTGGAAGTGGATCCACGAGCCAAAAGGGTACAAAGCTAATTTCTGTGCGGGGAACTGTCCTTACCTATGGAGCGCAGACAACCACTACAACATGGTAAATATTGATCAGACTGCGTGTGTTTGAAGGTTGGACCAGAACTGCCAGCTCAAAGATTTACACCACACTTCATCATATTTGCTGAATGAAATCCAGTGCTGGTTTCTTACTAATTTAGGGTTGCTGATTACAAAAATAGTGTCAGCACATCGCACTTTGTAGCATTTTTGCAGTCAGCAATAATTTGTAAGGTGAATAAGTCTGACATTATACCATCATCGGCAGAAAAACTGCAACAAAGACATGATTCCTTTCTTCTATTAAACTAGATTACAATTCTCAGCCCATTTCTCTTTGTCATGAAAACTGAAAGGCATTGACATTTGTATGCTTGTATGTGCAGTGTTCGCTCTAAAATGTTGTGTTTCTCTGTCTGTCTTCCTTTTAGATTCTCCCGCTGTATAATAAAATGAATCCAGAAGCATCAGCATCTCCGTGTTGTGTTCCTCAGGACCTGGAGCCCCTCACCATCGTTTACTTCCTAGGCCGAACCCCCCGTGTGGAACAGCTCTCCAACATGGTGGTCCGGTCCTGCAAGTGCCGTTGATGTAGTGGAGAGAGAAGACATAGAGGTCTCAGACGGAGAAGAGAAAACAGGTTGATTAGAGGAGAGCAAACTAACATCTCAATGAACGGCGTCTACACCCAAAAATTGTCCTCATGTCGTTCAAAATTTGTATGCATTTCTTTCTTATGACAAACACCAAATATTCTGAAGAATGTTAGGAACCAAACTATTGACTTCCATTGTGACACTGAGACATTTCTCAAAATGTCATCTTTTATGGTCTACATCTTTACTTTTGGGTGAACTATACCTACAAACTTGAGGTATGAGGAATAGCGTATAATCATACATCAAGCATCTTCAATACAGGAGCGATAACCGTCTCCTGCATTGGTAATAGTCTAATAAATAAGCTTTTTTGACTAATATCTCCTCGCATTTTCAGTGTCGCAACAGTGACACACAAAATACACGCCAGCAGTACATCTTTTTTTAGATTTTGTATGAAGTTTACTGTAGATCGGTTTATATTTTTGCAAGTGTAAATAGTTTTTGGTGATGTTTATATGTGTTTATTTGCTAAATACAATAAATTTTGATTAGATAATAATATTTTGTGGTCTTTTTATTCATTTTCGTCACATTTATAGACGTTTCTCGAACTAGATTATTGGCTGTGGTTTATATTTATTCGGTATACGGCCCAGCGAGTGGCCTACTCTCAAGGTTTCTTTTTTTTCTTCAAACGATAACTGTGTGGTCTGCACTCGCTGAAAATGCAGATTTGACTAGTGGACTCAACAGCCAGATGCGGTTCGAGGTTAGAAAATCTCCGACGTAAACAGGATGTGAACAATTTCCAGACACCGACCACTCACGGAACGCCAAATTTAAACGCTTGGGGTTCAGGGTTTGTGGTGACATGGCAGAAAGAACAGTGGGCGAAAAGCGGGCTGACCCACCAAGTCGAAATCGCCTGTAAGACGTGTTTCAAACGCACCATGTGATGGCTTTGATTTGTATAATCTGGCAGTGCCATCCACACCCTATAATGCTGAGCGATATAATTTCGTCTGATCTGTGGGAAGTCGGAAGGAATGTTGACTTGGCCTACATATCGCCTGTTTGTTTTCTTTCTGCCTATGAAGCCTCAACGTGTCTTTTAAAAACCTATAGCTGCTGGCATGGCGTTAAAAGTTTGTTTTTGAGTGAAAAACACCGCTTAAATGTTTATCTGTGGCCGGTGAGAATGATCTGTCGGGAATGACAGGGTGTCTGTGTTTGACTGCCAGAACTAAAACGAGCAAATTCCTCTGTCTCTTACTCAGTGAAAACAACTTTTATAACTTGATAGGAAATGGGGGATGCAAAGGGAGAGAGGGAGAGCGTATTGTTACATAACAGTCCTTAAAATGAACCGACAGAAATACTTATTGTCGCTTACGCAACATTGACTCAGCGTCCTCTGCAAAAGACTGATTGGTGGAGAGCAAATTTGAAACCTCAGGGCACGAAAGAGGACGATCAGCCGTCTGAGGGCCGTGTGGTTTGGGAAGAGCAGGCTGGGTGTGAGAACAGCTTTGGGACACATGGTTTCGATGGGGTGTGAATGTGCACAAGTGTCGTGAGAGTTGCATAGCAGTCTAGACACAGCAGACTGTGATCTCAATTATCAGCCATTGGTTGAATACTTGATCCTGTAGATCAACATTTTTAGGAGAATTTTAACTGCATTACAACAATTTTACTGCATTCCTGTAGCTCAAATCTGAATGCAGTCTAAGTCGCCTTGGACAGAAGCGTCTGCAAAATGCGGAAATGTAAGAAAAACAGTTATTACTGTGCTTTTTCGGGTTGAAATGAATATACCTGTGATGTAAATGCACATGCATACATTTTTTTTAAAAAAAAACTGTAGTTGTTTAAAGTTATAAATATTTAATATTCTCCAAAACCATTATGATCGTCTCACCATCGAAGAAGGGCAGTTCTTTTTTTTTAGTAATGTTTTGAATCGGTTTTTACTTTGATATTTTCTTTTTCATTTTAATTTTAGTTAAAACTTTTAGAAATTTGTCATTTTATAGAGTATGTCCATATGGATTTTATTCATTTTATTTCTTTTTTAGTTATTTTAGTACAAGTTAAAGCTAAATTAAATGAAAAATGTTGCTTTGGCAAATAACTGATTTTTTTTAAAGTATATTTTATTTTATTTCAGTTAATGTTAATTCTTATATATGCTTGCAAAGAATGTTACAGAAGTGAGATTTTTTTTTAATTGTTTTTTTAAGGATAACTATACTAATCCTGCATGAAATTCCTATCGGTTCAGGAAAATAAGACACCAGTATTGAATATTGCTTTATAAATATGCAAACTGCAACACAAAATGTAGTCCAAAAAAAGCCAGGATCCTAGATGTGATGTGATATTTATGGGGCACCATGGCCACTTACCTTCATCAAGAACCCGGGACAATGACAGATTTTAAAATGGTAATAAATATTTATAATGTCTAATCACTAATAATCATTTTTTCAAATGATCTCTTTGGCATTACTGATTGAGCCTTTGTTTGTATTTGTCTGAAGCAAAGACTAGATGGAGAGACAGACAGATATTCTGGCAGTTCATGTCTATAAACAGGAAGATTCTTGGCCATAGCAGAGTGTGTGAGTACTCGTATAAAAGACCTTTATATACACAACAAATTCATAGAAAAGCTTTTATGGAGAGGATGTCAAGCAAATTCTTTATTCAATTTTTCAATGCCCCAAAACATGCTAAAGATAAACATCCACTGCAGCACTTACAAAGCATAGAAAAAGCACTTATTTATAATTTGTTTATATATTCATAGAGTTCAGATGGAATGGCGAAATGTTGCTTCACACCTGCATGATATATAAAGCTAATGTAAAGCTATAGCTTTCCACAGATATGCCACAAAATAAGACCTGAAACTTTTTAAGTTTATTTTATTTTAACGTCAGCCCAGGATGCCAACTAATTTAAACTTATGCTAGACTGATATTATGTCATATACCAGTTTATCAAATATATGAGGTAGTTTTCACCACAAAATATTAGATTTGTGTGTATCATGCTTGTAGAAAAGTTAAAAGACAGCATATTTGTATTTGTGCAAACAATTTCTGCATTCGCCAATGAGAAAAAACTAGAAAGAGAAGAGCAGAGAAAGCATTTAGAGAAGCTATAACTGATTTAAATTAAAGCATTATGTCATTCAGGGTGTATTTTGTTAGACTATTGGGTTCTTGACGTCTCATGACATGAATAGTGGTTGGTGTTATTGAAATGTTCGACCCATAATGCCCAGAAGCTAATCTTGTGGATGAGTGCTTCAGCCAAAAGTGAATCAGGTTTTTAAATGTAAACCGTAGCATGGAAACACCAATTAAGTGGTTAAGAAATGACTTGATGTCATCTTAGACAGCTTCATAGTTAGATTTTGTTTTTGACTCATTACTGTTGATGGTGGAAATTTCATTTGTTTTGACTTTTCTAGTCGCTGTCTATATAAATGTGGTTTTTAGCTAATCAAGAACAGCGATATTGACCCTTCAGAAGTACAAAGTTCATGGTCTCACTTGCTGTTTAAAAGCATAAACCTTTATTTGTGGTGTCACGTAGTAATGCGAATCGTTCTAGAACGTTCTTCTAGATACAAACCAGCACACCACCTCATTGCCAAGGTTTTTGTATTCTTTCAATTCAGAATGCAAAATCTCCAACCACACAAATGGAAAGCAACAAATCAGAAAAACAGTAATGGAATATATGACCTGATGTCATGTTCATGCAGTGAGGCTGATGAGATGTGAAGTGTTGGATGTGTGGAGATTTTTCGAGGTTACTTGAACATGTCTTGCATCCTGTTTTTACATCATCAGCTCCCAAGACAAAAAAGATATTCGAGAACGTAATTATGCAGTTACTAAGAATTGTCTCTGCCAAAATATCTAAACAGTATCTGCTTCAACAAGCAACAGCTGTTATTAGTTAGAGTTGCACTGTAATAAGTGGAAAGTATAGAGTAGATGTAGTAGAAGACTTTTCTGGGCAGTTGATGTCTATGAGATAATCTGAACTTAATACTGTATTTAATACATCTTTGCTTTAGTGGTTATATGTTGTTTGGTAGTACAATGTTATAAAGAAATATACCATAATCATCTATGCAGATCAAATGATTTGTTTTTCTGTCTCTATATACTGTATCTGGCTTGATTCCTTATGAAAATTAACCATGGTTTTTAGTAAACGAATAGTAACCATGATTTGGCGTATAGATTGCCATTTGTATAACCACATTTTTATTACGAATACCATGGTTAAACTATAGTTAGTGTAGCAAAACCATGGATAATATGTGGTTTCCATGGATTAACTATATTAATACTATCTACTGTGTATGGTAACCATGTTTTTGTTTTTATTATTATTATTATTTGTAGTAAAACCATACTACATAAGGAATAGATGTTTTTTACTGCTTTAAACAGATATTTAGGGCCTGAGCACCGGTAGTGCGAGGACCCTATTGGAATTGCTCAGTTTCTTCTTCATCTCCAAACATGCTCAAAACAAGAAGTGGCAAAAATTTACATTTGATATGGGTTTCAGAAGTGGGTGTGGCAAAATGGCACAATAGCGCCACCTATAAAATTTCAATGAAGCTATGTTTCACATACATGTACGATATTTGGCAGACACATGTAACACACCAATACCTACAAAAATTCCCATGGTATGAAGGCCAAAGCCCAACAGGAAGTCTTTTTGATTTTTTTCTGCAAGTTTTGTGCCGTTTTTGCCATTTTCAGGCATTGTATTTAAACAAACTCCTCCTAGAGATTTAATCAGATCAACACCAAAGTTGGTCACTGTAATCTAAAGCTCTTTGTGAAGTTAAACTGCAAAGATCTTGAGTTTTCGTTGAAGGGTATGTCCGTGGCGGCCTGACAAACTTTGATGTTTCACCATGAAATAGGAAGACGTTATAATTCAGGCATACAATGTCCAATCTGCCCCAAACTTTACATGTTTGATAAGAGTCCAGTTTTGAACACAATGCCCATATTCAGTTATAATCATAGTGCCACCTGCTGGCAACAGGAAGTGGCATGTTTTAAACTAACTCAAACATACCATGTTCAATCTGCACCAAACTTCATATGTTTTATAAAAGTCCTGGCTTGAAGACATCTAGATGCCAGTATTCACTTATAGCCATAGCGCCACCAGCTGGCAGTAAGTTTGACACATATAAATGATTGACATATTTCTCTTATAGCATATTTATCACTTTGGCAGAGAGCCTGGGTGCTAGGGCCCTTTCAACACTGCTTGCAACTTTAATAATATTTGTAATTCAAAATCAAATCATTTTTCCAACCTGGTTTGAACTGTTTAGGAGTTTTGACAGATTTCATTTAAGTTCCCAAACCTGCATTTAATTCATTCTGTACAAGAAAAAGCAGGGGTTTTATTCACAAACTCTTTTTATATTTAAATATATATATAATTTACAAAATTACATAGTTAAATGTTTACTTCCATTAGACTGCTTTCCAAGTCCAGGTGCGTCACTGACCACTTCTAAAGCAAGACATTGCTAAACATTTTCCCTCAGAAATCCCTCGCAGTCACGCTCAAGTTACGAAAGGAAACAGCTTCCGGTCCGAGACATTAGTATTATGGGTGTAGAAGTTGTGTTAGGTGGGGCTGAAGTGCAGAGGTAGAATTTAAGGGTGCTTTGGAAGCCCTGCGGAAAAGCTCCTCTGTAAACCGCCACCATGTGTTTGTCCTCTTCCCTCTAAATACCCCCTTTACTCTGCAACCGGCATTTATCCCCACAGCCAGGGCCTTACAAAAGCCATTCCTGGATCTGTCTCACGCTGGGACATACTCGCTCCCTCTCTCATTCGCCTCGTCTTCCCACACCAAGGGCATTTAAAAGCTCATCTAGCTCCTGCTGTGCAAATTCACCATCGAAATTGCTTCTTTTTGTAAACATTCTGTTTGTGTGCATGCTGTAAAGTGTGTTTGGGTAAATGTATGGATATGCGCTCTGGAAAGTGAGCAGTGTGTTCAGAGCGGGTCTCTGTGTGTAAACCGCAAATATAACATTTGTACAAACAACCGACTCGATTTATTCCCTGTTAAGCTTTTTTTTAAAATCACGGGATTTAAACCTTGAGATTTGCCCAGTTCAGATGACCACAGGAGGGCGCTTAATAATGGATACAAAACTTGATATGGAGCATGTTAGCCCCTGCTGGTAGATTCTGCCTCTACAACCTCCAGCCGAAAACATACGGATGGACGTTCAAAAGTAGCCATGTAATAAGATTTCTCCTTTTATCATCCTCCAGATATTTTAGATCTCTTTGTCTGAAATCAGCCGTGAAAAAATCAGAAATGAACAACAACCAAACATTGTATTCATGACAATAAAATTATAACCAATTTGGCACACAAATAAAATATTTCAATAAACAATGTGCTTCTTACAACAAATTATCTCCAATTTTCCCAAAGAATATCATGCAAAATATAAACAGCATTTTTTATAGAATTAAAGCATAGCCTATAACTATAATACTAAAAATTAGGAATATTAAAGCAAGACACTACAAATAAAATATCACTCCTAAAAACAACAGCATTTACCATTCACTTTTTTTTTTTTTTTGTGGTTACAAATCAGAACACTAACCTATTACTTATTTCACTGACAGCATAAAATTTACAGTGAATTCTATTAAATATTATGACTAATATATGACAACTGGTGGCAGTGACAAATTAAACATTAAAATAAACAGCTAATGATTTCTTCAAATTTCTGGCTATGTTCAGAATAGAATACTACATTTATTAAATATTATATGTAAGAGAACACATACATCTAATTTTACATAGTAGGATGCACTGTTGACATGACGTCATGAAGCATGTTTTATTCAGCATGGTGTCCAGTTAATATTTGTGAAAACAAAAAATGGTTATTTTGCATTTTGCAAAAATCAGTTAAATCAAAAAGTGAAAATAATGGGGAAAAAATATGTTTAATGTGGATGAAATGGATGGTAAAGGTAAGTAAATTGCATTGTGAGATAGGCTACAACACTTAGTACAGTGTGCTCTATTATTTATTGCACATTTCAGCAAATATTGTTGGCCATCTGGACATTACACCTTATACACAGTATGCACAGCTGTTTAAAAGTTTGGGGTCAGTAAAAAGTGTTTAAAAGAAATTCATAGTTTTATTCAACATTTCTATTTCAAATAAATGCTGTTATTTGGTGGGGTGGGGGGGGAAGTGTCACGTTTCCACAAGCAGCAGCACAACTGTTTTTAACATTAATAATTAATCATTTCTTAAGCAGTAAATCAGCATATTAGAATGATTTCTGAAGGATCATGTGACACTGAAGACTGGAGTAATGCTGCTGAAAATTCAGCTTTGCATTACAGGAATAAATTACATTTTAAAATAAATTACAATAGAAAAGTTATTCTGAATTGTAAAAAAAAAAAAAACTTCATAATATTATTGTTTTTACAGTATTTTTGATCAAATAAATGCAACCTTGGACAAAAAAAAAAAAAAACGTTAAAAAGTTTTACCCCAAACTTTTGACAAAAGCACATACTACAAAAATGGTGTATGCTATTCTGAACAAAACCACTTTTATGTTTGCCTGGGAGGCATGAACTGTTTTTGTACAATGCACAAACCATTTTCATTTTTAATTTACTATATTTACACGCATATTTGTGATGGTCTGCATCAGTCATGTGTGGAATCTTCAAACTGTGATGCTGAAAGCTAACAGCCCTTTGGTCAGATATTTATTTTTCAGGTTTGAGGAGGAGGTGTTGGAGGGTGCGATGGAGGTTGTAGTTCACTACTGATCTCCCTCTGCAGTCCGACAGGATGCGAGCGGGGAATCTGTCTCGTCATGCTCCTCCTCTTGGCTTTGCGTTGGCGGTTCTGTCCAGCAGGTTTGACCCGATCACTAAGAGCGTCCGAAGACTCGTCAATGTATGCCAGGTTCTCACCAAAGAAGTCCAGAAGGGAGGGATGAGGTGGACCGCAGCTGTCAACCACGACAACAGGAACATCCTTCCGACTTCCCAGTGATCTGAGTGTCCCTTCAGCTCCAGACTCCAGGTCTTCTGAGTTACATGAATTTGACTCATAATCATATTCTGACCAGGATTCCGACGGTGTCTCGGATCCAGAGACTGATCCCGTTCCAGATTCTGAAGGGGACCTGGAAATGGCTCTGGATCCGGGTCTCGATGGTGGTTTCAGCTCTAACCTTGAGACGGATCTTGACGCTGGTCCTAACGTAAGCCTCGATCCTGGTCTCACCTCATATGCCCTATCTAACCTACACCACGACCTGGATCGGGACAGCGCTTCAGACCTGATATCAGACCCAGGGGTGTACTTGCACGCAGGCCAGCCGAGAATCAGGTGTCCATTCTCTCGGATAACATCAGCATCGAGAGAGATTCCGTGAGCCAATCCCGCTGCGCTCAGTCTTGGGTGGCGATGATGGCGGTGATGCTTCCGTCTACGACGCCGCTGGAGCTGGAAGGGGTCGTTGAGATCCAGTGGCACGGGAATACGGAAGTCCATGGACATGTTCTGGATGTTCTGAGTCCAGTCTGTTGCATGGGCTCTCAGCTCCTCCATCTAAAAGAAAAACACAGAACCATAAAAAATAAAACTTTATGGAGAGAACTTGTGAGAATTAACTTATGAGAAAGTTTTTTTTGTAATACAAGCCGTAAAAAGGTTGTTAATAAGAGCCTAAAAACATGCAAAAAAATGATTCCATACTGTTTTTTTTAACAAACTCATTTGGGACAAATCCTAATACTATACACTGTCATTCAAAAGTTTGGGGTTGGTAAAAATGTTAAAATATTTTTAAAAGAAGTTTCTTGTTCACCTAAGCTGCATATATTTGATCAAAAATACAGTAAAAACAGTAATATTGTTAAATATATTTTAAAATTTAAAATAACTGTTTTCTATTTTAATATAATTTAAAATGTAATTTATTCATGTGATCCAAAGCTGATTTTTTAGCATCATTACTCCAGTTTTCAGTGTCAAATGATCCCTCATAAATCATTCTAATATGCAGATTTTTTGTTCAAGAAAAAAAAAACTTATATGTTGAAAACCTTTGCTGCTTTTTTTTTTTTTTTGAAACTGTTATACTTTTCCCCCCATGATTCTTTGAAATAAAAATATTTTGTAATACTATTAATGTCTTTGCTGTCACTTTTGGTCAATTTAATGGATCCTTCCTGAATAAAATTCTGTCTGTCTCACCTCTGCACGAGTTTTCTTTGACAGCACTCTAAGCCAGTTCCCAATCATAGTGAGGATAGATGCAAAATACGCCAGACCAAACACTATCCACAACCACACCAACGGCTTGTACAGGGGCGTTCCATCTCTCCTGTTCTCTGAAATGCAGGAAAGGGAAAGATAATGACACAGGGTTTGTTCACAGGGGTGATGTGGCCTGGTGGTTGAAAGCTCTGGGCTGGTATAATGGGAAGATTGCTGGTTTGAAGATTGAGCCATGGGCAAACACCATTGTTCAAATGAGCAAAGCACTTAAAGAAATATTCCAAGTTAAATACAAGTTAAGCTCTACCAAAAATATACACCACCACTCAAATGTTTTGGGTCGGTTTTTGGTGTTTTTGAAGTTTCTTTATGCTTAACAAGGCTGCATTTTTTAAATAAAAAATACAATAAATACAGTAATATTGTGAAATAATTTTACACATTTAAAATAACTGTTCTATTTGAATATATTGTGTATATATATATATAATATATTTTTTGATGAACAGAAAGTTCAAAAGAACAGAATTTGCTTGAAATAATCTACTAATCTTCTGTATGTCTGTGACTATAAATGTCTTTACTGTATGCATATATATATATATACATTTTTAAATAAATTTAAAAGTATAAATATCTAAATTACTACAAGAAAAATATACTGTAGTTAAAAACATTTTAAAAAGTGGTTAAATTTGGTATGTTACAGTTCAATACCTTATCATTGATTAAACAACAGAAAATGTAGTCAGTAAAATGGGAAATGCATTTAAGGAATATGGCATAATACACTGTAAAAAGTGAAAGTTGACTTAACTTAAAAAAATTGAGGAAACCCGTTGCCTTAAAATTATTAAGTACATAATTTTTTTTTAAAAATTAAGTGAACTTGGCAATTCAATTAACTTATTTTTTTAAATTATCATTTACTTAAACAATTTTAAGGCAATGGGTTTCCTCAATTTTTTTTAAGTTAAGTCAACTTATCACTTTTTACAGTGTAAAATATATAAATTTAAAGCTATTTATTTGGGGCAAAAGATAACAAGTATGACTAAAGCAAAACAAAAAATATAGAGCAAACTGAGTTTGGAGTTTGATTGTTGATTAAATAACATGAAAACACTGTGAAAACTACATTTGAGTCAATAAAACTGTTCCTTTATTAGGTCTACTGTAAGTCACTTTTCGTCTGTTAAATGACAAATTACTAACATTTCAGTAGATTCTCATAGATTAGAGATAAGTGCCTGCTCTGGTCTAAAATTACAGCTATTACAATCAATTCTATTACAATTAGTGTCTATGGCTTTAAAAACATAATTAGATGATGTAAATGTCTGCAACTTCATGGCCGTCTGGATCCAATGACCACAAAACATCCTGCAATTCCAAGCATAATACAATATTGAGCTCCTTAACAGAATTATCATATGGTCACATGACACAGTAAACTAAATCATATGTAATGATTATTGTATGTAGACATCATATATCTGTGCACCTGCCACATAGTCCCCAAAGCCCACCGTGGTCAGGGTGATCACGACAAAGTACACTGCTTCCAACAGGCTCCAGCTCTCCACTTCCTGAAAAACCATGGTTGGCACAGCGATGAAGACTAAGCAGCCAATCAGGATGGAGAAGACAGCGGAGATGACACGGACGCTGGTGGGCTTCACACCCTTACGCTGTTCAGCAGGAAAAAAATCAAGACAATTTTAACATAACCTGACTAACTAATACAGTTATCTTTGTTATTTTTTAAATGATTTGATGCTTATTAGTACTTGGGAATCAGGGGCTGGATTCACATCAATTTTTATAACCAAAAATGTTAAGAAATTTCCCAAGATAAATTTTAAGAAATGTATAATTAAGTGTAATTCTTTAGAGGTTCTCAGGTAATTTCTTAAGAATGTCTTTGTCTTTAGTGTGTACTGATTGTATGGCGGTTCTTGCTGAAGACTTGTTGATCAACTCCGTGGAAAACAATTCAAGGCTGTCTTTTTGGGCTGCATGCAGTTTACAGTAATAATCATAATAAGGCAAGACACTAATGGCAAAAACTGCTTTTTCACGCACTGGTCAGTTTTGTACAACATTTCCAGAATTCAGCTTGTACAAAAAATACCAAAAAAAAGGTTTGCTATTTTTAATGTACAACCCAAATTCTGGAAATGCTGGGACGTTTTTTAAATCTGAATACAATGAAAACAAAGACTTTCAAATTACATGAGCCAATATTTTATTCACAATAGAACATAGAGGACATAAATGTTTAAACTGAGAAATTTTACAATTTTATCCACTAAATGAGCTCATTTCAAATTTGATGCCTGCTACAGGTCTCAAAAAAGTTGGCACGGGGGCAACAAAGGGCTGAAAAAACAAGAAATTTTGAAAAGATTCAGCTGGGCGAACAGTTGATTGACATTAGGTCTGTAACATGATTAGCTATAAAAGGGATGTCTATAGGGGCTGTTTACACCTGGTCACTTCATGCGTTTTTTCTGATCAGATCATCTGATTGTAAAAAGACCAGGTGTAAATGCCCTCTGAAACGCATTTGTGACGGATAGAAATCCGATTGCTCAAACCACTTCAGGAAGTGGTCTGGGCTGCATTCCAGATGAAACTGGTAAATGCATCTGGTTGTTGAAACCACATATGTAAATTTTACTCCTCCCAAAATGTAGAAAATAAATGTGTGAGAGCGTGTTATAGGCAGACTCTCAAGTTGCAGACTCTCAACACACAATCTTCATTAAAAGTAGTGAGACTAACTCTTTCCTGTGCTGATGCCACACTCTCTCCTGTTACGGTCTTTGATATTGAAATTAGCTGATAATGAATAAAATGCAGCGCATATCTATTGCTTTCATTGACGTGAACTCTGTTAAATTTGCATATAGCACAGGAATTGAAGAACGGATTTATATCCGTTTTGCGAAGACACATTTATGTGGCCAAGTGTAAATGGAAACGTTTTAACAAATCACATAGATATCCAATCAGCGAAAACGCATGAAATGACCAGGTTTAAACAGGCGATTAGAGAGGCAGAGTCTCTCAGAAAAAAGATGGGCCGAGGCTCTCCGATCTGTGAAAGAGTGCGTAAAAAGATTGTGGAATACTTTAAAAACAACGTTCCTCAACATCAAATTGCAAAGGCTTTGCAAATCTCATCATCTACAGTGCATAACATCATCAAAAGATTCAGAGAAACTGGAGAAATCTCTGTGCATAAGGGACAAGGCCAAAGACCTTTGTTGGATGCCCGTGGTCTTCGGACCAACAGACGACACTGCATCACTCATCGGCATGATTCTTTCATTGACATTACTAAATGGGCCCAGGAATACTTCCAGAAACCACTGTCGGTAAACACAATCCACCGTGCCATCTGCAGATGCCAACTAAAGCTCTATCACGCAAAAAGGAAGCCATATGTGAACATGGTCCAGAAGCGCCATCGTGTCCTGTGGGCCAAGGCTCATTTAAAATGGACTGTTTCAAAGTGGAAAAGTGTTCTATGGTCAGACGAATCCAAATTTGACATTCTTGTTGGAAATCACGGATGCCATATCCTCCGGGCTAAAGAGGAGGGAGACCTTCCAGTGTGATATTACCGTTCAGTTCAAAAGCCAGCATCTCTGATGGTATGGGGTGCATAAATGCATACGGTATAGGCAGCTTGCATGTTTTGGAAGGCACTATGAATGCTGAAAGGTATATAAAGGTTTTAGAGCAACATATGCTCCCCTCCAGACGACGTCTATTTCAGGGAAGGCCTTGTGTATTTCAGCAGGACAATGCAAAACCACATCCTGCAGCTATTACAACAGCATGGCTTCGTAGTAGAAGAGTCCGGATGCTGAATTGGCCTGCCTGCAGTCCAGTGCGTCATTAAACAAAAAATATGTCAAAGACGACCACAAAGTCTTCAGCAGCTAGAAACCTATATCAGGCAAGAATTGGACCAAATTCCAACACCAAAACTCCAAAAACTCATAACCTCGATGCCCAGGCATCTTCAAACTGTTTTGAAAAGAAGAGGAGATGCTACACTATAGTAAACATCCCCCCCCCCCGTCCCAACTATTTTGAGACCTGTAGCAGGCATCAAATTTGAAATGAGCTCATTTTGTGCATAAAATTGTACAACTTCTCAGTTTAAACGTTTGTTATGTTCTCTATGTTCTATTGGCTCATGTGATTTAAAATTCTTTTAGTTTTCATTTTATTCAAATAAAAAAAAAAACGTCCCAACATTTCCAGAATTCGGGTTGTAATTAATCAACTGGGGAAGTATGGTGATATCTATAAGTTTTTTTTTTTAATTATTATGATTAGTAGTAACTGGCTGGAAGTTCAGCACTCGCCATTTACTTTAGGTGGTTGCAATTTGAATTTTTTAATGATAGTTAGTGTGTAATATTGCTGCTTGAGCATAAACAATATCTGCAAAGTTACGAAGCTGAAAGTTCAATGCAAATGGAGATATCGTCTTAAAATTCTGGCAGTTTAATGCCTACAAAAACAGCTCGTAGGGACTACAATGAGCTACTTCCCGGGTCTGTTACGTCACGAACCCAGATAAACCCCACCCCCGGGAACATGCAGCAAAGGGGGCGAGACCATGTTGTGCTGCTTTAGAGAAGAGCAAGAGAAAACTAGGGGTGCACGAAAAAAATCTATTCATACATGAATCGCGATTCTGTCTTCTAACGATTTTAATGGATTCAAGTAGTTTCAAAATCAGTGATCTTTAGTGAAGTGAAGTGACATACGGCCAAGTATGGTGACCCATACTCAGAATTTGTGCTCTGCATTTAACCCATCCAACGTGCACACACACAGCAGTGAACACACACACACACTGTGAACACACACCCGGAGCAGTGGGCAGCCATTTATGCTGCGGCGCCCGGGGAGCAGTTGGGGGTTCGGTGCCTTGCTCAAGGGCACCTCAGTCGTGGTATTGAGGTGGAGAGAGCGCTGGACAGTCACTCCCCCCACCTACAATCCCTACCAGCCCGAGACTCGAACTCGCAACCTTTAGATTACGAGTCCGACTCTCTAACCATTAGGCCACGACTTCCCCAGAACCATGCTGATCTAAAGCATGGTTCTTAATCCTGTTCCTCGGGTCGCCCTGCTCTGCACACACTCCGCATCTCTCTCTCATTCAGATCTTCAGCTAAGCTCCAACAATGAACTTTTCCATTTATACACTTATTTTCACATAGCTATGAGAAGCGTTATATATGGACGCGTGTGCGGTTTCCGTACTGTATTAAAGCTTTAACCGGGATAAAACTGTATATTAAAAGCTAACAGAAGCAGTAGCCTTTACAAATAACAGCGTATCTAAAAGTATGAGATAACAAAAAACAAAAAACATACCAATAAGAGCCGTGTGCTTGCACAGGTTCTGCGCGATCCTCTTCACTAATATTCTCTGGGTGTCAATCAGGCTCAAATTGATAAGCAATATAGACGAAGCCATTGTTTACAATACAACCGGAGCACAAGCCGCTGAGCTGAGGGGCAGTATGTTTAGACGCACACTAGAGGCAGTTTAACCAATCACAACACACTGGACCAGCTAACCAATCAGAGCCCATCACGTATTTCTGAGGGAGGGGCTTCACAAAAGCAGGAAATGATCAGTGCGTTCATAGGAGAAGGGACAGAGCGGTGTGTGGAATAAAGGAAAAAAATTTTTAAATGAAGCATTAACACATGTTAGACTGCACCCCATAAACAGAATCAAGCCTAGAAGAAAAACAGTCAACCACCCCTTTAAACAGTTGTTTTTAAAGAGCCTGTTTCAAGATGGAGCTCATGTTAAAGGTTATTCGTCGTTAATGTCTGTAGAAAAATCTGATAAGAAAAAAGATTTATAATTTTTTATTACATTACTTTGAAATGTTTTGTAAAACAATAAAATTTCTGTATCAAAAGTTCATGTTGCAAATGCTCTTTACAATGAGTTGTTAATACAATATGTAATCACTTACGGCCCACTTATCACTGATCTCTTTGTCCACATTATTAATCTAATTTTCTAATGGTCTGAATTTTAAAGACTCACTTACCAAGAACAGAGTCTCTATCTTTGCCACCGCTCTTCTCAGCAGGGTGCCCAGGTGGTCTCCAACCCCTGCTAACAGTATTCCAAACATGGGGATCCCCACCAGAGCATAAAATATACAGAACAACTGACCGCCTTTTGTTTTGGGCGAAATGTTTCCAAAGCCTAAAGAAGAGGAGAGCATGTGAAATCAAGCTCCTAAGATGATGAAAGCGAAAAATGAAATTCTAAAGTGAAAAATCTCACCAATAGTGGTTATGATGGTACCACAGAAGAAGAAAGCATTGGATAGATCCCATCTGCTGGTATGGATTGTGGTATTGGATGTGCTTCTGGCATCCACACCTGCTTCAATGGCATCAACCACTTTCTAAAGTGAAAAGATGATAGATGATGCCCCAGTGTACATATATATCTACACACACACACACACACACACACACACACACACAGAATATTTATAAAAAAAAATACTTGTTGATATTTTTTAAAATTAAAATGTTAATTTAAATTAAAATAAATCTATTTAAAAACTATTTAAAAAACAAACTTAAACTTGAAAATATAAAAATGAATTTTAGGAGTGTTGTCTTGGCAAGTAATTGAAATAAAGTACTAACTAATATTAAATATAAATATTATATATTATATATAAAATTATATTATATATAAAACAACAACAACAACAAAATTAAAAAGGCCAAAACATATTACAAAAATTACTAAAATTTGCTGTAGTATAGTATTTACTGATAATTTCATTTGCCTTCAATTTAATATTTTGTTTTCAGTTTTATAATTTTAGTTTTTATTTATATATGTATGTATGTATATATATATATATATATATATATATATATATATACATACAGGTTTTTTTTTTTAGTTTTAGTAATTTTGTTATGTGTTTTTCTGATTTTATTCATTTTTGGTGCCTTTAAGTTTTCATTTAATATTTTATTTTAGCTTTATTTGAATAAATATTTAAATTTTTAATAGCTTTACCTAGAAAATTATTGGTTATATATTATTTTCCAAAGTAGTAAATGATGAAGATTATTGGAGTATGTTATTCATAAAATACTATTATAATAGTTAATTCAATATGTTGCTTGTCATTTTTTTGTAATTACTAGCAATTTTAGAATGTAAATTATTTCAACACCAACTCCCCAAGTTATAGATTGTAATTCCACTTTATTTTTTTACATTTACGTTTTCAAACAGACCTTTGTGAACTCTCCCAGACTGTCAGGAGTGACGCAGCTGTGGTTCTGTAGGAAAGCCATTCGAGACGTCAGCAGCTCGCGGTGAGCCCATTCCTCCCTGGAGGACTCCAGCCAGCCAAACACCAGAGCCCCCAACACCAAATACAGCAGCACGGCTGCCAGGATGGTCAACAGTGTTGTGTACCGCATGGCTACGAGGTGCGGATGACGTCAAACAAGATGCCACATACTGTGGATGAATGTTTTGGAAACGCTGATAATCATGTGTCCATCAGGTTAGGTGGAGCGAAGAGAAGAACGTCAAGGGAAATGAACACAATAATGAAATTATCTTTGCTTATCACGACAAATGAAGAAATGTGAGTGTGTTTTGACTATTTGGCAAAGTACAGTGGCCCCAAAAAGTATTTAGGATCACTTCAAAGTATGTAAAAATTACACAGATTTACACAGAATGTTACTGCAAAACAAATGATTGCAAATTAAATCTCATTTTGAACAGTATCACTTCTTTTTATGAAATGTTCTGCTTGAAAGTATTTGTGCTCCCTCTATTTAAAATAAATGGCAGCATATTTGATATTTTGATATCTATTTCATTGACATTCATTTATTATTATGAGCACCTAAGTAACAGAATATTTCTAGGGTCACTGTATATGTAATAGAAAACAGAGATCAATTTACCTTATCAAAGATGTTTTTCCAAATTCACTGTTTTCTCCATTTCCTCCATATCAGATGTTTGCTGTAGTTGTTTATACACTTTTTTTGTCTCTGCATAGCCTCTTCCACTGGCGCACACAAAAACCTGTGAGACATAATGGTCAAAAAAATGCTCTGAACACCCTGAAACTGACTCCAGATCAGCTTTGAGCTTCAGGAGCTTTGACCCAGTCCAGACGCAGAACAGGAAAGGGATAAAGGCACAGAGGTAAGAAGACAACACATGACGACATTGAAACAGAACTTCTGGCAAAGGTTTGTGTAAACAAATTGTTCTACGGCCCTCTGACAGAACCTTGATGCTCACCAGGGCTCTCTGGGACTTACTTTGTAGACGCATGGTTACCGTATATTATGGTATACATTATGTTGTCACTTTAAGTATTTGCAATCATTTGTTTTACTTTACCGTGTTATGTTTTACAATGCATTTATTATGAATACATAAATATGCACAACTTGTGTGTGTGAAATTATTGAGAATTGAGTTTTTTTTATATATTTTTTGTTTTGCAAAGAACATTAAATGTTTACAGATCTTACAAAATAGACAATTACAGATGGGTAAAACACACACAAAAAAATTGTGTTGCTCCCAAAATCGTATTAAAGACTTATATTTATTAAATTAAAATGACTTTGATATTACCTTTCTCAGAGCTTACTTTATTAACCAAGTAGACTAATATATAGGCTATTAATACATCCTATAATAAACAGACTTTCATATTTTACCCTATATGCTAAAGATTTACATTCAAACAAAGCAAATTCATAATAATGCATAATTCATCTTCACTCTCAAAAAAAGTACAAAAGCTGTCAGTGGTGGTACCTTTTCAGGGACATTTATGCACTTCTTCGAGGTAAACAAGGTACAAAGATACATATTAGTACCCAAATGATACATATTTTGAAAATGTACCTTTATTTCTGAGAGTGTTCCACATGCAAAGGAAATCACTGTTATTGTTTCATTTTTGATTATTTGCAATGCAACAGGCAATAAAAAGTAACTGTTCACCTTAATATCTACTTTAAAATGTTTTCTATTCGTTTAATCAGTGTAATCTTTTACAAAACAGCATAAAAAACACGTGTAAAGTTTGTGAGGGAGTGTTATCTTACCTCAGCGCGCGGTTCCGTCGGGAGTGGGTGTAGTGAGGAGTTCCCTCTCTCCTGCAGACCACTGTGAGGAAGGATACATGCACTCATCAGGACTTTCCCCATTCCCAAATCTTACGTGAACCTGGCAACATGAGAGAAGAAAAAGAGCAGGGAAGAGACGGAGAGAGGAGGGGAGGAGAGAGGATTGTTTGGCAGAGACACCAACGAAAGCTGACAGTCTATTCATCTGTTTCAGGTGTTTAAAACATTTTTGTAGAGCGCTCTTCTCTCATCTTTCATCTCATTTGTTAATGTAAAGCACTGGGGTTATGTCATGAAATCCCAGCAAACACTCCGCTAGGTTATTTTCTGGGAACTAATTATTAACGTTCTAAGAACGTTCTCTGAAGGTTCTTTTGTAAACAAAAACATTCCCAGAACCTTTTGGGAATCAAAATTTTATAGCTGTGATAGACAGGTTCGTTTGTCCATGTGCCCAAATTATCATCTGAGATCCTTCATAAATTTCTATCCTTATTTTCTTGCATTTTATATGCTTTAAAGACTAAAAAGCAGTAATAAATGCAGGTGATGTGAGCGCGTATTATAATCCTGGATGCTGATTGGTCAATGCAGCTTGAAATAACCAATGCACTTTATATAGCCCCGCCCCTTTTGAGAAGTTAAATGTGAAGGTAAAGTTGTACGAATGAACTGCAAGTTTAAAAATCTTCCCGCTCTACTAACATTTGTTATGACGCCCGCTTCAAACATTACAATTCACATGATAACTTTCCTTAACTCTAAAATAAGTCAATCCATTTAACCAGCGATGCTACCGCAAATGGGAAGTTCAAAGACAAAATTCTAAAGATGGCTGATTGTTTCACTGATGCATAAGGTCTACGTTTCTTATTTTTCTTTCACAAATATAAGTTTCAAGGTGCTAAGCCCTACTTTCCTGTTTTCTGAACTTAAATCCTACCTGGACACTCTTCTTACATCCAGCAATTCTAAAGCCCATAAAACTGTGTCATTTTATGTTTTCCTGATTTTGTAACCTGTAATTGTATTTTCAATCTTAGCCTACTCACCCCTGGCATTGATTTCTTTATGTTTGGACGTTTTAACTGATTAAACATGAAAGCAATAAACATTCCAATGTAACTTTAGAAAGTCATTGAATAATTCACACTACCTATTTTCACAGTTCTTCAGTAGTGTTGCTTTTATGAAACCCTGACTACACTGTAAAAAAAAAAAAAAGAAAAAAAGTTGAGCCAACTTAAAATTTTAAGGCAACCAGCTTCAGCAGATTTTTGAGTTTGCTCAACTTGTCCTTTTAAGTTTATACAACAAAAAATTGAGAATCTCCCACAAAAATAAGTTGAGCAAACTCAAAAATCTGCTGAAGCTGGTAAAAAAAAGTTTTTTTTTAAGTTCTCTCAACTTTTTTTTTTTTTTTTACAGTGTACATAAAATACTAAGTACACACATTTTAATTAGAATTTAAGCAATTTCATTCATTTCAGTACATAATTGCACCCAACCTACTGAATGGATTGTGCAGCCTAGTTTTCATTTGTAAAAAATGAAATACACTTCTCTGTACTGTTAGCCCAATAAAATACTGTTTTAATGGAAATATGTACAGTATAAATAAGGGCATAAATTGACTTAATAATTTTATAAAAGCAAAAGGGGTTACATATTATTTTAAGGGGTCCTTGTTACAGTGTAATTACACATTTAAGTACTAAGTATTATTAATTAACTACATGCACATACTATATGGTTATGGTAGGATTAGGGTTTGTTTTAGGGTTACTTGCATGTAATTATGCATAATTAATTGTTATTATAGTAAGTACATGTAACTTGTGCAACAAGGACAGCATTACCGCAATAAGGTTCTTAAGGCTGTGCATTTCTGTGTATATATATATATATTTTCACAATATAGCACAAACTTCATACCTAAAATGAAGGTATGAAGACATCAGCTATGGTGATGACCCAGCACTAAATGGACTGGATGTCTGTCATCTGTGGACAGAAGTGCAATACTAAATAAACGTCAAACATTAAAGCTCAGAATTCAAAACATTCACTGTAAGGAGCGCAGTGGGCTCTCTGAACCCAGCCAAAGCTCAGGAGAGAATAAACAGAACTCCCTGACCGAGCTGATGCAAAGACCAAAATGGCCTTTAAATCCTTTAAAAGCTCTGATATGTGATATCACAGCCCTAGACATGCCTTTGATTTCTGCTCCAACAATGACTAACATTTGGCTTTTGAAAACACAAGTGCATAGCACCATGTTCATGCGTTATCTCAATCTATTATTACATTATTCTGCAAAACAGGTCGTACTTTAACTGTGGAAATTACTTGTGACCGAAGGAGGTTTGTGTAAAAGACATTATGCCAGAAGTACATTTCTTACAGATGAGTAGCAATGTTGTGAACCAGAGGAAAGCATCAACTGTCGACTAAACGCATACCCTTCGAACAGCCTGTTCAGCCAAAAGACACAAACGGAGAGTCTTCAAAAATAGAGAGAGCCGAAGTGTTGTACATTACTCTCTTTAAATGACTGTGTTCGAGATTTGGATAACATTTGCTTACACTTAACTAAGTGCTGGATCCATTTTGTTTTTAAGGCTGCAGGGATCTGCTGCCCATGTATCTTACAAATTTGATGAAAAATATGATGTAATGTCACAAACGTATGGTGTACACTGAGCTTCCAATTCACAAAATGTATAGAAACTAAAAAAAGATCCACAAATAAATGTTTAAAAAGAAATTAAAAACTCACAAAAGAATAAAATGACATTTCTATGTGATGGAAAATAATGAATAGTAAAGCAAAGCTGACTTGATTTGAGTGTAATTTGCAATAATGACTGGCTGACTGTATTGCATGTCTACTTAAATCAATAAAAGGACATGAAATATTGATATGAGTTAAAATGATTTAAATGTGTATGTGTGCACACGAGACGAACGAAACAAACCCAACTCTGTAGGAAATCATACACTAGTTATCCGTTACTATATAAAAAAATATATAGAATGCTGCGACTGACCAATTAAAATTAAATATCTTCAAATCGTTTAGTTTATTAAGTTTGTACAGGTTACTACAGTGCTAAAAAAGAAAAAAGCACAACACATGAACATTTGGATTTCATTTATGTTTAATAAATGTAAACATTCCAAAATGAAAATCCTACAAACCATTTGACATTTAGAAGAAACACATTCAAGCAAATGTACACAAATACACAGATGACAGTGAATCAGATAAATAGATTAATCTAATCAAAAACGTATCCAAGCTTCTCGAATGCTTCATTACAAACGGACAATGATATAAATACTCCACTGTGCATTATAAAGCTGTTAGATGACAGAGAGAGAAAGAAACAGTCTGACAGTGAATCGCCATACAAGGATCGGAAACAGGCTCAGGTTGATCTGAGTCATACCACACACACACACACACACACACACACACACTCTCTCTCTCTCACAGTAGTGCACAAAGGCATATCTTCAAGACGTGTATGTCAATAAATAAGGCTATTCACAAAATTCAAGTCTCATAAAACAGGGGCTAACACCTCCTCTACGCAAACAAAAATATATTACATTGGTATTTCAGAGCTAATTCATAAACTGTTCCAACACTCAAAACTATACGACATCAATATGCACAATGAGGCATTGTCTTTCAACTGACGTGAACAATCAGGAAAAAAAAAAAAAAAAAAAAAAGATCACAAACTTCAATGTCTTTAAATTCTATATCACATGACACAGGCAGCGCTCGGATCCTCTCGAGCATCATGGTGAGCATAAGACACCGTTGACATGTACATTATGATTAGAGTGAAATTCCTTCAGCATGGAGACCTGAGAACATACACAAATGATGCTGCTCTGAAATGTGAGTCATTAGAATAACTAGTGAAAATGACTTGATGTGTTGCACAGCATGCAAAGTAAATTCCTACAGGAGGTATCAGGTGTGTATGAGTACTATGGCTCGATCTCATCATCTTCCTCCTGGGGTGTGGCTTCTCTGCGTGGGAGGGGCATTGCATCAGTTCCCAGAAGCCCCCTACGCAGGACGTATGGACAAGCCGGCCCGCTGGGAATGTCAGCAAATCCTTCAGGAGATAAAAAGACCATTAAAGGAATAGTTCTCACACAAAATAAAATGTGCTGAAAATTGACTCGCACTCAGTTCATCCAAGATGTAGATGAGTTCGTTTCTTCATCAGAAAAGATTTGGAGAAATTTAGCATTACATCACTTGATCACCAATGGATACTCTGCAGTGAATGGGTGCCGTCAGCATGAGAGTCCAAACAACTGATAAAAACATCACAATAATCCACAAGCCATCCACATGACTCCTGTCTATCAATTAAAGTCTTGTGAAGTAAAAAGCTGTTTATAAGAAACAAATCCAACATTAAAGCTGTTCTTTCCAGCTAAATTTAATGCAAAATATCTCCAAATCTATTCCAATAAAGAAACAAACTCATCTCGGATGGCCTGAAGGGCAGTACATTTGTAAAAAGTTTTCATTTTGAAGAATGTCTGGTTTTTAATATAGGATCTAACCTTTCATGACAACCTCTGGCAGGCCATACGGTTCGTATTCTGTCTCGTCGTAAGCGACAGACATGCGGCTGCGGTTTTGCCGAATGCGTTCAGCGAGGTGAGCTGGGTCATTCATGGGGAACATGCTGGATACCAGCAATTGGTTTGTAACAAACTGTGGGGTCGGAGAGAGAGTTGGCGAGACTGCAGGCTCTTTATCGCCTTCATCTTCCACGGTCTCTAGCTGTTCTGCATCTGTTTGGGTGCAGGTGTGGACGGGTGGCTGTTTGTCCCCCAAAATCAGCTCTTGGCTCTCCTCTGTCTGAGTGGATACACTCTTCACCTCTGTTCTGACCTCTACCATTTTACACAGAGCAGATTCATTCTTGATTGGCTTTTCCACATGTTTGTTCTGTTTATCTGTTGTTTCTCCATGACAATGTCCGTGTTTATCCAAATCAACAGTTTCCATAGTTTCAATCTCATTATGCCCAAGGCATAACACACCAGAATTCTGGGAGTCTGCAGTCCCGTAGGACACTGTGATTAGATTTGAGTTGATTACCTCGGTCTGATATTTGGTTGAGATGGAAACACTGATTAAGACATCTTCCTGGCTGTTCGCACTAGCATCTGCTGCTTTGGTCTGATCCTCAGGAGACACTGAGGCAACTGTCTGATAATCTGAATTACTGTAATCTGTTGGTTTGGTCTGTGAAGGTGACGGCTTATCTTTAGTGTTACTACTCATTATATCCGAGACACAGACAGGAGGACTTTTGTTGTTAACAGAGCTGCTTTCACATGTGTGTTGAGCATGTTCTTTGGTCATTACGTTGTCATCTCCAGTCATAAGATCCTGAAAATAATTAAATGAATAGGTCTGTGATTAATTGAATGGCATTTTATAGTCTCATTTGAATGGCACTCATTGTATAAAAAAGGCAATCTATAAAAAAAATAAAAAAAAATAAATAAATATATATATATATATATATACACACACACATACACATGATGGAAAGTGAACGATCACAATTTTCATTCGTGGAAAACTATTCTTTAAAAAAACAGTTCCACACTTTCAACAGTTCAATAGTTCAACGTTTTTCCATATGTAAATAATGACATGCATTATGAAATGTTATTTACCTTATCAGGTCCTTGAGATTCTCTCACATTGTGTGTCATTTGGGTTTCAGGTGACACATGCTCCCCCAAGTTGGTTTGGTCATTTGTGTCGGCTAATCCGGATCGATTTGTCACATCTTTGACAGTGCACTGGTGCATCTTGGTTCTACAGCAGACAGAGCACAGACTGAAGGGTCTTGCGTTAAGGGTCCTACATAAACATCGCTCATTCACTGAACCTATGTTTACCTTCCCCATCTCAGGACCAACATACCCATAATTCACGTTAAGTACCTCACATTGCCTTTAAAATTATTATGAACAAACCCTGTTTACATTACCATGTAGCTTATCGCATGTTTATCTTCAACAAATGCCAATCAAGGGATGTTACCTTGTCATTTGGGACTGCGTGTGCAGCTTTCTGTGACTGCAGGGGAGGTACAGCTCGAACTCTTTTAGCACGATGGAGGGTGAGCCGTTGCCCACGGTTTCTTCTGAGAGCTTCCAGAGTTCTAGTTCTTCAGCTTGTGTCCTGTTCTGCTCGGAGAGGTGCTGGATTTGCTCTTGTAATGCCTGGATCTGGAGGACAAAGAATATGAATCAAAAATAACAAAATGAACATGACCTAAATGTACTGTACACAAATGCAAATAAAGGAGTTTTCCCAATTCGGTAATTTTGGGATTAACACTTAGCGTTAAGGGTTTGTTTAAATGTACAATAACAGTAGTGGAGCATTACTGGACTATGACATGCTGTGATATTACAGTACTTCATCTGCTATTCATCAAGTCATATTTCTGCGCTCATTGAACTATCAAAATCACAACCAATCAGAACATACTTTTAGTTTAATATACAGTCGCGTGATTTTAGAACAATGAG
The DNA here is from genome assembly GCA_036784905.1 of Acrossocheilus fasciatus. Taxonomy (NCBI): domain Eukaryota; kingdom Metazoa; phylum Chordata; class Actinopteri; order Cypriniformes; family Cyprinidae; genus Acrossocheilus; species Acrossocheilus fasciatus. Next base: position 19,311,468 of record CM071951.1, on the reverse strand, counting down.
ATTTCACTGTTGGAGGATAACCAGCACAAAACAAAAAAAAAAAAAAAAAAAAAAAAACAAGAAATGTCTTCTTGTGTTCGTAGCTGATTAGGACAAGGTCACAGATTAACATGGAAGGGATTTATCACTTTCTGCTTCGTCACATTGCACCCTGGATAGGAGACAGTGACAACTTTTCTTCCATATTGTCATGTAAATCCGAGTGAAACGGGTTATTGAAAAAGAAAAAAAAAAATAGGGCTGGAACTTGGTTCTATCCATCGGTTGTTGATTGGATGAAAGTATATCTAAATTTGAACTTACAATCAATATTAAAAAAGGGGTGGTGTTTAAACAAAATATCTAGAGAGGTTTTGGCATATAAGAGAGAATCCTGTCATTTCAAGACTGAGGTCAAAAATGTAAAAAAAAGAAACATGCATGTTCACAATAATATCATTAAGATACATTTAGAAAACCGATAGGGTGTATTTCCAATTCATGCCAACAAAACATTTCCATTTTAATAAAACTTACCTGCTCCTGAAGAGACTGAACCTCTGCTTTGGAGTTTGCATGAAGAACAATCAACTCCTCCTGTCCTAATGGAGAGCCACTTTGTAACCCTTCCTTTGTGCTTGACAATTCATCATTTTCAGTGTTTACTAAAAGTAAGGCACCATCTTGTTTAGCACAAGTGTCTTCACCCAAGTGTTTCAGTTTCAACTCTTCATTCTCTTGTTTAACAGTCAGAAGCTCTTCCTTTATCACATCTCTCTGTAGAGCAAGCTCTGAATTCTGAGCCTTCAACACATTCAGCTCAAGCTGAGCATCCTGTAATTCCTTTGTTACTCGTTCCAGCTCTTTGATATCACCTGTGGAAGGTTCTGGAACATGATTTTGCAAGTTTAGAACATCCAACTGTTCATCTTGCAATAGAGAACTTGTGTTCTCATCAGTTACCTCAGAAAGTCTGGCTGCTTCTGAATCCGCACTAGAATTCAGAGCATTTCCACAATGTACATCTGACGTGAGACATAATTCATGTGACTTGGAAGCTTCAGTCGCTTGTAGCTTATCAGATATCTTACTAGTGTTGGTTTGGTCAATGTTTTGACTAACAGGAAGCTGTACAGTAGGCCGCGAGACCTTTTCCTTCAGAACCGGTTGTGTATCATTACTAAACATTTCATGGTCACTTATGCTTGTATTGCTGAAGACCGAATCACAGCTTAGTTCTCTTGAGATCTCTGAAGACAGTTCAGGAAGCATAGAGATCTCATTGGGGGCAATGGTCATCCTAGTGTGTTTTTCTTCTTCAAGACGACAGATTTTCTCTTGACATTTTTGCAATTCCTCGCTCTGCTTCTTGAGGGCGCAGTCTTTATCGTGCAACTCTTCCAGCAGGTTCTCAATGTGCTTGCTCTGGCTTTCAAAAGCTTGGGTAAGATTCTTGGTATGAGTGGTCACTTGCTTTTGTAGGTCCTCCAGCTTTCCTTGAGCTAGTTTGGCCTTATCTGACTCTCGGTCTCTCGCTGCCCTCAGGCGCTCCACCTCTAAAACTAAAAAGGTAGTGCTGTCCAAATCCGAGGCATCTTTGCTCAATGCTTGAGTCCTGCCTCTTTCTGCAGAGGTCTTGTCCTCTGTTAGTGCTCCAAGATCCATAATCAGCTCCATTGATCTGGTTTCTTTGCAGACCATTGTGTTCTGAAGGTTCACAGAATCACAAATGGACTCTTGATCGTCAGGAGAAGGAATCAAGTCTTTGTTTTCTATAACAGTAGGATTCTTATTGGTGTTTGGATGGTGTTCTAGTTGTAAATATGTGAGGGGAAGATTGTCTTTTGATATCTTCTCTTCCAAACTCCTAGATTTTCGAAGATTGTCCAGCTCTTCTTGAAGCTGTGCAATCTTTAGTCCTTCCAATTCCTCTTTTCTGATCCGTTTACCTTCCTCTTCTCTCTCCCTCTCTCTTTCCTCCCGTTCCTGTGAAAGCTTGAGCCGAAGGTCTTGCAAGTCCTTTTTCATTTTTGCCATTTCTTCCTCCATGCAAGTCTCCTTTTGCTCCATCTCAGCCAAGACGTTCTTCAGCTGGGCACCTTCTTCCTGGTCTCTCTCTGTATCTTTTAGCTTCTTCTCAGTTTCTCGTTCTAGCGCATCAAGAGTTTCTCTCAGTTTTGTGCTCTCTTTCTTCTCTTGCTCCAGCTGGGCTTCCAGTTTTGTCACGCTGTCTTTAAGTTCAAGAGCTTTGGCACGTTGCTGCTCTGTCTGTGTCGAGTGTTTCCGGCTCAACTGTTTCAGTTTGGTCCTAGCCTCAGTTTCAGCTCTTCTTTGGGTTTCGAGGTCTTCAAGTCGCTTCTGAAGCTCGTATTTCACATCTCTAAGTTCTTCACGAAGTTCTGCGCTCTCCTTCTTCAGATCTTTGAGAGGTGCAGAGTCACGTTTATTTGTTTTGCCTGATGTGTCATCTATCTGTAGGCTACAAGAGATGGCCGATTCACTTTTAGGCATTGTGCCGCTGGTTGACTCAGACGTGAACGAGTCTGTGTCCGCATCTTCAATACCTGTGTCTTGTTCTGTCACTGAGGTCTCTACATCAGTCTCACTCAGTCTCAGAGAGTCACTTGGATGTGTTCGGATTCCTCTTCCTTTAAATTTCTGTGATTCCTCAGACTCAAATTTTCCAATGTGCTCCGAGTCGATGCCCTCTCCTGGCTCTCTGCTGGAGGGGTACTTCATTCTCTCCTCTTCTCTTGTTCGCCCTGTTTTAGGGGCTTTCTTTCTCTGAGAGGTGTTGCTGTAGGGAGGAGAACGTTCACGATGAAGGGAAACGGAGGGAGAGAAGCAGTCTCCTGCAGAGCTCAAGTGAGGAGCAGCCACAGCTGGAGGAGGAGCAGCCAGTTGAGCTACAGGAAAAAGAAGAATCAAGAAAATTTGACAAATGAGCAAATAATATTTATCACTTAATATGAATATTATTAAAGCTCTGGTATTCGTTACTTCAAGTCAGAGTAATAGTTCAATATTATGACACTCAAGAACAGCAGTAATAAAGTATTCAACTAATACCACGTTATTTTATTCAGGCTTCTAAAATGTATGGTCTTATAAATCATAAATGTAAATATAGCTGCAAGCAGCGATGGCGGGCCCAAGCCGTCAGCGCAACCGCCACGCCGGTGGCATCAGGAAAACTGTGCCCAGCGGGCACTTGCATTACAGTAACCTTCTGGCAGTCGGGTTTTGAGGAATACAGCAATGAAAGGGTTAATCCAAACTATCAAGACTGTGAAAGACACACACACACACACACAGACACGCAACTATATAAAACATTTGGGTAACACTTTCAATAAGGTTTCAGTTATTAACAATAACTATATTAATTAATATGAACAATTAATTTATAGCTGTTTAAAAATGTTAGTCTCTCTCTCTATTCTCTCTCTCTCTGACACAAACTCACACATAAAGACAAATATGAAAAGCTTTTGTAACACTTTTCAATAAGTTTTTATTTTTTAACATTATAAAAGTTAACATGAACAATAATTATATAATATTTATTAATGTTAGTCTCTCTCTTTTCTCTCTCTAGCGGTCGTGTGTGTGTGTGTGTGTGTGTGTATCTAAAAGAATATGGACAGTACAGAACATTTCAGCTGATTCTATGCATTATTTTTCATTCTGAGAGACATACAGGCAGCTCAGCCAACTCTTGAAAAATAAGGTCATGCCTCCATCTTGTGTTCATTCTTGGTATTACACGCTTGGCATTAACTAACATTAAATAAGATTAATAAATGATTTTAAATTATATTGTTCCTTTTTAGTTCATGTTAATTAATGTAATAACTTATGTTAACCAAAGAGACCTTAATGTAAATTGTTACAAATACTTTTAATATTCTATAAGTATTAAAAAAAAAAAATAAAAAAAATAATAATAATATATATATATATATATATATATATATATATATATATATATATATATATATATATATATTTATATATATTTATATATATATGTATATGTATGTGTGTGTATGATTTTGTGTGTGTGTGTGTGTGTGTGTATGTGTGTGTGTGTGTAAAGAATACTGAGAATACAGAGCATTTCAGCTGATTATATGCATTCTTTTTCATTCTGATACACAGAGAGGCAGTTCATGAAAAATAAGGTCATGCCTCCATCTGGTGGTTATCCTTGGTATTACACTCTTCACTTTTAAAATAATTTCAGGGATAGTTTTAAATGTTTTGTGACCCCTGAGCAAGATACATTTTTGAAACTAAGCATGTTTCCTCAGAATGATTTGTTATATTTGTGTAAAAAGTTTTGAAGTGTTTGGAAAGTGCACTTTAAAGATATAAGAAAATTACTGCTATTTTTTTACTGTTACTTTAAAAAAATCACCATTGCCACACCGTTCGAGATATCCTAAATCCGTCCGCAATTTAAAATCTTCAATATATTGGCATCATGTTGACAAAGTTTGGTGTGAACTATTTGTTTCTGCTTGGTGGAGTATGAATTTATTTACGGCCTGTTTTCTCAAAAAACAAATATTAAAATAAAAATAGTCGACTTCCTGTAGGTCGTAGCTAATGACTGTAAATTAGAAAGTTGTCCAGCATAATAAGAACAATTTATGTACTGAGTTTGGTGTCTGTAGCTAAAACTAACCCCTTTCACTTTTGTGAAAATGATACATTTCCTGGTGCAGGTTGGTGGCGCTATAACTTTTGCTCATAATAGTCACATCGGTTTGATCGGCATCGTACAACGAACAAACCCCTGAAGGTTGATCAAAATCAGACAATATATGTGAATGTTATTAGACATTTCGTGTCTCTCATTTTTCGCCATAATTCATCGCCTCTCCACGGGCAAACCGTTCGAGATATCAAAAATCCCTTGGCAATTTAACGTCTTCAATGTCTTGAGATCATGTTCACCGAGTTTGGTGGCAATCGGATGGAAGTCCTCAGAGGAGTATATCAAATTCCAGAGCATGCGCTTTTTAAACAACCCTGAATAGCTGACTTCCTGTTGGGTGGAACCTATGACATGCACTGAGAAAGTTGTTCAGCTTAATGAGATCTATATGTGTACCGAGATTCATGTGTATACGTGCAAGTATGTATGAGCTATGCAGCAAGTTTTCTGACTGTGATCCAGGGGGAGCCGTAGAGCCCCTGTGCCACGCCCGGGTACCAGCTTCTGCGACGTCGTAATGGCCGCAGATTACAACGTGTGTGCAAATTTTCAAGAGTTTTTGAGCATGTTAAGGCCCCCAAAAACCCCCGGAAGGTTGAAAAAAAAAACAATACTTAGGGGAATAAAATCCAATATAGCTGCAAGCAGCGATGGCGGGCCCAAGCCGTCAGCGCAACCGCCACGCCGGTGGCATCAGGAAAACTGTGCCCAGCGGGCACATGCATCACAGTAACCTTCCGGCAGTCTGGTTTTGAGGGATACGGCAATGAAAGGGTTAATCAAAACTATCAAGGCTGTGAAAGATACACACACACACACACACACACAAACATACACGCAACTATATATAACAATTGGGTAACACTTTCAATAAGGTTTCAGTTATTAACATTAACTATATTAATTAATATGAACAATAAATATATAGCTGTTTAAAAATGTTAGTCTCCCTCTATTCTCTCTCTCTCTCACAAACTCACACATAAAAACAAATATGAAAAGCTTTTTTAACACTTTTCAATAAGTTTTTATTTTTTAACATTATATAAGTTAACATGAACAATAATTATATAATATTTATTAATGTTAATTAATGTTAAGTTTAAAATGTATTAATACATTATTAAAATTTAAAGTTGTGTCTCAACATTAGTTTATGTTCTGTGAATTAACATAAAATTAATATTTTTAATGTTAGTATTAACCAAAATTAAATGAAATTAATAAATGATTTTAAAATATATTGTTCCTTTTTAGTTCATGTTAATTAATGTAATAACTCATGTTAACCAAAGAGACCTTAAAGTAAATTGTTACCAATATTTTTTATATTATATACCTATTTAAAAAAAGTATATGATTATATATATATATATATATATATGTATATGTGTGTGTGTGTGTGTGTGTGTGTGTGTGTGTATCTAAAAGAATATGGACAGTACAGAATATTTCAGCTGATTCTATGCATTATTTTTCATTCTGAGAGACATACAGGCAGCTCAGCCAATTTTTGAAAATTAAGGTCATGCCTGCATCTGGTGGTCATTCTTGGTATTACACGCTTGGTATTAACTAACATGAAATAAGATTAATAAATGATTTTAAATTATATTGTTCCTTTTTAGTTCATGTAAATTAATGTAATAACTTATGTTAACCAAAGAGACCTTAAGGTAAATTGTTACAAATACTTTTAATATTCTATAAGTATTTAAAAAAAAAAAAAAAAAAATATATATATATATATATATATATATATATATATATATATATATATATATATATATATATATATATATATATGTGTGTGTGTGTGTGTGTGTGTGTGTGTGTAAAGAATACTGAGAATACAGAGCATTTCAGCTGATTATATTTATTCTTTTTTATTATGATACACAGAGAAGCAGCTCTTGAAAAATAAGGTCATGCCTCCATCTGGTGTTCATTCTTGATATTACATGCTTGGAATTAACTAACATTAAATAAGATTAATAAATGATTTTAAATTAAATTGTTCCTTTTTAGTTCATGTTAATTAATGTAATAACTTATGTTAACCAAAGAGACCTTAATGTAAATTGCTACAAATACTTTTAATATTTTATAAGTATTTAAAAAAAAATATATATATGTATATATATATATATATATATATATATATATATATATGTGTGTGTGTGTGTGTGTGTGTGTGTGTGTGTGTGTAAAGAATACTGAGAATACAGAGCATTTCAGCTGATTATATGCATTCTTTTACATTCTGATACACAGAGAGGCAGCTCTTCAAAAATAAGGTCATGCCTCCATCTTGTGTTCATTCTTGGTATTACACTCTTCACCTTTAAAACAATTTCAGTGATAGTTTTAATTGTTTTGTGGCCCCTGAGGATGATACATTTATGAAACTAAGCATGTTTCCTCAGAATGACCTGTTATATTTATGTAAAATGTTTTGAAGTGTTTGAAAAGTGCACTTTAAAGATATAAGAAAATTACTGCTATTTGTTTTACTGTTATTTTAATAAATCACCATTACCACACCGTTCGAGATATCCTAAATCCGTCCGCAATTTAAAATCTTCAGTATATTGGCATCATGTTGACAAAGTTTGGTGTGAACTACTTGTTTCTGCTTGGAGGAGTATGAATTTATTTACAGCCTGTTTTCTCAAAAAACAAATATTCAAAGAAAAATTGTTTTGTGGCCCCTGAGCATGATATATTTTTGAAACTAAGCATGTTTCCTCAGAATGATTTGTTATATTTATGTAAAAAGTTTTGAAGTGTTTGGAAAGTGCACTTTAAAGATATAAGAAAATTACTGCTATTTTTTTTTACTGTTACTTTAATAAATCACCATTGCCACACCGTTCGAGATATCCTAAATCCGTCCGCAATTTAAAATCTTCAGTATATTGGCATCATGTTGACAAAGTTTGGTGTGAACTACTTGTTTCTGCTCGGAGGAGTATGAATTTGTTTACAGCCTGTTTTCTCCAAAAACAAACATTCAAATAAAAATAGCCGACTTCCTGTAGGTCGTAGCTAATGACTGTAAATTAGAAAGTTGTCCGGCTTAATAAGAACAATTTATGTACCGAGTTTGGTGTCTGTAGCTAAAACTAACCCCCCCACTTTTGACAAAAGGTGGCGCTATAGAGTGCCTCTTCCACGCCCGTTTATGAGCTTTTTCTGGTGTCTAACTATTATTAATACAGATATGTGTATTGAGTTTCATGGAATTCTAAGCATGTTATCTGCCTCAAAATAATCTGAAAAGAATATAAAACTTTGACAAATTACCACGGCAACAATATTTTAGATATCAATATTCCCTTCACAGTTTCACATCGGCCGTGTTTTCTCATTATTCTGATGAAGTTTGAAGCAAATCGGGTAAAAATAAGATGCTGAAAATGAAATTGACACATTTCCTGCTGCCAGTTGGTGGCGCTATAACTTTGACTCATAATAGTCACATCTATTCGATCGGCATCGTACAACCAACAAACCCCTGAAGTTTGATCAAAATCAGACAATGTATGTGGATGTTATTAGACATTTCGTGTCTCTCATTTTTCGCCATAATTCATCACCTCGCCACGGGCAAACCGTTCGAGATATCAAAAATCCCTCCGCAATTTAGCATCCCCAATGTCTTGAGATCATGTTCACCGAGTTTGGTGGCAATCGTATGGAAGTCCTCAGAGGAGTATATCAAATTCCAGAGCATGCGCTTTTCAAACAGCCCTAAATAGCCAACTTCCTGTTGGGCGGAGCCTATGACATAGAGTAGGAAAGTTGTTCGGCTCAATGAGATCTATATGTGTACCGAGTTTCATATGAATACGTTTAAGTATGTGTGAGATAGCCATCAAGATATCTGACCGTCTTGTAGGGGGCGACGTAGAGCCCCTGTGCCACGCCCGGGTCCCAGCCTGGGCGACGTCCTAATGGCCGCGGATTCCAACGTGTGTGCAAATTTTCAAGAGTTTTTGAGCATGTTAAGGCCCCCAAAAACCCCTGGAAGGTTGAAAAAAAAAATAAAAATAAAAAAAAAAAAAAAAAAAAAAAAAAAAAATATAGCTGCAAGCAGCGATGGCGGGCCCAAGCCGTCAGCGCAACCGCCACGCCGGTGGCATCAGGAAACCTGTGCCCAGCGGGCACATGCATTACAGTAACCTTCCGGCAGTCTGGTTTTGAGGGATACAGCAATGAAAGGGTTAATCAAAACTATCAAGACATTGAGACACACACACACGCAACTATATATAACATTTGGGTAACACTTTAAATAAGGTTTCAGTTATTAACATTAACTATATTAATTAATATGAACAATAAATATATAGCTGTTTAAAAATGTTAGTCTCTCTCTATTCTCTCTCTCTCTCTCACACATAAAGACAAATATGAAAAGCTTTTGTAACACTTTTCAATAAGTTTTTATTTTTTAACATTATATAAGTTAACATGAACAATAATTATGTAATATTTATTAATGTTAATTAATGTTAAGTTTAAAATGTATTAATACATTATTAAAATTTAAAGTTGTATCTTAACATTAGTTTATGTTTTGTAATTTAAAAAAACAAAATTAATATTTTTAATTTTAGCATTAACTAACATTAAATAAGATTAATAAATGATTTTAAAATATATTGTTCCTTTTTAGTTCATATTAATTAATGTAATAACTTATGTTAACCAAAGAGACCTTAAAGTAAATTTTTAACAATATTTTTAATATTTTATAACTATTTAAAAAAAAGTATATGATAATATATATATATATATATATATATATATATATATATATATATATATATATATATATATATGTATATCTAAACGAATAATGACAGTACAGAACATTTCAGCTGATTCTATGCATTATTTTTCATTCTGAGAGACATACAGGCAGCTCAGCCAACTCTTGAAAATTAAGGTCATGCCTCCATCTGGTGGTCATTCTTGGTAATACACGCTTGGTATTAACTAACATTAAATAACATTAATAAATGATTTAATTAAATTGTTCCTTTTTAGTTCATGTTAATTAATGTAATAACTAATGTTAACCAAAGAGACCTTAATGTAAATTGTTACCAATACTTTTTATATTATATAACCATTTAAAAAAAGTATATGATAATATATATATATATATATATATATATATATATATATATATATATATATATATATATATATATATATATATATATGTGTGTGTGTGTATGTGTGTGTGTGTAAATAAATACTGACAGTACAGAACATTTCAGTTGATTCTATGCAGTATTTTTCATTCTGATAGACATTCAGCAGCTCAGGCAGCTCTTGAAAAATAAGGTCATGCCTCCATCTTGTGTTCATTCTTGGTATTAACTAACATTAAATAAGATTAATAAATGATTTTAAATTATATTGTTCCTATTTAGTTCATTTTAATTAATGTAATAACTTATGTTAACCAAAGAGACCTTAATGTAAATTGTTAAAAATACTTTTAATATTCTATAAGTATAAAAAAAACAAACAAAAAAAACATATATATATATGTGTGTGTGTGTGTGTGTGTGTGTGTGTGTGTGTGTGTGTGTGTGTGTGTGTAAAGAATACTGAGAATACAGAGCATTTCAGCTGATTATATGCATTCTTTTTTATTCTGATACACAAAGAGGCAGCTCTTGAAAAATAAGGTCATGCCTCCATCTGGTGTTTATTCTTGGTGTTACATGCTTGGTATTAACTAACATTAAATAAGATTAATAAATGATTTTAAATTATATTGTTCCTTTTTAGTTCATGTTAATTAATGTAATAACTTATGTTAACCAAAGAGACCTTAATGTAAATTGTTACAAATACTTTTAATATTCTATAAGTATTAAAAAAAAAATTATATATATATATGTGTGTGTGTGTGTGTGTGTGTGTGTAAAGAATACTGAGAATACAGAGCATTTCAGCTGATTATATGCATTCTTTTACATTCTGATACACAGAGAGGCAGCTCTTCAAAAATAAGGTCATGCCTCCATCTTGTGTTCATTCTTGGTATTACACTCTTCACCTTTAAAACAATTTCAGTGATAGTTTTAATTGTTTTGTGGCCCCTGAGCATGATACATTTATGAAACTAAGCATGTTTCCTCAGAATGACCTGTTATATTTATGTAAAAAGTTTTGAAGTGTTTGGAAAGTGCACTTTAAAGATATAAGAAAATTACTGCTATTTGTTTTACTGTTACTTTAATAAATCACCATTACCACACCGTTCGAGATATCCTAAATCCGTCCGCAATTTAAAATCTTCAGTATATTGGCATCATGTTGACAAAGTTTGGTGTGAACTACTTGTTTCTGCTTGGAGGAGTATGAATTTATTTACAGCCTGTTTTCTCAAAAAACAAATATTCAAAGAAAAATTGTTTTGTGGCCCCTGAGCATGATATATTTTTGAAACTAAGCATGTTTCCTCAGAATGATTTGTTATATTTATGTAAAAAGTTTTGAAGTGTTTGGAAAGTGCACTTTAAAGATATAAGAAAATTACTGCTATTTTTTTTTACTGTTACTTTAATAAATCACCATTGCCACACCGTTCGAGATATCCTAAATCCGTCCGCAATTTAAAATCTTCAGTATATTGGCATCATGTTGACAAAGTTTGGTGTGAACTACTTGTTTCTGCTCGGAGGAGTATGAATTTGTTTACAGCCTGTTTTCTCCAAAAACAAACATTGAAATAAAAATAGCCGACTTTCTGTAGGTCGTAGCTAATGACTGTAAATTAGAAAGTTGTCCGGCTTAATAAGAACAATTTATGTACCGAGTTTGGTGTCTGTAGCTAAAACTAACCCCCCCACTTTTGACAAAAGGTGGCGCTATAGAGTGCCTCTTCCACGCCCGTTTATGAGCTTTTTCTGGTGTCTAACTATTATTAATACAGATATGTGTATTGAGTTTCATGGAATTCTAAGCATGTTATCTGCCTCAAAATAATCTGAAAAGAATATTCAACTTTGACAAATTACCACGGCAACAATATTTTAGATATCAATATTCCCTTCACAGTTTCACATCGGCCGTGTTTTCTCATTATTCTGATGAAGTTTGAAGCAAATCGGGTAAAAATAAGATGCTGAAAATGAAATTGACACATTTCCTGCTGCCAGTTGGTGGCGCTATAACTTTTACTCATAATAGTCACATCTATTCGATCGGCATCGTACAACCAACAAACCCCTGAAGTTTGATCAAAATCAGACAATGTATGTGGATGTTATTAGACATTTCGTGTCTCTCATTTTTCGCCATAATTCATCGCCTCGCCACGGGCAAACCGTTCGAGATATCAAAAATCCCTCCGCAATTTAGCATCCCCAATGTCTTGAGATCATGTTCACCGAGTTTGGTGGCAATCGTATGGAAGTCCTCAGAGGAGTATATCAAATTCCAGAGCATGCGCTTTTCAAACAGCCCTGAATAGCTGACTTCCTGTTGGGCGGAGCCTATGACATAGAGTAGGAAAGTTGTTCGGCTCAATGAGATCTATATGTGTACCGAGTTTCATATGAATACGTTTAAGTATGTGTGAGATAGCCATCAAGATATCTGACCGTCTTGTAGGGGGCGACGTAGAGCCCCTGTGCCACGCCCGGGTCCCAGCCTGGGCGACGTCCTAATGGCCGCGGATTCCAATGTGTGTGCAAATTTTCAAGAGTTTTTGAGCATGTTAAGGCACCCAAAAACGCCCGGATAGTCGAAAAAAAAATAAAAATAAAAAAAAAAAAAATAATAATCCTTAGGAAAACAATAGGGCCCTCGCCTTACTGGCTTGGGCCCTAATAATAATCCTTAGAAAAACAAGAGGGCCCTGCGCCATAGCGGCTTGGACCCTAAATATAGCTGCAAGCAGCGATGGCGGGCCCAAGCCGTCAGCGCAACCGCCACGCCGGTGGCATCAGGAAAACTGTGCCCAGCGGGCACATGCATTACAGTAAACCTCTGGCAGTTTGGATTTGAGGGATACAGCAATGAAAGGGTTAATCCAAACTATCAAGACTGTAAAAGATACACACATACACACACGCATACAAGCAACTATATATAACATTTGGGTAACACTTTCAATAAGGTTTCCGTTATTAACATTAACTATATTAATTAATATGAACAATAAATATATAGCTGTTTAAAAATGTTAGTCTCTCTCTATTCTCTCTCTCTCTCACAAACTCACACATAAAAACAAATATGAAAAGCTTTTTTAACACTTTTCAATAAGTTTTTATTTTTTAACATTATATAAGTTAACATGAACAATAATTATATAATATTTATTAATGTTAATTAATGTTAAGTTTAAAATGTATTAATACATTATTAAAATTTAAAGTTGTGTCCCAACATTAGTTTATGTTCTGTGAATTAACATAAAATTAATATTTTTAATGTTAGTATTAACCAAAATTAAATGAAATTAATAAATGATTTTAAAATATATTGTTCCTTTTTAGTTCATGTTAATTAATGTAATAACTCATGTTAACCAAAGAGACCTTAAAGTAAATTGTTACCAATATTTTTTATATTATATAGCTATTTAAAAAAAGTATATGATTATATATATATATATATATATATATATATATATATATATATATATATATATATATATATATATATATATATATACATATATATATATATGTATGTGTGTGTGTGTGTGTGTGTGTGTGTAAAGAATACTGAGAATACAGAGCATTTCAGCTGATTCTATGCATTCTTTTTCATTCTGATACACAGAGAAGCAGCTCTTGAAAAATAAGGTCATGCCTCCATCTGGTGTTCATTCTTGATATTACACGCTTGGTATTAACTAACATTAAATAAGATTAATAAATGATTTTAAATTAAATTGTTCCTTTTTAGTTCATGTTAATTAATGTAATAACTTATGTTAACCAAAGAGACCTTAATGTAAATTGCTACAAATACTTTTAATATTTTATAAGTATTTAAAAAAAAAAAAAAAAAAAAAATATATATATATATATATATATATGTGTGTGTGTGTGTGTGTGTGTGTGTGTGTGTGTATGTGTATATATATATATATATATATATATATATATATATATATATATATATATATATATATATATATATATATATATATATATATATATATATAAGAACACTGACAGTACAGAACATTTCAGCTGGCTCTATGCAGTATTTTTCATTCTGATAGACAGAGAGGCAGCTCATGAAAAATAAGGTCATGCCTCCATCTGGTGGTCATTCTTGGTATTACACGCTTGGTATTAACTTACATTAAATAAGATTAAAAAAATATTTTAAATTATATTGTTCCTTTTTAGTTCATGTTAATTAATGTAATAACTTATGTTAACCAAAGAGACCTTAATGTAAATTGTTAAAAATACTTTTAATATTCTATAAGTATTAAAAAAAAAAATAATAATAATAATATATAATAATATATATATATATATATATGTGTGTGTGTGTGTGTGTGTGTGTGTAAAGAATACTGAGAATACAGAGCATTTCAGCTGATTATATGCATTCTTTTACATTCTGATACACAGAGAGGCAGCTCTTCAAAAATAAGGTCATGCCTCCATCTTGTGTACATTCTTGGTATTACACTCTTCACCTTTAAAACAATTTCAGTGATAGTTTTAATTGTTTTGTGGCCCCTGAGCATGATACATTTATGAAACTAAGCATGTTTCCTCAGAATGACCTGTTATATTTATGTAAAAAGTTTTGAAGTGTTTGGAAAGTGCACTTTAAAGATATAAGAAAATTACTGCTATTTGTTTTACTGTTACTTTAATAAATCACCATTACCACACCGTTCGAGATATCCTAAATCCGTCCGCAATTTAAAATCTTCAGTATATTGGCATCATGTTGACAAAGTTTGGTGTGAACTACTTGTTTCTGCTTGGAGGAGTATGAATTTATTAACAGCCTGTTTTCTCAAAAAACAAACATTCAAAGAAAAATTGTTTTGTGGCCCCTGAGCATGGTATATTTTTGAAACTAAGCATGTTTCCTCAGAATGATTTGTTATATTTATGTAAAAAGTTTTGAAGTGTTTGGAAAGTGCACTTTAAAGATATAAGAAAATTACTGCTATTTTTTTTTACTGTTACTTTAATAAATCACCATTGCCACACCGTTCGAGATATCCTAAATCCGTCCGCAATTTAAAATCTTCAGTATATTGGCATCATGTTGACAAAGTTTGGTGTGAACTACTTGTTTCTGCTCGGAGGAGTATGAATTTGTTTACAGCCTGTTTTCTCCAAAAACAAACATTCAAATAAAAATAGCCGACTTCCTGTAGGTCGTAGCTAATGACTGTAAATTAGAAAGTTGTCCGGCTTAATAAGAACAATTTATGTACCGAGTTTGGTGTCTGTAGCTAAAACTAACCCCCCCACTTTTGACAAAAGGTGGCGCTATAGAGTGCCTCTTCCACGCCCGTTTATGAACTTTTTCTGGTGTCTAACTATTATTAATACAGATATGTGTATTGAGTTTCTTGGAATTCTAAGCATGTTATCTGCCTCAAAATAATCTGAAAAGAATATTCAACTTTGACAAATTACCACGGCAACAATATTTTAGATATCAATATTCCCTTCACAGTTTCACATCGGCCGTGTTTTCTCATTATTCTGATGAAGTTTGAAGCAAATCGGGTAAAAATAAGATGCTGAAAATGAAATTGACACATTTCCTGCTGCCAGTTGGTGGCGCTATAACTTTTACTCATAATAGTCACATCTATTCGATCGGCATCGTACAACCAACAAACCCCTGAAGTTTGATCAAAATCAGACAATGTATGTGGATGTTATTAGACATTTCGTGTCTCTCATTTCTCGCCATAATTCATCACCTCGCCACGGGCAAACCGTTCGAGATATCAAAAATCCCTCCACAATTTAGCATCCCCAATGTCTTGAGATCATGTTCACCGAGTTTGGTTGCAATCATATGGAAGTCCTCAGAGGAGTATATCAAATTCCAGAGCATGAGCTTTTCAAACAGCCTTGAATAGCCGACTTCCTGTTGGGCGGAGCCTATGACATTGACTACGAAAGTTGTTCGGCTCATTGAGATCTATATATGTACAGAGTTTCATATGAATACATGCAAGTATATGTGAGCTATACATCAAGTTTTCTGACTATTTTATAGGGGGCGCCGTAGAGCCCCTGTGCCACGCCCGGGTCCCAGCCTCTGCGGCGTCCTAATGACCGTAGATTCCAACATATGTGCCAATTTTCAAGAGTTTTTGAGCACGTTAAGGCCCCCAAAAAGCCCCGTTTAGTCGAAGGGAAAAATAAAAAAAATAATAATAATAATAATAATAATAATCCTTAGAAAATCAATAGGGCCCTGCGCCTTACTGGCTTGGGCCCTAAATATAGCTGCAAGCAGCGATGGCGGGCCCAAGCCGTCAGCGCAACCGCCACGCCGGTGGCATCAGGAAAACTGTGCCCAGCGGGCACATGCATTACAGTAAACCTCTGGCAGTTTGGATTTGAGGGATACAGCAATGAAAGGGTTAATCCAAACTATCAAGACTGTGAAAGATACACACATACACACACACACGCATACAAGCAACTATATATAACATTTGGGTAACACTTTCAATAAGGTTTCCGTTATTAACATTAACTATATTAATTAATATGAACAATAAATATATAGCTGTTTAAAAATGTTAGTCTCTCTCTATTCTCTCTCTCTCACACAAACTCACACATAAAAACAAATATGAAAAGCTTTTTTAACACTTTTCAATAAGTTTTTATTTTTTAACATTATATAAGTTAACATGAACAATAATTATATAATATTTATTAATGTTAATTAATGTTAAGTTTAAAATGTATTAATACATTATTAAAATTTAAAGTTGTTTCTCAACATTAGTTTATGTTCTGTGAATTAACATAAAATTAATATTTTTAATGTTAGTATTAACCAAAATTAAATGGAATTAATAAATGATTTTAAAATATATTGTTCCTTTTTAGTTCATGTTAATTAATGTAATAACTCATGTTAACCAAAGAGACCTTAAAGTAAATTGTTACCAATATTTTTTATATTATATACCTATTTAAAAACAGTATATGATAATATATATATATATATATATATATTTATATTTATGTATATATATATATATATATATATGTATATGTGTGTGTGTGTGTGTGTGTGTGTGTGTGTGTGTGTATCTAAAAGAATATGGACAGTACAGAACATTTCAGCTGATTCTATGCATTATTTTTCATTCTGAGAGACATACAGGCAGCTCAGCCAATTTTTGAAAATTAAGGTCATGCCTCCATCTGGTGGTCATTCTTGGTATTACACGCTTGGTATTAACTAACATGAAATAAGATTAATAAATGATTTTAAATTATATTGTTCCTTTTTAGTTCATGTAAATTAATGTAATAACTTATGTTAACCAAAGAGACCTTAAGGTAAATTGTTACAAATACTTTTAATATTCTATAAGTATTTAAAAAAAAAAAAAAAAAAAAATATATATATATATATATATATATGTGTGTGTGTGTGTATATATATATATATATGTGTGTGTGTGTGTGTATATATATATATATATATATATATATATATATATATATATAAGAACACTGACAGTACAGAACATTTCAGCTGGCTCTATGCAGTATTTTTCATTCTGATAGACAGAGAGGCAGCTCATGAAAAATAAGGTCATGCCTCCATCTGGTGGTCATTCTTGGTATTACACACTTGGTATTAACTTACATTATATAAGATTAAAAAATTATTTTAAATTATATTGTTCCTTTTTAGTTCATTTTAATTAATGTAATAACTTATGTTAACCAAAGAGACCTTAAAGTAAATTGTTACCAATTTTTTTTTATATTATATAACTATTTAAAAAAAGTATATGATAATATATGTATATATATATTTATATTTATGTATATATATATTTATATTTATGTATATATATATGTGTGTGTGTGTGTGTGTGTGTGTGTGTGTGTGTGTGTGTGTGTGTGTGTGTGTGTGTGTGTGTGTATATATATATATATATATATATATATAAGAACACTGACAGTACAGAACATTTCAGCTGGCTCTATGCAGTATTTTTCATTCTGATAGACAGAGAGGCAGCTCATGAAAAATAAGGTCATGCCTCCATCTGGTGGTCATTCTTGGTATTACACGCTTGGTATTAACTTACATTATATAAGATTAAAAAATTATTTTAAATTATATTGTTCCTTTTTAGTTCATTTTAATTAATGTAATAACTTATGTTAACCAAAGAGACCTTAAAGTAAATTGTTACCAATTTTTTTTTATATTATATAACTATTTAAAAAAAAGTATATGATAATATATGTATATATATATTTATATTTATGTATATATATATATATGTGTGTGTGTGTGTGTGTGTGTGTGTGTGTGTGTGTGTGTGTGTGTGTGTGTGTGTGTGTATATATATATATATATATATATATATATATATATATATATAAGAACACTGACAGTACAGAACATTTCAGCTGGCTCTATGCAGTATTTTTCATTCTGATAGACAGAGAGGCAGCTCATGAAAAATAAGGTCATGCCTCCATCTGGTGGTCATTCTTGGTATTACACGCTTGGTATTAACTTACATTAAATAAGATTAAAAAAATATTTTAAATTATGTTGTTCCTTTTTAGTTCATGTTAATTAATGTAATAACTTATGTTAACCAAAGAGACCTTAATGTAAATTGTTAAAAATACTTTTAATATTCTATAAGTATTAAAAAAAAAAATATATATATATATATATATATATATATATATATATATATATGTGTGTGTGTGTGTGTGTGTGTGTGTGTGTAAAGAATACTGAGAATACAGAGCATTTCAGCTGATTATATGCATTCTTTTACATTCTGATACACAGAGAGGCAGCTCTTCAAAAATAAGGTCATGCCTCCATCTTGTGTTCATTCTTGGTATTACACTCTTCACCTTTAAAACAATTTCAGTGATAGTTTTAATTGTTTTGTGGCCCCTGAGCATGATACATTTATGAAACTAAGCATGTTTCCTCAGAATGATTTGTTATATTTATGTAAAAAGTTTTGAAGTGTTTGGAAAGTGCACTTTAAAGATATAAGAAAATTACTGCTATTTGTTTTACTGTTACTTTAATAAATCACCATTACCACACCGTTCGAGATATCCTAAATCCGTCCGCAATTTAAAATCTTCAGTATATTGGCATCATGTTGACAAAGTTTGGTGTGAACTACTTGTTTCTGCTTGGAGGAGTATGAATTTATTTACAGCCTGTTTTCTCAAAAAACAAATATTCAAAGAAAAATTGTTTTGTGGCCCCTGAGCATGATATATTTTTGAAACTAAGCATGTTTCCTCAGAATGATTTGTTATATTTATGTAAAAAGTTTTGAAGTGTTTGGAAAGTGCACTTTAAAGATATAAGAAAATTACTGCTATTTATTTTTACTGTTACTTTAATAAATCACCATTGCCACACCGTTCGAGATATCCTAAATCCGTCCGCAATTTAAAATCTTCAGTATATTGGCATCATGTTGACAAAGTTTGGTGTGAACTACTTGTTTCTGCTCGGAGGAGTATGAATTTGTTTACAGCCTGTTTTCTCCAAAAACAAACATTCAAATAAAAATAGCCGACTTCCTGTTGGTCGTAGCTAATGACTGTAAATTAGAAAGTTGTCCGGCTTAATAAGAACAATTTATGTACCGAGTTTGGTGTCTGTAGCTAAAACTAACCCCCCCACTTTTGACAAAAGGTGGCGCTATAGAGTGCCTCTTCCACGCCCGTTTATGAGCTTTTTCTGGTGTCTAACTATTATTAATACGGATATGTGTATTGAGTTTCATGGAATTCTAAGCATGTTATCTGCCTCAAAATCAACTTCAAAATCAACAAAAAAACGTTCAACTTTGACATATTACCAAGCCAACAATATTTTAGATATCCATATTCCCTTCACAGTTTTACATCAGCCGTGTTTTCTCATTACTCTGATGAAGTTTGAAGCAAATCGGGTAAAAATAAGATGCTGGATTCAAAGCATTTTGAAATGACACATTTCCTGCTGCCAGTTGGTGGCGCTATAACTTTTACTCATAATAGTCACATCTATTCGATCGGCATCACACAACGAACAAACCCCTGAAGTTTGATCAAAATCAGACAATGTATGTGGATGTTATTAGACATTTCGTGTCTCTCATTTTTCGCCATAATTCATCACCTCGCCACGGGCAAACCGTTCGAGATATCAAAAATCCCTCCGCAATTTAGCATCCCCAATGTCTTGAGATCACGTTCACCGAGTTTGGTGGCAATCGTATGGAAGCCCTCAGAGGAGTATTTCAAATTCCAGAGCATGCACTTTCAAACAACCCTAAATAGCCGACTTCCTGTTGGGCGGAGCCTATGACATAGAGGGCGACAGTTGTTCAGCTCAATGAGATCTATATGTGTACCGAGTTTCATATGAATACGTGCAACTATGTGTGAGCTACACATCATGTTAAAAACTGTGTTCTAGGGGTCGCTGTAGAGCCCCTGTGCCACGCCCGGGTCCCAGCCTCTGCGGCGTCCTAATGGCCGCGGATTCCAACGTGTGTGCAAATTTTCAAGAGTTTTTGAGCACGTTAAGGCCCCCAAAAACGCCCGGATAGTCGAAAAAAAAAAAAAAAAAAAAAAAAAAAAAAAATAATCCTGAAGGAAACAATAGGGCCCTGCGCCATAGCGGCTTGGACCCTAAATATAGCTGCAAGCAGCGATGGCGGGCCCAAGCCGTCAGCGCAACCGCCACGCCGGTGGCATCAGGAAAACTGTGCCCAGCGGGCACATGCATTACAGTAAACCTCTGGCAGTTTGGATTTGAGGGATACAGCAATGAAAGGGTTAATCCAAACTATCAAGACTGTGAAAGATACACACATACACACACGCATACAAGCAACTATATATAACATTTGGGTAACACTTTCAATAAGGTTTCCGTTATTAACATTAACTATATTAATTAATATGAACAATAAATATATAGCTGTTTAAAAATGTTAGTCTCTCTCTATTCTCTCTCTCTCTCACAAACTCACACATAAAAACAAATATGAAAAGCTTTTTTAACACTTTTCAATAAGTTTTTATTTTTTAACATTATATAAGTTAACATGAACAATAATTATATAATATTTATTAATGTTAA